>BSBM01001191.1:6480000-7680000 GCA_027924585.1 Larix kaempferi | reverse complement strand
AGTTCATATTCAAACACATCAAGAACATTCAAATTTTCACATTTCTCATGATCCACCATGTCATGAAAATCCTCCAAACAATCTACCATTTGACAATCTGAAACATAGGAGGAAAAACAAGTATCTTGCAACTTTTCAAGAAGTTGCTCATTTTGAATGGTGAGCTTATGAATATCCTCATTATTCTTCAAGTATGCATCATGTAACAATTCATTAAGCTCAAACAAATGGTTTCTATCAAAAATCAAAGACATGAAATTACCTTTGATGTGGCACATTGCTCTTTGAATCTTCTCCATGTCTTCAAGGAAGGATGTTTCCTCCAATGAAGTAGCTCTCCAACAAGAATTTGACACCAATGCTTGAGTGTCATGGAGAATGCTGAGGGACTCTTGGATCTTATTTTCATCCATCTTTAAGGACCCTTCAAGAAAATGAGGCTCTTGCAAATGAACCTCCTCATCTTCTTCAATTTTGCTTGGACCAACTTCATGAAGCTCAAGTGGTGATGGGGAAGTTGATCTTGGTTCTTCTTCAACTGCTACAAGGTCTTCATTATCATGCTTAATGAAACTTGTACTTGTAGAAACACTTTCAAAAGTGATCTCTATGTCACCAACATAGAGGTGTGAGCACCCATCAGTAGGTACTCCTTCATAGTTTAAGCATCCATCAGTAGATGCTCTTTGGTTCATGTCTAAGCTAGAAGGTGTCTCGAAATGATCTTCCATATTTTCAATAGAATCTTCTTCATGCTCTTGTGATGTCTCTTCCTTTTGCTCCTTAAAGCAAGCTGATGCATTTTTCCCCTTGTTTTCCTTAGGATCAATATATTTGGAATCTCTTCTTGAATAAATCTCAAAAGCTCTCCTCAAGGAGGACATCATTTCATGCACACATATATGATACTCGCTCCAAGGGTTTTTACAAGAAGGGCATAAACCTTTCTTCACTAACTCCACATCTTCATTTTTGGGCCTATTTTCAAAAACATGTTCAGCATAGTACTCAAAAGACATGGCATTTTGTGTATTTTTGCTAAAAGCAAGATATTCTTGATATTTTTGATATTGTTGGGGCAAGGTTTTATATTTTGCTCTCCATCTTTGGAACTCACTCATAGAATTATCCTTGGTTGGTGTGACACACTCATATTCATCAGATTTAAAGTCATAAGAATAATCTTCATTTCTCTTGAAATTGTAAGAAGTGTTGCATGATGGTACCTCTTCCTCATACCATTCACATTCTGCTTCATCTTGCTCATAAGCATCTGCATATTCCTCATAAGAATTGTACTCATAGGATTCATCATAATAGTAAGACATGGATGCCAATTATTCTTGAATGTATGTACCTAATACATAGGTGCAAGGACCATGCTCTGATACCACTGTAATGTCCCTTGTTAGGAATTTTATTAAAATGGCAATTTTTCACTTTTTTTCCTAGTTAGACCTTTGACTAGTTTTGATCTCTAGGTCCCAATTTTGCCCCAAATGATCCCAAATCTTCTGAGAATGTATATGAATGGTATTAGAACATAAATATGTGTTTCAGGGATGCCTTTGGACCTTTAAAATACTTCTGCAAATCCTCTTTCAATTCTGATCAATGTAGGTAACTTTACTAGTGATTTTCCTTTGACTAGTATTGGTCTCTAGGTCTCAAATTGACTCCAAATGCCTTCAAATCTTCAAGGAAGGTGTATGAATGATATTATAACTTGAATATGATGTTTATGTATAAAATATGTCCACCAAAAGACCTCTGCAAACTCTCTTAAGATTCTGAACCAATTATGCAATTTTACTAGTAATTTGGGGTTCAAATCCCCCTGGGGTAAGCACTGAAAATGGCTTCCCAAATGCCTCCAAACCCACTCAAATTTATGAAAAGAGGTATGTAATGTGTTAAATATTTTATTAAAGTCTCATATGCACCATTAATGGATTATTACAACTGTTCTCACCCTCTCCCATTCAACTGCAAAAATCCCCAATTCGACCCTTGGGGAAATGGCACTATTTCACCTCCCAATACAACTAAACTGAGTAAAAATGCTTCAAATGCTCAAGTACAGTACATGAAACTTGTAGAATACATCCATGGCAGTATATTTATCACAAATATATCAGAGAATCATCCATTCATTCGAAATCATCATCAATACATTGGCTCACAACAAGGTAGTGGGGAAATGGCATTGTTCTTCCATTAAAAATGAGATTTATACATTTATACTTGGAATTTCGACCTGAAACTTTTTGGAGATGAAGAACAGAGTATTTACTTAATATTACAAAAGAAATGGGGCATTAAAAGCTTCCCAAAAGAGTACAATAGCTCACCAAAAACGCCCTCCCTCAAGGATCAAGAATATGCCATCAAAACTGGAAATGGTTGAAGGAGTGAGCTGCAATAGAAGAAACCATGAGATGCCCTGTAGCTTACACCTGCAAATAAAGACTCCATTAAAGCTCCAAATGAAAGGTCTGAGTGGCCTTTCCAATTACCAACTTGGATGGGAATCTTTCACCCTTGAAATTGGCTAAGGCAAGAAACTAGTCATCCACTAGCTCTCCCTCTTCACAAATGCAATTGCAAATTCTACAAATGATCAAAAGCCATTCTCATACTTCATTTCTACATTTTATAACCAAAATTATCCTTCTAAGGGTCGAAATCCTCTCACTAGATTCAATAGATTTTCATTTAGGAAATATTCCACATTTGCCACTTGTCTCCTAGTTCCAACCTTCCATCTTCTCCCAAATTTGATTTTGAGTCTCTTTGGATTATCCCACTCCCAAATTCGCCTTCTTTGAGCCTATTTTTGGGGCTGACATGTCATAGTGGTCAGATGTCAGAGGTCAGGTCTGCAATTTGTCATAGTTGTCATAGATGCTCCATCATTGGTGTCATAGGGCTAGGGAATCTAGCCCAAGTGTCCACAAACTTCCACTTTGACTCTTTATCTTCCATGGAGGTTACCAATCCTTCCAAATTCGACCTAAGATGCTCAATGACATGTGTTATGACTTACCAACTCACCCAAGAGTGTTCACATTCCCATTAATTCGAATTTGCAAAAGAGAGATACCATGTATTATGAAAAATCAAGCTAGTGTGGGTCCCACATCCTCCATATGTCTCCAAAACCATTTGTCACTTAAGATTTCTCTTGAATTTCTTTATTCACTCTATTTATTAAATACTTGAACCCTTCTAATGTCTAAACATCATTTATTATCCCCCTTATTCCAAATCCCAAAGCTTCCACCCCAAACCTAAGAAACTAGTAATTTTCCTCCTTGGCAATTATTTGACCCTTAACATCAATTTTACAAACTCTAATGAATATGGCTAATGTGATTAGGCCATTGTGACCCAATTCCAAATTTGGGACATGACATATAATGATTGTACTCTCTTCTCTTTATACATGACATCACATATTGAATCTCTAAGCTTTTAATTAAAAAGAACATAAAACAATCTTTAAACCCCATAAGACCCTTAAACAACTTTTTAGGAGCGTCAAAGATAAGTCAAACCCCGTTCTTTCCCAAGGAGTCTACCAAATTCCATGTTCTTGTGGGAAAACCTACATTGGCCAAATCGGCAGATCAATCCAAACCCGGCTTAAAGAGCACATAGCAGATACCAATCACAATCGCATAAAAAAGTATGTTATTGCGGAGCATTCCTTTCATTCCAAACACCATATTTGCTTTGATCAAACCAAGATTTAGGCTTCCACTGCTCAGTACTCCTCCAGAGTTATTAGAGAAGCTCTAGAAATCGAAAAGCATCCTAATAACTTTAATCATGAGGACGACCATAAGCTTAGTCATGCATGGAAACCCTTGATCCACCATCTCAGTCATCATCGATTCCAAACTTCTTTGTAACCCATTATCCTTTTCTTCTCTTGGTTTTATCTATCCAAATATTATTACCAAGTGTTCACTTCTTAATTACCTCCTTTTTGTACTGCATCAATTCTAGATGTATCCTCCATTTTTAATTCCTTAGTTTGAACCCCCCCTTTTTAACTCCTTTGTTTCACTTCTCATTCTAACTTGATAAGTATGTTTTAAATCCTCCCTTCTTTCTTATTTAATATCCCTTTGTACCTCTTTTTAAATTTATTTTCTTTAAATTACTATTTATTAATAACTAAACATTAATTTGAATATTCTTTAATAATTATATTCAAACAATTTAATTCTTTAAACTCATTACACTTGAATCTTTACACTAATCTCTAAACTCTCCACTCTTAATTTTTCTTATTATTAATTTTGAATTCTTTTACATAATAGTTGCTCATATTTTATTGTTTAACAATATGTTTATCTCCTCTAATTAAAATTAATTCAAATATTTGTAATCATCCATTAAAAATCCTTCAAATTATCTAATTTCACTTATATTAACCTCTTATTTATGAATTATTAATTATTATTTTATTCTTTCCAACCTAAAAAATTGTTAGTGTTTTACCCAACCCTCCCCTCCCCTTTTTTCCCCTCTAGTCTATACCTTTAATTAATTAATTAAACCCCACTTTTATTTGAACCCCTTTTTAACCTCCTCACTTCTTATCTTAATTATTTTTAACTTCAATAAACTTTTTTTTAATAAATTTTAACTTAAAAATATATTTTTGACCTTTTACCTTAACTCCCTTAATCCTTATATTTAACAACCTAACCTTAAATCTAAGTGATAATCTCATCCCTCATCCCTCTATAAATACTCCCATACTCTCTTTTCTTATCTATAAACACAATGTACTTTCTTTCTAATTAAAATAAAAGTATTTTTTTGGGGGAAAAAAATATGTTTGTGCTTATAATTAAATAATTATGGTTGTTAATTGTTTTCACTAATAATATGCACAGTCAACTATTAAAAATGATGTTAGTAAGAAAAAAAATTGAAAATAAATATCTTAATATCTATATTTATAAAGTGATGAAAATATTTTCGTTGAAAAAAAAGTGATGAAAATATGAAAACAAAATAAAAATTATTATAAAAATAATATTAATTCCAAATTTTATAGTATTTTTTTGGGGAAAAAAATATGTTTGTGCTTATAATTAAATAATTATGGTTGTTAATTGTTTTCACTAATAATATGCATAGTCAACTATTAAAAATGATGTTAGTAAGAAAAAAAATTGAAAATAAATATCTTAATATCTATATTTATAAAGTGATGAAAATATATCTGAACGAGTCACACTACTTCACTTTCAGACTCAACTGTGGGATCAAATATGAAAGCAAAGTTAATGGCCCTCTGGTGCGTTCTCAAAGTTGCCAATATTTTTGGTTTAGTAAATATAAAGGTTTATGGCGACTCCAGGGTCACCATCAAATGGGCAGAGGGTGATTTCAGTCTAAATGTTCTGAATCTTCGTCACTGGATTCTCCGGACTCAATTGGAGATTTCTAAGCAGCAAAAGATTAGTTTTGAACATATTTATAGAGAATCTAATTCTCTTGCTGATAAACTATCAAAGCAAGCTTTATCAGGCATTGAAGGCCACTTGTTATGGGAGGAAAGTTTTGATGGCTGTTTTTCAGGACTATGGGTCCATATATTTTTTTTGATTGAGCACTGGATGTCCTTGCTAGCATATTTTGTTCTGACAGGTTTTAGTTTTATAGCTGAACTTTAGAAGAAAATCATGTAATGAACGTGATACAGTGGTTATTTTTGAGAATATGGTTGAAGGCTGGGTGTGCTGAACTCTATCATAAGATTCGAGTACAGAATCTTGTTTTTCATTGTACTATTTGATTCTATTTGAATATCAATAGTAGTTTTTTTCGCTGGAAAAAAAAGTGATGAAAATATGAAAGCAAAATAAAAATTATTATAAAAATAATATTAATTCCAAATTTTATAATCTTTCTTACTTTTTTTAAGTTACAATCTTCAAGAAAAAAATTACTATAAAGAAACTAATAATTAATTGACATCAGTAAATGGATCCTTACTTTTTTTAAAATAACTGAGAAGAAAAATATAATTTATATAACTTAGAAAAAATTGAAAACAAATATCATATCAAAAGATTATCTTTATATAATCATTACGAGTTTTTTTAGGAAACAAAATATTCATATTAAATGTTTTTATAAAATATCTACCATCACAATTTGAACAATTTGATATGTAAATTGCCAAATCAAAACAACGAAACTTTATTGTAAATCTCAATTCACATAAAAACAAGTGTTTAAATAAGTAATTTCAAAATTTTAAAGGACATTCATTTCAAGTCATAACTGATGTTACTTAGGGAAGAAATGTACATCATCCAATAATAAAAACATTTTAAAGCATTAACTGATGTTACTTGAGTGAAGAATGTACCTCCATCCAATAATAAAAACTAGTTTAAGTTGATGGTTGAACATAAATAGTTACGATCACTATAGTAAGTTGAATTTTTCTATGAAAAAAAAAAAAACTGTGAGCCAAGGTCAATATGGTGAAACTAACCAGTATTTAATAATATTAATATTAACAACAATATTTATTTTTCTTTGATAATGGTTTTTATATCACAACATCACAGCGTGCACCTTCCAATCCAGTATGGGAATATCTTGCATGAACGTTGACCAACTTACTTATTCAATTGGAAAACTTTCAATATTCTGCCAAACCTGGTTTTAAAGGGCATTTTTTAAGAAACCTCTGTCTGATCAACTAAACCACCTGAATATCAAACCAACGAACAGAGGCCAGCCTTAATATTGGAACAAGACGTAATCAAAGAGCTTTGGAGATTTCACTTTTGATGAAAAGAATAACATCTCCATTTAACCAACCAAACCAAGCCGTTGTGGAAGGAAGTCATAACGAAAGCCGGAGAAACTGAATGAACTCCAGGGGAGAATCTTTAAACAATAGTTTACCCGGGGACCAAAATAAGCATTGCTGTAAGACCATGAACTCAATGGAATTGCAGGTCAAAAGGAATTTAACCAGGGGCCAATAAGCCTGGCTGTAAGTCCATGAACCCAATGGAGGTGCAGGTCAAAAAGAATTTAACCAGGGGCCAATAAGCCTGGAAGTAAGTCCATGAACCCAATGGAAGTGCATGTCAAAAAGAATTTAACCAGGGCCAATAAGCCTTGCTGTAAGTCCATGAACTCAATGGAATAGCTCATTAGAGTAAAACCTTGGCAGGTAGTCTGAACTGTTTAAACTAGTAAAGTAATCTTGATGAGCATCAGGAAAAGTTATTTGGTCTAAATAAGAAAAGGGATTTTGTTGACCTTCCAGACTGGAATTAAATAATGATTGTTGCTGCTTCTGTGAGAAATTATCCAATCTGAAGCAGCTCTGAACTTCTTTCTCAGAAATGGGTTCTGAAAATGATGATGGCTTGGAACAGCTGGTTTCAGTATGCAATCCTGAAATTAAGTCTGTCGAATTGCCATTTGTCCATTGGTGGTTGATGGAGAAGGAAATTGGGTTGAATGCTGAATTCTGTACTGGAGCCTCAAGGGTACTGCCACTGAAAGCGAGGGTTGAGTTTTGGAAGAAATCCAGGTTCTGGAAACAGATATTGGAAGTCATAGGAGATGCACGAGGGGGAATGGCGTTGTAGCTTGTTGGAGAAGGTTCCGACTTGCTCAAATGATCAGAAAATGGCTTGCTCTCTTCAATGCCACTATGCTCTATTGAAGTTGAGGTGGGCTGATTCTCTATCTCCTTTTCATATATGGTTTCCATTGGTACATCACTGGAACTTTCCTTCTGCTCTAGTGCTAATTTCTCAGCACTGAGCTTTCTGTTGTATATTCTACAGAGAACCCAATCATCCAACTGCATCAAGAAGAATACTGTCAATCAGTATAGACAAATGAAATGACAGAGCAGACCTTGAAAATATAGAACTCGGTCCCTAACTTAACCTTTCATTCTCTAATTAGTTGCAAATTTCAAAGGCCAAATCCAAGGCAAGAAAACACAATTCCCAACTTTTGGGCTGCATAGAAATGAAAACAAATACCAGAATTTCTCTATTGAAAATGTAAATCCAAGCAAAGATCCACTCAAAACCCAGCAAGGAGAAGAAAGAACAACTTACTCTTAAGCTGCCTTTCTTCCTTGCAGGCCTGTTAAGATCGGCAAGACGGTATTCCTGCATGAGCCAATTGGTCTTTGAGCCTTTGGGTGCTTTCCCAACATAGAAGACAAGAGCCTTCTTGACGCCCACTCTCTTCTTTCCGCCTTTAGCAGTAATGGGCTTATCGGCACCAGTAGCTTTCCAGTATCCAGAACCAGCCGCCCTATTGGGCCTTGATCCATTTGGGTACTTTCTATCCCGGGGAGTGAAGAAGTACCATTCTCTCTCTCCAAACAGGGCTTTCTCTGTAAACAATAAAAGAAAACAACAAGCTCTTCAGTAAGCCCTGAAGGCTGAATTCCATCTCTTTACACATTCTAGAATCTGTTCAGAAATCTGGGCTACAAGGCTCAGAGTGGAAAAAGGAAAAATTACCTGGAAGCTGCCATGGATCATATTTGTAGAGGTCCACATCTGCTATTATGGGAACAGGCAATGACTGCGAGGCCGCTTTCTTGCACAAGTAATGCACCACCAGTTCTTCCTCTGTAGGGAAGAATCTGAATCCCGGAGGCAATTGTAAGTCTGCTTCTGCATTTCTTCTGCCCATTCTTATGTTTTCTTCTCACTAGTCTCGATCCTCTGACCTGCTACTGCTTCTGCTATTTCTTCTAATGCTTCTCCACTACCTTATGTCTTATAAAGATATTTCACTCTGTCCTGAAGTGCAAGCCAAATGCCTTTGAGCTCTCTCTGTTCGCTGAGTCCGACGAATCTCGAGATGGAATTGATGAAAATATATGAAATCCTCTGTGGGTGTCCACCCACATTGCAGATGAACCTCCCCCAAACCCCAAGTTGAAATAACGGCCGGATAAAATGAACCGATCCAGTCAAATATGACCACCGGTGACCCACTGATAGCACTTTCCTAACTACTTGAAAATGAAAATAATATGCGAAGATATTCACACAGGCTCACGGCTTACGTCAGCAGCCGGGTCGAATTGTCGAGGAGCTGAGAGAGCGTTACAGCCACGTTCATCGAATCAGGACAGAGCGCGCCCATTGGCCTTCTTGTGAAAACGTGCGTAAATTCGAGTGCGAATCCCGTTTCTCGAATGGCGGTAGCGTTCAAATTTGAACCCTTCCAACGCTTCCAAAGGGTTATAGCCCTTCCTATAAGTGTAAAGTTAAAATTGCCCTTCAAAAATAATTTTAAATTTGAATTTTATCTTTTCAATTAAGCACATAATTTATATCAACATTTCAAAAAAGGGCAGCATTTGAAATTATTCATCTATATAAATTTCAATTTCTATTTTGAAATTCCTATGCTATAAAATTTGATTCGTCATTCAAAATATTGGAAATATCATAAATTATAATCACTCACTCACGTGATAACGAGTGATCACTGACTACTATGAGACACTAGCCACCACGATTTGACTCTGACTCCCGAGTCACTTTGGGCTAATTTATATCAACATTTCAAAAAAAGGGCAGCATTTGAAATTACTTATCTATATAAATTTCAATTTCTTTGTTGAAATTCCTATGCTATAAAATTTGACTCGCCATTCAAAATATTGGAAATATCATAAATTATAATCACTCACTCACATGACAACGAGTGATCACTGACTACTACGAGGCACTAGCCACCAGGATTTGACTCTGACTCCCGAGTCACTTTGGGCTAATATCTAAGGTGTGTTTATGTGTCAACACCTACGGCTATAACAACAAATAACCACTACTAGGCCCAAAACGAGCCTGAAACTTTGTGCCTACTACCTATGTGAACGTGGCTACCAATATCCACTCGTTTTTTGTCAAAATGAAATTCAAATGAATGGTTTGATAAGTCCTCCTTAACAAGACTTCATTTCTTGCATGAATGTCACAGACTCGCGACAACTCTAAACAACACTCAATGGCATGTAGCACAAACCACACAGAGGTCGATTGATGCATTGATATAGAGACATGGCACCGGGCACATGATATGGAGAAACAATGAGTTAGAAAAAAAAATGGTCCAAAGCACCACAATAGTTATTAATAAAATAAAATTAAAAAACAATGTTTGGCTCAAGAATAGTCTTCAATTTTGATGGGTGGCATGATCATAATGAATCTCCCTCTGCCCTTCCAAACATATGTGGTTTATCACCGCATTTGTCTTTAGCGCTTTCCACCAAAATATGTTTAAAATTTGTCTATCTTTACATACTCCTCTTTAAATCCTCATCTCATAGTCATAAATAATAATTATTATGCATGCACATCCTCACCTTATAATATCAATTGGGTAGGCATAGAGACAACCATAAAATATCAAATGTGTCAAGACGCAAAGAGTAAGGGATAACTATAAGTAATTCTTATATTAAATTTACCATATAAGTCTTTAATTGACACTATCAACTGACATTTGACATGTTGGATTGTTGTGATCTTCTTATCACTCCTTACCAATGTGATTGTAAGGCACTCTTTGAAGGTGAAGTCCATAATTTTAAATCTTCGTTTTCATTCTCATGCCTTTTGGTAAGACAATAAGGAGGATAGTGGCCTGCATCAACATTGAGAATGGTTTTGACATAGAGGTAGAAACATTAATTCTTTTCATTAAATAACTCAAATTTCATGCTAGTGGCTGCAAATTCGCCGAATCATGGATTGGTACAAAACACAACAAATTTTAGAGCTTCAAGCTCTTAATTACTCACATCTAAAATTTTCTCAAATCGAGCCATTAACAAACTTCTTTTGGTGTTCTGGTACAATTTAAAAGGCAGATTGTCGAGACTCAAACATGTTGTGAGTTGCAAGGCTCCAGTTGACTTAGGCTTGATTCCATTTCCCCTCCATCCCATACCCGTATGTTGTTGCAACAAGTGTTGAAAAACAAAACTTGATACCCCAGCGCCTGTGATTCTAGCGTTGCTAACTTGCTTGATATGGAGGATTTTTTTTAATGTTTTCTAAGCTATGTATTATTTTTTCTTAGGTGCCCAATGCCCATCATTCTTACATCTCGCAGGCTTGAATGGCTTCCCTATCTTTGGTTTGAATTAAGTTTTTGGTTGGTTTTATATGTATATTTTTTGTTATAGGTTTATTATAACATCGTTTTGCTTAGTGGCTTCCTTTTGTACATAGTTAACAGTAAGTTTCTCATGGTTATAGTTTTATTTTAAGACTATATCTGGTTACAACATCCTCCACTATGCATAAGATCATGTAGATGCCCCAATATGGTTATTGCATAGTCTAAGTAGTTTTTTGTATGATGAAGTGTGCTTCAACCTGGAAAAATACAACAGAATAGTTGTAGTTTTAATGAACTGTAAAATTAATGTGTTCAAATTAGGTTTTATTGACACCTTAATATCTACATGAAAAATTCTTCAACTTCATCGGTCTTCACTCTGTGACCCATCTCGACATCCTCCAAGCGAGTTTTGAAGCGAGACAAATGCAGACCAGTTTGCATAGACTCCTCCAGACTCGCTTTTGCCACCTCAAAAACACACCTAGCCATTTTCTTTAAGGTCCGACATATCATGCTTGATGCCCCTGATCTCCTGCACGGCATACTTCAATTCAGAATCCTCTTCTGGGTGGTGCACCTTCATTTCCTTCTGCAAACAGAAATCTCTCTTAGCCATGGCAATGTCCTTATGTACCGACAAATCCTCACTGACTGAAAGGTTCTCAAAACAATGCAAAGAGGTGAGAAGCATCTGGAGTTTCCAAAAACTATCTATCTCTGAGAATATCGAGGGGGAAGCCATTATAACATAGAAGTCTTCGTACCACTTATCATTACACTCAACACGAGCCAAGGAAAGGAGAGTAACTAAAGGCATAAAATGATGAGACCTTCCCATGCCAGCTTGAAACATTGTCCATCCATATGGCATGTAGTTCAAATGCCGGCATTCCATAGAATTTAACCACCCTACCTTGGATAGACCATCAATTAAATCAGTTATCGAAGGGTGCACAACCATTTCACAATGGGGGGGGAGTTGTTGAGCGATAAGACCCCTTCCTTTAACCTTACACCCACGTTAGCCAGCTGATTGTCTTTCCCATCGCGGTATCTTTTGATGTGGAAGAAGTAGACTATAGAAAAGTTTGGAAAAAACTTAACAATTCTTCTTTGGAAACCATTCTTAGCCTCCTTGGAACTTTGAAATTCATTCATGGCTTGAATTACAATCTGTAAGTCTCCAAGAACATTAAAATATTCAAGTTGGAGTTCGTACATGCACTCCATCCCTTGCATCAATGCGGCCCATTCAACACAATTGTTCGTGCACTTTCCCAAGCCCCACGCATAGGTTCTGATAATTTTTCCTTCGGGGTCATAGATAACCCCTCTAGCACTTGACTCCCCTGGATTGCCTTTCGAGGCACCATCAAAGAAAAGAGTGTATATATTATGATTCTTTACCCATCTTTTGAATTCTCTAGTTTGGAGATCGATAACCCAACTCTTGAGACTGTTTATTATTTTGGACTGAAGAGAGCTATTCCTGACAAAGTTATAGGCCCAAGCAAGTTCTGAGGGAAACATCTCATTAGTTAAAGGGATTGTCCTGCCTTGATAGGTTAACAATTCTTTCATTTGAAGTTGAGCTCTCACAGTGGTTCTGCTTTCCTAAGCTTTTTTCCCCTCAAATATGAATATCTCCTTATTTCTTGATAACCAAATCTACCAGTTGAGGTACTTTGGGGTCGTGCACCAAAGGTACTTCAAACAGTTTTTTTCCTGAATGATCTGGGATAGTGGTTGGTCCATCCACTATAAAATCCACTTGCATGATCAGGCAAGGTGTACTTGAGGTCCTTCATAAATTCTCTCCAAGCTTTTTTAACAAATTGACAATCAAGGAACTTGTGCTTGATTGATTCTTCCTCTGATTTGCAAAGAATACACCTATTTGGCCCTTCAATGCCACGCTTCCTCAATTTCTGAGCTGTCAATATTTTTCCGTAAACAAAAAGCCAAGAAAAGGCATTTAGTTTGGAGAGATAGTCAGGCTTCCAAATGTTTTTCCAGACACAATCTGAAGGAGGAGTTGGGAGAGCTTTTAGCTGAGTTCGGTAGCCTTCTTTGACGATGTAAATACTTTTTGGTCACCATCCTCTAGTATCCTTATCCCTTATATTGACTGGGGCTTTCCCATTTAACTCAAGAAGGAGCTTATTATAATCTGCAACAAGATTCTCAGGAATTGTTAGGCTCTTACAACTCTTCTAGTTCCCATTGCTATGCCAACTCGAGAGGTCGTAAAGTCTATGAATACCTCGTCCATGAAGCCATTCTTTGACTTCACTCATCTCTTCCATCTCCTCAAGAGGAGGGTTGTTGAGGATCCTATATTCCCAAATTCTGATCTTCTTCCCATTCCCAGGAACCCAATGGAGATCATTTTTAATTAATTTGAAAACTAACTTACATAGATCCCAAATTCTAGAACCATTCCCACTAATGTCCTTATCTAAGCATCACAGCCTATAATTTTTGAGATACTTTTTGCGGATTGCTTGCTTCCACCACTCATTTTTTCTAGTAACCAATCTCCAAAGAATTTTGCCTCCCATTGCAACATTTACCAACCTAGGTTCGTTAATGGCTACTCATCCTCTGTTCTTTTCATTTCTCATAGTTTCCCATTTAACAAGGTGAATTTTTTGTGCCCTTCCTTGCCCCCCTGCCAAAGAAATTTCCCAAATTATTTACTCAAGTTATTCATAAATCCAGTCGGGGCTAGAATGGTGGATCATAGGAATATCGACATAGAGGAGAGAGTCGCTTTCAACAAAGTGATTTTCCCAGCGAGATTCAACCACTTTATTCCCCGGGAGAGGACCCGATTCTTTAATTTTTGCAGAACTTCATCCCAGTCTCCTGAGTTACACTTCTTGAGAGAGATGGGAATGCCTAAATATTTAAAGGTCGTCCAGTTATGAACCCCTCGAAATCCTAGAATCCTTGAAATTTCAGCCAGAAGAAGGGGGGGGGCAATTCCAACTGTAGATTTTGCATTTCTCTGTCCTTTGGAAGCTTTCAAGAAGGTGGAGAGCGCGATATTGAAGTTCCTAGCTATAACATTTGAGGCACTTCCAAGAAGGATGGTATCATTAGCGAATTGGGCATGATTAACAACTTTAACACCCCTCAAGATAAGCATGCCAGGAAGAATCTTATTTTCAGCTAGCTTGTTTAGATATTTGCTTAAACCATCATCCACTATGATATACAAAAGAGGGGACAAAGGAAAACTTTGGCGAAGCCCTCGTGAAGCTTTGAAGAAGTCTGTGGGCCTATCGTTTACCAATGGAGCTATCCACGGTTTCTTGATACAAGCTTTGATCCATCTAATGGTGTCTTCCGAGAATCCAAAATGCTCCAAAACTTTGAATAAAAAACTATGTCAAACCCTATCAAAGGCATTGGGCAGATATAGTTTTATTGCCATGCCTTTTTCCTTCTTGCTGTGCCTGGAATGAATGGCCTGCTGAACCAGGACAATATTGTTCATGATTTGCTTCCCTGCTATGAATCCTCCTTGGTTTTCTAAGATGATTTTTGGAATGAACCTTTTCAATCTGCTAGCAATGATCTTAGTGAGGATCTTGTAAGAGGAATTACATAGGGATATGGGTCGAAATATTTTCAAGGAAGTGGGTTTCTTTTCCTTTGGAATCAACGCAATGAATGAAGAAATAGTTGCCCCCCCCCCCCCGCGAGTTTGTCTCTTCCTTTGGTACAATTGAGCATTTTGCACAAATAAAATTTAATGATGTTCCAGTATCTCCTATAAAAGAAAATCGGGAACCCATTCGGCCTAAGGGCCTTCTTTGGGTGCAGAGAGCATATAACAAACTTAATCTCGTCCTCTGAAATTTGATTGAAGAGAATATTGTTGTCTTCCTCAGTCACAAGGGCTGGGATGTTATTGTAGAGAGCATCACTGTCCTCCAAGGCTACCTCCTCATCATCCTAGTACAGATCTTGAAAATGTCTGAATGCTACTTCTTTGATTTTGGGAAAGGAAGAGATTTTTTCCCCATTTTCATGTTCTAGCTCTAAAATGGTGTTCCTTCTCATTCTTTCTTTAAATTGATTATGGAAAAATTTAGTATTTTTGTCTCTAGCCTTAAGCCATAGACTTCTTGATTTTATTCTCCATTGCTCTTCCTCCCTTTTTTCAAGATTTTGTATCTCTTCTCCTAAGGCTTTCTCCTTTCGTATGATGTCCTCAGAAATATCACATTGTTCCATATCTTCCTGAAGCTTCTCCAACTCAAAGATCAGGTTTCGCCATTCCTTGGAGGGGTCTCAACGATTTTTCACCCAATTCTTAATGACAGCTTTGGTGTCTCTCAGCTTGGCCTCCCATATGAGCCTTGGAGTGCCAACCATGTGATATTACCACACATCTTTAACTAAGTTGTAAATTTCACCTTCCTTTGTCCAGACTGGGCTGAATTTGAATAGGAGAGGCCCTCCAAATTTTGGATTAACAAAATCAAGTAATAAAGGCTTGTGATCTGAAACAGAGGAAGGAAGAATTCTAGAAGAATAGATATAGATTTTTAACATAAAATGCTCACTTACCAGGAATCTGTCAAGATGAGCTGCTATATGTCCTGGGCCGATTCGCATGTTGCTCCAAGTGAAGTTTTCTTCTCTTAGCTTAATGCCCATTAGATTCCAAGATGCTTGCATGGATTCAAGATTCTCCCCGAAGGGATCCCTGATTCTAGTTCCCCCTCTCCTTTCAGAAGGGGAAATAGTGACGTTGAAATCTACAGCTACAATCCTGCAAAGATGAAGATCCATTCTCCTAAGGTCATCAAAGGAGAGCCATAAATCTTGTTTCTTATGGTGCAAAACTAACCCATACACATTACAAATTCGGATGATTTCTTTCTCTTCAAATTCCTCAAGTTGTACCATAATCTAGTTTGGATTTTTCCATTCTATTTTCTGGGAAAACCTGCGACTATCCAACCAAATGGAGATTCCCCGGGAGATTCTCGTTGCTGCAACTAAACTACCATTGCTACTCTTCCAAACATTCTTGATGACTATCTTGCAATCTTCCTCACTCATTTTAGTCTCCTGGACGAGGAACATGGAGATTTTTTCACTTCTTATCATATTTCTAATTGCTTCCATTTTGGTCTGACCTCCTAGCCCTCTACAATTCCAGGAGACTATTTTCATTATTTATGAAGATTAGAAGGCGGGTTCCTTGCCTTTTGATTCTCAAAAGCTCTTACTGGTTGCTTTCCTGATGTAGAGATGATCTTGATATGCTAGTCTAATCTGGCTTGTTTCCCTTCCTCTTTTTCTTTTTTTGCTTACTCTTCTCTATGTGTTTTGTTGGATTATCTTCCTTTTTTCCCTAGTATATCTTTCTCTTCTTCCCTTAATTCCGATGTTTCTTCTTGGGATGTTCTTGACTTGGACCTTGTCACTGATTCATATACATCCCCATTGGCCCCATAAAGTATGGGCCATTGCAGAAAATTAGGTCTTTGTCCTCCTTATGTTCAAATAGAAAAACATAGAAACCCTTCCCGCAGAAATTCTGAATCACTTCTCCTTTTATTAATGGCCTCCATTTCTTGTTTAACCACAGTTCTATGGCCTTTGGAGATGACCATAAGCTAGTGAAGTGTCCAATAAGACATTTCTCCGAGAGGGTGATTACCTTGCTCTTAGCCGCAACATAGGAGAGTGTAACCTATGGAGCAACAACCAACTTGACGAATCTCGCATTAGAGGAAGAATCTTGTTTGGAACCAACACCAATGGCCGTAGAGATTGCTCGCTTGAAATGATCATCAAAGGCAGTGACCCCCTCCGGAGAGGAGGCCAAGGCGGCCGCCATGAGAGCACAGAAGCAAAACCCTAGCGGAGAGCGCGCAGAGGAAAAAAGTCAACCACCTTCTTTATGCTAGTTAAAACAAAAAAGATAATCTTGGTATTCAATATTATGGTTAATGACCTCCTTGTAATATCTTAATTTTCTTTATCCTCTAAATTTTTATCACACCACAAATTCTCTTTGAACTTCAAAGTAATAATATTTTTAATATCATTTTATATTTTGCAAGATGACACTTTTGTCAATCCCCCACATCTTTAACCAAGACATCGCATACTTATGCCAATCTCGCTTGAGTCTTAGGTGGTTTTGACTAGAATTAAAAGCAATTTTTGGAAGTCCACGGTCTCCCAAGTTATTTAATTTTTTTTTGTACATTAGGTACCTAGTTATAGCTATGCTCTCAATGGGGGAAAGACCCACTTCAATCAAGAGAATAGGATTCATATGACGTATTTATTTTAATTTTAAGATTGTAAATTATAAAACGCTTATGGAATTGCTCAATCCTTCTCCAAGATTCTCTAGAGAGGTCGCAACCCCAAATTTCACACCCATACTGTCATGTCCCAAATTTGGCATTGGGTCACAATGGCCTAATCACATTGGCCATATTCATTAGTGTTTGTCAAATTGATGCTAAAGGTCAAATAATTGCCAAGGAGGAAAATTACTAGTTTCCTAGGTTTGAGGTGGAAGCTTTGGAATTTGGAATAAGGGGGATAATAAATGATGTTTGAACATTAGAATGGCATAAATATTTAATAAATGAGCTAAATAAATATATACAAGTGAAAATCAAATTGGAATTTGATCATGAAGACACATGGAGGAAGTGGGACCCACATATGGCTAGATTTCCCAAGTACACTTGGCATCATTCTCTCACCAATTCGAATTCAAGGTGAATGGTAACATAATTGGGGGAGTCCAAAAGGTATTATTCATGGAATGACTCATCCAAGGTCGAAATATAGAGGAATAGTAAGTCCCATGGAAGAGGAAGAGGCAATTTGGTGCTAGTGAGACACTTGGGCTAGATTCCCTAGCTCTATGACAACAATGATGAAAATGCTATGACACCTATGACACAAATTAGACCTGAAGGCTGACATATGACATATATGAAATGTCAGGGCTAAAAATAGACTCCAAGAGGGCGCTCAAGGGTGTTAGGGCAGCTAAGATGCTTCCACATGTGATTTGGTGGAAGTGGGAGACTAGGAATTGTTGTACAAGTGGTGTTCTTTGGAATCTCTTCCCAACTTGAGTTGGCATGAATCTCTTGGAAGGAATTTGACCCATGGAGGAAATTAGAACTTTATAAATGTCAATAACAAAGAATGAAACCAGCTTTTGATCATTTGTAGAATTTGCAATTGCATTTGTGTAGAGGGAGAGCTAGTGGATGACTAGTTTCTTGCCTTAGCCAATTTCGAGAGTGAAAGATTCCCATCCAAGTTGGTAATTGGAAAGGCCATTCAGACCTTTCATTTGGAGCTTTAATGGAGTTTTTATTTGCAGGTGTAAGCTACAGGGCAGCTCATGGTTTCTTCTATTGCAGCACATTCTCTCAACCATTTACAATTTTGATGGCATATTCTTGATCCTTAAGGGAGGGCATTTTTGGTGAGCTATTGTACTCTTTGGGGGATCTTCTCATGCCCCATTTCTTTTGTAATATGAATTAAATACTCTATTATTCATCTCCAGAAATTTTCAAGTCGAAATTCCAAGTAGAAATGTATAAATCTCATTTTTAATGGAAGAACAATGCCATTTCTCCACTACCTTGTTGCGAACCAATGTATTGATGATGATTTCGAATGAATGGATGATTCTATGATGCATTTATGATTAATGGACTGAAATGGATGTATTTTACAAGTTTCATGTACTGTACTTGAGCATTTGAAGTATTTTTACTCAGTTTAATTGCATTGGGAGAAGAAATAGTGCCATTTCCCTAAGGGTCAAATTGGTGATTTTTGCAGTTGAATGGGAGAGGGTTGGAAAAAATATAATAATCAATTAATGGTGCACATGAGACCTTAATAACATCCTTAATACATTCCCTACCTTTTTTCATAAATTTGAGTGGGTTTGGAGGCATTTGGGAATCCATTTTCAGTACTAACCCTAGGGGGATTTGAACCCCAAATTACTAGTAAAATTGCATACTTAGTCTAGAATCATAATAGAGTTCCCAGAGGTATTTTGGTGGCCATATATCATCCCTGAACATCATATTCAAGTCCTAATATCATTCATACACCTTCCTTGAAGACTTGAAGGCATTTGGAGTCAATTCGAGACCTAGAGACCAATACTAGTCAAAGGGAAATTACTAGTAAAGTTCCCTACATTGGCCAAAATTGAAAGAGGATTTGCAGAAGTATTTTAAAGGTCCAAAATCATCTCTGAAATACATATTTATGTTCTAACATCATCCATATACCTTCTCAGAATATTTGGGAGCAATTAGAGCAATTTGGGGACCTAGAGCTCAAAACTAGTCAAAGGTCAAACTAGGGAAAAAAGTGAAAAATTGTCATTTTAATAAAATTCCTAACAAGGGACATTACAGTGGTATCAGAGCATGGTCCTTGCACTTGTGGATTAGGTACATACATTCAATAATAATTGGCAGCCATGTCTTACTATTATGATGAATCCTATGAGTATAATTCTTATGAGGAATATGCGTACGCTTATAAGCAATATGAAGCAGAATGTGAATGGTACAAGGAAGAGGTGCCATCATGCAACACTTATTACAATTTCAAGAGAAATGAAGATTATTCTTATGACTTTAAATATGATGAATATGAGTGTGTCACACCAACCAAGGATAATTCTATGAGTGAGTTCCAAATATGGAGAGCAACATATAAAACCTTGCCCCAACAATATCAAAAATATCAAGAATATCTTGCTTGGAGCAAAAATACACAAAATGCCATGTCTTTTGAGTACTATGCTGAACATGTTTTTGAAAATAGGCTCAAAAATGAAGATGTGGAGTTAGTAAAGAAAGGTTTATGCCCTTCTTGTAAAGAACCTTGGAGTGAGTATCATACATGTGTGCATGAAATTATGTCCCACTTGAGGAGAGCTTTTGGGAATTCTTCAAAACGAGATTCCAAAGATATTGATCCTAAGGAAAACAAGGGGCAAAATGCATCAGCTTTCTTGAAGGAGAAAAATGAAGAGACATCACAAGAGCATGAAGAAGATTCTTTTAAAAATATGGAAGATCATTTCGAGACACCTTCTAGCTTAGACACGAACCAAAGAGCATCTACTGATGGATGCTTAAACTATGGAGTACCCACTGATGGATGCTCACACCTCTATGTTGGTGACATAGAGATCACTTTTGAAAGTGTTTCTACAAGCCCAAGTTCCATTAAACATGATAATGAAGACCTTGTAGCAGTTGAAGAAGAACCAAGATCAACTTCCCCGTCACCACTTGAGCTTCATGAAGTTGGTCCAAGCAAAAATGAAGAAGATGAGGAGGTTCATTTGCAAGAGCCTCATTTTCTTGAAGGGTCCTTAAAGATGAATGAAAATAAGATCCAAGAGCCCCTTAGCATTCTCCATGACACTCAAGCATTGGTGTCAAATTCTTGTTGGAGAGCTACTTCATTGGAGGAAACATCCTTCCTTGAAGACATGGAGAAGATTCAAAGAGAAATGTGCCACATCAAAGGTAATTTCATGTCTTTGCTTTTTGATAGAAACCATTTGTTTGAGCTTAATGAATTGTTACATGATGCGTACTTGAAGAATAATGAGGATATTCATAAGCTCACAATTCAAAATGAGCAACTTCTTGAAAAGTTGCAAGATACTTGTTTTTCCTCCTATGTTTCAGATTGTCAAATGGTAGATTGTTTGGAGGATTCTCATGACATGGTGGATCATGAGAAATGTGGGAATTTGAATGTGCTTAATGTGTTTGAATATGAACTTGAAGAGATCCAAACACTTGATGTGGTGGAAGAGGAACTTGAATTGTCTCTTGATGAAGGTTATGCAATTTTTAAAGAAGAGCATGATTCCTCTACATTGGAACCAACCTATGACAAAAGTTTCCCACTTTTGAAGGAGCTGCGTGATACTACCCACATGGATCCTTCGCATGATGAAACTTCTGCACTTTTTGATCATTTGGGTGAGTTGGTTAATTCTCCTACATCCTACAATTCCATGTTTTGCAGCATTAGTCTCAATGAAGAATGGGTGAAAGGGTTCTTTTTTATGGTGCCACATGAGGAGTATGGAACTCCTAGATTTACTTTTTATGATGATATGGTTGGAGCACATTCTTATTCACATTTGCAGCAGCATCCGTTGTTACCTTATGATGATGCACATCTACATGGATGCACCTATGATATGCATTTGAGTCACTTGAAGACCCATGGTTTTTCTTGCTTAACACTTGGTTCATTTGATGTGGGAGGAACTTCATCCAACACTTGGGTAAATAAATTTATGATTGGAGAACATTTTTGTTGGCAGCCACATACTTTGATATATCTTTATTATTCTCACATTCATGGATGTATGGGTGAGACTTCTTTGAGTCCTTTGAAGTCTCCTTGTTTTTTCTCCTCATCATTTGGTTCAGATTTTAGTGGATATTCTTCATTCACTTCTTGGATGAAAGAATACATGGTTGAATATTTTGATGCATATAACATTCTTTTGGAGCAGCATTATTGGACACGAGATCCTCACCTATGTCATTGGAGCATATTTGATAGATCACTTGAAGATTGTATGCACTTGGCAAATGGTGGTCTACTTACTTGGAGGTATAAGCACTTTCATGATTCTTTGATGAATCATCTTCTTAATGTACATTTTCATTATGTTGTTATGTACATTGATGATATATATTTTGTACTCCTGATGTGTGGAAGAATGCATACAAGAAAATGGGATCTAGGAATCCTCTTATCTGATGGTATGGGAGCACTTTTAATTGTTGGGGTGCAATACAAGCAATGGGACCCTGGAATAATTTTTGTTTCATTGGTTTCAAATTATTTGGGGAAACAAGCAGTATGGGAGATGGATTTCCCACTTAATAAAGTGATTTTTATCATAGTAGTACAGCAGCAAGCATGGTGGTTCCTCTCTAAAATCTTCATGGAAACTCAAAGACTCAAGGTTGGGTAATTCAATGGCAACTTCAAAAAATTATACAGAAAGCAGGTTCTTCAACACCCATGTTTGAAATTGCTTGAGGACAAGCAATGTTGGGAAGGGAGGATTTGTCATGTCCCAAATTTGGCATTGGGTCACAATGGCCATATTCATTAGTGTTTGTCAAATTGATGCTAAAGGTCAAATAATTGCCAAGGAGGAAAATTACTAGTTTCCTAGGTTTGGGGTGGAAGCTTTGGAATTTGGAATAAGGGGGATAATAAATGATGTTTGAACATTAGAATGGCATAAATATTTAATAAAGGAGCTAAATAAATATATACAAGTGAAAATCAAATTGACATTTGATCATGAAGACACATGGAGGAAGTGGGACCCACATATGGCTAGATTTCCTCACTACACTTGGCATCATTCTCTCACCAATTCGAATTCAAGGTGAATGGTAACATACTTGGGGGATTCCAAAAGGTATTATTCATGGCATGACTCATCCAAGGTCAAAATATAGAGGAAGAGTAACTCCCATGGAAGAGGAAGAGGCAATTTGGAGCTAGTGAGACACTTGGGCTAGATTCCCTAGCTCTATGACAACAATGATGAAGATGCTATGACACCTATGAAACAAATCAGACCTGAAGGCTGACATATGACATATATGACATGTTAGGGCTAAAAATAGACTCCAAGAGGGTGCTCAAGGGTATTAGGGCAGCTAAGATTCTTCCACATGTGATTTGGTGGAAGTGGGAGACTAGGACTTGTTGTACAAGTGGCGCTCTTTGGAATCTCTTCCCAACTTGAGTTGGCATGAGTCTCTTGGAAGGAATTTGACCCATGGAGGACATTAGAACTTTATAAATGTCAATAACAAAGAATGAAACCAGCTTTTGATCATTTGTAGAATTTGCAATTGTATTTGTGAAGAGGGAGAGCTAGTGGATGACTAGTTTCTTGCCTTAGCCAATTTCGAGGGTGAAAGATTCCCATCCAAGTTGGTAATTGGAAAGGCCATTTAGAACTTTCATTTGGATCTTTAATGGAGTCTTTATTTGTAGGTGTAAGCTACAGGGCAGCTCATGGTTTCTTCTATTGTAGCACATTCTCTCAACCATTCCCAGTTTTGATGGCATATTCTTGATCATTGAGGGAGGGCGTTTTTGGTGAGCTATTGTACTCTTTGGGGGAGCTTCTCATGCCCCATTTCTTTTGTAATATGAAGTAAATACTCTTTTCTTCATCTCTAGAAAGTTTCAGGTTGAAATTCCAAGTAGAAATGTATAAATCTCATTTTTAATGGAAGAACAATGCCATTTCTCCACTATCTTGTTGTGAACCAATGTATTGATGATGATTTCGAATGAATGGATGATTCTTTGATGCATTTGTGATTAATGGACTGCAATGGATTTATTTTACAAGTTTCATGTACTGTACTTGAGCATTTGAAGTATTTTTACTCAGTTTAATTGCATTGGGAGAAGAAATAGTGCCATTTCCCTAAGGGTCGAATTGGTGATTTTTGCAGTTGAATGCGAGAGGGTTGGAACAGATATAATAATCAATTAATGGTGCAAATGAGACCTTAATAACATCCTTAATACATTCCCTACCTCTGTTCAGAAATTTGAGTGGGTTAGGAGGCATTTGGGAAGCCATTTTCAGTACTAACCTTAGGGGGATTTGAACCCCAAATTACTAGTAAAATTGCATACTTGGTCCATAATCTTGATAGAGTTTGCAGAGTTATTTTGGTGGCCATATATCATCCCTGAACATAGTATTCAAGTCCTAATATCATTCATACACCTTCCTTGAAGATTTGAAGGCATTTGGAGTCAATTCGAGACCTAGAGACCAATACTAGTCAAAGGGAAATTACTAGTAAAGTTCCCTACATTGGCCATAATTGAAAGAGGATTTGCAGAAGTATTTTAACGGTCCAAAAGCATCCCTGAAATAAATATTTATGTTCTAAAATCATCCATATACCTTCTCAGAAGATTTGAGAGCAATTGGAGCAATTTGGGGACCTAGAGCTCAAAACTAGTCAAAGGTCAAACTAGGGAAAAAAGTGAAAAATTGTCATTTTAATAAAATTCCTAACAAGGGACATTACACATACTAGAGAATGAGAGTGACAAGAGTTTCAAATAGGAATTTCTTTTTTATCCCACATCACAAGGTTTGCCGACTTATAAATGTTTGCAAGACAAAAATAAGCTTTCCACCCTCCATTGATCCTTTACTCGATGTTGCAGTTCTAGTTAAGCTTGTGATGGATATCAATCCCAATATATTTGTAGGAAGTCACTTCCTCCAAGTTATTAACATACAAAAAATTAGCGTAAGTGACCTTATTAGATTTTATAAACATAACTTTGGTTTTGTCAGTTTTGATAGTCATGCCCATTCCAGAGCAGAAATCCTTGATAATTCTTAATTACTTATCAAGATCAAAGGGACAACTTCCCAGAAGAACACTGTCGTCAACATAAAGAATAAGGATGATGAGAATTCCTGCTAACATCGTGCCAGTGTAGCCCGCCTCTATTAAACAACATTCTGGCTTATCAATGTATATACCAAAAAGGGCAGGGGAAATGGGCCAACCTTGCTTAACTCCTATATTATAATCAATATCTTTCGACCAACCCTCATTGTTCTTAAACTTGGAAATGACATTCCTATACAACATTATTGCAGTGGCTCTCAACTCAAAATGAACCTTTAACTCTTCTAATATTTTCCACAAGTTATTTCTAGGCACTGTATTAAAAGTTTTCCTAAAGTCAACAAAGCAACAAAGGAGATTGAGCTTATTATTGCGACATGTCTCTGCAATGATCCTGAGAGTAATGGGGTGGTCTATGGTGGAATGATACCTTCTAAAACCGACTTGCCCGTTAGCTCTTTTACCTTGACTTTCTAGCCATATGTTTATCTTATTTTCTAAAATAATACCATATAACTTGGCTAAGAAAGAGTTGATCATAATGATCCTATAATTAGAGTGGTTATTTTTATCACCACATTAAAAATGAGTTATTTTTATGGCTCCTTTATACAAACTACTCAATCTATTGCAAACAAATTAGTAACAACTTAGAAATTGACTATTTCCTTTATATTTAAAAAAATAACTATATATTTTAAAAAATAGCATTTCCTAATACATTTCATTTTTTTTTCCACAGAATAATACATTTCATTTATATATACATATATTTGTCATACTCTAATTAATTTACAAATTTTATCTTTTCTATCGGTTTAAAATAATGGAAAAAAAAAACCAACATTATTTTGATGTGAAAGAATTGCATATATTAATTAATAAAAATAATGATTTCAACTTAAACCCCCGAAAATAGAACTTAAATGAAATGATAATAAAATAGAAAAAAATCAAAATAAAAAATAATGATTTCAACTTAAACCCCCGAAAATAAAACTTAAATGAAATGATAATAAAATAGAAAAAAATCAAAATTAAAATTAATGATTTCAACTTAAACCCCCGAAAATAGAACTTAAATGAAATGATAATAAAATAGAAAAAAGTCAAAATTAAAAAATATTTAACCTTATTTAATAATTATATGCAATATAAAATTTAAAAATAAATAAAGATATAACTAAATGGATCATAAAAAGAATTCAAAATCATAAAATATTTAACCTTTATATATGTCAATTATTAAAACCAATAATTTCAACAATCTAAAATTTAAAAATATTAAAAATTAAATTAAATAATTAATAAAAAAAAAAAATAGATAATTAAAAAAAAATCTAAATCATAAAACATTTAACTTTTTATAAAATTAATTAAAAAATAAAATTATTTATACACTTTTACAAATAAAACTTATTATGTTGACATTTAATTTCCATTTCAACTATCTGACAAAGTTTTAAAAAGCCACTCTTTATATATCACTCGGTAAACTTATAACTATCTGACTAAGTTTTAAAAAGCCACTCTTTATATATCACTTGGTAAACTTATTAGAATCTCATCCAAAAAGTGACCTCACAAGATTCAACACACTGCATGCCCCTTCATGACTACTATAGGGCATGCCCCTTCATGACTACTATTGGGCATTTTATATGGTAGTTTTTTCACAGAAAAATATAACTTACTATTAATATACGGAATAGTAAATAACACCAGCTGTCAGAATCATACATGTCTGCATGCAAATCCAGTGGATTTGCCAGACATAGCCAGAAGAGTCACCCATAAAAACAATATAAACCAGAGATAGTACCATATGTCCACAGAAAAAAGTCAAGGATCCCTCCGAAAGGAGAAACGGATCCCGAGATCACACCATACCATAAGTCCATATACATGTACCATAAATAATAAAGCCCACAGCAACAACTATCAGGGTCCCATAGAGCCAAAAATAGAGTATAACATAAAAGTAAAGCCAAAAATATATCTATATCAACGATCATATCGGCCGCAAAAATATGAGAGCCAAGATGTCCAACCAGCAATTGGATCCAGGCTCTAAGAAGTATCTGCACATATAGCTAACCGAAATGTAAGATAAATATCCGCATAATATAGAGCATAATAACAAAAATGACAGACAGACATAAAAAGCATCATAATAATCAAGGCCAATGAAGATGATAGGACCCATGTGAATAAAGAGATCCAGCCCGCCATTCCTGCCACATGATGACCCCCGCCAGAGAATGAAGAGCACGTTTAGAGAGTAAATCAGCATCCATATTCACCTCCCGAAAGACATGCTGAAAATGGAGATGATCAAATTCCCGGATGAGGTTTTTGGTCGCATCCATCCAATAACGGAGTAGCAGAACATTGAGTGTTGTTTTGCCACAAGCCCAGGAGATAATAGATAAAGAGTCACCAAAGATAATAAGTGTGGTGATCGATTTCAGTCGTGCCCAGAAGAGAACAAGCCATAGGGCACATAGCTCACTCCGAGTATTAGATCCATTTCCCAGGTTAAGCCAGATATGAATGGAAACATCCATATTCAGATGTAAAATGGCTCCCGCACCCCCACACCCATAACGTCCCACCGCAGCCCCATCAAAAAAAGCACAAGGAAAGACAAGAACAGGGGGAGCCAATCTACGGGAAAACGCAGGAGTATCTCTCCCACCACTGTTATCATGTGCAGCCATGAATTCCTTGTGTGCAGCAGTTGTTTTGAAGCAGATACCATCCCGAGAAGGAATTTTACCTTCAAATATACACAAGTTTCTAGCCTTCCAAACCTCCCAGATCATAAAAAATGGTAGTGCAGGGCCACCCCCATCAAAACGAGCCCAATGCTCCAGATTTTCATTCAGAGTGCCATGGTTCCAAAGATACTGTATGCCAACATTAGAGGCAATCATGTTCCAGATTTCTCTGATGAAACAACAGGTTGCAAATAGATGGTCCACTGATTCACCCTGTGTGCAGCAGAAAATGCACCACCCCGGGCCGCAAAAACCACGGTGACACAAATTATCCCATGTTAAGATCTTGTTGCACAGCGTAAGCCAGGAAAAACATTTTATTTTAAGGGGTAAAGAGAGTTTCCAAATATATTTATCCCACCATCGCATCGCATAGCAGGAATCAGCAAACAAAGAGTCATATGCCATTTTTGCAGTAACAGTCCCACCCGCCACATCCCACGACCATATTAATCTATCGGCTGCGTCAGATAATCTGATATTAGATTGGTGCAATGGTCTGGTGTAGTCCGCCCATTCATTTCCCAGAGAGCCTGATAAACCCAGCTGCTCAGCCGTGACCCATCTAGTATGCCCATCCACATACCGACCGGCCACGTGAGCCAGAGTGTAATATCCAGATGCATGAAGATGAGTCCTCAAATTTAATGATAGTGTATGATTCGTAGGACCCCCCATGAAAGGGTCCGTACCCAACTGAATATTGCGACCATTGCCCGGCATCCATGCGATCCACTGAGTAATAACCCTGAAGGCACTGATAAGGCCGTTCCAGATGTTTGAGATTCCACAAGTCGCAGGGCAGGCCAACCTCAGCCAGCTAGTAACCGGGGTGTATTTCAAATATTTGCCACGAACAATCCTTCCCCATATAGATTCATTAAATAGTACACGCCACATACTCTTAGCATGTAGGGCCATAACAAAGTGTTCCAGATCCTTGATGTTCCAGCCCCCCAGATTCCATGGACGTGCCAAGACACTCCACTTTGCAAGATGGAATTTCTCCTGAGTATCATTCCCCGTCCACAAGAAACTGAAGACCTTCCGTCTAATAATACTTAAAATGGTACGTGGGATTTTACAGAGTGAGAACCAATAAACTCCCATGTTCTGTAATACAGATTTAACCAACGTAAGCCTTCCACCCAGAGAAAGAAGACGAAAGCTCCAATGATTAATGCGTGTATCAAAACGACTGACAAGCCATGTCCAGTCATGGATCTTGTAATTAGATGGTTTGATGAAGAAACCCAGATATTTGGTACCCTTCTCAAGTTCAATAAATTTAAGAGGCAGAATATTTGAGATCGCCTCTTCCGTACCTTCATCCAGCAAATGCTTCAGAAAGAACGATTTAGTATAGCTGATAATCATACCAGTGACAAGACAGAACAGATCAAGTATAAGCTTATATTGAATCCATTCAGCAATTAAACCCATTCCAAAAAGCATAACATCATCCACAAATAAAGAATGTGTTACAGAGATCTCCCTGGATACTTTAATGCCAGTGATCCGACCCTCCCGGCGCGCCTTGTGGATGGATAGGCTCAGTCCTTCAATAACCAGTAAGAAAAGTAATGGAGATAGAGGGCATCCTTGTCTTAGACCCCGAGTAGCCTTGAAGAAATCCGTGGGATGCCCATTGATTAAAATAGCATAATTGACAGAGTTTATACAGGCCATTATCCATTTCATCACACGCCAAGGTAGCCCGATCTGGATGAGTATTAATCTCATAAAATTCCAATCCACCTTATCATAGGCTTTAACCAGATCCAGTTGTAGAGTAAGAGCTTCAATCTTCCTTTGTTTGATAGAGTGAAAGATTTCCTGTGTCTCACCCACAGCATCATGAATTTGTCTACCACAGAGAAACCCATACTGTTCCATAGAGATGTGTTGTGAAAGCAGAGGTTTGATTCGATCAGCAATAATCTTGTAGACCAGATTACATAGAGCAATCGGTCTGTATTCATCAAAGCCATTTGGATGTGACGTCTTCGGGATAAGTGCCAGGTATGTAGTATTAAGAGCCCCCGAGACAATGCCCAGTTTGCGAGATTCATCCACAGCCATCCGCAGGTCCTCCCCCATAATATCAAAGAAATGGATGAAAAGCTCCACAGTCCACCCATCAGGTCCAGGAGATTTATCCTTTGCAAAACCATTCAAAGTTTTTTCCACATCACCCAGAGTGACCTCCAGGAAAATGTTATCACCCTCCTCCTCCTGGAACATCCGTGGATACTCCTTGATAAGCCTAAATTGTTCAACCAGGGTGGTATTTTTTGGATCACAATAATATTCCCTGAAGTGTCTAACAGCTTCATTCATCAGATTCTCCTCCCCCGGATCCGTCTGCCATGATGGTCATTCAGGTCCCAGATAGAGTTTTGCATACGTCGAGAGTCAGCATATCTGTGAAAGAATTTTATATTCAAATCTCCCGCCTGGAGCCAAGTAGCACGACTTTTCAGCCTCCAGGAGGGGAATTCTTCCTGAATCAGAAGGATTTTCATTTTCCTGCACTCCAGGGTAGAGAGACTAGAAAGTTCCATGGTATTCAATTCATTCTCAACACCACGATTCATCAAATATTCCACCTCCATCTCAATCTCATTGAGTTCTTTTCGCATCAAGGCTTTTTTAGATTTTTCCCACTTGGTAGTATATTCTTTGAGCAGCTTAAGTTTCACCGCCATTTTGTCCATAGCAGATCTCTCCCCAGAGACATCCATCCGCAGCCATAACTGCCTTACCCCCGTAGTGTATTCCACATCCGCAAGCCAGGTGGAATTGAATTTGAAAGGATAGGATTTCTGGAAAGGTTCATCATCAAATTGGAGAATAATTGGCAGATGATCACTGATTTTTATTTGGTGCATCCAGGAACGATAGTTTTGTAATTTGGATAGCAGTGATTCTGATATTAGGAAACGATCAATACGTTTCTGGATCTGTTCAGCCCCTTTCCTACCATTCGACCAGGTTGGTGCCAACGGTCTGGGAGCAACATCAATCAGAGAGTGCTTCCTGAATAAGTCTTGGAAAAAAGGACCCAAAGGGTCACGTCTAGCCGTAGACCCCCAAAATTCCCCATCACCCCACGTGAAATTAAGATCACTAGCAATAATTAAATTCTCCATGTCTAGCAGATGTTCAGATGCCGCCAGGTTCCAAAAAGCCTCCCGATCACAGTACGGACCATAACAATTAATGATGTTTATAGTCTGTTCCGAACCCCTCATGTTTCCAGTCAGCAAAATACCCATTGGTATCTGTGCTGGTGACAATCTCAGCACCGTAGGGTTCCATGCCGCCAAAAGACCCCCAGAAAGCCCAGCCGCGTCCACTGAACAATACATCCATCCTGGCTTCACTTTATTAAAAAATATACGAGCTTTTTCCCCACAAACCATAGTTTCCTGTAAGAGCACTAGATCAGGTTTAACAATCTCTAAAATTCTTTTTAGGGCCAGTTGCTTGGGCAGGCCCCCCACCCCTCTGATATTTAGAGAGAGAAAGATCATTTCCGAACCCTAGCAAGGGCTTTCATTCCTCTAAGAGCCCGGGATTCAGTAGATTTGGGGGAAATAGTCATGTCAAGGTCCACCTCTGCCCCCCCAAGAGTGGCCTTCTTGTTTTTTCTGGCACTTCTAGTTTTAATAGGCGAAAAGTCAGGTGCAAGGCCACCCCTATGGGCCCCCCGAGCAACACATGTGTCCCCAGTAGTCACAGGTATATTCCCCGTAGGGTCGTTGCATGCCCCCACCGACGGCTTTAAATCCTTCAATGCCAATGGGTCCTCTCCAGCCCCATTGTTGTCATCAGGGACCACAATCCTATTCTTATAGTATGTATGGATAGGGGTTTTCTTGACCATATCAGAATATGTAGGCATGTGAATAACATTTCCCCCCACATCAGGAATGATATTAGGTTCATCACCGGGCCCTTCTGTAACCAGGTCATCCCCGCCAGTCATAATCACCGGGTTCAATTCAACAGTCCCCACCCCCCCAACCATGATGGCATCAGTAATTTTAACAGTATCTGTCTCCACATCCCCACAGCCCCAAACCCGCGCCCGCAAAATTGCATGAATTGTCCAAATCCCGTGAGTTTGGTAACGGTAGAGTAGCCGAAGGAGGAATCTCAGGAGGAAACACATTAACCAGAGAAGGGTCACCAGGATTAAGGTTTTGTAACCTATCCATCAATTCAGACTCACTAATCGGGTCATCATAAACAGATTTGTCATTTGTTGTGCTATCAGTTCCGGTGGAAACATACCCCATGTTTTGACCTCGACCCAAATAGTTACCATTATTGCCATGGTTCTTATCTAAATTATTTATGAAAGTAATATCCATATCATTTAACGAATGGAAAAAATGAGGGTCCTGTAGTTCCAACTTACGGAATAATGCCGAGCCAGATGTGAGAGGGTTGAGTACCCGATTTGAAAAACCATCAAGTGCGCCTGTCGCATCCATCTCCAAGTCGCTGCCATCGTCGGACGACCAGAGTGGATTCCCCTCCCTGGGGCGACCGAAAGAAGCAGGAGCCCTACATTGTCTCCAAAGATGACCCACAGCTTTGCAATTCGAGCAACGGAAAGGTATACCCCAGTAGTCTATAATTTGAGCCAATTGACGACCACGCCAACTGATATGCAGAACGTCTATCAATCCCAGAGAAACATCAACCTCGACCAGCATTCTACCCATACACCTGTCAAATCCATTCAGGTGTTCCTCCTCCACATGTAAAAAATGACCCAGCCCGGTTTCCAATGGCCTCATATGCCCCACGGTTCCACAGTGCCAATGGCAGACCAGGCGAGGTAGCACCCATAAATGTCTGAGACGAACAGTAGCCGAGTCCGGGTTGAAGTCCGTGTGCCATTTTTGCAGCATAAGACTCCCGGTTCCATAAAGCCATAACCCCGCAAGAATGCGAGAACTGTGTGCTTCCTCATGAAATTTAAAGCATACCAACCATATGAAAGAGCAAATACCTGAGGCGTGTATTTGAGAATAGGGTTCCATGTCTCTTCCACCCATTTGACAATATTTTGCCTGTTCATGGCATGGTATGAAAACTTGCCCACAAGAACAGTCATGTTGCATTCCACAGCTTCCTCCAAACCAATGTCTCGACCAACCGTGAGATGTGACTCCCCAGGTCTGTTAAAATATTTGCCTGCCAGCCTATTGTTTGCTCGAGACGTCGTACCAAGCCGTTCACCACCAGCCCGCTCATGACGAACTCTACCACTACCGACCGATGGGTCCGAACCCAAGACATCTCCATGTGGCACACCCGTGTCCAGGTGTCTCTTAGGGGTTTTGCCCTTTGGTGCCACCTGTCGACCACCGGAGTTCATAGCCCGTTTTCCACGGAGCTGGTTCCTGAAGAAAGAGTCAGTCTTGAACAGACCAGCCTCTTCAATCATATAGTCCGAGGCGTTCATATTGTTGCCCGCAGACATGTTAAGATCCGGTCCCTCCATTCAGCCTCCAATAAGCAGGTATACCCAGATGCACAGCGCCAGGAATGTCAGGTGATACCAAAAGTAAACCCTGACAAGGGATATTGTGATAACCGGAAGCTACCCAAAACAATGGGCCGTCCCAAGAACTGTGGTCCTTCCCAATAAAAACCGCCCGTAATTTGTTTAAACCCGGTTCCACAAACCCCTTATAGCGACAGTTCACGGCAATGTCCGGCACAATCACGGTTCAGACCATATGAAACCATAAAACAATGAATCCCCAGATAGATTCGTAACCGTGAAGAAATACCCAATCATTACCCCCAAATAAAAACACAGAAAATCATATAATGGTAAAATATCTCTGTCGGTTCAAGCCAGTCAATATCACAGTGTATATAACTTACGGATATTCCTCCACCGGATGAGCAACCGCCACCCCAATGCAAACGGGAACCCCAAACTGGTTACGCCATCACCGCCGCCTCACAGTCGGAAACCCTAGATCTGGTTTTCGCCATCACCGCCATTTTATATGGTAGTTTATATATGAAAGAGCATATTTCTACTTTTGGTTTCATCCAATTAAATATATTTTCAAATCTAGTCCTTTTCACTTTCAACCTTTCTAAAATCTTATTTTTTCATTTTCAAGCTTTAAATTGTATAAGTGATTTTATAAAAACCCACTTCATAGGTTAAAAAATAACTAATTTGTAATATTATTAAAAAATTAACTTCTTATAATTCCTTCCTTAATTTTTAATATTTTACTATTAAATATATAGATATATTATTGGCATGGTATTTTGATCAGTTTTCTTGATTGTTGTCAAGTTCACTCTATAATGTTAACCATCAACTATTTCCTTTTTATATAAGGTTAACTATCAACTATTTTTTTATTAAATTATTATTATTTTTTTTTAAAGGTCAAATTATTTTATAAGTTATATATCTTTTTATTAAACTATATATAACTATTTTCGTTATTTTATGAAGATATTTTGCATTTTAATTTAATGAATCTTATAATATTTATTATGCATATCATTTAACCTTTGAGTAGTCACATGCTCCTATTATTATATTACTAAATATTTTTTATGAAAATTCTTAGCACCATTTTATCGCAATGAGATTGTTGTTTTTTATATCCTAACCTAATTTATGATATTAAATAATCTCTATATTAAAGGGTGTTAAACCTATCAATTAATAATGTTGCTTCCTAATAATTCATATCAAAACAATATGCTTTAGTCAACAAATAATGTTGCTTTCCTAATAATTCATATCAAAACAATATGCTTTAGTCAACAAATTGGTTTGTGATTGTAGATAATTGGTCCATATATTCAAGTTCAATATATATATTGAACAAGATCTAGGTACCAAAAAAGTGGGTCGATCCTAATCCACCTCCCAATCATTTAAATCCCATTACAACATAAAATGATGGGTAAAACACGTCCATCAACTCTTCTTATTATGATGTACACATTATGTAATTGATGAGCTATGAAGGAAAATGACAAACAATTTTGTAGATCTTTTTCACACAATCATGTCTTAAACAACGCCTAAACAAATATTCTCAACATGAAATCGACTTGTTTCATGGGAAGAATCCCTTCATGGTGAAGATTGCCATAATACTATGATGTTCATGTGAAATATTTATGCTATTAGAGACTTATAAGAGGTTTAGTGCATTCTAGATGCACTTTAAAGATGATAACTTTAGTGATTCCAAGAAGATAAAATGTTATAGTCATAAAAATTTCCTTCCCTATCTAGGTTTGGTGGGAAACCCACATTCAATGATGCAGAGAGCATAGTGAACCTATCACTACATGGGCCAACTCCATGCATTACTTCCTTGACTACCCAGGCTTGTGGGAAACACACATCTAATGGTGCTAAGAGCATAGTGAACCTATCACTACATTGAACAACTCCACACAAGTGATGCATGGAAATTTTATTTCATTGAAATATTAAGAAGATGAGTGCATGACATAACTATATATATATATATATATATATATATATATATATATATATATATAAGCATTATGATCAAATACTTGATGACAACATGAATGAGCTCCAAATCCCATATTAGATTTGCATGCAACTAAGTACATCATAGACATTGATTAGTGAGGACCATGTAATGATGTATACTATGGGATATACATTTGTATATATACTCTAGGATGTACAACAGTACATGCACTCAAAATTATGTGTGTTAATGTATATCCCACATTGTATATCAATACGATATGTATAAGTGTTGTTGTATAGAGATCCTACATAAATCCCTAATGAAATGTACAAACAATTTTTTTTCCCTCAAAAAAAAAAAAAATGTGCAACATTTTATATTAAAAAATCCACTTTATTTATAGGCCTGCGTGCCTTACATCCTCTAAAAACTGCTAACATGAATAAAAAAGACAGACCAGAGGGCTTGAAATATAAAAAAATATTGCAAAAATGAAAAAGATGCCCTTGGCTAATAAAGAGTTGTGAAAATCCTCAATCTTCCCTTTCTTTTCTTTCTTTTTCTTAACCTTGGTTCAACCCTTTTCTTGTGGATCAACTATAATTATCGATAAAGGGGCATATTTAAGAGCCTTCTCCTTATTTGAATTTGAACTCTCGGATTCATGCATTCTCTTAATTCCTTCGGTTGAAATATCCATTGATCCATAGTCCTAGGCTGAGTAGGCACCATAGGTTGTATCATTTCTAATGGTTGGTTGTCCTTATTCTTTATTTCTATTTCTGTTGTTTTTTTCCCTTCATCTCTATCTTCCATATTCTGATCATCTTCATTCTTCAGATAGGGAGGAATGTAAGGTTTCTAGCTTTTTGGTTTGGGGATTTGACCTTTTTTTTGTTTAGGTTGCTTTTTTGTTTTTGGATAGGTTTCCTAACGATGACCTATTTGATGGAAATAGTAGCACCTGAACGTTGTATTTTCATAATCCAAACTTTGGATATACTTGAAGTTCCCATGCTTCAATAGAATTATGTCAGACAATCCTTTACTTAGATCAACTTCCACATAAATTTGAGCATATGTGAATAATCCTTGCTGAATGCACACATTGTCATGTTTTATGAAGCTACCTAGGGTGTTCCCAATATATTCTAACACTGAATGGTTCTAGAAAGGTAGAGGAAGGTTCGGGAGACAAACCCAGACTGACTTTTTGGATATTAGCATTGTAGTGGGATCAAACTTCAGAAACCATGGGGTTATAAAGATGCCAACTCTTTCCCATAATCATTACCCTTCCTCAAATATTTTCTTATAATCCATCTGGAAAAAAAAAATGAACTATAAATAAAATTTTTGAGTATAAATAGTAATCACAATTCAAGGTCCAGTTAGAATGTATCCACTATTCCAGCTCCTTTGATCTTGTCCAAAAGCCATTAAATCTACAAATTACTGCTTCAAATTTATAGGACGAGAAAAGTCTATTTACCTTTGCATTTTTAATCTCCAACTTTGAAACTTCATCAAGCTTTTCAACAATATATGAACTAGGAATTTGAACTGTTGTAGGGGATCCCTTTGAACTCATTATATCCTTATAAGATATTGGTTTAGAGGCTATAGTTGTGCCAGAAACCACTATCCCCCCTCGCAATTGCATGACCGAAATTAAGTTTGAATCCTTGGATATTTTGTAATATGAGAGAGACAGACGATCCTCCATCTGCGTACTTTCAAAGAGAAGGCATTGGAATTTTTCAGGAATCCCCATTTTATCCTAGAGTTTTCGCTTGAATTCCCCTCAATGTTTTTCACAAATATTTGGAAGGCCTAGGTAATAGTTAAGAATCCATGACCTTTAATTTCTCCCAGCTCATCAAGGGCTATAAAAGTGTTCGAATTCGATGGAAGGGGCACAACCCGAGAAATCCCTTTTGACCACAACATCCTCCATATTTCCTTTCCAAGCAACACATATTACAATTCGATGGATTCCTTCGAAATGGGATCGATTAATAGAAACCCCAACGTTATGATCACTTCCTTCTTGAAAGGCTCCACCACTAGTTGGGTTATCAGATAAGCCAAAAACCCTAGGAGAAAGGAAAGTGAGACCATTTATTCCTTCATCCCATTCATGAAGTCAATGTTCTCCATGCAAACACCGAAATATATGATAACAAGGAAAAAAATTGTACTCAATTCCCTTCGGAGAAGAAAAACACTAAAATGGGGCAGTCTCAAGCTAAAATCTAAGATGACATCCACCAGATCATCCTCACTCCATCCATTACGAAGGAGTGAAACCCTCAATTCAATGATAGTCTTGGAGAAAAATCTTAGAAAGGATCCTTCCATCACTAGGGTTCTTCAGGTTCTTCGGAGCGCACGTGGTCTCAAATTAATCCAAATATCTAAAAAAAAATATTACATATGAAAAATCCTTAATACAAATATTTATTCATAACACAAGTCAATCATAAAAATAACTAAATTGAAAAATTAATTACTTTATGATTAAATAGATACTTGTATACATTTACAAATATTTACCATAAACTTTAAATAACACTTATAAAATTTTAAGATTTAAATTAAAATTACATGATAAAATAGCATCACAAAGATTCCCTTCGGATCTAAGTGTTCAATGGTGACATGAACACCTATCCCACTCCCCTCCGTGAGGAATGGATTCCTGGAAGGGTGTATGGGCTAGGTGGCTAGGTGCATGAGATAGGGGTCATGCCCTCCCCTCATGAGGCAACTCGAGTTGTGAATGAATGATCGACATTTGTACTAGAGCCATAGGTGGAAAGGGGACCAGGAGTTTAGGATGGTTTATGGAGTTATGATGCAAATATGTTTGAAGGATTGTCTCATTATAGAAATCAGTTAATGGAGAAGATGGGGGCGAACGTTGAGTTGATGGCTCATCCATGTCGATTTGAGATGGTTCTTGGCAATGATGGGTTTTAATTTCCTATGTTATTCAATGATGTTGTTATGGTTTGGGCTCTGTATTTACAATGATTAGCCATGATTCTAGGTCTTTATGTTATTGGAGGGATCTCTCTGCATTGTGAGTAAGTGAAGAATTCCATCACACAACCACGCCTGTGGCCAGTTTGGGATGGCGGTGGCTTGGAATAGGTGTATTTACGAGTCATGTTGCAACCAAGGAAATACAATAGTGGTGGTCATGGGCGACGAGGTTCACATATGCCTTGGGTTCAACGAGAAATTGTGGAGACTAAGGAGGTCTTCTTCCAAGATGTCTCTATGGAAACTCAACAAGTACTAGGCGTTGCAGAGCATAGAGTCAAACCGAAACAATTGTAGTGGAAGCACATGATTCATAGGTGGAGATGGAATCCTTGGTCCAAGACGTTGGCTCCTCGTGGTCCATGATACAAAACATGCCAAGACTATGTTGCTATACTAGAACATGAAAACTCTCTTATGAAAGGTGTTGATGGAAAACCAAGTGGAGGAAATAGAGCTACCAAGGCAAATAGAGGAGAGCCAAGAGTGGAACAAGGGAAAGATTCAGAAGCTAAACTCCAATATGGACCTCATAGCCTTAATAGTGAAGGAGTTGGAAAATCGAATCAACACCCTGGCCAAGATAACTACTGATATGGTGTTCAAGCCTAAGAATATTGAAGGGCAGTCCAACAAGCCCCCTCCTACTTTAGAGGTGCATGTTATCTCAATTGTTGATGATGCTTAGGTTGGTTGTCCGGGCCATACATTTTTGTCCAATAGAGATGATGCATGTTTGGTTTAGTTTTTTGCCTACCTTAATGGATTCCTTTTATGTATCAGGTTCAAAACTGTCATAGTTATGTTTTTCATGGGCCCCTGGGGACCTTTGGTGATAAATTTCAGTGTCTAGCCGGATTTCCCTCAAGGAAGACCAACAATTTGACTATTGTAAATATTTTTTCTAAAGTATAATATGATGTTAGAGAGCTTAAAAAAACATCACGAAGCTTCCAAAAAGACTAAAGGTAATTTTACTCATATATATATATATATATATATATATATATATATATATATATATATATATATTATTTAAAACATAAATGGGTAATGGTCTTGCATTAGAAAGGATGGAAAATCAACTGATAAATTACGGAGAAAAACTTCACCCATCTATTGTGGAGAGAACTGAAGGAGTCTTTAATAACCGAAATTCCCCTACTGCTATCCTAAATATAAAAAACCTCCACTACTTACATAGTATTTAGTGTTGTAAAGGCACATAGTGGTTGCCATAACATACGTAAACAACTGAAAAACATATCATGAGACATCAAACTAAACAGGAGCATCCTTAATCATGCCAGTAAGGATTCCATTTTCAAGTGTTCAACGGTGGGATGGTGGACTGAATCCTCCTCCATATCCTTTAGGGATGGATAATTGTTCTAGATATGGCTTCCCTAATTCAATCTAAACAATGTATCCATGTCTTCCCTTAACCATTCAATTTGACCTCTTTGCTCTCGGAGGCTTCTCTCAATGTCATCAATCTAATTCTCCACCATGGAAATGTGGTAAGAAATATGCCTCAACCATCCACTATACCTTCAAACCAATCATTTAGTGTCCTCATCATTTGCTTGAGCTCGGAAATATCAACACGAACCCCACATAAATCCCCTCTCCAAGATGGCATTGTTGCGTCTATTGCACTAATAGTCCGTTGAGGGTAAACTGACCCAGAATAAGAACTGAAGACACTACAAACAAACCCCACATCCATCGTGTCCCATATCATCAAACACATAAGCAATGGCCGAGGAGAGTCCACCCACTACATAAGGTAGAGGCCTGACCAAGCCTGACAAAGGCCTGACACATACACATACACATCGAACCCTCAGAGATGGATCTTGACAATTTTGAGAAATAACCATGAACCCAACGTCGTGAGGAAGAAGAGACCCTTTCGAAATTTCCATACACCAAGCCAACACCGTACTCTTCTCCACAAAATCCACTTCAATCCTATCTAAGGCGAAACACAAAGCAAGTGACATACAAGAGACTCTGTGCAAGAGCTTTCACTCAAAATAATCCCATGTCATCCCACAACCATCCTTAAAAGCAATTACTATAATCACCATAATACCATAAACACGAGCAATTATATATATATATATATATTTTTCTTTTTTTTTTTCTTTTTTTTTTCTTTTTCAAATTTATAAAATTTATATAAACGTCACGTAATAAAATAACATTTTCAAGCGTGCAAAGTTTGAAAGAATCATTTTACACATCATGACTATATTGAAAGTATCAATTTTCATATCACCATGACAATATTGATATATGAATTCATATAATTTATAAAGGAAAAACAACTTGCTACTTTGTCTCTTTATTAATATTGATGTACGAATTCATATAATTTATAAAGAAAAAGCAGCTGCTACCTTGTCTTTTTATCAAATATTTATATTATTTTACTGTATATTGTTAAATTCATATGATTCTTTTTAATTTCAACTATGGCATATGCACCATAAAATAACATATTATAAAAAAAATCTATAGATCATTTTACACATCATCAGTGACTATATTGATATATGAACATTTCAAAGATTTCAAAAGAATCCGAAGGATCATTTTATACATTACACTGACTATATTGATATATAAATTCATATAATTTATAGAGGAAGAACAATTTTCTATCTTGTCCCTTTATATATATATCATAAAATAACAGTTTAAGGTTTAAAAAATAAAATAAAACTTTTTATAAGGCAGTTTATCAAAAAAATTGAAAGGTTGAAATGCAAAAGTCATATTTCAAAATAAATGGCAAAATGTGATGCGAAAATAAAAAAGAGTGATGACAATTTATTAATATATAATAAAATAATATAGAATATTTAATAATAAAAGGTTTGCTTGAAAAAAGTTGTTATTATTCTTAATTTATATCTTATATAAATCAATATATTTGAAAGAAAAGTCAAATTTAAAATAGTATTTATACATGATCATAAATATATTGATATATTAATTAGGAATAACAACTTGCTACTTTATCTATTTAAAAGAAAATATATAATTTTATTATAAATTAATAAATCAACATAACTCTTTAATTTCAATCTATCACATTTTATTTTGAAATCTGACCACAAAATAAAAATAACAACTTGTTACTTTAACTTTTCATTAAATATTTTATACTATTTTATTATAGATTCATAAATGGTCATTTACTCTGTTTAATTTCCGCTTCACATTTGGCCTTTTGCCTTTTATTATGATAAAGTATAATAATTTATCTTTTATTGGTTTAAAATTTATGTATATTGGTTTAAAATTTATGATAAAGTATAATGCTTCTACTGGTTTAAAATTTATGTATATTATAACCTGCATTTTGAGATCCACGGTTATGTATACCGATGCTTAATATTTTTGGATTGCCAAGTTAAAAACTCGGCACCTATCCTGTATTGTGGATTCACGGTCATGCTTGTATGTGACTTAGTATGAGCATGGTAGAGGACAGCTCGGTAGGAGCTAGTTTTGTTTTTTTATATATGTTATAACCCATAAGTAAAGTTTGGACTTGGTATTGATGTTAACATAATATATTTATGTTATAAACTCTTAGAATAAGAGAATATTTAGATGTTATAGGATATAAGTAAAGTTTGGACTTGGTATTGATATTAACATAATATATTTATGTTATAAACTCTTAGAATAAGAGAATATTTAGATGTTATAGCCTAGAAGTAAAGTTTGGACTTGGTATTGATGTTAACATAATATATTTATGTTATAAACTCTTAGAATAAGAGAATATTTAGATGTTATAATCCATAGATAAAGTTTGGACTTGGAAAGACATTGATGTTAATGTAATACATATATGTTATGTTGTTAACATAAATTCTTAGAATAAGGAAGTAATTATATGTGGAATTTCCTAAAAGTAAATATATATATAGTGCTCTATGTGATAGAGGCATTGAGGAAGTAGAAAGAAATTATGGCAACAACCGCATTGTGGAAATGTAACCCTTTTTATGAATAATATAAGATATGACTCTCTTTGGTGGACGTAGCCCGTTTATTGAGTGAACCACATAAATTATCGTCTCTCTCATGTTATCCTTGTTGTGTTGGTTTTAAGTTATAAATAAATTAGATGTTATGATATAATGTATGGGAGTACATTTGTATCTAGTAGGTTAGGAGAATAGAATGATGTTAATGTATGCAATTCATTTATACATATGTGTATTTTATCTAGTGGAATAATCAACATGGTAATGAATATATGTAGTTAAGCAAATATTAACGTACAAAAGTATATGAACAAAAAGGAGTAGTACATTAAATTGGATAAAGTATATTGAATCTTGAATTATAGTAACTATTAAAGTCCATCACATGAGGAATTTATATTAGGATATGATGTAAATGCTTAGTTACACTTGTATGTCATGTCCATAAGGAAACTATTTTTAAAATAAATGTTGAACCTATGAGGGTGGTTGTTATCGGTTTTCTTAAAGATTGACATGCATAGTAGTTATCTTGTGCATCAAACTATTGATGGAATTAATGTATGATTCTTTCATAGGTATGATGGGATAATCATAAAAACTTATAAATAAATGCTTAATGTTTAACAAGTTAAGTGGGTCCATATGAATTTTAATGAAGAATAGTTATCTATGATGATTAATGTTTTTAAGGCTAACATAATTTCTTGTTGGACGAGAACATGAAGGGAAACATTTTTATACCCCATTTCCTCAAAGTCGTACCGAGGATTTTGGGTGTGTGACAGTATGGTATCAGAGCGCAAGTTACAACACTTGGGCCTATAGGGGCTCAACATGAGGTAAGAAATTATGAATTTTACTTTTTAACTAATTATTGTTCTGGATGCATGGGAGAAATGAACGAGAGTACAATATCCGAGTTGACCTTCAAAGTTCTCTAATAGGTAACTAAAGAGATAAAAATATGAAATTGCGTGGTGAGGTATGTCGGATCAAAGACTGTAAGTATACAAGTTATGCTTTCGTTTCATTTTAATATCTTGTACGAGGTTACATGCTGAAAAATGGAAAGTTTATTGGATTATATCCACCCTCTTAATCATTTATAGTGAAGTAAATGAAGTAAGAAAAGGGTCATCCTCGTTGTGAATGATTAAATGTATAGTTGTAAGTTAAAGGAATTAACTTTAATTAGTTTACTTGGACATCCTAATGGTGTAATGTTTTCTATGACTAAGAATTTATCTTCTTTACTACATTGGTATATAGATAATAGAGAAATGTCATTCAATGATCTAACATCCAAGAAGAATATCATACAAACAAGAATTTGTCAGAATATTGATCACATGGATAATAAGAGGTGAATATTATAGGGTATAAGACTAAGAGAGCTTGTAAAATTTCTTCCTCTATGATTGAATAAGCAGAGGTTAAGTAATGTATAGAATATATGACATGAAAGGTATTATCTTGGAGTACCACCAAGTTGTTTTGATAATTACAATGCATATTTTTTCTGAAGAGGTGATGCCCCTCTTAGATAAAATCAAAGAGGAAATAGGTTAGATAAGTATTTTCATTATATGGAGATGTATGGATTTTTATGAAGAAAATAAAAATAAAAATTACCCTATCGCAATAATAAGAAAAGAGGTAAAGGCTATACCCTTTCTTATACAAAAGATATAATTATTGGAATTTTCTTGTTTATAAATATTAGCGAATGTTGTGTAACAACCACCATAGATATATTTTATCTTATTGATCACTGTAGTATACAAAATTACGTTCACACCATGTTAACAAATTCAAAAGATTTTACATTTTGTTAGTGGATGATATTTAAAATGAGTCATCATTACTAATGAATAATGTTGGATATCATCGCTAATGTATTTTGAGTCCAGGTAATAAGAGGCTCAGATAAAGTTAACTATCATCTGAAACAAAAGTACGAGGAAGGAAAATGGTTTGCGTTTGTAAAGTTATTTCAATTTTAACATACATAAGATCAAGAATCTTTATGCGTTGTTTGTAAATGCAAAAAAAAAGTAGTATGAGGGTTATAAGACATAGTTCGGCATTAAATAGTCTGCAAACTAGAAGTTGATTAAGATGAACACAATCATGATTGGTTTTAAAGGATGACTAAAATGATTATTCTCCTGTAATGTGCTAGGGATGGCATAATGCAAATGAACCTACATTCAGAGAAAGAGTAATGATTGCTAGCAAGCAACCTAATCAGAGAAAGGTAACGCTCCTTGGATGGAGTATGGTGTTGACAAGGTAAATATCGTATACTACATATCAATTGATTTGATTATTGTTAAACCTTTTATGTGGTAAAAAGGTTATGCTGACAAGATAGTCAAGCGAGATGTATATGCACATTATAATTGCTAGTGTGCAGTGGTATGTGAACCAAAAGAACATTCAATAAAATGATTTATTTTTAAGTAATTTCATTATGGATTGATGATGTGATAATATGATATGCCTTGAAGAAGAGGGCATTCACTATGAAGAAGATGTATAGTTAACAACAAGGAAAAGAACAAATCGTACTTTGGTTCTTTAAGTCAAATAAAACAGCAAGATCTACTTTGAAAGGGATCGAATTGATGATTGAAAATTTGACTTCGATGGCACAAGACATGGGCAAACATTATAACACCAAGGAAGCACAGGACGCTGTGTGGTGTTGAGAAAAAGATATTAGATTGCTTGATGCTGGAAGCAAGTCTAAAACTTTTCTCCGTTTATGACATATTTTATATGCAACCATTATCGGGATAGGGTATTTTCCGTTGTATGATTGCTGGAACGAAATCATAATGTTTGTGTGTAGTTTATGGAATGAAATCATGATCTTAAGAAATAATGATCTCGACGTATTTTCCTATGTATGATGTTGCTATAATGAAATCGTGATCTTGATTGTTTCTTTTTACTCTTCCTTTAATCAAGGGAAAACGCTACAAGCCATACAACTTCTATTGGTTTAAAATTTATGTATATTATACCTGCATTTTGAGATCCACTGTTATGTATACCGATGCTTAATATTTTTGGATTGCCAAATTAAAAACTCGACACCTATCCTATATTGTGGATACACGGTCACGCTTGTATGTGACTTAGTATGAGCATGGTAGAGGACAACTTGGTAGGATCTAGTTTTGTTTATTTATATATGTTATAACCCATAATTAAAGTTTGGACTTGGCATTGATGTTAACATAATATATTTATGTTATAAACTCTTAGAATAAGAGAATATTTAGATGTTATAGCCTATAAGTAAAGTTTGGACTTGGTATCAAATGTTAACATAATATATTTATGTTATAAACTCTTAGAATAAGAGAATATTTAGATGTTATAGCCTATAAGTAAAGTTTGGACTTGGTATTGATGTTAACATGATATATTTATGTTATTACATCTTAGAATAAGAGAATATTTAGATCTATTATAATCCATAGGTAAAGTTTGGACTTGGAAAGACATTGATGTTAATGTAATACATATATGTTATGTTGTTAACATAAATTCTTAGAATAAGGAAGTAATTATATGTGGAATTTCCTAAAAGTAAATATATATATAGTTTTATATATATAGTGCTCTATGTGACAGAGGAGTTGAGGAAGTAGAAAGAAATTATGGCAATAGCCGCATTGTGGAAATGTAACCTTTTTTATGAATAATATAAGATATGACTCTCTTTGGTGGACGTAGCCTGTTTATTGGGTGAACCACGTAAATTATCATCTCTCTCATGTTATCCTTGTTGTGTTGGTTTTAAGTTATAAATAAATTAGATGTTATGATATAATGTATGGGAGTACATTTGTATCTAGTAGGTTAGGAGAATAGAATGATGTTAATGTATGCAATGCATTTATACAGATGTGTATTTTATCTAGTGGAATAATCGACATGGTAATGGATATATGTAGTTAAGCAAAGATTAACGTACAAAAGTATATGAACAAAAAGGAGTAGCACATTAAATTGGATAAAGTATATTGAATCTTGAATGATAGTAACTATTAAAGTCCATCACACAAGGAATTTATATTAGGATATGATGTAAATGCTTAGTTACACTTGTATGTCATGTCCATAAGGAAACTATTTTTAAAATAAATGTTGAACCTATGAGGGTGGTTGTTATAGGTTTTCTTAAAGATTGACATGCATAGTAGTTATCCTGTGTATCAAACTATTGATGGAATTAGTGTATGATGCTTTCATAGGTATGATGGGATAATCATAAAAACTTACAAATAAATGCTTAATGTTTAACAAGTTAAGTGGGTCCCTATGAATTTTATTGAATAATAGTTATCTATGATGATTAATGTTTTTAAGGCTAACATAATTTCTTGTTGGATGAGAACATGAAGGGAAACATTTTTATACCCCATTTCCTCAAAGTCGTACCGAGGATTTTGGGCGTGTGACAAAATTATATTAATATGATTTTAAAGTATTTCAAGATAATTTTTCACACATAAAAAACATTCTCTTTCTTGTTATTCATTCGAATCAAATAAAATGAAAACATACATCCTCTAATGTTGCTTATAAGGTATATCAAAAGGATTATATCCAGCTGTCCAATTATACAAAATTCAAACCCAACTAATATCTATACTTAACCAGAAGTTAAGTACTTCAACATAGTATATCAAAAGATGGTTCCCAAACAACCATAATTGTCTACAGTCACCCAAACAAAGATGCCCACTAATCAGTACCAGCAATTACAGGGATAATACATAGATATCCAACAAACCATCCAAAGCAGATACAAGAAATTCAGAACCCTCAACATAAAAGACAACAATCCTGTCAAAAAAAATGAATCAATTAATCAAAAGAGCAGATCCTACTGAGATCACTGTGACTTCATTGAGTTATTCAAAAAATAAAGTGTCGAAAGGAAGATCCACAACATTCTTCGATAGAAAATCAGCCTCATTGTTAAAATTCTTGCAGATGTGAGACATGACAATACCATAAAACTCTACCAACAACTTCTGAACCCTTTTGCACCAGTGATCTAGATACAACACCTGTAAGTTGCATAAGCCATTATCCCACTTAATAATTACCTGAGAATCACCAAAAACTTGTAAGGACATAATACCATTGAGCCAAGCAAACTATAGTAGGCCCCATAAAGACAAAAGCTCAGCTTTGGTGTTGGTACCCTGTCCACACCCCATCCTCATTTTAAAATAGTGGTCTTCATTAATTTTTAAAACCATACCACAACTACCACAACCATCATTGCATGCACCATAAAAAAAGCCAATAGTTGAAGTAAATTTGTAAGAGGGAACCTACAAAAATTTCTACCTTTTGTGACTCTTCCCCTTATGATAATCATTGTATAGAACCACACTTCTTAAGCTACATATTTGAGGAACATGATTCACATTTTCAAATAATGCTTTATTCCTCATCTTCGAGATGGCCCAACAAACATATATTGGCAAACGTTTATGCTAAAAAACCAACTAACCCCACTATCTAAAACTGTCTTCAATGCATAAAGTACCCCAGACCTGTGAAATATGTAAGTCTTCATAACTTCTTTCCAAACCAACTTTCTAAATTGGAAAAAGATAAATAGACGATCAATAGTTTCACATTCCTTCTTGCATAAAACACATAGGCTAGGCCCCTTCCATCCTCTTTTAACCAAATTGTCCCAAGTCAACAAACAATTTTCTAAACACAACCAAAAGAAGCATTTGAGTTTTATTGGAAGCTACCACTTTCAAGATAATTAATCAAATGATTCCACCTTTTTTTTTTTACAATAAATCAATTTGATTTTCAAAATAATTTCCTTACCATAAATGTAAATTGTTGTTAATTATTGTTAATATGATTTATGAAAAAAATGATTTTTAAATATTCACACACATATGAGTGAATCCATGAATATGAGTAACACTTTTCGATGAAATGCTGTAAATATTTTTTGGTATTTTACCAAGTAAGTTTTATTACTCTCAAATAATTCAATTATATATATATATATATATATATATGATGGTTAACGTCTACTTAGACCATTTTTGGTCCATAGGACCTTATGAAAGAAAAGTAAGGAACTACTTGGTTTGCTTTAGAGTTTTATTTATGTGCTCAAAAAGATTGGAGAGGAGTGTTCCTAAATTATTATAATTTTGATGAGATAGAAGGCTAGGTAGGTTCGTATTTTAATAAAAATTTAAAAGTTGGATCTTAAGTGAGTGTACGTAGGACAATCTAAGAGGAAGTGCTTTACTCCTAATCTCACAAAGATGATAGATCCTTTAAGCCCAAGGATTTTTAGGAAAGGACCAATGCCATGTTTCACTATGCAACTTCGGTGTGTGTGTTTGTGTGTGTGTGAGAGAGAGGATGGTTTAATAGAATATAGAAGATCTACATTTATTTTAATTATATGTTTTTAATTATTTTTTGAAGTTGAATCATTAATATTTGAATCTCATTTTATATACATTTATGTTCCCATCAACCTTTCTTCAACTATTTTAATAAATTGAAAGACTAAAAGCACCCTTTTGAAGTGGAAAGATCCATGGGGATCCCACATATTTTTTCATAATTGTTTGATTGTATATTTTTTATGTTTTTATTTTTATCTAAGCATCTTTGAAATTGTGGGAACAAAATTTAAGTATACGTTTTAAAAGAAATTAAAGAAAAAATATAATATGAAATTGAAAGTGCGAAAATGATATGTTATTCAATCAAGCATTCATCAAGGAATCCATTGTCAATTCATCAAGGAATAATTAAGGACTCCTTGACAAATCATTAAGGATTCATCAAGGAATCATCAAGGATCCCTAATATGTCATCCAATCAAGGATTCATCAAGGAATCAAGGTATGAAGGGGTTTCACCCTTTGAAAGTTGCAATTGCAAAAATTTCTATATCAAGGGGGCTAGATTGTTAGAAATTAAACAATTGGTTGATCTATATAGCTATCAAGCCCTTAAAAATGCTCAATCAAGCCAATTTCACAATTTTTTTTACATAAATTGATAGAGGGTTAAGGAAACCCTCAATCAAGGGTTTCCACTAATTGACATATTGCTCAATCGAGCTTTATAGCTCGATAGAGCATCTTGCTTGACCACAACAAAGAGCTATATTGAGCTATTGTAAATAACATAACCACCCAAGAGTTGGTGTGTTAAGAAGGTTGATCACGATATGGATCTCCATTGAGCTCTCGAAAACACACCAAAAAATCATGTTGTTGTTCATGGTTGGTAGGAATAGGAGCTCGATTAATCTGCTACAAACCTAACATGTCTCTCAAACATTACAAAAACACAGTAATTTTTTGATAAAAGAATACAAAATAGATAAGTTAACCAATTAGCATTGAAAAGAAGACTCTTTAAGGAATAAATTAATGAACAAACAAGATGGGATAATGGATCAATGTGTCCTTGAGGTCATACTAGTAAAGGGTTTTAGGGGTCTATTGTCATGTTTAGATTCCTAGGGGTTAGGGGGATACTGTGTAAGGGGTGGGAGGGGTTAGTGTGCATTGGGGCATAATGTGATGGTCTGGGGGTCCACACATGGCCATTGATCCTCGATACCATGGATTAATTTACAAGAACCATCCCAAGTGCACTTAACATTGAAATAGCCAAGGCATTGAATGCATGGGACATGGATTCCCTATTCAATGTCTATTTCATGGCTAGGGGTCCCGCACATGGTGCATGCACCAATGGTATATATTTTGTGTTACTATGCCACAAATTATGACCTTGAACCATTACATGGGCCCCAAGGACCATCCTTAATGCACTAATCCTTAAAATGATGACCATACCTCACTTGTAGACTAAAGATTCCCTATGTAGGAATTATGTGTTTCTTTGGGGTACTATGCATGAACCATGAGCCCTAGAGACCATTTATATGGACTTATACATTTCATTTTGATCTTGGGCTATACATCAACTATAAGAACCATCCTTGGTGTTGCAAAAATTGAAAAAACACCACTATATATTAGAACCTTTAGTCCAAACACTCCCAAGTGTTGTGGAAGCTAAAATCAAGTCCTATGTGTGAGGATTTCATTTTCATTATGGGATAATGTGTGCTCGGGATCATAATGATCAAGGGTCAATGTGTTTTAGTAGTCTAGTTCCATTTTTAGGCTTTTTATGTGTTATGGGTGGGAGAAGTTATTGTATAATGGAGCATAAGATGTTTGTGAACCATGATGTGTCAAGGCTAAGTGTGTGGGAGTGGATAAGTTTTCTAGAAGGTCATTCTGATAGTGGGGAAATGTGTGCTTGAGGTCATATTGGTAAAGTGTTTTAGGGATCTATTGCCATGTTTGGAGTCAAAGGGGTTAGAGGGATACTATGTAAGGGGTGGGAAGGGTTAGTGTGTAGTGGGACATAATGTGATGGTATGGGGTCCCACACATGGCCCTTGATCCTCAAGACTATGCCTTAATTTACAAGAACCATCCTAAGTGCACCTAAACTTGAAATAGCCACTATATTGAACTCGTGGGACATGAATTCCCTATTAAATGTCTATTTGATGGCTAGGGATCCCATACATGGTGCATGATCCCTTGAGATAAATGTTTGTCTTATAATACCACAAACTATGACCTTGAATCATTACATGGGCCTCATGGACCATCATCTATGAACTAATCCTCAAAATTATGACCATGCCTCACTTGTGGACTAAATATTCCCTATGTAGGGATTGTGTGTTTCTTTGGATTGCTTTGGATGAACCATGAACCTGTTGATGTATTTGTAACCTCGAAATGTATTTCACATATATGTATATTGTATTCCTGTAGAGCTGTTATTATTCCTCTATATGCAAGTGTCGTCATTTATATTGTAAGTGTTGTAACTTATACTTGATGGGTTATTAGACCACCTTGATGGGGTCGGACCTGTATAAGTCATGTGGGTTAAAGGGTTATTAGACCACCCTATTGGGGGTCGGCCCTGTCAGAATTATGTTATGTCGTTAAGTTAAGGCCGACCTAGTAAAGGTTATTAGGAAAGTCAAGTCAAGTATAAATAGAGTGCGGGAGGCACTCTATTTCATCATTCACTTACTCACTCTTACACTCATTGGAGAGTGGTGCACTAGTGGAGGAGGAGAAGTTGCTGCTAGGAGTATATCTCTTATGCTTGGGTTGTATCATTGCTCTATCTATCTCTGAAGAAGTTGTGGGGTTTTTCACCTTTATGGTTTTCCCCAGTGAAACTCTGTGTGTCTATTATCTCTTGTGTGCTTGCATTATTGTGTCCATGATTGACATGCTGTAGATATGCTGTACATGTTGTTCTCTTAGTTAAGATCCTAGATTAGATTGAAGTAAATTTTGAAAAACTAACATGGTATCAGAGCTAGCCTGAAAGACGGCATGGTATGGCATTTATGACACTTGTTGCACTTGCGAAGCTAGGGCTTGATATAGCAAAAACCAGTCATCGTAGCACTTTCACTATAAATTCATTTTGGTGAAGTTTCAGGATCTGAAAATGTTATAGGTCAAAGATAAGATCCCCATGTACCTTGTGTCCGAAGCACATAATCTAATTCGTTGTAATTTTTGTTTTATGGTCCGTACAATATAGGTTTTTGCCTCTTCCAGATCTTAGTCATAAACAGGTGACCTAGGAAAAAATGTCACAACTTGGGCTAGGAAGATCCAAATGAAATTTAGTAAAAAATGGCAGGTACGGCACATACTGTAATTTCACAGGTACGATTTTCAGAGGCCGAAATTGAACCAGTGACACGCGGCACTCCGTACAAGTTCGCTCTCCTGTTTTATCCCATAAACAGGTCACGTTGCGACACTTGGCATAACTCTCTCTCAGAGAATCCATTTGAGGTTAGACCTATGGGGTTGGAAAGATAACAAGTCAGGATACCACAGGAATAATTTTCAGACCCTATAGATCTAAAATTTTGGAGTTACACCAGAAACATTCAGGTGCATATTTTTGTCAAAACATTAGTATTCATTGATTAGGGTTTTGACACTTATGATTGTACTAGTGCATTGTGGTGTTGTATGAGGTTGATGTTGTCCGCTAACATGAAAGGCACATCAAGACAGACAAATCATGTTCTAGTTCAAGAACATATGACCATGGTGACATGAAGACAAAGATTCATCCATTGTCATGGATCACATAGAAGCTCTACTTACGAGGTATGTATAATTTGGTTCTACATTGCTTAACCTATGAGATATGCAGGTTACTAGCACAAGTCATTGAAGAGGACAAGAAGACATTGCTAGACATAACTAGCAAATATGATAACTAGGTATGTTTTTCCTATATCAAGTTAGAATCCTACCTTGTGTTAGGATCTTATACTGTTGTATGATTGATAATGATTGTTCATGAAGTTAGAAATGTAAGTAATCAAGGGTTTATGCATATTATGTCTCTTACCTTGATTGATGATATGACTAACTAGAAAAGTCCTTTGGTCAAATAAAGAATATGCATGAGTAAAAGAAGTATTCCCTGAAACCTTGAATACTAATGTTTATTATCTGTGTTTGAAATTATCATGACTATACATGTTTAAGATTATTGTGTTTTGATAGTATTGAGATTATACTAATGAATGTATGTATGAGACCTTGAGGATAACACAATGATGATACTAGTAAGTATGTATAGTGATCGAGGATGGATATAAGTTCAAAGACAGGTAATCCAGGAAGCAAAGATCAAGAGGGATCACACTCCAGTAGTTCCTGCAAGGAAGCAAATATTGAGAGGGAATCCACCCTACAACCAAACAAAGATAAGTATTTGAATTGTCATTTCTTGCATACTTGTTTGTTTAAATAATATTGCTCAATGATGTATATGCTTATGTTCCTAGACTTAGGGTGTGTATTATGCATATTAGAATAATTGCATTAACGAACAGTATACTACTAATATGCATGTGATGGGTAAGTGGCCTATGGCACTGTACAACATTCCATTGCTACTTATCTAGAATGAAACCTCTTTGCTGACATGTTGGGAGTTGTGCACACTCTTAACAATTTTCTGGTAGAGATTGGAAGGCATCTAGAAAGTTACGGGATATGGATAAATGTTGTATTGAAGCATTGGCTAAGATAATTGCATGACCGAATGACATATTTATTTATGTGCAAGAATTTGTTCTGAAAACTATTAGATGTTTCTAATCATGCAATTTAACTTGTCTTGTAGGAAAGATCATATACCATCACCTACAAAAGAAGGACTACAACATTTGTTCCAGCAACAAAGCTATCTATTGAAGAATCTAAAGTTCCCAGGATTCAGGATGCAGTAATGGAAGAATGCCATGATCAAGGAATACCAGTCGATCATGAAGAATGATGTTTGGGATGCGGTCCCAAGACCTGAAGGGAAGTCTGTTGTGACTTCCAAGTGGATCTATAAGATCAAGCATGCTGCAGATGGTAGCATAGAGAAATACAAAGCGAGGTTTGTAGCTCGTGGCTTCTCCCAGAAAGAGGGAATAGATTATGAAGAGAATTTTGCTCTTGGAGCTAGATACACTTCCATTAGATCAGTACTTACTCTGGCTGCAGTGATGAAATGGAAGATACACCAGATGGATGTCAAGACAACTTTCTTGAATTGTGTAGTCGAGGAGGAAGTGTATGTGGTGCAACCACTTGGTTTTGAGACACATGACAAAGAGTCATATGTGTGCAAGTTGAAGAAAGCCTTGTATGGATTGAAGCAAGATCCTAGGACTTGGTATGGTAGGATAGACAGCTTTCTATCCAGTTTGGGATTTACCAAGAGTAAAGCGGATTCCAACCTTTACCACAAGGTTGAGGAAGGAAATCCTGTGATACTCTTATTGTATGTGGATGACCTGTTTGTAACAGGAGAGGATAGATTGATTGCCGACACGAAGAGGAAGCTTGCTGCCGAGTTTGAGATGAAGGACTTGAGGTGATGCACTATTTCCTAGGTATGGAGGTGTGGCAAAGCATAGATGGAAGCTTCCTTAGATAAGGGAAGTATGCAGTAGAGATCCTGAAGAGGTCCGGGATGATGGAATGCAAGGCCATGACCACACCTATGGAATCGAATCTGAAGCTTCTGTGTGATGCTTCATCTAAGCCGGTTGATGTCACTATGTATCGTCAGATGATTGGGTCCTTGATGTACATGACGAACACGAGACCAGATATTTGCTTTACGGTGAACACATTGAGCTAGTTCCTAACGAATCCCAGAGGTGTTCACCTGATTATTGTAAAGCATATTCTGAGGTACCTGAAGGGTACAATTGATTATGGGCTCAAGTATGATGCGAATCAAAAGTTTAACCTAGAGGGTTATGTTGATTCAGATTGGGCAGGCAGTGTTGTAGATAGGAAGAGCACTTCGGGGTGCTGCTTCAGTATGGGATCATGTGTGATATCTTGGTTTAGCAGGAAGTAGTCCTGCGTAGCACTGAGTACAGTCGAGACAGAGTATGTTGCAGCTTGTTCGGCCAATTGTGAGGCAGTATGGATTAGGAAGCTACTGTTTGAGTTATTTGATCTCTCGTTGGATGCTACCTATATCTATTGTGACAACCAGAGTTGTGTGAAGTTGTCAGATAACCCAGTGTTCCATGACAAGTCGAAGCACATTGAGATCAAATATCACTATATCAGGGATATGGTGCAGAGAGGAGCAGTGAAGCTCCTGTATTTTGCGACGGATGTGTTGACGAAACCACTAGCCAGAGTGAATTTTGAGTACTTCAGAGGGAGGCTTGGTTGTCACGTCCCCTCCTATCATACCAGCATGATAGAGAGGACGTGATGCTAAAACTGGGCATCTAGCCCCATGAGCTTTTAAATAAGCATAAAAGAACATATGGAAATGTATAATTATAAGAAAAACACAGCGGAAGTAATTTCAATAACACATCCATCATACATTCATGATATTCATCAAATACATAGCAAAGTTAACACAGGAGAGTACTTATCTTATAACAAAGTAGTCAAAGCAACTGGCTATGCAACTGCAACGTTCCACCCAACCATAGGCCAGTTGTGCTTATCAACCTCTTGATACAACTGCCACCCCCGAGCTGGGCATGATTTCTACAAGGAACCAGGGAACATCAGACTCACACATAGCCAAGCATACACCAAAATGAGCCAAGCCAATCTACAATTGGGTTTATCAGGCTGCTAGGAAATGGAAAGGAAGAATTGCTAAGCTAGTGAGCTCAACCACAGAGCTATGGATACCTCTACAAGATCTATTTATCTTGGCACCCACAATGCCTACACACCCCACTCAAGGAAGTATTCCCTTCACCAGTTCACAGTCCCTCAGGCCTTACCTTCCAATTCTAGTGTGTCCCAGGCGTGCATAGAAGAGTAGCCAGCCCTCTTGATCTTCTTGAGAGGTTATTCTCCCCACTAGGTTTATCAAGCCAATTCTGTCCACTACCACTCCAAATATTTTGCTCACCGGTTCAAACCCAAAACAGGGATGCACATAATAGCAGAAGTATAAGTGCTAGGCATGAAGAAACGTTTTTACAGTGAGATGCCCAAATATGGGGTTTTCATTAGCTTCAGAAAAACGTGGGAAACCCAAAAAACGAAATGGCAATTGGGGATTCAACCCTGGTGAGCAAAACCATTTTCAGAAAAACGCCCATGGGTATTTTGGGGCAAAAACGACCTCCCTTACAGTCCCAAATCGTGGTCCTCCTCTCCCAACCACTATGTAACACAAAAACGAGCTCCCAGCCCTAGAAAAATGCAGGAAATGATGAAAAACATGATGGGGAAAGCCCAGCTAGCTCAGGCTGCGTGAGAGGGCAAAGGCCATGGGTTTAGAATGGATTTGGGCACCATTTCGTGGGTGTTTTCTTGCCCAAGGAGAAAAAATACGATTTCCCAGGTTGATGGCTTACCCATACACGAAATTGGCTGCCATACCTCTTCATTCCCAAGGCATTAACTACCTCAACCAATTTCTGGAAGAATTAAATGATTGGGTGCATAACCCAAAATGGGTAGTTGGTGGTTTATGGGTTTTCTCATTGACACATGGATTAACACCATTGGCTCAAGGGTTTGAATAATTTCCCTCCCTATTCCTTGTAGAATCATGCTCCCATCTCTTTGTTGCATTGCATAGCTAGTTGTGGGTTTTTCATTAAAATTCGTATTTACATGATGTCTTAATTTACATTGTGCCTATCTAGCACAAGAACCATAGGCATCTATTTTTAATTGCCGATACATAAAACGCTAAATCAATGGTGGGGCCTTGGCCTTGAGCTCCTCACCATGATTAAATAATGATATTTACATCATTTACGATTTAATGCAAAGGGGATCAAAATGGGGACGTGACATTGGTGTTCTCCAGATTGACGACACTTCGTGGAAGAAGTGATGAACACATTTGCAAGAGCAATTCTGAGCATGATGAGAGGAGGATCCTTCCCATGGCTGTGGATGTAAGCGCTGGATGATGAGCATCAGGACGATGCTCCAGTTACTGCTCTGTATATGCATCATGTTGGATGCTTTGTATGATCAGTTGGATCATGTATATGTATATGCATCATGTTGGATGCTTTGTATGACCAGTTGGATCATGTATATGTATATGCATCATGTTGGATGTTGTATATGATCAGTTGGATCATGTATTTGTATATGCATCATTTTGGATGCTTGATATGTATCAAGTGGATACATTGGATGATCAGTTGGATCATGTATTTGTATATGTATCAGGTGGATACATTGTATGATCAGGTGGATCATGTATTTGTATATGCATCATGTTGGATGCTTGATATGTATCAGGTGGATACATTGGATGATCAGTTGGATCATGTATTTGTATATGTATTAGGTGGATACATTGTATGATCATGTATTTGTATATGTATCAGGTGGATACATTGTATGATCAGTGGATCATGTATTTATGTATGCATCAGGTGGATGCATTGTATGATCAAGATGATCATGTATGATGAGCTTCAGGATGTTGCTCCATATGATATGCATCAAGATGATGCTATGATGATGATCAGTATGATCATGTGTGATGAGTATCAGGACGATGCTCTGGACAACATGCATCAAGATGATGCAGTGACGATGATCAGGATGATCATGCTATGATGACATGCATCAGGACGATGCAGTGATGATGATCAGGATGATCATGTACATTAGGATGATGTATGGTGAGTATCAGGATGATGCTTTGTGGCCGTGGACAGGTTGTGCTTGAGAGGACTTGTAAGACCTGGGAGATCCGAGAGGTTGGGCTGTGTGACCGTAAAGTCCTGGGATGCTCTTTCGAGGGTTTGTCCTGTGATCACATGTAAGACCTGGGAGATCCGAGAGGTTGGGCTATGTGCCCGTAATAAGTCTTGGGATGCTCTTTCGAGGGTTTGTGGTGGTGACTACATGTAAGTCCCGGGAGATCCGATAGGTTGGGCTGTGTGCCCGTAATAAGTCCTGGGATGCTCTTTCGAGGGTTTGTAGTGGAGATCACATGTAAGTCCTGGGAGATCCGATAGGTTAGGCTGTGTGCCCGTAATAAGTCCTAGGATGCTCTTTCAAGGGTTTGTGATGAGGGTCACATATAAGACCTGAGAGATTCGATAGGTTGGGCTATGTGCCCATAATCAGTCTTGGGATGCTCTTACGAGGGTTTGTGATGCATGTAATAAGTCCTGAGGATTCCATAGTATGGCCAGTGATGATGAAGACCTACAGGAGGTGGGACTACATCCAGTATGAAAAAGGACTGGCTCTATAGAACTTCCTATGACGAGTAGTTCAGAGATTGATTGAGATAGCAGCAGCAGTGACGATAACGATGATTCGATGACGATGATCCAGAGAAGAAGACTTGTGCTAGAAGATCTGTGTCGAGAAATACCTTCCTAGTTAAGAGGGAGTGTTGATGTATTTGTAACTTCAGAATGTACTTCACATATATGTATATTGTATTCCTATAGAGATATTATTATTCCTCTATACAGAAGTGTCATCATTTATATTGTAAGTGTCATAAATTATACTTGATGGGTTATTAGACCACCTTGATGGGGTCGGCCCTGTATAAGTCATGTGGGTTAAAGGGTTATTAGACCACCCTATTGGGGGTCGGCCCTGTCAGCATTATGTTATGTGGTTAAGTTAAGGCCGACCTAGTAAAGTTTATTAGGAAAGTCAAGTCAAGTATAAATAAAGTGCGGGAGGCACTCTATTTGATCATTCACTTACTCACTCTTACACTCATTGGAGAGTGGCGCACTAGTGGAGGAGGAGAAGCTGCTGCTAGGAGTATATCTCTTATGCTTGGGTTGTATCATTGCTCTGTCTATCTCTGAGGAAGTTGTGGGGTTTTTCACCTTTATGGTTTTCCCCAGTGAAACTCTATGTGTCTATTGTCTCTTGTGTGCTTGCATTATTGTGTCCATGATTGATATGCTGTAGATATGCTGTACATGTTGTTCTCTTAGTTAAGATCCTAGATCAGATTGAAGTAAATTCTGAAAAACTAACAGAACCCTAGAGACCATATATATGGACATAGACCTTCTATTTTGATCTTGGGCCATACATTATATCCAAAACCCATACTTGGTATTGAAAAACTTGAAATCACCACCATATTTTAGAACCTTTAGTCCAAATATTCCCTAGTGTAGGAGAAGCTAAAATAAGTCCTTTGTGTGAGGGGTTCATTGTTGATCTAGATTATTTAGAGAAAATAAATGAAGGAAGTGATATGAAAATGGAAAGACACACACACACACACACATTTTGCAGAGTGCAAAATAGCACATTAAAGCCCAAATTCTAGTAATGAATGGAATGGAAAAAACATTGTAAATTGCAAGCAATACAAACTAGCTTGGATGGTGGTAGCTTATCTCCGAAGAGAAATGAAATGTGTCGGCTATGCTTATTTGCAAGAGCTAACTACAAAGAGACCAAAATGTCCATTTTTATCATAATAATAGAGGTAAACACCCTAAACATTCAAAACCCTAACCATAGGAGATGAAGTGCCAAAAGGATTTGCAGGCCCTAAGGTGGCTAGCTAACTTCCCCAGGGCACAAGTTTTCCATACAATATTTATTTAGGGTGAGCGATGACTTGTTGGAAATAAATAACTGATAAGTACAACCTTTGGCTAAGGCCAATGAATGTAATAGAAACCCTGGCCACTTGAATGGAAAAAAACCATTTAGGGCCTCAAAACGACCTCGAAAGTTTGGGACCCAAAAAATCGTAGAAAATTGCCAAGAAGATGGAGAATTGTTGCAACTCAGTGGAACAGGTGGGTGGTGACCAATGTCCACCTAGATTATTTATCCTCCCTTAGGGAGAAGTGGTACCTATTACATCAATTTCCTCCATTAGATTGGGAATTTTTTTTCTAAATTTGACTCTTGGTGAGCCACTTTCCTTGGTGAAGAAGCTGCTTTGCTATAACGACCTGATATAGTTGGATGCTTTGTTGGTGAGTGTTATTCGTCTCAGTGGCCATGATTGAGTTTAATTTATCCTACTGAATTCATTTAGGATTGAGTTCTGTAGGGTCCAAGTGCTTGATTATCTCTGAAGTGTCCAAGAGAGGTGGAAAATATGGTCAAAGCAATTCCACATTAAATACATGGTGCAAGTCAAGGAAAGGGGGAATCCTTTACTCAAGATCATTTTCACCCACAACCTTGGTGAAGGTGTAAGGCCCATATCAAAATGGTTGGTTTTTTCAATGGGGTCTTTGGAGGATCTCTTTCTACAAATGAAACCATACCTTATCTCCCACTTGGAACTTGTGTGGAACCCGATGTTGATCATGGCATTGCTTATACTTATCATTGGCTTTTCGAAAAATATCATGAACTTGTTAATGGATGTGATGGATCCATTCAAGAAATTTGGCGTCTTGATTAGTTTTGTTTTGATAATGGTAGGATTCATCTTCTGTAGAAGCAATGGGAAGTGTTATGTCAATTAGGGCTAATGGATGGAATCCCAAGCGCACCTGAAAGGGGTTGTGTCCAATAGAGCCATGAAGGGATTTGTTGTATCTATTTTCAACATATAGAAGGATCTCATCCCAAGTGTGTGGAAGTTTGGAGTTGTGCATTCTTAGGATATGCACAATCATCATGTTGTCCACCTCTATCTATCCATCGATTTGGGGGTGGAAGAAAATCAATTTGGTCATCTTGGTGTCCATCATCCACCATAGGCTAGTCTAGAAAGTAATAAAAAATATGCTACATCGATCCAAATTAATGGTCTATGGGAGGCCAAAGTGAACCCAAACACACTCGAAGAAGATCTTAGCAGTGGCCTCTGCTATGATGCTCTTCTTTCATGGAGTTAAAATTTCCATATTAGAGAACTAGTCAACAACCACAAGCACATAGTCATTTCCATGCTTAGTTGAAGGAAAGTCAGGTACAACAATTTACAATTTACAATTTACAAAGATGAGGTACAACAATTTACAATTGTAATACCCCCATTTTTTACTTGGAAGATATTAAATCAAATCATGTAAATTATGTAAATATGCTAGTATGGATTCCTTGTGTGGAGACCAAGGCCAAGGCCCGACTAGTGATCGACTAGGCATGAATAATGAAAATATTTCTATATGGACTATGTGGTTGGGAGTGTACAACCCTCACTTCTTTATGGTAGGTTTGGAGATGGCACATGTGGTGATCAATCTAATGTACTTGCCAACATCTCGTTGGAACTTTGGCTAGTAGAAGTACTTTTGCAATACTGCCATTGTATTTTCTACACCAATGTGCCTTGCCACTTGATTGTAATGGGCCTCCCAAATCAACTTTTCATGTTCTTATAAAGGAACAAAAAGGTGTTCAAGATGGCATAAAATTTCATCCTAGAGATTAAATTATGAGACCAATATTCATGCATGCAATGTGCGATAGATAACAACAAAGTCAATGTCATTTTTGTACAATTTGGGCCATTTAGAGGTCGTGTGTCCACAAGAGTTGAGCATAGTAGTTAGTGTGGAAATTGGAGGTTGGTTGAGGAAGTTTGCGACTCGAGTTGTGCTAACCTTCTTGTACTTGATGTTCAAGTGGAATTGTTGCAGGTATGTGGACCACTTATGGTGGTGGTTATTCTGTAACTTTCCTTGCATCTACATGAATTGTAGGGGCTTGTGATCAATATGGATGATTGTCTCCTTTCCTAGCATGTAATGTTTCCATTGGAAACATGCCTACATAATGAAGTACATTTCCTGGTCATAGGAGGGATATTTACAAATAGAACCAGAGAGTATCTCGCTATGGCATGCCATTGGTTTTCCATTCTATGTGAGGAATTCACAGATAGCATAGTTAGAGGATTTTTTCTCAATATTGAAAGGATGTTGCAGGTCTAGTAGAGTGAGGATTAGATCCAAGAAGAGGTGTCATTTTAGATCCTCGAATGCTTTCTGTTGAGACACACCCTAAGTGAACTTGGATTTAGCTCCACCCTTGGTCACTTTTCCCAAGGTACAAGCAATATGAGAGAACCCCAACATGAACCTTTGATAAAAGTTGGCAAGGACCAAGCAGCCACATATCTCTATTAGAGTCGTCAGGGATAGCCAATCATGAATGAATTAGATCTTTCATGGGTCCACATGCAACCCATATTCATCCAGGATGTATCCTAGATATTGAATCCTCTCCATGATTAATGGACATTTCTCCAAATTGGCGCATAACTTGTATTGTCGTAGGGTGGTCAGGACCTGTTGAATGTGCTGCAAATGTTCCACTCAAGTTATGTTGAAGATGAGGATGTCATATAGATATATGACCATGAAGGAGTCTGTGAATGATTGCAAGATATCATCCATCATCCTTAAGAATGTTGTTGGAGCATTAGTCAAGCCAAAAGGCATGAACAATCACTCAAAAATTCCCTTTTTAGGCTTGAAGTATGCCTTCCATACATTGTTTTTCTTGATTGGGACCTAGTGGTATTCTGACTTCAGATCAATCTTACTGAAGAACTTGGCACCCTTAATAGGATCAAGAAGATCATCAGTCCAAGAGATTGGGTATCAATTCTTGACAACGATCTTGTTTATGGCTCTATAATTAATTCAAAGTTGCCATGTCCCATCCCTCTTTGCACCATCACGATTGGGCTCCCACAAGGTGAGGATCTTGGTTGAATGTGGCCCTTTTGGATGAGCTCTTGAATTTGACATTTTATTTCCCCATTCTCTAGAAGAGAGCATCTATATATTGGACCATTAGGTGAGGGAGCTTTAGGTACCAAATAAATTGAGTGTTTGACTTGGCAGTTCATAGGCACTCCTTTAGGTGAGGAAAATAAATATGTGTATTATTCAACAAGCTTGTCCACCTACTTATATTGTGTAGAGAGACATCACACTGAGGTTGTGATGGTTGCATTGACCTTCCATCCACCTTCTGCTTGAACCATGAAGAGGAAAAATTTCCTAGTATGAGAGATTAATTCCCAACACTTCTTTATCCAGATCAAGGAAATTGCAGTAGTCAGAACTAGGTTGGGTACCTTGTAGAGTTGGCTTCCCAAAGTAACAATGACACTATGCGGCCTAGAATCATAAACAACATGAAATTTTCACGTATAGGGTTTTCCTAACCAAGCATCATAAACTTCAAATGGGGAAACATCACATAGTATCTCATCTTTGAAGGGCTTGATGCCATAGGATAGGTGACATTTTTTACGGACATGGATGTCTCACCCTTGGATCAACCAACCAGTGGTGTATGGTTGGGGGTGAGGCATTTTCGTAAACTCCAATATCTTGATGACCTCGATTGAGATCAAGTTCTTAACTACCACTATCAACAATAAGACTTAGTGAGGACCCCTTCACCCACATATGTGAGTGGAAGTGCCACTCTCCTTCTTCTTTCTCCTATGGCTCTTCTAGTTGGATATTTTCGGTTATGACAATGGCACTGTGCTCCATGTCAATGACCCACTTTCCTCTATCTTTCTCCGAATGAGAGTCCAATACAGATTCTGGATTTGAAAATTTCATCTTGACCAACATGGATTGTTAACAACATTCGTCGGTGTTGTGTTGGAGGATTTTATGGAACTCACACCACTTTCCAATTTCCTTCTTCTACTTCCTATTATCCTTCTTTACCTGTGATTTGGACTAGTTGTCATGAGTCTGGCTATCCTTAATTTGTCCTTCGTTTTGTGAGTTAGGGCCACCTTTACCATGACTCTTCTACAATTGATTTGCAAATCCAAACTCTTGATTATTCTTCTTCTCGAAGTTTTGCTCAATTTTGACAACATATCGACAAGTGGCTCCAATTGAGGAGATGTCTAGGAAATCCATCTATGTCTGGATGTAACTATGTAGGCCACTATGGTACTTTAGTACCAAGTTTCATTTAGAGTCTCTGATACCCATATTTGAGTGCAAGGTATGGAATATATTGGTAAACTCTAGTATTGTTTGGTCTCACTCCTAGAACAAAGTTTACATATCATGTACTAGTCATCATAGTTTTCGATGAGGTAGAAATCCTCCTTAAGGGAATAAAAAAAAATCCTCCCAAGTGGGTTCTATCCCATATGTTGTAGAATAATAAGTGGCATGCCTCTCCTAGTAACCATCCCATTAATATTTGACATGGGGGAGGGACTTAAGGAGAATGAAGGTGATCTTTTCATTGTCGATTTTTTTTAATAGAGCAATAAACCTATAAAAAATTCAACCATTTCTCCAAAGAATATACATCTACCGGCCTTAAAATAAAGAAATGTCAAAGTTAACTTGTACCTTGAAGGACATTGCACCTCCAAAATGGTTGTTGGTTGAAGGTGTCGTTAACGTCATTGGTAGTTGACAGATCTTGGTGAAACCATCCATCATCTAGTTCCTCTATCATGCAAGGGGTTCCTTAGGAAACAACTTAATGGATACCCCTCTCCGTCGTCCCTCTTTTCTTCTCCCTCCATGTGAGGCTACTTGGGACAATGAGAGTGGTTTTCCCCAATCTCAACTAGTTCAAAACCCAACTCTCGATATCTAGATCTCATCGGGGACATGCACTGAGAAACAACAAGATCAGAATCCAGATTGCTCTGATACCATCGATCTAGATTATTTAGAGAACAAAATGAAGGAAGCGGTATGAAAATGGAAACACACACACAAATATTTTGCAGAGCATACAATCGCACTATAAGACCCAAATTCTATTAATGAATGGAATGGAAAAACACTGTAAACTGCAAGCAATACAAACTAGCTCGGATGGTGGTAGCTTATCTTTGAAGAGAGATGTGTCAGATATACTCATTTGTAAGATATGATGACAAATATACCAAAATGGACCTTTTATCATAAGAATAGAGGAAAAAACCCTAAACACCCTAGGAGATGAAGTTCCAAAAGGATTTCTGGGTCTCGAGGTTATGAATAGCTAACATCCCAGGGGCACAAATTTTGAAAACAATTTCCTTTTAGGGTGCATGATGGCTTGTTATAAATAAATAATTGAGCAGTACAAATTTTGGCTGGTTCCAAGGAATTCCATGGAAACCCCAAGCCCCAAAATGAAAAAAAAACCATTTAGGTCCTCAAAACAACCCCATAAGTTTGGGACTCGAAAAATCATAGAAAATTGCCAAGAAGATGGAGAACCATTTTAACTTAGTGGAATAGGTAGGTGGCCACCAATATCCACCTGGATCAGTTGTGGTTATGGGAAGATGTGTTCTCAATATCATAATTATCAAGGATTAGGGTGTTTTAGCAATCTACTTTCATTTCTAGGGTCTTACGGGTTAGGGGTGTGAGCATATATTGTATATTGGGGCATATCATGTTCAGGATCCATGATGGTCTAGGATAAGTGTGTGGAGGTGTATAAGTGTGTCATAAGGTCATTGTGATAATGGGACAATGTGTTCTTGAGGCTGTATTGGTAAAGGGTATTAGGGGTCTATTGTTATGTTTGGGATTCGAGGAGTTAGAGGGGATACTATGTTATAAGTGGGATGGGATAGTGTGCATTGGGGCATAATGTGATGTTATAGGGGGAAAGACACGGCCCTTGATTCCCAACATCATGGATTAATTTACAAGAACATCCCAAGTACATTTAACCTTGAAATAGACACCACATTGAACTCATGGGACATGGATTCCCTATTAAATGCCTATTTGATGGAAATGGATCCTATACACAATGCATGATACTTTGGGATAATGTTTTATGTTATAATATTACAAATTGTGACCTTGAACCATTACATGGTACCCAAGGACCATCCTTGATGCACTAATCCTTAAAATGATGACCATTATTCACTTGTAGACTAAATATTCCCTATGTATGGATTGTGTGCTTCTTTGGGGTACTATGCATGAAAAATTAGCCTTAGAGACTATCTATATGGACATAGACCTTGTATTTTGATCTTGGGACATAAATCAGCTCCAAGAACCTGTAAGTTTTAAACCTTAACAGTGAAGTACAAACTTATATGATTCTTAAGCATTAACAGAAAATACACAATGGCACACACATTACACAGAGATTTTCACCTGGAAACCCTTAACCGGGAAAAAACCAGCAAAACTTAGAGCCGCATAGCTCCTTTTTCATTATATGTTTATTTTACATGTACAATACAATAAATGGTATTCTGCAGCATCTAAAACCCTAATTCGTTTACCCGAATTAGGTTACAACCCTAATTCCTTTTACCGGAATTAGATAGAGTACAATGGGTCAAAATCGCGAAAAAGCAAAAAGCAACCCAAAAAATTTTGCGCTCCGCGCGGACTCCGGGGGCCTAACGGCCCCCTCCGTGTTCGTTTCGGAACCTAACGGTCCGAAACGAAGGGGGTGGGCCCTGTCGGGCTACCCCCCCCTCCGGACGCGCCCGGCGCAGGCGAATCACTAGTGCCGTAGAGATCGTGTTGTACACGCAGCGACCATGTGAAGAGATATAACATACCCAACAGAACCGTCCTTGGATTTGCAAAACTTGAAATAACAACCATATGTTAGAACCTTTAGTTTAAAGATTCTCTATTGTAGCGGTAGCTGAAATTGAGTCCAATGTTTGAGGAGTTGATTGTGGTTATCATAGTATAATGTGCTGTTAGGATCATAATGATCAAATTTTAAGGTGTTTTAGTAGTCTACTTCCATTTCTAGGGTCCTATGATTTAGATGTGTAGTTCGTGTGGGGTTGAAGCAATAATTGTATAATGGGGAAGATCATGTTCATAAACCATTATGTGTCAAGGATAAGTATGTGGGGGTGGTTAAGTGTGATAGAAGATCATTGTGATAATGTGGAAATGTGTGCTTGAGGTCATACTAGTAAATGGTTTTAGGGGTATATTGTTATGTTTGGGATCCTAGGGGTTACAAGGATATTGTGTAAGTGGCGGAAGCAATTATTGTGCATTGGGGTATAATGTGATGGTTAGGGAGACCACACATGGCCCTTGATCCTAAAGATCATGGATTAATTTGAAAGAACCATGCCAAGTGCACCTAACCTTGAAATAGCCACCATATTGAACTCATGGAACACATATTCCCTATTAAATTCCTATTTATTGCTAGGGATCATGTCCATGGTGCATGAACCCTCGGGATAATGTTTTGTGCTATAATACCACAAATTGTGAGATTGAACCATTACATGGGCCCCAAGGACCATATTTTAAGCACTGATTTTAAAAATGGTGACCATTCCTCACTTGTAGACTAAATATTCCTTATGTAGGGATAATGTGCTTCTTTGGGGTACTATGCATTAATCATGAACCCTAGAAACCATTTATAAGAACTTATACCTTTCATTTTGATATTGGGCCATACATAGGATCTAAGAACCATTCTTGCTGTTGCAAAATTTTAAATCACCACCATATCTTTGAATATTTAGTCCAAAGTTTCCCTAGTGTAGCATAAGATAAAATTGAGTCCTATGTGTAGGTGTTCATTATGGTTATGGGATAATGTGTGTTCACAATCACAATGGTAAGGGGTTAAGGTGTTTTAGTAGTCTACTTCAATTTTTAGGGTCTTATGGGTTAGGGGAGTAGTGTGTGAGGGGTGGGAGCTATTGTTTAGTGGGGCATATCATGTTCATGATCCATGACATGTCAAGGATAAGTTTATGGAGGTGGATAAATGTGCTAGAAGGTCATTGTGATAATGGGAAATGCTTTCTTAAAGTCATATTGGTAAAGGGTCTTAGGGGTTTATTGTCATGCTTAGGATCCCAAAGGCTAGAGGGATACTATGTCTAGGTTGGGAGGGATTAGTGTGCATTTAGGAATAATGTGATGGTATGGGGTCCCACACATGACCATTGATCCTTGAAACCATGGCTTAATTTACAAGAACCATTCCAAGTGCACCTAACCTTGAAATAGTCACCACATTGAACTCATGGAACATAGATTTCCTTATAAATGCATATTTGCTGGCTAGGGAGTTCTACATGGTGCATGATACTTTTGCATAATTTTTTGTTATAATACGAAAAATTGTGACCTTAAGCCATTACATGGCCCCCTAGGACCATCCTCAATGCACTAATCCTCAAAATGATGACCATACCTCACTTGTAGACTAAAGATTCCCTATGTAGGGATTGTGTATTTCTTTCGGTTACTACACATGAACCATGAGCCTTAGATATCATATATATGGACTTGACCTTGCATTTTGATCTTGGGCCATACATCGACTCCAAGAACCATCCCTGGCTTTAAATAACCACTAGATTTTAGAGTATTTAGTCCAATTATTCCCTAGCATAGCGAAACCTAAAATTGAGTCCTTTGTGTGATGGTTTCAATTAGGTTAAGGGATAATGTGTGCTCATGATCATAATGATCAAGGGTTAAGGTGTCTTAGTATTCGACTTCCATTTCTAGGGTCTTATGGGTTAGTTTTTTAGTGTGTGAGGGTTGTGAGTAGTTATTGTATAATGGGGGATAGCATGTTCGTGAACCATAACGTGTCAAGACTAAGTATTTTGGGGTGTATAAGTGTGCAAGAAGGCCATAGTGATAATGGGACAATGTGTTCTTGAGTTCGCACTATTAAATGGTTTAGGGGTCTATTATCATGGTTTGTATCCTAGGGGTTAGGGGGGTACTATGTAAAGGGTGGGATGGGATACTGTGAACTTAGCATTATGTAATGGTATAGGAACCACACATGGACCTTGATCCTCAATGACATGGCCTAATTTATAAGAACCATCCCAAGTACAACTAACCTTGAAATAACCACCACATTGAATTCATGGGACATGGATTCCTGATACAGGGATTTCCAAGGGTCATATATTTTTGACTTGGTTATCCCTTTGGGTTGAAATTTAACAGGAATTTGCATCTTGAAGAGTTCACTATCATGACCAATTAGATCCTTCTGATCGGACCTTGTTTCAACACTTTTTCGGGTCCAAATTGCTTTATATAATGCCTCAGATTTGGGTTTTAGTGTTTTTTTTGGGATTTTTTAAATTTGTAATTATCAATTATATATTAGTTTATGCACCTAATAAAAAAATCGAGTTGAAAAATAGTGTCTCTCTCGTTAGATTTTAGTTATTGGTCAGTTTTAGGGTCATGTGTGAATTGTCTAAAATTAGCAATTTTTGAAAATCTTAGTTAGTAGTTATAGGGGGTTGAACTTCATTGTAATAGTTAGTGATGGAGAAGGAATACAATATAGTTATTTTTCCATTCTCGTGTGTTTGCATGGTTTTTAGATCCCATGAATGAATCAAATTTTATTGGCTACATCAATTCCCTATTCAATGCCTATTTGATGGCTAGGGAGCCTGTACATGGTGCATGATCCCTTGAGAAATTGTTTTGTGTTATAATACGACAAATTGTGACATTGAACCATTACATGGTCCCCAAGGACCATCCTCGATGCACTAATCCTCAAAATTATGACCATACCATACTTGTAGACTAAATATTCCCTATGTAGGGATTGTGTGTTTCTTTTGGGTACTATACATGAACCATGAGCCCTAGAGACCATTTATATCAACTTGGAACTTGTATTTTGATATTGGGACATACATTAGCTCCATGAACCAGAATTGGTTTTCAAAACTTTAAATCACCACTATATATTAGAACCTTTAGTCCAAATATTCCCTAGTGTAGAAAAATATAAAATTGAGTCCTATGTGTGAGGGGTTCAATATGGTTATGGGATAATGTCTTCTCATGATCATAATGAACAAGAGTTAAGGTGTTTTGGAAATATCCATCCATTTCTAGGATCTTATAGGTTATGGGTGTAGTGTGTGAAGTGCTAGAGAAGTTATTATATAATGGGGAAAACATTTTCATGAACCATGATTTGTTAAGGCTAAGTGTGAGGGGGTGGATAAGTGTTTTGGAATGTCATTGTGATAATGGGGAAATGTGTTCTTGAGGTCATACAAGTAAATTATTTTAGGGTCTATTGTCATGTTTGGGAATTGGGATCCCAAGGGTTAGAGGTATACTATGTAAGGGGTGGCAAGGGATAATGTGCATTGGGGCATAATGTGATGGTCTAGGGTCCCACTCATGGACCTTGACCCTCAACACCATGGCATAATTTACAAGAACCATCCCAAGTGCACCAAACCTTGAAATAACCACCATATTGAAGTCATGGGACATGGATTCCCTATTAAATTTCTATTTGATGGCCTTTGATGTGTAGGGAGCCCGTACATGGTGCATGAGCCATTAGTAGAATATTTTCTATAATACCACAAATTGTGACCTCGAACCATTACATGAGGCCCAAGTAGCATCCTTGATGTACTAATCCTGAAAATGGTGACCATACCTCACTTGTAAGATAAAGATTCCCTATGTAGGGATTGTGTGTTTCTTTAGTGTACTAAGAATGAACCATGAGCCCTAGAGGAAATTTATATGCACTTAGAACTTGTATTTTGATCTTGGGCCATACATTGGCTCCAAGAACCATTCTTAGTGTTGCAAAAATTGAAATCACCACTATATATTTGGAAAGGAATTTTCCAAATGAATATATATTTATTAATAAGATGATAATTACAATAGATTTCGTGCGGCCATATATACAATGTGAAGGGAAACACATTAAAAATGTGTTTCTACAATGCCGATGATAATATAAATCAATAATAATTAATACAATATATTTAATAATGGTGATATACTTTTAGGTATATTACAAGTCATCCGTCCCTGAAATACTTTGTCCATGAAGTATTGGTAAAGATAAGTGTCTCAATAAAAAATATTCATTCTCCCAAGTCACTTCATATTCTGGTAAGTTTTTCCACTTGACAAGGGACTCATTGACTGATCTATAATGGAGTGTTTTGGTTTTAACTTCTAAAATGCATTTAGTATCTTGCACCAATTTCCCTTCGCAATCTAACATGGATAACTCTGTTTGTATTTGGGTTGCTGGACCCATTTTTTCTTTAAGAATGACACATGGAAAGCATCACATGGTTTCCCTTTGTTTGGTACATCTAGAGAATAAGGCACTTTTCCTACTCGCTTCCGTACTTGATAAGGACCATAGAAATTGGGCGCAAGTTTATGATTTTTGGAATTTTTGAGTGAGGTTTGTCTGTATGGTTGGAGATGTACAAACATCCAATAACCTAATTAAAATTCATGATCAACTCTTTTTAAGTTTGCTTGCTTCTTCATACGATTCCTTGTTTGTTCGAGATGGTTATTCAGAATACGTATGTGTTGGTCACTTTAATTTCCTATTAATTCAGAAACAAAGTGCTCAATATAAATTGTCAACCCATGGAAGTCTTGTCATTCAAAGGTAATCAAGCAAAATATATGCATAAACATTCAGTAACTGATCAATCAAATATAAGTCAACTAATCTACTCAAGGAATGGTTGCAGCCTAATTATTGTGCTCTTCTTACTGTTCAATCCAAACTTCAAATACTAGCTCTATTGCCAAAGATAAAAAAGAGTTCACAATCGTTCTAATTGCATTAATTCTGAAAATAACTGCTTCAAGAATGAAATGGATGAATTACTTTTGCAAGAAGTTAAATCCTAAATCATCATCATAATATGGGATTCAATCCACAATTGCAATACTCAATCATAAAGAAAATCAATCCTCCTTCTCTATAAATCCATATGCCACCTACCAATTTAAGCAGTTCATGAAAGGAAATAAACAATGATAAAATGCATTAGTAGAGCACAGGTGTAACAACAATAATCAATAACACAATTGCAAAGAGAAACTCTGCATTATTCAATCGACTGTTTCAACAAACCAATAAAATCTATAATTGAAGAATCCTACACTTAATGATCACACTGTTTCAACAACTCAAAAGGAAATTTAATTGCAATTCCACACCAAAGAAAATAAAGGAAATAAGCAACTAACTAACTAGGAAACTCTGAAAGAAGGTGGGCCCTTGCCTTCTAACAAAGATGCTTCTAAACACTACTAGAAATCAGTACACAGAAGATCAAGAAAATACTGCCAATTTCATTGATGGAATAAAGTTCAGATACAAGGTTCTTCCATTCCCGTTACAAGTTCTCTTCAAAATAAGCCTAACCTCGTTTAACCATCCTGTCCTCCTTCAAATACTATAACAAGACAATTAGGATCCTTATAATTCGAACATCCATGAAGATCGAAGATATTTAGGTTGTCGAATCAATACCCCGAAATAGAAATAGTAACATTCATTATTACATTGAGATAAAATCTATTTCTTAGACATCAATGCTCTCACAATTTGAACTGATCCAATACCAAGTGGGTTTCAGCTGGCCGCGTGGAAGGATAAATCGGGCTACCTTGCAACAATATCAATCGAAGCCCTGAAAAGGTGTAACTACTTTCCAAGTACTTCTTCATCCACGTGTATCAACAGGATGATACACCCAAATTCCCTGTAGTCTCAATTGCTTTCATCAATCCATCACAAGTCATCTTAATTAGGAGACAAAATCCATAAACATAGGAAAACTTTGGGCATTAATATAACAAAGTAATAATGAATTATACCCACTCCAGATCATGCTTTTCCTTAGGAAAGATAACGAATTGGTTATAATAATAACGAGAAATAGGGAAAAAGGATCACAAGAGAAGTGAGCAAAAATGGTCATTTTTGGCACCCAACATCTCCCCCCAACTGTCTAGTTGCATGTCCTCATGCAAAATCCTCTAGTGAATATGAATTTGAATCTAGATCAAAACTTCTCCAGTGGAATTTAGTGAGATTGAAGGAATATTCAGGCTTATCTCCCTAGTTGATGTACCCTTTGCAAGCAACTAAATCGGCCCAACATTTCTTCTCTTCCTTTTTAGTAAACTTATATATACTCCTATACTTTTTCTCAGGAAACCATATGAGTGGGAATCTAAATATTAATCCTATCCAGCTTGGTCCACATGTCTGAATACACTTGACATACTGAGGAACTCAAGTTAAAGCGTATTTAAAATTTTCAAAATAGTAAGGATATCTTGTTCTCATAGGCTCAGAAGAAGCTTCCCACCTGTAATTAATGCCTCCTAATGTATAGGGCTCTTGCTGTGATATGATCTTGACACATGTAGATATAACATCGTGTTGAAGTGTTGTTATCTGATTATCCTTTTGGGGAGAGGAGAGGTATTTTCTATGTCTTTCAATAATAGCAGCAGGGGATTGTGGTTCACCTCGGATCCATAGAGTAGAATTATCCTCATTTCTTCGAATGGTCTAAGAGGCATTCCACCAATTCATTTGATTGGTGACGAAGGAATTAAATGCCCTTAGATATATATCCCCTATATAAGGAACATGATTAGACCGAAGGTCCATGAAGCATGCTAACTCATGTAAATATAATTCACATAATAGATTTTGTTAAGGGAGATCACTCTGGGTAAAGGTATCCAAAAAATGAAGAGTTGTAACAAACTGATGGGGCCTCCCTTCCTTAAGAGATTTTAGCTTAAAAAGAGTCAAGTGTTCATAAAGGAAGACTGAATAAGATGGTGATGGGGCCCTACAACTTAGTAGTTCCTAAATTAAATCATACATTTGCTCCTTCTCTTGCTTCATGGCCTTAAAATTTCTTAGTTCCTTCAGTTCTTCTTGCAAATTTTCACAACGAAACCCATGGAAGGTCAATTATTCAGTGCATCTCTCTCTGAGCTCTTTAATGGCCTTCCTATGTATAGGCAGGGGAATCATCCCTTCCTCACACAGGGTAGCTTGATATTTCCATTTACTTATTTCAGTCTTCAACAGAGAAATGTCCTCTGCCACCTCCTGAGCCTTTTCATATTCTTTGTCCAATTAAATAATCTCCAGGGGTTCCTGAAATTTTGCTTCAACATCATTTTCCCTGGGTAGAGGTTGGTCCTGAGTTGCTAGATATTGAGTTTCAACAACTAATATTTGTGTTTCAACAGCTTCTTTTTGACCCACCAGTTATGAGACCTCAACGATTTCTTCTAGTGCCACTGATTCTTGTGTTACAATGGCTTCTTTTTGGGTCAATGGTTCTTGTGTTTCAGCAACCTTTAATTGTTGAGGCAATTTTTCCTTTGATTCTTGTATTCCTTGGTCAGTAGTCAACATTTCCCACACAATAATATCCTCAATCTCCTTACCCAGTAATTCTTGATCGTCCCTGGTTGAAGGGGCTACTTCCATGTTCTGATTCTGCATATCACCCACCATTGATTCTTCTTGCACTGTTCCAGTTTCCCGAGTCTCTAGGCTGAAAGTTCCATGAGAGCGACCTTGTATCCTTCATTCTTAAATATGTCCCCACATTTTGGGCACATCAACTCACCGTGCTCCATATTTTCTGAAACAGAGGGTAAGCTTCCCATTTGATTAGCAACTTCAGCTAGTGTGCTCAATCTATGAACTACTTGACGCTTTAGCACCTCCTTCAACCCTTGCAATTCCTCCCTGAGCACCTGCACCTCCTATTTCAACAGGTCATTTTCTAAGAGCATAGTTTCCAATTGAACTTGACCCTCTCTTGCAACAGGTTCTTGTGGGTCAGAAGGCCTCAGAATTGGAGTTGGGATGCTCCTTGGTTCTTGTGTTTCAGGGAGTGATCGAGGTTTTAGAATTGGAATCTCAATATATTCCTCGGGCATGTTTGCTTCCTCTGCTACAACAGAAGATAGGGTACTTATTATTTTCAATGGACTGGGTAACTGGTTTTGGGTACACAACCTCTTCTTATTTCTACGTGGCACAGGGGGAGTGGAACCCTCCGTGAGTATTTCGACATCTTCTGAGACATAAAAAGGAGAATCATCCTTTCGTGATGATTCTTCCCTCGACTCACTACCTCCCCCAGGTTCACTGAAAGGTCCAGTCTCCTGATTTATTTTCGTATGGCCTTCAGTCCCCTCCCTCATTTGTTCTTCACTGACTTCTGTCTATTGGAACGGGCTTCCAATAGGCTCCTGGGGGTTTATATTTTGAGAGTCCTCCGCAGTCACAACTTACTCTATATCCCTTTCATGATCCTTCTCCACTCCTCTGGATTCCCTATCTCTCCCCCCAACTCTTTCTAACAGGCTCCACTCGTCTTCCTCTTCAGTTTCATTACCGCTTTCCTCCATGGCCACATGGTCTACCGCTACCAGAGCAACGAATTGACCCCAATATTGGTATCTTTTCTCAAGGGCCCTTAATATTAATAACTTGATGAGGCCATAGTTGGTAACGGAGGTTTGGGGATATTGAGACTTCCATGCATAATGTGCCATGTTTTATAGAGTCCTCAAAAGATAATAGGGCATATTAATTAATGTGCCATGACGCAGGTGAGATAGAAAAACAAAGTCATAGTTATAAACAAATCGGTACCTACCTTCGTAAGTGATGTATTTTTTTAATAATATTAGAACCTGGTCCCATGGGAGAGGATAGATTCCAGTGCTGTTTCTCATCCCCTTGATTGAACATTCTTTGCTGTTGTGAGGAAGTATTCTTTTGCATTTGGAATGGGCACCTTTTGGCCAAACCATCTCCTCTCGATCCCAGGAAATCCTGTCACCTATGATAAAATGTACTCAGAGACCTCAACCCTCAATCCCCCAACCTTTGAATGGTCTCCTATCAAATTATGGGAAAACTATAATGCCATACCTTCATCAAAACTATTCAATTTCTCGAAATAAGCTTCCCATCCCGCTTCTTCAAAAATACTGAAAACCTCTCCATTCCGGCGCAAAGCATCCATTTTTTCTAGTTCATGTCGGACTGCAAAACCTCCCATAACATCCTTCTTCAACAATCTCAAATAATGCAGGAAAAAGTTTCCAAATTTGGATACCAGAGTTGCAGCATACAGGAACAGTAGTGAACAGTGGGAGAGTCCATTGGTTGTTTTTAGAAAGGTGGTGTAATTATGGAGTAGGCTCGTGGGAAAAGTCATTGCATGGATTGGGTGAGATGGAAACGATTAATATGTACAGGAGAGGGTAGTGATATGTCCCTCCGACTGGAAATATTGGCTAGAAATTGTTGACAAGGATAATTAAAAGTAGTATAATCATAATTACTTGTCGATTCATGTCTAGTCATACCCGTGGTTAGGATCTATACCTTTGCACTTACCATGACAGAGCGTCAGCAATCCGAAGTGGCCCACCTTTGCTGTCAAATTGTTCGATGAAGGAATCCCTCATCACATGGATTCATAAAATTTGTAGGCCCCCATCTAATAAGAGAAATGAATGTGTCCATGTCAGAATTAATTGTATTAGCGAGAGGAAGCTTTAGCAGATTTTAGGCTTTATCTTCGGAAAAAGGTAGCAGAAATGATACTGATTGTTTAACTGGTAAGGTAATATTTCTACCAATTGCATCGAAATATTCCTCAGATAATATTGCAAAATAGATTTTGACCGGTTACGAGGAAAGCCGATGAATTTCATAATTGATGCAGGTTGAAAATTGGAAAGATGGCGGTGGTTCAACAAATAGCGGAGAAATTGGCAGTGTTTCAACTGAGAATTTAGTAAAGTTTCGGCGGAAAGGTTGGTGGATTTCGGTGAAAGGTGAAAAGATTGGTGGATTTTTAGCTGAATGTTTGGCGGAGTTTCGAAAAAAAGTGGAAAGATTGGCGGAGTTTTGACAAAAAGTGGAAAGGTTGGTGGAGTTTCCAGCCAAAATTTTAGCAGAGTTTCAACAAAAAGTGATTGTCGGAGTTTCGGCAAAAAGTGGAAAGATTGGTGGAGTTTCCAGCCGAAATTTTAGCAAAGTTTCAGTGGAAAAGTTGGTGGAGTTTCGATGGAATGGTGGAAATATTGTTGGAGTTCAATCGACGAAAAAATCCAGCATTTCCCGAATGAAGTTCAATGGATTTGACAGAAATCAACAATTCCCTTCGCCGATCCTTGTAAAGGGATATTCAATAATTGCAGAGGACCACCCATAATTCCTGCAATCGATTGGCCCATTATGAATGCTTCTTTTCTTTTTAGGTCCTTCGCATATATCCCTACACACAATTCCTATAAAAAAACCAATCAAGCTGACAACTGAAAAATCATCAAACAAGCTATCAAATACGTGAAATCAAAGCAAAAATAAATAAAATCAAACAAGTTTATTTATGTACAACTTCTTGTGGAAAATGCGCAAAAGATTAAAGATTTTAGGAAACAGGAGGAGACTCCTACCCTTGTACTAATTGACTGTTTGAGTCAGAAGCAACACGAGAAGCAAATGCATCCTTCGAGAGTGGCTTATGATAGAGTCACAACCGATGACCGTTGGAAAATAGTGGTGTCTATTGTTCATCGATTGTGCTCAATCGAATAGTCCCATTATCAAACACCGCGTCCAATTTGTATGGTCCCAACCATCTGGTGCGCAATTTCCCTTTAAAATCCCTCTTGAATCATGAATCGTACAATAAGGGCCAATCTCCTTCATGAAACATCTTCTTCTTAATAAAATGGTCATTCCACTTATAGCGTTGCTGCTGAATTGCTGAAGTTTGGTGTACAACAGCTGCACGCTTCTCATCAAGTTCATTTAATTGATTCAATCGGTCCTTTTGGGCTTCTGTCAAATCCAAGCTTTTTTCTAAAGCGACCCTCAAAGTTTTAATCTCGAATTCAACAAGGAAGACCACATTTTTCCCATATACCAACTCATAAGGAGATAACCCTGTGGTGTTACGCCACGTAGTTCGATATGCCCATAATGATTCATGAAGTATTTCAGCTCAATCTCTGCGATGACTCTTCATAGTATTTGTGAGGATGGATTCAATAAATTTATTCATACTTTCCACTTGGCCATTGGCGTGTGGATGATAAGGTGAAGTTATTCGATGCTGGATATGGTATTTCTGCAGAAGAGCTTCAATTTGATGAGATACAAACTGTGGTCACCCATCTATAACTATCTCCTTAGGCACCCCGAAGCGAGTGAAGATTTCTTGAAACAAGAAATCTACAACAACTTGATCAGTAGCTCTCACCAAGGCTGTGGCCTCCACCCATTTAGTCATATAATATGTGCAAACTAGAATATAAACTTTTTGTCTTGAAGGAGGGTTTATGGGTCCTACAAAATCCAGGCCCCAGTTATCTAAAGGTTCAACCACCAATTGTGGTTGTAGTGTCATTTCATCCAACCTATTAGGCTGACCCATCCTTTGGCAGCTATCACAGGCTTGCACATACTTCTTTGCAACCTGAAACAGGGCAGCCCAAAATTATCCCATTCTTAACACCTTGTGTCCAGTCCTTTTATCAGCAAAGTGCCCCCCGCAAGGCTCATCATGACAAGCCTTCAAGATACTATGGATTTCATCTTCCCTTACACACCGTCTAATTTCCAAATCCAGCCCTGTGTAAAAGAGGTATCTTTCTATCTAGCAGCACGTAGCACTCTGCTATACAATCCTACTTCTTTCCCTTTTTGATAAATGCGATGGAAGCTTCCCTACAACAAGGTAATTAGAAATGTCTGCATACCACGGTGAGTGCACTGATATTGAAAATAGATGTTCATTGGGAAAATAATCCTCAACTGGTGAATTATCAACATTATTGGTTAGTCGAGAAAGAAAATCAACAACAACATTCTCTTTACCTGGTCTATCAACAATAGTGATATCAAATTCTTGCAATAAAAACAACCACCTAGTCACTCAAGCATTAGTAACAAGTTTATTCATTAAATATCTAATGGTCGAGTGGTCATAATGCACAAAGGTAGGGTACTCGGTAATATAATGCCTGTATTTATTGATGGCGTAAATGACAACAAGAAATTCTTTCTCAGTTACTGTGTAGTTGAGTTCAGTAGGAGCCATATTCTTACTGATATAGTAAATAGCATACAGGTTATGATATTCCTGCTGTCCCAACACATCCCCAATAGTAGTATCTGAGGCATCAGAGGAAATGTGGAAAGGTAAGGCACAATTAGGCCCACACAGAATAGGTGTTGTAGAAAGTCTTTTCTTTAATTATGCAAACGTTGTTTGACATGCATATGTCCAATTGAATTGCGCATCTTTCATTAGTAAGGTAAATAGAGGAGATGCTAGCTTAGAGAAATTTTCAATAAAGCGTCTTTAGTAACCATCATGCCCAAGAAAACTACGTACCTCCCTCTACGTTCTAGGAATAGGGATGTTCGGAATTACCTTTATTTTGGCAGGGTCCACTTGTATTCCTGCAACAGATGTATAATTTCCAAGGACTATACCTTCAATCATCATCATATGACATTTTTCAGTGCCGAGGGACAAGTGAGTCTGTTCACAACGTTTTAAGAATTTTTCCAAGTTTTCCAAAGCCTCATCAAAGCTACTACCATAAGGGATGAAATCATCCATGAAAATTTCCATACAATCATTAACCATCCCAGAAAAAACTCCAATCAAAGCTCGTTGAAATGTAGCCTTTGTGTTGCATAATCCAAAAGGGAGCACCCTATACGCAAAGGTACCCCAAGGACATGTGAAAGTAGTCTTGTCTTGGTCTTCAAGGGAAATCTGAATCTGATTATACCCACTAAAGCCATCTAGAAAAGAAAAGAATTTTTTTCCAGACATGGTATCCAGAACCTGAACAATAAATGGCAAAGGGAAATGGTCTTTTTGTGTAGCTTTATCCAGATCTCAGTAATCCACACATATGCACCATTTACCATTCTTTTTAGGAACAATTACTAATGGAGAAACCCATTCACTGTTTGAGATGGGGTAAGTAAATTCTGCCTTTAAGAGTTTCTGAATTTCCTCTTTCACGATGTCTCTCAAATTTGGATTCATTCTACGTTGAGGTTGACATATAGGTTGGGAATCACTTTTAATGTAAATGTGGTGAGTACACAAATCAGAGGGAATACCTCTCATGTCCATGTATTCATGGTGTATTCCCACACAAAGGATCCCTTATACTATTTCAACAGTGTAGTCAAACACTCCAACTCGTTAGGTTCTAGATTGGGATTAACATTCAAGGTTATTCCAGGCTCAATATCGATTGAAATCTCTTCGAATTCTCAATTATGGGAACAATTTCAGCGTTAAATGTTTTAGCCAGGACATCCTCAGTAAGTTATTCTTGATCAAATTCACTCATGGAACTATCCACGATCTGATATGCATGTTTGGTAATCGTCGTTGGTTCACTAATGGAACTGCTGATGGTATCATCCTCAGTTTCATTTTTAAAGTCAAGGCCCTCCCTATAGTAAGAAGAGTTTGAGCGCTTTCTTCCTCTTCCAGATCTACCTACAATGGAATTTCAACATCTAAACTTGGTTTAGATGGAGGACATATGGTCAAGCTTTTGGTGTCAATTCCATTAAATATTGTCATAGATCCTGATCTACAGTTGATGTATGCATCTGCTGTAGCCAACCAAGGTCTTCCTAGAATTAGTGAATGTCCCCCCAACTAAGATTCAGGCTGTAGAACAAGAAAATATGCGGGGTATTCCCATGAATCAACAGAGACTACCAATTCATCCAAAATCCCCTCAGATCTAATCGTGGATCTATCATCCAATTCTTATACAATGGGGGTTGCTCTGAGATTAGTGAGCCCCAATTTCTTTACGGTTTCGATAGTCATCACATTTATTGCTGCACCCAAATCAACTAAAACATTTGGAATCTCAGTATACCCAATATGCGTTGTAACAGTGGGATTGCCTGGATCATCATATTTAGCCAAAGGAACCTTTCCCATCATTAATTCAGACAATTTCCAAACCATGTGGACTGTAAGAGGATCCTTAGGCTTCCTACCTGGTTTCTTCACACACAAGTCTCTCACAGTTTTAGCATAGATGGGTACATCATGCAGGTCTTGCAATAATGGGATTTTAACATAAATATTTTTCAGTTCCCCTAGAAGGTTGAAGCATGGTTTTTCTACTTCTTTCTGTAAAAATAATCGCTCGGGATATGGTGGATTTCTTGGAATTTGTACAGGGGGAGCTTCAACGTGTGTTTCAGTAGGTGTTTCAGCATCCTCAATAATGGGGATTGTTGTGCTGATTGGGCTCTCAACCTATTTATTTGTAGTCACAGGGGATGGAACATCCTCACTGACAATGGGTTCTACCACCCTATCGTATTGTAGATGTAATTCATTACATGGGATAGGAGTGATAGAGTAAGTTGGCATGTTTGATGTTTCAAATTGCTGCATTGCCTTATTGTTGGGGTTAGGATTAGGTTGAGCAGGAAGCTGAGGTCGTAGTGGTGCATTGATTGGTGCAACGTTAGTAGGGAGTTGCAGCTGTGGTTGCTGATACTGTGGGTGAGGAAATTGATTCCCTAGATAAGGACTTCTCCAACCTAGAGGCCAAGGGGTCTGTTGATTTGGCTAAGGTGACCATGACATCCATGGAGTAGGATATTGCATTGTAGGTTGATTAGATGGATGCCATTGAGTATTGGGACAAGAACATTGTGGAGGAAATTGATTGTTCATATTATTACAAGAATTAGAATATGTGGTAGGATCTGGATTCATACCTGGAGCAAGAGGTTTCTAGGGCTTCTTTTGTGAAATGAAGTAGGGTTGTTCCACGTCCACACTTGATGCCTGAAGGAATGCCTTAAATTTTGGCAGTGAGGGGCAATCCTGAGTATTCTGATCCAAATCACATAGTCCACATACCTCTACCTTGTCAAGGGGGCATTCTCTTAATGGATGCTTCTTTCTGCATTTTGCACAAAATATGTCCAATTCCAAATCTTCCTCGACCTGTCTCTGCTTCGCCTTTAAAAAATCCAATTGTGATGAAATAGAACTCATCATATCAGTTTTAAAACTTTTGATAAGAATACCTATTTATGCTCGTGTAGCTCCACCACTGGATGAATTTTGTGCCCTTGTAAGGACATCTCAGTCTCTTGTGCTGGTTCTAGAAGACCCTCTAGAGTATCTTCGACATAGATCCATAATATGATCAAAAGAATACCTTGATATGTCCCCCTTTCCCAACAGATTAAGCATATCCATACAATATTCTCTAATTCCTCGTAATAGGATGATTTTAAGAACATCATTTCCAATATCAACATGACCAGATCTTTGTAAATTATATAAAAGTATTTCTACAAAATATTTCAAACTTTCATCCTCTTTTTGAACCGTTTTGAACAATTCTTCTCTCCTATCCTTGGTTCTGCAATAATCCTGATATTTAGAAAGGAATACTCATTTCATTTGGTCCCATGCTGTAACAGTCTCACCCACCAGACTCATAAACCAATGTAGGGAATTTCCCTTTAAAGTAGCAGGAAACAATTTTAACTTTTGTTCAGTTGTGGTATAATCATAACTTTGATAGAGAATGTCAAATTCAAAGAGAAACTCATATGGATCTTTGATAGACTTAACATAAAAATTTGGCAATACCGAGGGTGAAATGTTCTTCATGGGAGCCACCCCAAGTGTCTATCGAATGGGGAATTCAAGTGTAGCAACTGTCTCACCATGCTTACTATTACCATTGTCCCCCATTTCCTCTTCATGATTATTAGGGTGCCCCCAATGTTCTCTATTCTCTTCATTATTCATATCTTCCTCGTTCTTCTGCTCTTTTCTCCGTCTTTCTTCCTCCAATTCCTATCGATAATCCAATCAATCTTTCTTAGTTACTTTTTTCCCGTTAATTCGATAAATATCCTCTGGATTTCTTGTACCTGCAACACTTCCCTTATCTTCTGGAGGTCGCTTATGAGAAGTAGGAGTTGAAACTTCTGCTACCTTCTCCACGGTTGATATTGATGATTCAAGCTTGGGGAGAATAGAGCTTCCTCTTCCTGGAGATGTTTGCTGAAATAAAGTTCCAGTAGAGGAGTCAGCTCTGGCGATCAGCTCATCAACAAATTTCTCTCTTCCTAAACCTGGATTACTACCACGACCTCTTCCACCTGCAAAGTTAGTGGTTTTGGGGGTTTCACGTTCTTTTCTTTTTGTATTCATGCAAGCTTAAATAATCATAGCTTGTTTTTGCAGTAGGAACCTGTTCAGTCTGTCGAAGGATGCGCATCTCTTCACTGCGTCTTATCGTCCCTGCAACCTCAAAAATCAAGATAACTAAAAAACAACTTAATCAGCTACACTCTATGTTTACCAATTACCTTCTCTGGCAACGGCGCCAAAATGTTGGTCAGTTTAATTGCCTATTAATTCAGAAACAAAGTGCTCAATATAAATTGTCAACCCAGGGAAGTCTGGTTATTTCAAAGGTAATCAAGCAAAATATATGCATAAACATTCAGTAACTAATCAATCAACTATAAGTCACCCAATCTACTCAAGGAATGGTTGCATCCTAATTACTATGCTCTGCTCACTGTTCAATCCAAACTTCAAATACTAGTTCTATTTCCAAAGATCAAAAGAGTTCACAATCCTTCTAATTGCATTAATTTTGAAAATAAATGCTTCAAGGATGAAATGGCTAAATTAATTTTGCAAGAAGTTAAATACTAAATCATCATCATAAGAAGGGATTCAATCCACAATTACAATACTCAATCATAAAGAAAATCTATCCTCCTGCTCTATAAATCCATATGCCACCTACCAGTTTCAGCAGTTCATGAAAGGAAATAAACAATGATAAAATGCAGCAGCAGAGCACATGTGTAACAACAATAATCAATAACACACTTGCAAAGAGAAACTACGCATTATTCAATTGACTATTTCAACAAACCAAGAAAAGCTATAATTGAAGAATCCTAGGCTTAATGCTCACACTGTTTCAGCAACTCAAAAGGAAATTTAATTGCAATTCCACACCAAACAAAAAGGAAATAAGAAACTAACTAACTAGGAAAATCTGAAAGAAGGTGGGCCCTTGCCTTCTAACAAAGATGCCTCTAAACACTACCAGAAATGAGTACACATAATATCAGGAAAATACTACCAATTTCATTGATGGAATAAAGTTCAGATACAAAGTTCTTCCACTCCTGTTACAGGTTCTCTTCAAAATAAGCCTAACCTCGTTTAACCATCCCGTCCTCCTTTAAATACTACAACAAGACAATTCCAATCCTTATAATTCGGACAGCCATGAAGATCAAAGATCTTCAGGCTTTCGAATCAATACCCCATAATAGAAACAATTACATTCAATATTACATTGAGATAAAATATGTTTCTTAGACATCAATGCTCTCACAGTTTGAACTGATTCAATACTAAGTGGGTTTCAGTTGGCTGCGTGGAAGGATAAATCAAGGTACCTCACAAAAATATGAACCGAAGCCCTGCAAAGGTGTAACTGCATGCCAAGTACTTCTTCATCCACGTGTATCAATAGGATGATACACCCGAATTCCCTATAGTCTCAATTGCTTTCATCAATCCATCACAAGTTAGCTTAATTAGGAGACAAAATCCATAAACACAGGCAAACTCTAGGCATTAATATAACAAAGTAATAATGAATTATACTTGCTCCATATCATGCTTTTCCTTAGGAAATATAACGAATTGGTTATAATAATAAGGATAAACAGGAAAAAAGGATCACAAGAGAAGTGCACAAAAAGGGTCATTTTTGGCACCCAACAGTATGACCTCATTCGATGTTGTGAGATAATATTTCACTGCTGGAACCTTGAAATTGTTGATAAAAAAATATTTAGTTGTTGGAGGTGGATACCCATATAAGGCTTCAAAATGGGTCATTTTTTTCCACTATATGATATGTATTATTGTACCACCATTCTGCAAGGTGTAGCCATTTTATCCATTATGTATGGTGAAAATTCACAATTTTTAGCATAACAGTCCGTCAAGTAAAGAAACTTGTTCATTGTTCAAGGCCTGTTGAACACAATGAATACAATCTCCTGAAGTATGTTAGACCATTTTGAACTTTTATATTAAGGCCAACTGCATTTTCTATTTGTCAACGTCTTTTGTTTTGTTGAAGTCTTCATTTTGCAAAAGGCAAGTTTTGACATCATTTAAGTATTGGTCTACTTTAAATTTCGTCATTGACAAGTAATGGTAGACTAAACATATGGTCAAGTATTCATATTGAAGGATAAGTTGAGTAATTTAATAATTGAGTTTAGTCATTCGGCAAGTCATTTTTGCAAGTCAAGCAAAAAGTTTGTGGTCGATATTGGTGTGGTCTCAATTTCAAATATGGTCATGTTGCTTTTATTTTTCCATATGTGGTCGAGGTTTAAAAGAAAAATTCGAGTTGGGCATACATGTAAAGTGTGGTCGACACTAAAATATGGTTGAAGTTGATATGGTCGATACCGCATGTGGCCGAGGAGTTCTTTAATTATTAGTTTGGTTGAATCCCTATTTTTAGTCGACCATTCATTATTGTTGACATGACTATTTTTTTTTTGGTCGACCGCTCATATCATGGTCAAGTCATTTAAGTTAATACGGTTAGCAAAATGTAATTAATGTTGATAAGTCTTGAAGTTAAGTCCATATTGGGTTGATTGAGTCATGTCTAATCATAACTGATTCTACTTAAAGTTTTGAAGCAAGGGGATGAAACGTGAGTCTCTTTTTGAGGAAGGCGATATCCTCCAAATTTGTAATTCAGTCGATCTCTAGTTGACTAAGAGTCGAGTCGAGTAGATTTGAGTCAAGTCAGTCGGCCATGACCAAGATCATATATAGCAGTCGGTATCGACCACAAGCAACGAATAATTTAAAAACTTGGAGGAAGCCTCACGACAGATGAAGTCGACGAAGACCACATTCAAGTAGAAGCCATCTTACAACACACAGAAGAAGAACTTAAACATTAGATAATGACATCAGAACATTTGAATTGATTGAACCCCTCAGTCCTATATTGAAAATATGTTCCTGGATTGTAACCTCAGAAATCCAGAAGGAAAAGAAATGGCATAGAAATTCGAAGAGCCAAAAGGCCCCGCATGCATGAGCTAATGGAGATGAGTGCCAACCAGATGATCCAGGGTGAGGCTTTAAACCAAAATACCTCGTTGCGAAAGAGGATAGTTGACCGTTGTTTTGAGAGGGTGATACTTCGATGGAATACTACCAGTTTGAAGATGGAGGCTGAAGAGTAACCAGTCACATTAGAGCCTTGTACATGTTCATTTTCCTATCAAAGCTGGTGGCTGTTGCGGCTAAGTACCTATGCAGACCGATATGCATGGTTGATGCACAACGAGGACTACTTCAACAGGAGCAGAAATCCAGGATGTTGATACATCTTTATTTGTTTTCTTTGGGATGAAGAAAGGCTTTGTTGGTATGGGATATGTTGAGGGGGATGATAGGATTTCCCTTATGTCATCATTGTCACCATAACGCATGAGAAGTTGGAGTGGGTGTAACTTCTCCAACCATCCATAAGATGTATAAATACACCAATTGATAATGAATAAAGTGGTTGAATCCATTCGACTCATCCTATGTATCTTGATTATTTATGTGTGTTCTCTTACTGTCTACTTGAATACAACAAGTCTCCTAGCACCTAGTCCTTACTTTGGCCCCCCCTGGAGCTTGTTTTTGGCCATCATTATCCGTCCTATCCACTCAGAGTGACTTGTTTACATCACTGGAGTTCCCATGAGCCCTTAGGAACAGATTTAGGAGACTATGTCATGTCCCAAATTTGGAATTGGGTCACAATGGCCTAATCACATTGGCCATATTCATTAGAGTTTGTAAAATTTATGTTAAAGGTCAAATAATTGCCAAGGAGGAAAATTACTAGTTTCCTAGGTTTGGGGTGGAAGCTTTGGGATTTGGAATAATGGGGATATTTAATAAAGGAGCTAAATAAATATATACAAGTGAAAATCAAAGTGGCATTTGATCATGAAGACACATGGAGGAAGTGGGACCCACATATGGCTAGATTTCCCCACTACACTTGGCATCATTCTCTCACCAATTCGAATTCAAGGTGAATGGTAAAATACTTGGGGGAGTCCAAAAGGTATTATTCATGGCATGACTCATCCAAGGTCGAAATATAGAGGAAGAGTAACTCCCATTGAAGAGGAAGAGGCAATTTGGAGCTAGTGAGATACTTGGGTTAGATTCCCTAGCTCTATGACAACAATGATGAAGATGCTATGACACCTATGACACAAATCAGACCTGAAGGATGACATATGACATATATGACATGTCAGGGCTAAAAATAGACTCCAAGAGGGTGCTCAAGGGTGTTAGGGCAGCTAAGATGCTTCCACATGTGATTTGGTGGAAGTGGGAAACTAGGAATTGTTGTAAAAGTGGCGTTCTTTGGAATCTCTTCCCAACTTGAGTTGGCATGAGTCTCTTGGAAGGAATTAGACCCATGGAGGACATTAGAAATTTATAAATGTCAATAACAAAGGATGAAACCAGCTTTTTATCATTTGTAGAATTTGCAATTGCATTTGTGAAGAGGGAGAGCTAGTGGATGACTAGTTGCTTGCCTTAGCCAATTTCGAGGGTGAAAGATTCCCATCCAAGTTGGAAATTGGAAAGGCCATTCAGAACTTTAATTTGGAGATTTAATGGAGTCTTTATTTGCAGGTGTAAGCTACAGGGAAGCTCATGGTTTCTTCTATTGCAGCTCACTCCTTCAACCATTTCCAGTTTTGATGGCATATTCTTGATCCTTGAGGGAGGGCGTTTTTGGTGAGCTATTGTACTCTTTGGGGGAGCTTCTAATGCCCCATTTATTTTGTAATATGAATTAAATACTCTGTTATTCATCTCCAGAAAGTTTCAAGTCGAAATTCCAAGTAGAAATGTATAAATCTCAATTTTAATGAAAGAACAATGCCATTTCCCCACTACCTTGTTGTGAATCAATGTAATGCTGATGATTTCGAATGAATGGATGATTCTATGATTAATTTGTGATCAATGGACTGCCATGGATTTATTTTACAAGTTTCATGTACTGTACTTGAGCATTTGAAGTATTTTTACTCAGTTTAATTGCATTGGGAGAAGAAATAGTGCCATTTCCCCAAGGGTCGAATTGGTGATTTTTGCAGTTGAATGGGAGAGGGTTGGAACAGATGTAAAGATAAATTAATGGTGCACATGAGACCTTAATAAAATACTTAATACATTCCCTACCTCTGTTCAGAAATTTGAGTGGGTTTGGAGGCATTTGGGAAGCTATTTTCAGTACTTACCCCAGGGGGATTTGAACCCCAAATTACTAGTAAAATTGCATACTTGGTCCAGAATCTTAAGAGAGTTTGCAGAGGTATTTTGGTGGCCATATATTATCTTTGAACATCATATTCAATTCCTAGTATAATTCATACACCTTCCTTCAATATTTGAAGGAATTTGTAGTCAATTCAAGACCTAGAGACCAATACTAGTCAAAGGGAAATTACTAGTAAAGTTCCCTACATTGGCCAGAATTGAAAGAGGATTTGCAGAAGTATTTTAAAGGTCCAAAAGCATCCATGAAATACATATTTATGTTCTAATATCATTCATATACCTTCTCAGAAGATTTGGGATCATTTGGGGCAAATTTGGGACCTTGAGATCAAAACTAGTCAAAGGTCGAACTAGGGAAAAAAATTGGAAAAATGCCATTTTAATAAAATTCCTAACAAGGGACATTATAGTGGTATCAGAGCATGTTCTTGGCACATGATGTGGTAGAACATTAATGAAGACCAGGATTCAAAGAAATAATCCACCACCCTTAGAAACTGAAACTGGATGTACTTTGGTGAAAGGGAAGAAGTAGGAGAAGAAGTGCATTCATTGGTCACCATGAGTAAGGATGAGAAAGGAACCTTAGAGGAGAATGAGGAGTTTAGAAAATTACTTAAACCATCCTTTGAAGACAAGTGGAGGCAATACTTTCAAGAGTTCAAATTGTTGCTTAGTGAACTTGGAAGCAACTCGGAAAAAATAATGAGCAATGGTTCTCTTTTCAAGGAAAATGATGAAATAATTTATGTCACAAAATAGGAACCTAATGTAATTGTGGAACATGAGGTACATGTTGATATGCAGGTTCTTGAAGATGCTACACTAAAACAAGAAGAAGGAAAATCACTTGTCCTTGTTCAAAGGAATTATGAGTTGCCTCATGGAGAGAATTGCAAATCCTTGGAGGAGGCACATGATCTCACAATAGTTGGACCAACCAATTATGGAGAGGATGAATTAAAGATTTAAATGGGTAAGAGTTGTAAGGATTTAAGGTTGGTTCATAATTCCTCACCCCCTACTTCTTTTTCAGCCACATCAATTGGGGATGAAAATTGGGTGAAATGTTTTTTTCTAATGGTGCCACATGAGGGGTATGTAACTCCTACCTCTCATTTTGAGGATGACATGAAGAGAGCACCTCATTATTTACATTTGTAGCAGAATATTTTTTTTCCTTGTGATGATACATATCTTCATGGACACACTTATGATGTTCACTTTAGTCACTTGAAGACTCATGTTCTTCCTTGCTCCTTGCTTAGTTCAATTGATGTTGGAGGAACTTCATTAACTATGTAGATGAAAGAATACAGGGCTGATTGTTTTGATGCATCTTAAATATTTTTGGAGAAACATTATAGGACATGGGATACTCACCTATTTCATTGGATCAGATTTGATTGTTCACTCGATGCTTGTATGCACTTGAAAAATGATGGTCTACTTATTTGGAGGTACAAGCACTTTCATGATTCTTTGATGAATCATCTTCTCGATGTACATTTTCCTTATGTTGTTATGTACTTTGATGATATATATTTTGCAATCATGATGTTTGGAAGAATGCATACAAGAAAATGGGATCCAGGAATCCTCTTATCTGATGGTATGGGTTGGAGAGCACTTTTAATTGTTGGGGTGCAATACAAGCAATGGGACCTTGGAATAATTTTTGTCTCATTGGTTTGAAATTTTTTTGGGGAAACAAGCAGTATGGGAGATGTATTTCCCACTTAATAAAGTGTATTTTATCAGAGTAGTGCAGCAGCAAGCATGGTGGTTCCTCTCTAAAATCTTCAAGGAAACTCAAAGACTCAAGGTTGGGCAATTCAATGGCAACTTCAAAGAATTATACAGGAAGCAGGTTCTTCAACACCCATGTTTGAAATTGCTTGAGGACAAGCAATATTGGGAAGGGAGGATTTGTCATGTCCCAAATTTGGAATTGGGTCACAATAGCCTAATCACATTGGCCATATTCATTAGAGTTTGTAAAATTGATGTTAAAGGTCAAATATTTGCCAAGGAGGAAAATTACTAGTTTCCTAGGTTTGGGGTGGAAGCTTTGGGATTTGGAATAATGGGGATAATAAATGATGTTTGAACATTAGAGTGGCATAAATATTTAATAAAGGAGCTAAATAAATATATACAAGTGAAAATCAAAGTGGCATTTGATCATGAAGACACATGGAGGAAGTGGGACCCACATATGGCTAGATTTCCCCACTACACTTGGCATCATTCTCTCACCAATTCAAATTCAAGGTGAATGGTAACATACTTGGGGGAGTCCAAAAGGTATTATTCATGGCATGAATCATCCAAGGTTGAAATATAGAGGAAGAGTAACTCCCATGGAAGAGGAAGAGGCAATTTGGAGCTAGTGAGACACTTGGGCTAGATTCCCTAGCTCTATGACAACAATGATGAAGATGATATGACACCTATGACACAAATCAGACCTGAAGGATGACATATGACATATATGACATGTCAGGGCTAAAAATAGACTCCAAGAGGGCGCTCAAGGGTGTTAGGGCAGCTAAGATGCTTCCACATGTGTTATAGGTTAAACTTGCACCTCTCCGTCCGTGATCACCTTGAGCTGTTGATCACACAAAAGGACAACTTGGATGGAGGAGCAGGTTGACCTTAGATGATACTTTGAACTCACTCCATTTCCTGACATTACTGGAAAAACCCAAAAAATATCATTTTGAGATATGAGCGCTACTCTACCTAGAGAGACTAGCGCCCATACGCTACTCCAGTGTATAATAGTAGCGCCCATATCCTAGTACACGCTACTCCTTCTCAGCATAGTAGCGCTCACCATTTAAAATCGAATGAGCGCTAGTTGATAAGTACTAAAGTAGCGCCCTATACGCTACTTCACTGAACAAGAGTCGCGTACATATTACAAGATGATTAAAAATAAATTAATTTTTTCGAGGAGGATTAGTTGCTGGTAGTTTCCCAACTCCCCCAACTTCCTCCATAACTATACATCGACCTGAACTACTTCTCTAATCTTATAAATACAAAGAAGATTAAAGGAGAAGGGTTAGCTAGAGAACCTTGATGGTGAGATGAATTAATGGAGAAACTTTAAGACATTGGAGGAGTTGATGCTGAAGACATCCAAGCCAGAGAAGAGCAAGAGCCCAGAATCAAGTTGCAGGAGCCTGTTTCATGATCAGGTATACTTGTACATCATTCTACTTTTGACAATAAAGGTTGAAGTGTCTTTCTTGTTCCAGTTTTAATGTGTTCTGAAATAACATCTTAATTTGGATCTGTTTTGGTCAATGCTGAATGTTAAATATTGTTTTTGTTTCTTTCATGCTTTATATATTGTCCAAAACGCTTTGAGAAAGGTATTTTTATTGCAGGTTTACTGAAAGGAAGGAGGATTTGGAAGTTGGACACAAGCTCAAGCAGAAGCTAGGATCAAACTTCGATTGAAAGGTGTGTTCCCAAAACCCTTAACTTATTTCTTTTCATGAATGTCTTTGTAATATCATCAATACACTTACCTGTCACCCCAACCAAGTTGATAGCATTAGTTTCCTTGCTATAGGGTAGATTTGCCCGCCAACAGATTGGCGACTCCGTTGGGGAAAGTTGAGTTTTGGCTCTAGGAAACCTTTTTCTTGTTTGTCTTCTTATATTGTTTTGACTTCTTTGATGTGTTAAGAAACCCTGTAGGTATCCCCTGACTGTTTCTTGTTATTTTCATCAGTCTTTTGGTTTATTTCAAAGTCAGTTTTTTAAGCTTTTGAGATATGAGCGCTACCCTAGTGTATATACAGTAGATCCCATACGCTACTCTGCCATACATATAGTAGCGCCCATCTCTGTAAGGGCGCGAGTTTCCCTACTGCACAGTGGGGTACACTTTCTGAAGCATTCTTTTTTGGTTTGCTTGAAGTTTTAGCCATTCTTGTGGTTTGCTGACTTTGCTTTTGGATCTCTTTGACTGTTGCATGAGGTTTTTAACTTCTGTTTAAGTCATAGAACCGCTTCCTTAAGTTTTTTCCATCTTTTGAACCGCTTGTTGACCTTTGGAACATTTTGAACTGTTTGTGACTTTTTGGAAGACTAGGTTGTGTTCGGTGTTGAACACTTCCACTTTTTTAGGCCCTGACTACCTGTTGCTAGCTTACAAACCTGCATACTATTGCATCCGCTGTTTGTGGCGACGTTTTTTTGCTTTTTACTCATCCTACCTTTTGTTTTAGGGTTTGGTCCGTATTAAAGCTTCTAGGGTGTCTTTCGTCTTGGTTCATTTCCATTCTCCCTAGACTTATTGTCTTTTGCTGGTTGCAAGTGCGTTTGAACAGCTGTAGGCTGATTCATTTCTCAGTTTCTTTGTGTTAGTAGGGAAGCTTGCTTGTCTACTTTTGCTTGGCATAGTGGTCTTTCTAGGGCTAGATACTTTAGGTCAGTCCTTTTGTGTCTTTCTCCTTTGTTTTCTTCCGCTTTGTTTCCAAGTTTAGAGGCTTTTTCTTTGCAAAAAACCTGTAGATCAAGTCTTTTTCAAGCTAGGATCTTGATAGCTATAAGCCTAAGAACTTTGTAGCCATACTTACACACATTGCACATAAGTTTTGTTTTGCTTGCCATTTTCATAAGTTCTTTTTCGTTTATAGAAAAAGCAAAAAAAAAATTTTGGTAGTTTAAGTTAAATAAAACTTGTTTTTGTTGTTACAAGATAACTTAGGATATTTTGTACAATTTCAAAAAAGAAAACAATTTTTTTTTTTTTTAAGTAGGTTTGCTTAGATTTTCAGTTTTGGAAAGAAGTAAATGGAAAAAATGAAAAGAGCTTTGTTGTAGAAAGTTTTGAGTTTATTGCACTTTTGTTTTCTTGTTATAATCACTCCACACAAAAGCACTACCCTTTTTGAGTAATAACAGCCCTAAAATTTGTTAATAAAATGAACTAGAAACATTTTTTCTTTTTAGGGATACACTACACCAACTAGTTTTGGTTAGGATCTTGAGTTTAAATCACCTTAAACCACTCAAGATCACACATTGCACAAAAATCGTAGTAAGACTATCACAGGTAAACCCACCTCACTCAAAACTTGCCTGGGATCTATGCAGTAGGTCATTGCAAGATCAGATTGTTGGGAATACCCCTCCTACTTTCTGTTCGAGCATACGCCAGGATCGGATTGCGTATTGGGGACTCTTTCAAGTTTTGGGCTTAGCTACCCTGCCCACGCTTTCTGATTCGACCGGTGACTGTTCCCCTAGGAGTTTTCGGTGTTGTGGTATCCTTAGTATCAGACTCTAGGTTCATACACAGGTGACAGTAGAGGGTATATCTGCTGTACCTAAGACAGATGTGGGAGGAAATCCCTTGCAGGTCTTTGGGAGGGCGGTTGGGTGATTCCAGCGCTTGCACCCTTAGTCATTGTATTGTGGACCCCGGGTAACTGTCTTTCTTCCTTCGTTGATCTGTTCTGGGCCCTCATCATCCCAGACTCTTCTCTGGAAGGCATCTTTGTTTGCCTGGTTTGTATACTTAGGACTTTTTTAGTTGGCGTGCTGTTTGCCCCCTAGTTGTAGTGGCCACTAGGTTCTAGTCTGTTATTTTTATATTTATAATCACGGAGAATCAAGAGCTTCGTAGATCGAGGAGGCTTCAAAACCTTCCACCACTTAGGACAGAACCTTTACAGCCAGCTAGACGATAGCGGGTAAACCCCGATATTTCTTCAGAAATTACTCCTGAAACTGAATTACCTGAAGAAATTCTTGTAACAGAAGACCTTGAAATTGAGGTTCCTGAGGAACCACTACGAGGTACCACAGATCAACAACACTTTAGTACAGTTGAGGTGGAAGATCTTACATCTGCGGAGTATAGCACTCCTTTCAATCCTCCTTTAACCAATACTAGAATACCGCTTCTGTCACCTGTTGGTTTCCAGCAGCCCCATTTCAGTGCACAGTTCCTTACCTGGACATCTGATGTCTAACTTAGGGGGTGAACAGGGAGTTCCCCAAACTCCCACTTTAGGTATGAACACCAACACAGTAAATCCCTCTTTTACTGCTACACCAAGTCAGGAACAAACCACATCTGTGTCTACTCCATCCTTCAGTTTCAACACTGGTACATTAGGTATGCCTAGTTCGACAACGATGGCATCTATTCCTTGTTGGACCCAGCAGTACAACCAACTGTGCAGCACCTCCTGCTTCTCAACCGTTATATCAGATTCCTAGTACTTCGATTTCCACACCTGTTGTAGGACCAAGTGCTTCTGCAAACATGCCAGTCATGGGCACCATGACTGCACCGTCCACATCAGCTTCTACTAGTTTCAATACCTTTGTAGGCTCTAACATGAATCAAGGTAGCATGCCTGAAAGTAATGTCCCTTTTTCCTTATTTTTAGGGGGAGGGGGTAATATCTTTAACCAGCAATATGGCGGGGCTAACACCCAGCCATAGTGGACGAACCCACAAAGCACTAATCCACTTTCATATGGGTGGGGAAATTTTAATAACTCTTTCACACAACAACATCAGATGGAAAGGGGCAACCCCTACCAACAACTAGCTGGGGGAAACCCCTATCAACAGATGGTAGGTGGAAACTCCTATCAGCATATGGCCGGAAGTAACCCCTATCAACAGATGGTTGGGGGCAACCCCTACCAGCAGACGGCTGGGGGCAACCCCTACCAACAATTCATGGGTCAAACGATGGGGGGTCCCCCTTATCAAGTACCGTCTTACCGCCCTCATCTACCATTTCTTGCAACTTTAAATTTGCCAGATCTTTCCAAACTGACGAACGATCCTGTGTGTCATAATGTGGCATGGCCATCAGTTCCCACTAAGTTACCTTCGGACATTCCAAAGTTCGAAGGAAAAGCAGGTGAAGACCCTGGTGACCATGTCACTACCTTCCACTTATGGTGTTCCTCAAATTCGTTAAACGAAGATTCCATCAGATTGAGATTGTTTCAAAGGACCTTAACCGGTGCTACAGCTAAATGGTACATTGAGTTACCTGCAGCAACTTTCTCTAGTTTTGGGGATCTCGCCACAGTCTTTTTGAACCACTTCCAGCTTCCTGTTTGGTATGATGCCAGAACAGACCTTTTGTCTACTTTTAGACAAAACAAAGCCACTCACTTATCTGACCACATTCAAGAGTGGCGAAGATGGAAGAGGCTCATTAAGGCCAACATTCCTCCAGAGTTCCTTCTTGAGTGGTACTTGAAATCACTCCTTCCTTATATTTCTAAGGAAGTGGCTACATCTGGAGTATCCAATGAGGAAGAAGCCATCTTATGGACTCAGCAGTTAGACCTCGTATATGCACAATTTGGTTTACTGTATGAGATCATACCCGATGCACTGCAATCGAATACCGATCCGAGTAGACCGAAACCTAGACCACATGCTGACTGCATAGTGGGTTCAGTTGACTCTGCAGCATTCGAAGCACTGACTAAACAGGTTCATGCCTTATCAGTCAAACAATCGACTGCAGATGTTTCTTCCGTCATGACCTCTCCTTCTACTTCTGATCCTGTCAATCAGGTTCATAACAATCAAAAGGGCCCTTGGCAGCCCAATAACAAAAATAAGGGCAAGAAAGGAGAGGGGAACCAACAAAAGCCCAAAAAAGACAATGCCGAAGAGGGTAACAAAGAGGAAAAGAAGGTTAAGTTCCCTTGTAAACTTTGCAAGCAGAACCACCTTACTCATAAATTCCCTTTGCTTGAAGAAGCCCAGAAGCTCTTAAGAGAAAAGAAGCCTGCCATCTTGAAAGATCCATTCCCTAAAGGGAAAGGCTCAACTTCTGGCACCTCAAAAACCGGGGGCACTACGCATGCCATGGTTGATCAAACGTTTATAAACATGGTTAATTCATATGCACTTTTGCAAACTAGAGCAAGGAACTATACCCCGAAAGCACAGAAAAAAGATAAGGAGATTCCAGAATCTTCCACTCCACTTCGCATACCTGTGGACCCAATGCCCAAGATTCCGAAAGGTGTCTTGAAGAGGGCATCGCACAATCCTAACACGCGGGCTGCTTCTAACTACAACGTGGTTGAAGATTTAGCCCAGACCCCTTGTGCCATGTCTACTCTAGAAGTCTTGCAAAGTTGTCCTTTACAACGTAATGCACTTCTGGCAGCCATTGGGAGTATGGAATCCTCCAACATGTCTGCGCAATTTGATATGACTAATGTCAAATACCGGTTTCCCTATCACGTTGCCCTTCAGATTGAAGTCGTTCATGGTCCAATGACCATCAGATGAGCTATTGTAGATGAGGGCACATCAACTTGCGTAATGTCAATTTCCTGTTGGAAAGCTCTAGGTTCTCCTGAGTTAGCCCCTTCTAACACACTGCTTACTGCATTTGATGGCAGAACTTTCCGTCCACATGGATTTTTGCCATCATTTGATGTCACTTTGGCCGGTAAGACAGTTGCTGTTGAAGTAGAAGTTCTGGACGCTCCGCTTGATTACAATATGTTATTGGGCAGGAGTTGGAGTTATGCCATGCAAGCCATTGCATCGGTAGTTTTTCGAGTGGTTATGTTCCCATTTGAAGGTAAGATCGCTACAGTCGATCAACTTTCTTTCACTTAGAGAAACAACCAGACTTTTTCGGAAACCATAGTTCCATTGATTGATCAAACCACCCCGGTTGGCGAAAGTTTAGGAGCAGGACTTTACGGATCACTAATTGGCACTTTTGACCTACTGGCTCCTACCTTATTCATTGGTACTGAGGGATGTTCATCGTCTGAAACTCCCATGGTTAGTTTAACAACTGATTCTGAGTTTCTCCCAACTAATACAAGCCCCTCTGTGCCCACCCCTGTTGTAGAAGTTACCCACTTGGATTCTTATCAAACTAAAACAGAACATATGTCGACTCAATTGGTGTCTGTCGAGTCAAACATAGATTGTGCCACTACCCAGACACCAGACCCGATCCATTCTCTCGCCAGTTCAGAAACTACTTTACCTTCTGATGAGGAAATGTTAGAAGCCCTGACCGACCCGGACCATCCTCGTGAACCTATAGATCCCGTGTCCTTCTTGTTTCCTTTTCTTAATTTGTTAGAGAGAGGTGAATTTTGTTCACCATCCGATGAAAATACTAATTTCACTTCTTCACAAGTTGATATTGTTGAAGCAAATAGATTACATACCTCGCCGGTGAACATTTTCACTGGGGTCAACGGAAACATTTTCTTTGAAACGGGATGTTATCTCGATGAGATCATTCCATATACCAATCTTTTCCGTGATTTCCAGAACATCTTTTCCCGGCCTCACGAGGAGGATCCAGGCATTGACCCTACCTGAAAAAGTATTACGCTTAGGTTGAAGTACTTTTTCTTGTAACATAGCTGTATATTTTTGTAAAGCTAGTTTTTGCTATGCTCGTTAGGTAATCTTATGTGTGTTTCATTTCGTGTACTAGATGTCAACCGAACACTTCTTAGGATTTGCTGATGGCGCCAGTCGCCACACCTGTCAGTTGGCTGCAGCAGCTTGGGTCATTTATTCACCCGCTGACCAACTTGTTTCTTCGGGGGGGGGGGGGTTTGTTTGGGTCCTACCACGAATAATGTGGCTGAATACAGTGCAGTTATAGAACTTCTCCGAGATGCTCTCAGTCATGGCATTTCACATTTGGAGGTAAGACTTGACTCACAATTAATTGTATTTCAGTTAACAGGTGTCTATCAGATCAGGGATCCGGGATTGCTACGTCAGTTTCTACGAGTTAGACTATTGGAAAGACAATTTCTTTCTATTAGATATGAACACATTCCAAGAAATTTAAACACATTAGCTGATTCATTAGCAAACTATGTGTTAGATTGGCATTTGCATCATACACCTTCATAAACAACATTGCACACATAAAATTTAAACACATACACATGTAAATAACCGATACTGTATATAGTCGATACTGTATCAAAAAATATAAGTTTTGAGTCACAAGTCTATCAAGTCAAGTCATAAAAGTACAAAACTGGGCATAGTAGCCTCAAAAATATATACATAGAATGTATCCCTCTCCTATGGAGAAGGAGGGACCTCCTCATCATCTACTGCATTGCGATAGCAAATGACAAGCCTAGCTATTTTCCGCAGCACCCTAAGCCATGCTGGGGGCACCCCAACAACATCTTCCTGCATATCAACAGGTATCTGATCCATATGGCATGCAGGAACCCCGTGAGTCAATCAACCTATCTTTCTCTCCAGGGTACCCAGCATAGCATCTGCTGTAGTAATATCAGCTGGCCTCACAAAGATGGCAGGATGTCCCTCAGGATGAACAGGCCCAACATCTGCATGTGACACTTGATTAGAACTTCAAAACTCATTCATAAAAATCAAATACTTGAAAAAGTTTGAAAAAATTAAATAAACCTCAAAATTTAAAACATACCAATATCTCCCCAGGCTCCACCTGGAGGAAGCACCAGTTCTGGATCATGACGGAAATCCAATCCAGCATATGGAAACTGCTCAAAAGCGGGCACTTGCCTCTCCCACCACCCCCATAAATCATCAGTATGATAACAATAGTGACTTTCCCCACCACCCTGGCGGAGGAATATGTCACCCCAATGGCCTAGTCTGGGCTCACGGGGGTTAACCTGAGGTAGAGGCATCCCCAAACTGATAGCAGGCATCCTCTCAAAGAAGAAAGTACACAAAATACTACCGTACCCAAAATTCTTCATTGTGCCGGATTTGCAACTTGTCAATTGAGATTTCATGTTTGCCAGCAAACTAGTACACCAATCATAGACATGACCGTGTAAGCATTGTACACCAATATGCATAGAGTGCCTGGAAGCTAAGTGTTGTGAAGCACTACCTGCCACTCGGTTGATCATGCTCACTATCACTTTCAAAGGGAGACCGTCAATAGTTGAAATCAAGACTTGGCTTCCCGATTTTTCCGCTTCGGCAACACAATATGTATTCACATATTCTTGCACTGATCTTACACCCACATGAGAAGACCCTTTCAGATTGATTACATCTCCTCTCCTTGAGAGACCAGTAATGAAATATTTGTCATCAACAGTAAGCTCCAGAGTTTTCCCATGAATGACAAACGTATTGGTATCCACATCCCAATACTGAATCAGTCTTCGAAATAGTTTGTTTAAAGCCCTCATGTTTACGGTTCGGTAAAACTTCAACAAACCGCATCTTCGGAGAGCATGGAGGGTGGCCGGATCTTGCATGGCCAACCTATCCATGTCCTCATGCTCCCTCTCCCTCCATTGAAGGACCATCCTGCACAAAAAACCAAAATTTTTTGAGTCTCGGCGCTTGTAGGTAGGTTTGCAAAAGTGTACGCTACTGTGTATACTACACAGTCATGTATGGGCGCTACTCTGCTTCAGCACAGTAGTGCCCATTGCATTTATATGCTACTGCTGTGGTTACACAGTAGCGCCCGCGCGCAGCAACACTTGTGAGCATTGCATTGCAAGATATTTTTTGCTCAAAAATTAAAAAATAAACCATGAAAATGCAAGTCAGGTGGATTTTAACTTACTTGGTGGAGGAAGATTGACGTTTGGATGCTTGGTTCGATCGCAATGGAGATTTGAAATTTGAAAAAGGTTGCCCCAATCCTTTCCCTACAAAACAAAATTGAAAATTGATTTTTAAACAATGAAATTATATATAAATTGGATTTTGATTTTTACCCATAATTGTTAATTTTCTATAGTTTCAAAATTTTCAAAAATCCCTAATTAATTAATTGAAACACACAATAGGGTATAAAACTAATCCAAGCTCAATTTTCATTTAATTTTTGTCGGATTCGTCTCCTAAGTTTAAAAAATTCTTGATGATAGACCTTGTCAACTAGTTAAATATTTCAAATTCATATATCATTCGAGATTTTTTCCGCATCGACTAATCTTTTGTTGAAGACCTAGTTTTGGCAGAGTATGAAGATACGATCCTAGAAGCTAACCTTTAAGTCATTTTAAGCTCTTGTTTGGACTATCTAAACCTAAACAAGATTTTCGAGCAAGCTTGTCCTCCTCGAGCTCGTTAAAGTAATCGAAGGCTCATCCACTCAGGTATAGAATTACCCCTTTTCCGGGCCTAGGTGGATTAACTACGGAAAAGGTATACTCTAGGTATACTCCTGTATGCGCTAGAAGAGTTCTCCTTTCATTATTTTATACTTTTTCGAGGGAGGAGACTAACTGTACGAAAAAGGACGTTCTGGAGCCTCTCTTTAGGGTTTTCAGTCTCTCTAAATATGAAAATACCAAGCGAGCATTCACCTACTCGGGCTCGATGTGAAATCCACGAGAGGGTAAGTAGAGGACTGTTTAAGTTTTTCAACTCTATAAACAAGAAAACACCGCCGAGCACAGGCCAATCCGGGCTCGATATAAAATCCATGGATAGGTGAAAAGAGGATTGTTTAAGTTTTTCAGACTCTATAAACAGGAAAACACCGGCGAGCATTAATCTGCTTGGGCTCGATACTAAAATCCACGAGTAGATATATGGAGTTATTGTTTAATTTTTTCAGACTCCTTAAAATAATGAAGAAGGTTCTGAGTCTTCCTCCCATGGGCTCGTTAAAATTTTTACATGGTTGGATCTATTGAGTTTTCATTCTTTCTTGGACTCATTAAAACAACAAGAAGGGTATTCTTTTATCTAAAAAGAATAAGGAACGGGAAAGACATATCATATCTTCATTGTCAAAGGCAGTTCAGTCAGTTCTATCCTTGAACACAGCACCTACTTGAGTCTATCTTGTCGGTTGGGTTTAGTTTTGACCTCAGGGTGAACCTTTCCTCCGATTTCTTTACTCCCTCGGTTGGTTATTCTTCCAACCATATGGAGGGTCTGCTAATGTCTCTTACATTTCAGACTTATTATTTGCCCCATTATGTCAGAAACTTCCTGAGTCACTTTGTGTCGTGCTCAATGTTCAAGGATATACCCCATGTCGGCCATTCTACAGTTTAATTTGACCTAATGTGTCGGCCTTCCTCGTGTCAGTCTTGTTATATATTATTCCATATCAGCTCTTACCAGTTGAGTATTCCTCGAGTTGGATGATGGAGGATTCCTTAAGGCCTCCCTTCCAACGAACTTCTTCCCATCGACATCAACTCATTATTCTAGGATTGGAGTTTAGAGTTTCGGTTAGTACCTTAGAGATTACAGTCACCAGTGTCAATTTTCCTCGCTGTTGAATGATGAGAATATATCAATGTCTCTTCTTCGACTGGATTCCCAAGTGTTTGACTCCAAGTCCATCTATTCACATTTGGTGAATCGTACTTGGTAACTTGGACCCCATCATCATTATCGGTGGAAGTCCTTGCGTTTGTTAATGGTATACCTCAATGACCGGTAATCAAACGATAACCCCCATGTTCGACTGTCAACTCATCTATTCACATGGTTAGGGTTTGTACCTAGAGTTGTTTTGGATGAAGACCTTGGGATTTTGGATGACATTAACTCATTTTGTTATCACCCAAGTTGCGCAAGACTGAGCCTCACTTATATTCGGCTCTCCATGAGACATAGATCCAGTTTGTTGTTATGGCTATGATCTCTCAGTTTGACATGGATCCATGCTTGTATTCCAAGTGGCCATGCTTTATATACATCTCCTTGTTATGTATCAGAGATCATGTTATATCACACTGCACATCTATATGATGTCAAAAAATGTAATTGTTAGCTGACCTTGATTTTTGTTGCAGGTGTTCTTGTGACTTGTTTTCTGCGGTTCTTTGCTCCTCTGGCTTTGGATTATAATGTATTTCGGCCATCGTTTCCCTCTGACCTCACACATTAGGGGGCATCTGTTATAGGTTAAACTTGCACCTCTCCGTCCATGATCACCTTGAGCTGTTGATCACACAAAATGACAACTTGGATGGAGGAGCATGTTGACCTTAGATGATACTTTGAACTCACTCCATTTCCTGACATTACTGGAAAAACCCAAAAAATATCATTTTGAGATATGAGCGCTACTCTACCTAGAGAGACTAGCGCCCATACGCTACTCCAGTGTATAATAGTAGCGCCCATATCCTAGTACACGCTACTCCTTCTCAGCATAGTAGCGCTCACCATTTAAAATCGAATGAGCGCTAGTTGATAAGTACTAAAGTAGCGCCCTGTACGCTACTTCACTGAACAAGAGTCGCGTACATATTAAAAGATGATTAAAAATAAATTAATTTTTTCGAGGAGGATTAGTTGCTGGTAGTTTCCCAACTCCCCCAACTTCCTCCATAACCATACATCAACCTGAATTACTTCTCTAATCTTATAAATACAAAGAAGATTAAAGGAGAAGGGTTAGCTAGAGAACCTTGATGGTGAGATGAATTAATGGAGAAACTTTAAGACATTGGAGGAGTTGATGTTGAAGACATCCAAGCCAGAGAAGAGCAAGAGCCCAGAATCAAGTTGCAGGAGCCTGTTTCATGATCAGGTATACTTGTACATCATTCTACTTTTGACAATAAAGGTTGAAGTGTCTTTCTTGTTCCAGTTTTAATGTGTTCTGAAATAACATCTTAATTTGGATCTGTTTTGGTCAATGCTGAATGTTAAACATTGTTTTTGTTTCTTTCATGCTTTATATATTGTCCAAAACACTTTGAGAAAGGTATTGTTATTGCAGGTTTACTGAAAGGAAGGAGGATTTGGAAGTTGGACACAAGCTCAAGCAGAAGCTAGGATCAAACTTCGATTGAAAGGTGTGTTCCCAAAACCCTTAACTTATTTCTTTTCATGAATGTATTTGTAATATCATCAATACACTTACCTGTCACCCCAACCAAGTTGATAGCATTAGTTTCCTTGCTATAGGGTAGATTTTCCCGCCAACAACATGTGGTTTGGTGGAAGTGGGAAACTAGGAATTGTTGTACAAGTGGTGTTCTTTGGAATCTCTTCCTAACTTGAGTTGGCATGAGTCTCTTGGAAGGAATTCGACCCATGGAGGACATTAGAAATTTATAAATGTCAATAACAAAGAATGAAACCAGATTTTTATCATTTGAAGAATTTGCAATTGCATTTGTGAAGAGGGAGAGCTAGTGGATGACTAGTTGTTTGCCTTAGCCAATTTCGAGGGTGAAAGATTCCCATCCAAGTTGGAAATTGGAAAGGCCATTTAGAGATTTCATTTGGAGCTTTAATGGAGTCTTTATTTGCAGGTGTAAGCTACAGGTCAGCTCATGGTTTCTTCTATTGCATCTCACTCCTTCAACCATTTCCAGTTTTGATGTCATATTCTTAATCCTTGAGGGAGGGCGTTTTTGGTGAGCTATTGTACTCTTTGGGGGAGATTCTAATGCCCCATTTATTTTGTAATATGAATTAAATACTCTTTTCTTCATCTCCAGAAAGTTTTAGGTCGAAATTCCAAGTAGAAATGTATAAATCTCAATTTTAATGAAAGAACATTGCCATTTCCCCACTACCTTGTTGTGAATCAATGTAATGCTGATGATTTCGAATGAATGGATGATTCTATGATGAATTTGTGATAAATGTAATGACATGGATGTATTTTACAAGTTTCATGTACTGTACTTGAGCATTTGAAGTATTTTTACTCAGTTTAATTGCATTGGGAGAAGAAATAGTGCCATTTCCCCAAGGGTCGAATTGGTGATTTTTGCAGTTGAATGGGAGAGGGTTGGAACAGATGTAAAAATCAATTAATGGTGCACATGAGACCATAATAACATCCTTAATACATTCCCTACCTCTGTTCATAAATTTGAGTGGGTTTGGAGGCATTTGGGAAGCCATTTTCAATACTTACCCCAGGGGGATTTGAAGCCCAAATTACTAGTAAAATTGCATACTTGGTCCAAAATCTTAAGAGAGTTTGCAGAGGTATTTTGGTGGCCATATATCATCACTGAACATCATATTCAAGTCCTAATATCATTCATACACCTTCCTTGAAGATTTGAAGGAATTTGGAGTCAATTCGAGACCAAGAGACCAATACTAGTCAAAGGGAAATTACTAGTAAAGTTCCCTACATTGGACAGAATTGAAAGAGGATTTACAGAAGTATTTTAAAGGTCCAAAAACATCCCCGAAATACATATTTATGTTCTAACATCATCCATATACCTTCTCAGAGGATTTTGGAGCAATTGGAGCAATTTGGGGACCTAGAGCTCAAAACTAGTCAAAGGTCAAACTAGGGAAAAAAGTGAAAAATTGCCATTTTAATAAAATTCCTAACAAGGGACATTACAGACTACACAGTCAGTTCCATGATTTGGGGCGCCTTGTCCCCTTGATTACTTAGTTAACTGACTGGAGCTCCTAGTTTGACTGTTATTGAGTACAGGAGCATGCTCTTTGACCACTAACAGTTAGTTATGCACCTCCTTGGAGTATCCTCCCCTATTTTGGTGCCCACGTGATTCATTTATGCTCAATTCTACCTCATTTAACTGATTATTCATCATCGGTGGCCAATTAACCTTATAGGGAGATAGTTCCAATGCAAACTAAGCCTATACTTGAGGTGAATTCGATTCCTCCTGTGTGTATCGAATTCATTCTATTGTAACATTGTTTGATTTCCAGCCTACAGCTGATTAATGTATCAACAACAGTTTTTCATGTGTGTTTCAGTTTTAAGAGTGAATGGATACATGTTTTTATCTAATTATTCTCAGTAATAACATTGTGAAATTGTGAGGTTTGTTCAATCCTGGTGATCTATCTCTATGGAATTTCACATGGTATCATAGCTTGTGAGAAATTTTTGAGTTGCAGCAGTAGATTGAGCAGTTGCTTTCAGTAGAGCACCAGAAGCCTATGGATTTCCACAACAAATCCTGGTGCCATTGCATTGAATTCATTGGAGAAATTCTTTGAGGTCTATCCAGGTGTGAAGGATCCAGATAAAAGTTCCTATTGTCATAAAGCAGTGTTCAGTCGATTCAGAAACAATCCTCCAACTATTTTTCCATTTTTTTGGAGGTTATTCCATCATCAAAAGCGCATTCAGTCAGCTACGATGGATCTAACTTCGATTCCCAAGATAAATCCTTTCAATTTATTTGAATGGAAGGATTAGATGGAATTGAGGTCGAGCCATATGGTTCTACAGATAAGGCCAAGTATCTAAAAAAGATTGATGAAGAATATCGATTGTTATGCCTCAGCATTTCCAAATATCTAATCTTTCATCTCTCCAGTATGAAAACTCCTAAGGAGGTCTGACAAAGCTTGAACCCTTATTTGGGAAACAAGATGATCTCAGAGGACATCAATCGGAAAATGAGTTGATCTCACTGAGCCCTAGCAGTTTCAAATCCATTACAAATTTCTTCACAATATTAAAGAACTTGGTTGTGCAACTAAAATTGTGTGGAATTGAGAAGGAAGACTAAGTAGCTGATTCTTGCTTTTCTTCAAAATTGGGATCAGACTATTATGTGTTTGTTTCCACCTTCCAAACAACAAATATTTCCATCCCAAATTGGAAATTGTCCACTCTATATGCATTCATCCTATCTCTCACAAAGGAGTAAGAAAGATTGGTGCAGATGGGAGTAATAAAACCACAAGGGATCAACCTCTTACTGCGGGAGAAGGAAAGAATGTGAATGGGAAAGGAAAGCACAAGGGTAAGGAAAAGAAACCTTATGAGTAGAATTCAAAGGAGATTCCAAAATAGTTAGAGGGAACCTTGAATCCAAAGAGAGGAAAGAAAAACCAGAAGGAGAAGACCAAATGTCCGTACTGTAACAAAGGTTTTCACCCAGAAAGTGCTTGCATGAAGAAGACCATTGATCTCATGGCCTAGATTCTAGAGAAAAACAATCTTCCAGTACCTGCAAGTGCTAGAAGAAAAGAAGTTGATCCTATATCATAGGATAAAGAGAGTTGTCATTCACTCATGGATGGCACTTTGAATGCATCCTCCTTCTTCATATATTCTGGAGCCTCCTGACACATGTCTACATCCAAGGATCTAATCTCTGAATTCGAACCTACTGTTGGGTCTTCTATCCTAATGGGAGATGATTCTGAAGTTTATTTAGAAGGGATTGGAAGGATCAATTTGGATCATGGATACTTTAATGATGTGCTCTATGTTCCTACCCTAGAAGCTAACCTCCTTTCAGTTTATCAAATGACCTATATAGGAGTTCCAAAGAAAGTAATTTTTACTCCTAATGCGGTTGAAATTCAAGAGATCTCTTTTGGGAGGATCATTGCACAAGGCATTGCAGATCACCATTCCAAACTCTACGAGTTCTCTCATTTCTTTCCTTACTCAAAACAAAGTGCACTTCTTAATCATTCAAATGAAGTGAGAATACTTTGGCATGAGAGTTTTGGGCACCTCAACTACAAATATTTGCAAGAAATGAACAATCAGAAAATGGTTGAAGGGCTTCCAAAGATCAAATTTTCCAAGGGAACCTATCAAGGTTGCTTGGTTGGTAAGCATCCAGAGCACAAGTTTGAGAAAAGAAACTCAAAGAGATCCTCTTCTCCTCTCGAGTTGATTCATAGTGACATATAAGGATCTCTTCCTCACCTATATTTGAATAATGCAAGATACATCTTAACATTAATAGATGATTATTCAAGATTTAGTTGGGTATATTTTCTAAAGTTGAAATCAAAAGTCTTTGAAACATCAAATTTTTTAAAGCTTATATAGAAAAATTCATTGATAAGAAGATCAAGGTCCTTCATACTGACAATGGAGGAGAGTATGTGAAGAATGAGTTTCAGTTATTTTGTGTCGATGAAGGTGTTGAAATCCAACACACTGTTCCTTACACACCACATCAGAATGGTGTGGCAGAGAGAAAGAAAAGAACTTTGAAAGAGATGGCTACTTGCATGCTTGAGTCTAAAGCATTGGCTCCTAGATTCTGGGAAGAAGCTGTCAACTGTGCTACATACCTCCAGAACATATTTCCACACAAATTCCTATTAGGAAAAAATCATTTCGAAGCATGGATGGGATACAATCCAGATTTGTCTCATTTGAGAGTCTTTGGATCCAAATCTTGGGGAAGGATTCCTTTCGAGAAGAGGAGAGCCTTAGAGCCACAAAGCAAAGAGTGCATACTGATTGGTTATGCACAGAATGTAAAGGCCTTCAAACTGCCAGATCTCTCTACCATGTAGAACTTCCTTAAAACAAGTGTCTAGTTTGAAGAATGGCCATTGAATGATGCCCACCATGTCAAAGCAGACAGCTTAACAACTACTCCACCACAACATGTTGAACAAGATAGTGAATCATCCTCTCATGGAATTTTAGATTTTGACTCAGAAAGTGAAGATGAGAAAATTCTAGATCCAGATCCACAAAAACCTGAAGATCCAGCACCATAATATCCACCTCCACTTCCAAGATGGACTTCCAACACCATTGAATCTGCTGGTAATCTTGTTGGAGATCCACGAGATCCAAGAAGAACCAGATCTGAGTTTAAAAATGCAAGATTTGCAGTCTCTCATAGAGATCCATTTCTTTCTGGTAGATGTTTTTTGATGATTGGATCTGGTCCTATCTATTGTTCGAGCAAAAAGTAAACTTCTCTTTCTCTTTCATCAGTTGAGGCTGATTACAGAGGTGTAATGAATGCAGCCACATAGTGCATCTGGTTGCAGGGAATATTTTCATAGTTTGGGATTCTCTACATTAATCCACCAGTCATCTACTGTGACAATCAGAGTGCTATTAGGATTTCCATAGATCTGGTTTTGAGACAAAGAACCAAACACATTGAGATACACATGCATTACATCCGAGGATTGGTTCATGATCGTACCATCACACTGCTCTATTGTCCTTCAGAAGAGCATATTGCATATATTTTCACCAAAAAATTTTCAGTGAAAAAGTTCACTCATATCCAATCCCTTTTTGGGGTGAGTGCCACCTTGTTTGATTAGTCTTTTTTACATTTTATCTTGAGGGGGGGTTTTGTTCCCACTGGGTTTTCCCTCTTTCCTCATTTTTTCTATATTGTTGTATGGGGTAACCTTTGGTCTTAGTAACCAGGGCCCTAATTTCCATTTATTTACTTATATTTTTCCTCATAGTCCAGCTTAAGGGGGGGTGTTGGAATATTCTCACCATCCTATCTTGGTCTTGCATGCATTTTGCATGCATGGATGCATTCCATGCATCCACTCAAAGCACCTTGTTTAAATCACTGGAGTTCCAATGCACCCTCATGCACAAATTTAGGAGACTACATAGTCAGTTCCATGATTTGGGGCGCCTTGTCCCCTTGATTGCTCAGTTAACTGATTGGAGCTCCTAGTTTGACTGCTACTGAGTATAGGAGCACCCTCTTTGACCTCTGGTAGTTAGTTATGTTCCTCCTTGGAGTATCCTCCCCTATTTTGGTGCCCACATGATTCAATTACGCTCAGTTCTACCTCAGTTAACTGATTATTCATCATCGGTGGCCACTGAACCTTATTGGGAGATGGTTCCAAGGAAAAATAATCCTAGACTTGAGGTGAATTCAAATCCTCCCGTGTGTATTGAATTCATTCTAATGTAACATTCTTTGATTTCCAGCTTACAGGTGAATACTCTATCAACAACATTTTTTCATGTGTGTTTCATTTTTATGAGTGAATTGATGCATGTTTTTGTCTAATTCTTCTCAGTAATAGCATTGTGAAATTGTGAGGTTTGTTCAAGCTCAGTGATCTATCCCTATGGAATTTCACAACGAGGAGGGTCTTGGAAGATGTTACTATGTTTTTCTAGGAGCTTCTTTAATTCCCTTGGATCAGTATTTTGAATTTCATCATCCAATCCCTCCATATCATAGCAATGTAAGCAAAAGTCTTTAGCGCCCATTTTAATCATTTTTATCATTTTATTGGATGAAACAATTTGGGGAGGAGGGAAATTGGTACAATGAAGCTTATACTTCTTCCCATTTTCAAAGAAACTTATAAATTGTTCTTGTAAATTTAATCCCATTGTCCCAAGTATTTCCAACCATTGGGACCCCAAGACAATGTCAACCACTCCAATCGCCACAACATACATAGGTGATTTTATCGTATAGTAGTTTATAGCTAATTCTACCTTATGGCATTTTTTGTCGCACAACGTAGTCTTGTTCTGTGGTATTGATACTTGGAAGCTGGAGGTAGGGTAGATGAATATGTTTAATTGCTTTGCTACCTTGGAGTCTATAAAATTGTGTGTACTTTCACTATCAACCAACACTGCCACCTTAGTACTTTTGATGTAGGAAAACATTTTAAGATTTTGGGGTTGAGAGATACCATTCATTGTGACCATCAAGAGTGTTGGAGTGACGTCAGCTTCCGTATTGTTGGATTCCTCCTCATCTGTTTTTGTGTCCGAAGAAGGCCTCCTCATCATTATCATGTTTTTCACATAAGAATAATTTTTTTCTTTTACACTTATGTCCTGGATACCAATTAGGAGCATTACACTTACAACACGGATTGTCGTCCTTCTTTGCATTTGTTCTTAGGTGGGGGGGAATATAAGCATGAATACAATATTCTTTTGTTTTTCTTCAATCAATTTCTCTTTTTGACGTGCTTTTTCAACATCCTTGATCTCTAGTAATTTAATCTCGTTCTGTATACTTGATTTGAACCCATCGATGATAGTTTGTAGAAGGCACTCTTTAGATACGTCTTGACGCGAGTAGACAACACAAGGATATTGTTAAAATATTTATCCAATGTCCCAATTTGTTGTCAATGAGTGAGCTTTGTGTAGATTTCGTCCTCTTCCATACCTTGAAATAATTAAAAAAAGTTTTTCTTAAAGGTGTCCCAGTCTCTCACCAATACTCCTCTGCATTTAAAATCCAACCATAGGAACCAATCACAAGCTTAGTTGTCCAGGTACATTGTTGTAATGTTTATTTTGTCATTCTCATCATATATTTGGTGCATCCTGAAATATTTTTCAATTTTAATGATCCATCGTGTGCATATCGGTTTTCTTTGTCGTCAAACTTTGGCATGTCAATTTTCACCTTATGTATGATGTTGCAGTATATTTGACCTGTATTTGATGAGAAATATGGTCGCGATGATGAATGGGGTTTGCTTGTACCATTATTAGTGTTTATGGATACCTCGAATTCATATTTAAATGACATGGCTTCCTTCAATGTATTGCTGACTACTAAAACCTCATTACGATAACCTTCTATTGCGGTGAGAATTCTTGCTTCGGATTTGCTCTCATTCATTTTTGTTGAATCTTTGGAAGGATGCTTCTTTGTATTTCATGTATTCATATTGGGAAGGGTTTAGAAAGTGTTTTTGAAAATTTTAACTATTAAAAATAATAATTATAATATAACTTATTATTGAAATAATAATAATATTATTATATAGTTTTAAATATTTTTTGGGGGAATTTAAAATATTAAAATAATAATAATAATAATAAATATTATTTATAATATTATTTTTTTGAGTGGGAGTGTTAGGGTTTCAATCCTTAAACTGTGGAAGGAAATAATTGAGGGTAGTAGCTACATGGAGTAGCATTAGTGGAAGAGCATGGATGCGGCTTAGAGAGTGGATGTGGAGGGGGCGATGACTGTGTTGGAAAGGTTGGAACGCATGGAGTAGAGTGTGTATGCAATGGGGGGGGATATTTGGAACGTCAAGAGCATATGGCAGGAGGAAGGAGGTGTAGAGGTGAGGTGGAATGGGCATGTGACTATGCAAGTGGGGAAGAATGTGGCTGTCAACAGTCAGGAATGGTGGGGAGCATTGTGCAATGGGGAAGAACATAGATGTGAGTAGTTGGGAATGGTGGGGACCACTGTGGTTTAAAGGTAAGGAGTGTGGAGAGTGTCACAGTGAGGTGGGAGTGTGGGTATGGGTGCAACGTTGGCATAGGAGATGTAGGGATGAAAAAATGGAGGGCAGTGTAGTTGTGATGCAACATACAATGGGAGAACTAGGATGAGAGGGATGAGAGATGCGTAAGGGATGGGAGAGAGGAGGAAATGAGAAGTTGAGGCTGGAGAGACTTATCGAACATGCAACAACCAAACGCTCTAATGCCAATTGGAATTGAATTTTCCAAATGAATATATATTTTTTTATAAGATGATAATTACAATAGATTTCATGCAACCATATATACAATGTGAAGGGCCACACATTAAACAATGTGTTTCTACAATGATGGCAATAATATAAATAAATAATAATTAATACAATATATTCAATAATGGTAATATACTTGTAGGTATATTACAATCTTAGAACCTTTGGTCCAAAGATTCCTTAGTGTAGTAGAAGCTAAAATCGAGTCCTATGTGTGAGAGGTTCATTGTGGTTATGGGATAATGCGTGTTTAAGATCATAATGATCAAGGGTTAAGGTGTTTTAGCAGCCTACTTCCATTTCTAGGGTCTTACTGGTTATAAGTTTAGTGGGTGAGGGGTGGGAGAAGTAGTTATTGTATAAAGGAGCATAGCATGTTTATGGACCATAATGTGTCAAGGATAAGTGTGTGGGGGTGGGTGAGTGTGCTAGAAGGTCATTGTGATAATGGGAAATATGTGCTCAAGGTCATATTGTTAAATGGTTTTAGGGCTCTGTTGTCATCTTTGTGATCACAAGGGTTAGAGGGATCTATTGTGCATTTGGGCATAATGTGATGGTATAGGGACCCACACATGGACCTTGATCCTTGAGATCATGGATTAGTTCACAAGAAACATACCAAGAGCACCTAACATTGAAATAACCACCACATTGAACTCATGGGACATGGATTCCCGATTCAATGCCAATTTGATGGTTAGGGAGCTCGTCCATGGTGCATGAACCCTTGGGATATTATTTTGTTTTATAATGCCACAAATTGTGACTTTGAACCATTACATGGGACTCAAGGAACATCCTTAATGCACTAAACCTCAAAATGATGACCATACCTCACTTGTAGATTAAATATTTCCTATGTAGGGATTGTGTGTATCTTTGGGGTATCATGCATGAACGATGAGACTTAGAGACTGTATATACAGACTTAGGGGCCTTGTATTTTGATATTGAGAAATACATAAAATCCAAGAACCATCCTTGGTGTTGCATAAATTGAGTTCACAACCATATTTTAGAACCTTTATTCCAAATATTACCTCATGTAGAAGAAGCTAAAACATAGTCTTATGGTAAGGGGTTGATTGTGGTTATGGGATAATGTGTGCACAAGATCATAATGATCAAAGGTTAAGATGTTTTAGAATTCTATTTAAATTTCTAGGGTCTTATGGGTTAGGGATGTAGTTTGTGAGGAGTGGGAGCAGTTATTCTATAATGGGGCATAACATGTTCAGGAACCATGATGTGTCAAGGTTAAGTGTGCAGGGGTGGATAAGTGTGCAAGAATGTCATTTTGATAATGGGTCAATTTTTGCTTCAAGCCATGTTAGTAAAGGGTTTAGGGGTCAAATATAATGTTTGGGATCCTAGGGGTTATGTCGATACTATGTAAGGGGAAAGAAGGATTAGTGTGCATTGGGGCATAATGTGATAGTCTAGGCATCCACACATGGCCCTTGATCCTTGAGACTATAGCTTAGTTTCTAGGAACCAACCCAAGTGCACCTGACCTTGAAATAACTACCACATTAAACTCATGGGACATGTATTCCCTATTAAATTCCTATTTGATGGATAGGGATCCCATACATGGTGCATGGGCCTTTGGGATGATTTTATGAGTTGTAATACCACAAATTGTGCCCTTGAACCATTACATGGGCCTTAAGGACCATCCATGATGCACTAATCCTCAAAATGATGACCATACATCACTTGTAGACCGAGGATTCAATATGTGGGGATTGTATGTTTCTTTAGGTTCTATGTAAGAACCATGATCCCTAGAGACGATTTATATGGACTTAGACCTTGTATCTTTTTCATGGGTCATACAATAATTCGAAGAACCATCATTAGTGTTGCAAAAATTGAAATAAAAGCCATATCTTAAAATCATTAGTCAAAATATTATTTTGTGTGCCCAAAGCTAAAATTTAGTCGTATGTGTGAGGGGTTCATTGTGGTTATGGGATAATGTGTGCTTTGGATCAAAATGATCAACAATTAAGGTGTTTTAGCTGTCTACTTCCATTTTTAGGGTCTTATGGGTTAGGGGTGTATTATGTGATGGGTGGGAAAAATTATTGTACAATGGGGCATATTATGTTTGTGAACCATTATATGTTAATGCTAAATGTGTGGGCTGGATAAGTGTGCTAGAAGGTCATTCTGACAATAAGGAAATGTGTTCTTGATGTCATACCAGTAAAGGGGATTATGGGTCTATTGTCATGTTTGGGATCCTTAGGGTTAAAGGGATATTATGTATGGGGGGGAAGGGGTTTGTGTGCATAATGGCCCTTGATCTTTGATACCATGGATTAATTTAGAACAACCTTCCTAAGTGCACCTAACCTTGAAATAGCCACCACATTGAATTCATGGGACAGGGATTCCCTATTAAATGCTTATTTGATGGCTATGGAGCCCATACATGAGGCATGGTCCCTTCCTAGAATTTTTTGTGTTATAATACCACAAATTATCAACTTCGACCATTACATGGGCCCAAGGACCATTCTTGGTGCACTAATAATCAAAATGGTGACCATGCCTCACTTCTAGACTGAATATTCCCTATGTAGGGATTGTGTGTTTCTTTGGGGTACTATGTGTGCATGATGAGCCCTAAAGACCACTTATATGGAATTATAATTTGTATTTTCATCTTGGGCCATAGATTGGCTCCAAGAAGCATACTTGGTGTTCAAAAATTTGAAATCACCACCATATCTTAGAACCTTTAGTCCAAATATTCCCTAGTTAAGTAGATGCAAAGATTGAGTCCTATGTATGGGCGGTTCATTGTGGTTATAGGCTAATGTGTGTTCAAGATTGTAATGATCAAGGGTTAAGGTGTTTTAGTAGTATATTCTATTTCTATGGTCTTATGGGTTAGGGATGTAGTGTGTGAGGGGTGGGAGTAGTTATTGTATAATGGGTCTTAGCATGTTTGTAAATAATGATATACGTTTCCAAGGCTAAGTTTATGGGGGTGGATAAGTGTGCTATAAGGTCATTGTGATAATGGGAAATGTGTGCTTGAGGTCATAATGGTAAATGGTTTTAGGGGTGTGTTTTCCTTAGGTTGTACCCCTTAAGTTGATAGTTATTTTATGTTCTCAAGACCCGAATAAATCTCAAAGAAGAATAAATTGAAGCTCTAGGAGGGGTTGCAAGGAAAAGGAGGGTTGTGCAGGATGCACCATTCCTATGCCACTTTAGATCATCAAGCCAATCCTTAGGTAAAGGGAGGGAACCCTAATATTAGGAGGCATATTTCCTTAATCTCTCACCCAAAGGTGCCTATAGATTCAAATATGCTTTAATTTACTATATTTACAACTAAAACGGGTCGGATCTAACTGTTGGTGAGTGATTTTGAATGTTATTTTGAGTGTGGAGGAGTCAAATATATTTAGAAAAAAACAAATTAAATAGAGGAAAATGACAAGGACACCTTAATCATAGTTCATTTATCATAGAGAAGATCTGGTACCATAAATAGATTCAACAACAAAGCATTGATAAGCTTTCCATTAATTTTTTTCACGACACACACAAAAAATCGCGTGGGAGAAATAAGTATAGATCCATTGGTTCAAGCTAAAAAATAAAGAAGCATTAAACCATAGAGAGAACTTCCACACACATTTTGGATAGTATTTCCTCAATAACTAGTGGCAACTCACCTCAGTCCTGGTTTCAATTTAATAGCAATCTCATTTTCTTCAATACTATACAAATTACATCAAGGGGGACCCATTGATATCATCCCTGAGCCTATTGTATTTCTCTATGAGATGAATTTCTCTAATATTATTACAATGAATAAAGAGGAAAAGGAAAAAGAAGAGATAATGTTACTGATCCCTTCATATTTCAATCTCCAAAAAATGTCAGCATCTTTCTGGATATGTAATTTTGAACAACCTCATGGTGTTCTTCCTTAACTTTCCCTTTTATATCCTTTTTGTTTTGATTTCGATGCTGCCGTATTTGAGAGGCATTTGATGTGTTATATTTCTTGGTATGATGATGAGGCATTCAATTAGCTGGCATCATCAAAATTAAATCTTCATTCCATCACCTTCTTTTATTGATATAATTTTGATGCAACAAAATTTTAACTTTCAACCATTCATCTCCTATACCTCCTAGAAGTATTACCCCTTGGGGGATGAGAAGTTATGGGTCAAGAAGACTTTACTATTTTACCTATGGTATATACCTATTCTCTTTTTTCCACAAAATCCTTCAATGTTTGCATGGATTCCAATCCAAGATGATTTATAGCTTTTCCTCTTAAGATTATGAAGGATTTGTCCAATTCTAAGTAAGGTGTATAATCCACTGCCCTTAGGTTTTGGATTGAGAATACTCAACAATGAAACAAAATCAATAGAAGGATTTAATTGATTCAATATCTCTATGGTTGTTGGAATGATAGAGTAATCTAGGACACTAATTAGTGCAGGAAAGGCTCCCTGAAATACTTTGTTTTATACATCAACATGGAGCAGTTTAAGCTCTCTATCATAATAAGGACATGGGAGGCCACTCTTTACAATGGCATTCACAGTTCTAAATAATGGAAACAAAATCACCTCTAACTATGCTACCTTATTCTTTATAATATTTAATCTATTAAATTTACTTATACTATTCTCTATGTCCATATGAAAAATTGTTGTCCTAGATTCCCAACATCCTAAGCTCATTAGGAGCCATAGTATTTATTACTCCCCTCATCACTTTGGAAATTAGGTTCCTAGTATGAATGCTTTCTTGATTATTTCCCAAATAATTTTCCACTTCTTTATAAAGAATATTAGATTATAGAAAGAATTGAAGGTGTTCTCTTATATCAGGTAATTTGTTAACCACCTACATCCAAACTATCCTCTTTATTTATGATAATGTTTTGACCATTTTGGATTTTGTAAAAAATTCCTTGTACCTAGTCGTATGCACTTCTTGTGACAGTACATCCCTCCCTGGGGTGGTGCCTAATATTTTTGAGACAGACAGCTTGGTGATTGTTGACTCAAACCCAGTCGTCAAGGGTTCCCATCACTGTCGACGCCAACCCACTGCAATCTCCCTGAGCACTGACCCGGACAGGTTTGACCCTACCCAACAACACCTGTAGAGCAGATGAGGTCTCACCCGAGGCAATCAAGGGAGAGTGGACAGAACCATGTTTCCGCCGAATGAAGGAGGATGTTGTGGCATTTGCTTACTTAACTTATTTATCGTAGTATCCAAAACAGATCTATGCATTCAAGATTAACATCAATAGCATTATGTAACAAAGTTATTCATTGTGACAAAATGAATATAACATTAAAAGGTTAAATGCAGCAAGAAATCATCACAATAGGCATTAATACGAAAGATACAGAGGGAATTTCACCACAACAGTTCCGTCATGTCATAATACTTCAGAAAAACCCTGATACAATATCTCTGCAAAACTAGATCTCAGCAATATCTCTAGATCTCGGAACATATGCAAAAACCACATCTCCAAGATCTATCTCTCTTTTTCCCTCTCTACTGCTCTCTCCTTCGACCTATAACTTCTTGTCTATATATAGGATTCCGCCTTTACAATGCTTGTCCACTTACTAATAGCTTCCTAACCAACTCCTGGACAAATGACCCAAAATCTAACTGACACGGTCCAATTGACCCAAAAAACCGCCTACTGCAGTACAATTAGCTCAAATTTACATCTCATATGGCCCAATGACCCAAAAACCCGCCCACTGCGGTACACTTGACTCAAAAATACATAAAATAGTCTATTCTTCTGCCTTCCGCGACCTCTTAGAAAGCTCCTCATTTAATTTGATTTGTCTAAGAATTTATGTTGAATTCATGGGGAATTAAGGTGGTTCTGCTAGAAAATATAAGTTGAATGTACAATGGATATTTATTTGATTGGAAAGAAAAGCTAATGAGGAACATTACTTATCTCCCTGGATTCCATGTAGACGAAAAAGTTAAGAATATATAAATCACTGCATCATCTTTGACAGAATCCTTTTTTTATGAATCTTGGGCCCTTTAACGAATATTTAATCCTTATCTTCGATTGATGGAAGACAATCCACAGTGTTAATGGTCAAGATGACTTGATGCAGGTGTGAGTAGATAGATCTCCACCATTGGAACAGGGTATCCATTTTATATCCCATGTGTTACTATTTTAGTGCGAACGATCTTGATGAAGTGTTGGAAAGGTGCATAAACAATTTGCGCCATTTGCAGGAGGTACCCCATTTATATCCCATGTGATGTTGCTTTAGCATGAAAAGTTCAGATGAAGTGTTGGAAGGTGCATAAAAAATATGGGACATTCGGTTGAGGTACCCCCTTTATGTTTCACGTGCTATTGATTTAGCACGAATGGTCTTGATAAAGTGTTGGAAAGGTTCACCAGCAATTTGGGCCATTCGTGTGAGGTACCCATTTTATATTTCTCGTGTTGTTTCATTAACATGAATTGTTTTGATTCATAGTTGAAAGATTCCCACTTAAATTGAACCATTCACGCCACTCCCTGAATTTCCTTACCTGTACCTATAAACACATGCTTTGAATTTAGGAGCACCATGGACATGGGTTCTTTCTCCTCTTTCTGTCGTCCGGGAACTATTCAGTTAGCAAGAGGGGTAAACTAGGTGACAACATTGGCTCCTTCTATTGGATATCCCATCCCTTTGAGGTGCCAAGAATCCAACCAAAATATCGAGGGTAAGTAGACCAATGCTTTATCCAATGGGCTATGGAGTAAAAAAAACTGAGATTGCATTCAAAATTTGGGGCTTAGAGTTGGGTCCCTCTCGAAACATTAACTATTCCAATTGCAGACTTACTTTATTTTCTCAATGGGGCATGTGACTAATTTACACTATATTTTTTTTAGGAGAAAGGTTAAATGATGAATGGAAAATAAAAGAAAACTATGATATAAGGGTATTTGAGGGCTACTTTAGAGTGAGAAGAAAGGTTTGAGATACCTACCATTGACAGGGTAATTGAGAGACTGTCCTTCTAAGTTGGAAAAGAAAAAGGTATTGGGTGATAACCCCATTCCCTTTTCAATCCCAAAGGGACCTATATACAAGTGATCGAATTTTCCATCTTTCTTGATGTGTTGATATCTCTAGTCTCTTGTCCCACATCAAAACTAGATATCCTTATGCAGATTCTCTGTTCTCGGCCTTATTTTCAAACACGATCTTCATCTTATTATGATATTCCTTGAAACCTTGATATAAAATGTCTCTTTTTTCTTAGAGATTTATCAATTGGTTTACCCTTATTTTGACCTTATTCAAATATACTATTAGATCCTATAGCATTTTCATAGTTGGTAACTCTATCTAAAAATAAAAAAACCACTTCTAACCCATAGACTAGCTAGAGAGCCACCTTCCCTATAGACCTATTTGTAGAAATCCTATATTCCCACAGAGCATATCTCAATTGTGAATCCCATGACTTTTTATTTTCAACGAGGGTCCTTCTTATGATATTCATGATATTTTGTTTAAGGAATCGAGTTGAGCATTTCCCTGGGGGTTTCAATTGGAAGAGTGGCTAAGAAGGATATTAAACTGTTGGAAAAAAGTTATCATTTTAATGGAACTGGAATATTTAGAGTTGTCAGCCACTATCGTTTAGGGAAACCAAACCTAGAGAGGATATTTTCTTCAAGGAATTTAATGACCACAATGTCATTATCATTTTTGGTAGGTATGGATTCTACCTATTTGGTAAAATAATCAGTTGCAATCAATATCACTTATGCTAACCATTGGATGGGGGATGAATTTCTCCAATAAAATCTATACCCCACTACTAAAAATGATCATAAAATTTCATAGGTTTTAGGGGTAATTTTGGTAATTTTTGCTTCCCATAAAAGGTATGACAAAGAACATAGGCTCTTACAAACTTATGAACATCTTCGAACAAAGTAGCCTAGTAGGACCTAAACCTAAGGATTTTATGAGAGGTTGTCCTGGTAGAAAAATGTCCTCCATAGATCCCTTGATGCATGTCTTTGATTAATGTCTCCACCTCACTTTATAGTAGGAATTTGAGTAAAAGACCCTCAGGATTTCTCCAATGTAGGTCTCTCTCTACAACCCAATACTTGAATGATTTGATTTTTAGGGACCTTCTTTGAGATTTGTCTAGACCTGAAGTACATGTGCTTGTCGCCAATGGGTGCACAATATCATGATACCAATTATATTGGTAATAAAAATACTTGACATAATCATTAACTTCACCACTCATGCCCCCTTTCTGATTTATGTGCACCATGTTGATCCATATTGCATGTATATTAGATTAGCCTTTGCAATTAATTTCGCCAAACCTTAGTAGGCTTAATTACTAGGTCAAATTCCTAATTTTAGTGATCCATTTTCCCCATTTCCCATATTCTTAGGGATGACACAACATCTCTTTAATTGCTATATGAGGGATGAAACAAATAATTTGAGTCCGCAACACATATTCTCTGAAGGATTTGAGGGATTTTACTAGCATATACGCTTGCTTCTCCATGATATTATCCATCTCTTAGGGCCTTACTAAAAAATGCAATGAGTTTCTCAAAGCCATCTGTATTCTTTTGCAACAAGGCCACAACTATAGTATGTTCGGAAGTGAAGGGAAAGATCAAAAAGTATTTCTTGTAGTATGGGATAGTTAGTACTGGGGATTCCCCCAGTGCTCTCTTAATTAGAGAAAATGATTTCTTCGCATCGTCATACCACTTTATATATTCATACCTTCTTACCATTTCAGTCATATTTTTAGTTATTTCAACGAAATTTGGAATAAACCTTCTCATAAAATTGATTTTACTAAAGAAAGATTGAAGTGCCTTCTTATGCCTTGGAAGAGGAATTGTATTTATGGATTCTACCTTGTTAGGGTCTAATTTTATTCCTTGTGCTAATAAAGTGTGTCTTAGGAGTGTACCTTATTCCATTCCAAAAAAAGGATTTCTTGGGGTTGAAGGATATCCCAAATTTTATGTACCTTTCAAATAATTTCTTTAGATGTTGCACATGGTCCTCATACTCTTAGAATAACCAGTCAAATAATCCAAATAGATAACAATGAAAATATCCTTAACATCAATGAAGGGAAATTCCATGGCCTACTGGAAAGTGGCCCTTGCGTTTATCAAGCCAAAGGACATTCTTTGATAGGTGAAGGTGCCCCATAAGGCTGTGAATTTAGTCTTCAAAATATCATTTGGAACCATCCTCACTTGATTATACTAAGAAAAACCATCCAACATGGACATTATTTGTGATCTAACTACGTGTTGTAACATCTAGTCCATTTTGGGAAATGTGTATTTATCTTTCAAGGATGGTCTGTTTAAGTTCATGAAGTTCACACATAACCTGGTCTCTCAATTTTGCTTTCTTACTAGGACCAAGCTGTCTAACCATTCAGGACAACTAACAAGTATAATGATCTTTTCTTGAAAAGCTTTGTGACTTCCTTTTCAATTAAGGGGCACAACAAAGGATTTACTTGCCGCTATTTTTTTCTAAAGGGATTTGCATATTCCCTGAGGGGAATCTAGAGTTGAAAAATGAAGATTGCATTTTTTCAGGTCCTTAGGATCGTATGTTTTCAGGTCCTCCTACTTCCATTCATAGACATCTTCAAATTTCTTAAAAAATTATGTGTATTGCTCTTTCTCCTTAGCAAATAGATTTTTAGACAACTTGATGAACTTTAGATTTGAAGAATCTCCCATGTTATATTCTTCGACCTCAAACAAATCAGGATTGATAGTTGGATTACATGGGACCTCATCCAAGCCAAATAATATTTCTAGTGGGACTAATCCATTTTGGATGTAGTTGTTGATCTTGATTTGTATGACCTTTTGTACTCCTATCATCTTTGGTGATTCGCTTTGTGCAGTATATATTTCATTGGGATTTTCTTCCTCCTGTTCTCCTTCTCCCCCCTCTGAATCTATTTGCATGTCTACATATTCCTCCACTAGATTCATGAATTTCTTGATTTGGTTATCATCCTCAAAAAATTTCCATTTTTTAATATTGTCAAGGATGGAAGCTCTATGCATCACTTTAATGGAGTAAGAGAGGAGATGTAAATTAGGTGGGATAAACTAAACCACTGATTTTACCAAATTATAATCTTTGTGATTCAGTTCCCTGGGTATGGTGGTGATGTTGATATTCTCAAATAAGCTATCAAACAAATCCCACACTGCATGTTTATATTGCTTCATTATGGGACTATTGGATTGGCATCTTTGCCTTATTTGATTTACTATAAAGTATGAGTCTCTGGATAGATTTATTTATTTGGTCCCCATTTTCTTGGCTGTCTCTAGTCCCAATATGTGTGCTTCATATTCCGCCACATTATTTGTGCACTCGAAACCTAGTTTGATAGCATGAGGAATTTCCTTACCCAAAGGAGATCTCATCAACACACCGACACCATTTCCTTCTCTATTGTAGACCCAATCAAGGTACATATACCATATACCAACAAGGTGAGTTTTTTTCTCTTTTTTTGCAACCACGATGTATGTTTAGCCCTAAGGGGGAAAATGGTTATTTAGAAGGAAGTTTCATAGGTCATTAGTGGCATCGGCTGGGAAATTAGTTGAATTTTGGGGGTCACTGATAATAAAGGTTATTTTAGGCTCTCTATATAATTTTCGCCAACCACAAAGACTGGGATAGTAGCATATGATAGATCAAATTGAATGCTCCCCCGAACATAAGTTCCCCAATGTATTGACATCAACATACCATATGTGGGAGGTACGTTAGCTATAAAAAAATCCACCACGACGTATTTTTTGGGTATTTGAACCATCCCAACTACTAGGTATTTAATCATTCCTAGACATTATACCCTCTTGGAATCAAAGGAGAAAAGGTCCTTGTATGGCCTTGTAATGTCCAACCCTAAATTTTCCATCATAGCAAGGGGCATTAATGAATGAATGGAACTAGAATCATACAAACAACTGTGGACATGTATGTTTTGGAGGTCCAACATGATGTAAAAAGGTAGGGTAAGTTGATCTATCTCATTAGGAAAGTTTCCCAACACAGTTTTCAGCGCGTCATATTGTAGGCTTATCAATTCGTCTTGTAAAGGAGCCTCATCACTTACTATCATCGGGTTCGATGATGAAGGGGAATATTTATCTGGAGAGGAATGAAACTTCAAATTTGAGGCATGATTAGATTCCCTAAGACCTAATTAAGATAAAATTTATTTCTTATGAGAAGGGTATTTCAAGACTTTATAGAGAGGCATTGGAATTTTGATTTTACATAATTCATGCTTGATATCAAAGGTAGGAATTAGAGGAGGACCTAATTTAGAGGATTTTGTGGCCTACAACGGTCTTATGAGCACTTGAATAGACACATTATAAGCCTTGATTGGTTCTTTCCCCTTTACACCTATATTTATAGGGACCACAAGATGCTTGACATCTGTTCCTTTAAGACCATATCTCTCTTAGGTTGATGTGTGGAACTCTTAGTTTCCATTCTATTGTCATTATATTTCCTATAGGGATCATCTCATTGAAATTCAGGGCATTATTCCTTGGCCTCAGATCATAGTTCCTACTCACGTCAGCCATAACATTGTTAGTAATCATTTTCCTATGAGAAGGAGATAGTTTAGGCATGTATTCTTCTTGAGGGGCAGCCTCTTCCTCCTGAATGCACTCGTCTTCTTCTCAATATAATGAACATACCTTCTAACCCTGATGATCTGTGCTCAGCCTCAACATCATCTAGATGGAAAATCATATTAATATTTGAGGAAGGTTCAGGATATTCTTCCTCCATGTTCTCATAATAGCCCTCATATCACTGAACCGCAGAAGAGACCATATTAGATTGAGCTCTAGGATACTGAGGATGATTTACATATTTTGGTCTCATATCTCATTGAGTTGAAACAAGAGGGGCTCTTATATATTGAGGTTGACCTAAGATAGGCTAATTTTGAGCCCCGGGAATAGGCCCAACAAAAGAATTGGATTCATGTCCTTGCCTGACCTTGGTGAGGTCATTAGCAATTTCCTTAATGATATTAGTAAATTCCTCTAGAATCAATACATCTTGAATAGAGGATTCATCATATACTTTTTCCATTGTCCACCCTAAGTATTCCCTACTATCATGGGAATCTATCTCGGTCTTCAATAAAATACCAGGTGCCTTCATATTTCCCTCTCTCTTAGGTGGAGGGAAAAATCATCTTCAAAAGAAGAAGCATATGAAACCATGGTTGTAGCCTTTGAGGGTTTAACCACATCTGGGATCCAGTGGTACAACGTGCAAAACCGACTGGTGAATTCTAGGACCATTTCCCCATCATTCCTCTTTAGAGAGTTGAACTATGCTAGATAATATATATTATATTTATTTATTCCCCAATTCTTTGTGAACTTCTCTATGAATTGTCCCCAATAATTTATAGAGTTATTGGGTAGGTTCTAAACCAATTTTTGGCTTCTCCTTATAGCGAGTGCACGAACATCTTAGAGAATATTTCACCAATCTCAACTGAAAAATTATCAATATAATCTTGAAGAGCAATAAGTTGTTCTACATCCATCACCCCATCCTATCCATAAAAATTAGGTAGCATCTTAAGGTATCCTTCTGGTAAGTCTCCGAGTTGGTCTGTCGAGGGAAAAACTAAGGGTTTGATTCTGGATTCTAACCAAGGGTTCAAAGGTTTGGTCCCACCAAAATAAGGTTTTGAATTGGGGCAGGTGTTTGAGTGTAGTTAGGCATATTAGGTTGAGTAATATGATATACAAATACTTTCAAGTAAGGTACGAACAATATTTGAGAAAAGGAATAAGATTATGGGGAATGAGACAGAGGAGGGAAAGGGTGGTTCTCTCCTAAGGGAGAATAATGTGTATATGGGGTTTTGATTTTTCCCGAATGATCAAAAGAGATAGGACTATGGTAGGTCTACCAACAATGAATCTTGACAAGGGGGAACATATTCTGACTTAAAAGAAGAGGCCACATGTGCAGGTTAATTTGTTGTCGGAGGATGCTCAGTGTCCTTAACAATAGGAGGTGATGGAATTTAAAGGTTTGTATATATTACACTAGCTTATATGAATTTCTCTTTTATTTTTTCAGACTTGGTTAGTGTATGATAGAGGGGAAGTGAGTGTTCCCTTAGCATGGGACCTCGTTAAAATGGATATGGGACCCAAAATTCTTATTGAATGGGTATTGTTCCCTAGTGGATTCTATATTGGGATTGGAGTCATCAATCATATAGTTTTTCTTTGGCCTTATTTTAGAATAAATATTTTCTGGTATCAAGCAGCCAAGAACTCAACAAGTATCCACTTTCAACATGAATTCAATGATAAATACTTGTTATGATAAAAAGAAGAAATTAAGTTTCTTGTATTCTATGATAAATTACTTCTTTGACTAAGAAAGAAAATGGTGGTTATAATGATTTGACAGAAACCAGTTGTTGCCGACAATGGCACTAATCTGCCCTATTTTTCTCAGGTTGTACCCCTGAACCTGATAGTTCTTTTCTCTTCTTAGGACATGAATAGATCTCAAATAAGAAGCAACTGATGCTCTAGGAGGGCGTGCAGGGATATGGAGGGTCATGCAGGATGCACTATTCTCATGCCACTTTAGACCATTGAGAAAGTCCTTGGGACAAGGGAGGAAACCCTAATATGAGGAGGAAAATTTCCTTCATCTGTTACCCTAAGGTGCCAATAGATTCAAATATGTTTTAATTTATTAGATTTATAGCTAAAGCTCGTGGTACATAGGGTTGGGTCTAACTACTGGTGAGTGATTTTGAATGTTATTTTGTGTGTGGAGGAGTCAAATATCTTTATAAAAACACAAATTGAATAGAGGAAAATGGAAAGGGTTCCTTGGTCATAGCTCATTTCTTAGATATAATATGTGGTACCATAAACAAATTCAACAACAAAGAATTTATAAGCTTCCCATTAAGTCTATTCATGAAACACACATAAAATCATGTGGGAAAAATAAGTACAAATCCATAGTTTCAGGTGACAAATAAATAAGCATTCAATCATATAGAGAAAATCCACACGCATTTGAGATGGTATTTCCTCAACAACCAATCGAAAATTGCCTCAGTCCTAGTTTCAAGTTAATAAAAATCTTATTTTCTTTAATACAATAGAAATTACATCAAGGGGGACCCATTGATCTCAACATCCTTGATCCTATTATCTTTCTCTATTAGAGGAATTTATTTGATCTTATTACAATGAAGAAAGAGGAAAAGGAAAAAGAAGATCCAATGTTGTTGATCCCTACATATTTCAATCTCATAAAATTTTCCATAGCTTTTCAAATATGTAGTTTTGGACAACCTCAATTGTCCTTCTTGGTGTGATGATGAGGCATTTTATGAGCTGCCATTTTCAAAAATAAACCATGATTCCAACACCTTCTTTTATTGATAGAATTTTTATGCAATGACTTATTAAAATTCAATCATTCATCTCCTTGAACTCCTAGAAGTATTACCCCTTGGGATCTAAGAGGTTCAAGGTTGTAAATAATCTATTGTATGCCTTGCTGTCCCGCCCTGTTCTCCCTTTTTCACAAAATCCTTCAATTTTTGCATGGCTTCCAATCCAAGATGATAGCGTTTCCTCCTCCTAGGATCCTAAAGGATTTGTCCAATTCACTGTAAGGTGTATAGTCCACTGCCCCCAATTTTTGGATTAGAATCCTTAGTAGTGCAGTAGCATCAATATAATACTTTAATTGATTCAATATCTCTATGGCTATTGGAATGGTACAAAAACACGAGACAATCATTAGTTGAAGAACGAATACTTGAAATATTTGTTGTATACAACAACAAGGATCAATTTAATCTCTCTATCCCAAGGACATGGCAGGCCACTCTTTTCCATGGCATTCCTAGGTCCAAAGAATGGAAATAGCAACACCTCTGACTTTGCCACCTTATTCTTGATAATATTTAACCTATTAAATTCACTTATATTATTCTCTATGTACTTATGAACAAAAGTTATATCCTGGATTCCCAACATCCTGAGCTCATTATGAGACATAGAATTTATTACCCCCCTTGCCACTTTGGAAATTTGGTGCCTAGTATGAATGATTTCCTGATTATTTCCAAAATAATTTTCCACTTATTTAGAAAGAATATAAATTCTAAAAAGACTTGAAGGTGTTCTCTTATATCAGGAAATTCGTTAACCACCTCCATCCCAACTGTCCTCTTTATTTCTAATAATTTTATTACCATTCCAGATTCTATCAAAAAATCCTCGTACTTAGTCATATGTGATTCATGTGACAATACATCTCCACCTAGTGTGGTGCCTAGCATTTGAGATATGGAGAGATAAACAATGTGGAATAAAATGGGTTTCCTTTTATCGATAGTAATGGAATACGTGATGGGGTTATAGTTCTTGGCACAAAAATGTATGAACTCAGGAAATGAGAAAGAGTTGGGAACTAGGTGCTGGGATAGCTAAGAGATCCATAACTTGTTATTGGATTTAGGTTATAGGAATTTTCCATAGGAGGCCTTCATAAGTTTCTTAGCGGTCTTCTTTGTTGTCTTAGGGGGGATATCAAATCCCATTCGTCTATAAAGGGGAACCTTAGAACAAGGAGGTGTCACTAGTATTAGACTTGGTGGACATAGATATGGAGGATGAGATCCTAAAATCAACTTTCCTTTTCTTCAACATATTGTATTTCAGGCAAATAGAGAGTGGAAGTTATTTAAAGGATATGAAGTGGGGGAAAGTAGCTATAATTAAATTTGCTAAAATTGGAGGGAAATTATTGATGACTTACTTGGCTCATATTGGAGGTGGTGGACGCTCTATGAACAATGTTGATTGTCAACAATTCATGATTGGCAGGTGTAAGAGGCTTGTCACGTGAAAAATCAGCTTTAGGCACAATTATCAACAACAAGGCATGAAAATTATTCAATGAATTAGAGCATGAGGATGAATTTAAGGTATTCAAAAAATATAAATCTCATTTAATTTGCAATGTCTGAGCATTCATGCTAGGTTCATGGGGAATTAAGGTGGCGTTTCCATCCAATCTGAGTTGGATGTATGACAAATTTTCCTTTGATTGGTGAGCAGAGCCGATGGGGAACATTATTTATTTCCACAGATTCTGAGTAGATGAAAATGTCAAGAATCTGTAAATCACGGTGGTATCTTTGACGAAGTCCCTTTTTTCGATGATTCTTGGGCCCTCTACTGAATATTTACTATTAGAGGAATTTTGGATGAAAAATGGGCCTCCTAAGGAAAATGGTAAAAAACGCCATGCAGGCAATTTTTTATACTATTTCGCTTTTATCGAAGCTGTGCATGGTTATTTCACTTTTATCAAAGCTACCTTAGATATTATTTTATATTAAAATCAATTTATGAGGACGAAGTTCGATGTATTGTTTTCACCCAAAATAAAGAAAGAAAATTAAATACACATTGCCAACTTAAAAGTTATTGGGTCATGTATTACCTAAAATATGGATGGGTATATTAGTTCTGATATTAGTTATTATTATATTTAATTATATATTTATATTAGTTGTGATATTAGTTAAAAGTTATTGGACCTAAATTTTGAAAGTTATTACAAAATATTAATTATAATATAATATTATTATATATTAGTTGTAATATTAATATTAATTACTATAATATATTGGGCATGTATTATCTAAAAGATGGATGGGTATATTAGTTATGATATTAGTTAAAACTTATTAAACCCAACTTTTGACGGCTATTATAAAATATTAATTATAATATAATATTATTATATATTAGTTGTAATATTAATTACTATTGCTATTATATATTAGTCAGGTATTATCTAAAAGATGGATGGGTATATTAGTTATGATATTAGTTAAAAGTTATTGGACCTAACTTTTGACGGTTATTATAAAATATTAATTATAATATAATATTATTATATATTAGTTATAATATTAATTACTATTACTATTATATATTGGTCACCTATTATCTAAAAGATGGATGGGTATATTAGTTATTATATTAGTTAAAATTTATTGGACCTAACTTTTGACGGTTATTATAAAATATTAATTATAATATAATATTATTATATATTAGTTAAAATATTAATTACTATTACTTTGACTATTATATATTATATATTGGTCAAATATTACCTAAAAGATTGGTGGGTATATTAGTTATGATATTAGTTATTATTATATGTTATATATTAGCTATGATAATAATAAAAGTTATTTGACCCAATATTATTATTATATATTAGTTCTAATATTAATTACTATTACTATTATATACTATCTATGGATCACCTATTACCTCAAATCAGTTAGCATATTAATTTCATTATCAATATCCAAGATAATTTTGGGCAGCTTGGGCAGTGGGAAGACAAATTATATTATTAAAAAAATCCACTTATCCCCAAATTATATAATAAAAAAATGTTTAAGAGGTGCTCCCTTTTTGAATTTTAAAGCATTTTGATTGGCTAATACATGATGGCATGGAATTTGAATTAGGGTTGAAAGGCCCATTTTTAATCCAAATTTCCTCTAATTGATCCCTATCTTTGGACGACGAAAGAATTCCCACAACATGAATAGTTAGGATTACTTGGCGTGGGTGTTAGTATATAGACCTCCATTATTGGGGCAGGGTGTCTCTTTTAGATCCCATATGTACTGCTTTAGCATGAACAATCCTGATGAAGTGTTGGAAAAGTGCAAAAACCATATAGTCCATTTGTGTGGGGTACCCCCTTTATATCCCTTGTGATATTTCTTTTGCATGAATGGTCCCGATGAAGTGTTGGAAAGGTGCAAAAATAATCTGGTCTATTCATGCAAGGTACACCCATTTATATCTCAAGTGTTATTTATTTAGCACGAACAATCTCGATGAAGTGTTGGAAAGGTGCACGAGCAATCTAGGTCATTCACATGGGGTAACCCTTTTATATCTCTCATGCTATTTAATTAGTGCTAATGGCTATGATTCATAGTTGAAATATGCCCAGTTATTTGAATGCCTCTCTGTAACTTTCCTTTCATGCACCTATAATAGAACACTTGGAATTTTGGAGTGTCATGGCCATGGGTTCTTGCTCCTCCTTTTTTCGTTCAAGAACCATTCGGGTAGCAAGTGGGGTAAAATAGGTGAAAAATGGTGTATTGTCATGTTTTGTATCTCAAGGGTTAAATGGATACCATGTCAGGGGTAGGAGGGGTTAGTGTACTTTTGAGAATGTTGTGATAGTTTGGGGGCCCACACATGGACTTTGGTCCTTCAAACCATGGCTTAATTTCTAGGAAACATCCCAAGTGCACTCGACGTTGAAATAGCCACCACATTGAACTCATGGGACATGGATTCCCTATTAAATTCCTATTTGATGGATATGGATCCCATACATGGTGCATGATCCCTTGGGATAATTGTTTTGTGTTAGAATACCACAAATTGTGACCTTGAACCATTACATGGGCCTTAAGTGTTGGTTGTGGAGCCTAATCTTCCTTATTAAGAGGCTGTGTTTCAGCCGTGTTTGGATCCCATCCCATGAAGGGGGGGGGGTTTGAACGCACAATAGTCGTCATGGGGGGTCCAGGGGGGTGGAGACTAGTTTGGGAGCTGTCCTCTAGTTGGCGTTCAGGGGGGAAGCACCCCCGTAGAAAAAATTTCAAAAAAAATGTCTTGTAAAATGTTGTAATTTCATAGTCATGACTTGGTCAATAATGGGTGATTTATGAGCCCATGGTAATCACTCTTTAAAATGAAGGCATTGTAATTTGGATGTGTATTGTAGCATTGTAAAGATCTCTATGATTGAGTGAGAGAGTGAAGAGGAAGTTGCAGCGGATGTGGTGCAGGTTGTATCCCTTCATTTGTTGGATGGTATAATAATAAGGACTGGAAATTCCTGTGTGGACATATCCCATCTTGGGTGAACCACGTTATATTGGTGTCTCTCTTGTATTGTGTTTATGTGATTTATATTTGCATCTTGTTTATTGTTATTGCTCTGTGATCCTATTTTTCTAACACTTAAGTACCCTCCTTGATGCACAAATCCTTAAAATGATGACCATAGATCACTTGTAGACTAAATATTCTCTATGTATGGATTGTGTGTTTCTTTGGGGTACTATGTAAGAACCATTAGCCCTAGAGATAAGACCATTTATATGGACTTAGACCTTGTATTTTGTTTTGGGGTCAAACACCAATTACAAGAACCATCCTTGGTGTTGCAAAACTTGAAATCACCACCTTCTCTTAGAATCATTAGTCAAAAGATTCTTAAGTGTACCCAAAGTTAAAATTTACTCCTATGTGTGAGGGGTTCATTGTGGTTATGGGATAATGTGTGCTTGAGATCATAATGATAAACAATTAAGGTGATTTAGTTGTGTACTTCCATTTTAGCATCTTATGGATTAGGGGTGTAGTATGTGAGGCCATTTATATGGACTTAGACCTTGTATTTTTCTCTTGGGTCATACAACAATTCCAAGGACCGTCCTTGGTGTTGCAAAATTTTAAATCACCACCATATCTTAGTCGTTAGTCAAAATATTATTTAGTGTACCCGAAGCTAAAATTTAGTCCTATGTGTGAGGTGTTCATTGTGGTTATGAGATAATGTGTGCTTGGGATAATAATGATCAACAATTAAGGTGTTTTAGTTGTTTACTTCCATTTTTAGGGTCTTATGGGTTAGGGGTGTAGTATGTGAGGGGTGGAAAAAATTATTGTAAAATGGGGCATAATATGTTTGTGAACCATTATGTGTTAAGGCTAAGTGTGTGGGGTTTATAAGTGTTCTATAAGGTCATTGTGATAATGGGGAAATGTGTTATTTAGGTCATATTGGTAAAGGGTTGTAGGGGTCTATTGTCATGTTTAGGATTCCAAGGGTTAGAGGTATACTATGTAAGGGGTGGGAAATGTAGGTGTGAATTGGGGTATAATGTAATGATCTAGGGGCCCATACACGGCTCTTTATCCTCAAGGCCATGCCTTGATTTATAGGAATCATCCCAAGTGCACCTAACCTTAAAATAGCCACCACATTGATCTCATGGGACATGGATTCCATATTAAATTCCTACTTGATGGATAGGGATCCTATACATGGTCATGAGCCCTACAAAGAATATTTTTATTTTATAATACCACAAAGTGTGACCTTGAACATTACATGGGCCCCAAGGACCATCCTCAATGCACTAATCCTCAAAATGATGACCATACCTCACTTGTAGAACATAGATTCCCTGTGTACTGATTGTGTGTTTCTTTGGGGCACTATGCATGAATGATGAGCCCTAGAGACCATTTATATGGACTTAGACCTTGTATTTTGGTATTGTGCCATTCATCTAGTAAAAGAAGCATCCTTGGTGCTGTAAAACTTGAAATTACAACCATATCCTTTTATAGGCCAAATGGACGACTTGAAACATCAAGTTCCCAATGTGAATGCTCCATCTCATGAAGTGGTACTCCAAGAACAAGAATGGGTCTATTGAATTCTCCCAAGCATATGAAGAGTCCAATTCAAAATTTTGGAGCCAATAAATGTTGTTATTATCCTTGAATGCATCGCAAAAGGATAGTGGTCCCACCATTGGTACAATTGCATGGGTTTCAAAGAATTATCCACATGGATCTTCATGGATTTCGTAACAATTAGTCACGTGGATCAATGCAAGTTTCGAAACAAAATTTGCACGGTTATCTAGAATAGTAGACTTTAATTGTTTTAAGGTTCACTTCTCATTGTGAATTTTATCAGGATGATGTTAATGAGTAGCATGTTGTATGCTGATGATGTCCTTCTGCAATATTAGCTGAAATGTCGCTTGTGTGCAATATTTAGGTGATAACATATGCTCTGATGTGTGAGGTTAGGAAGGAACTATATAGTCAAATTACATCATTGTTTCTTTCAATCGTGTTGATATTCCAAATTGTGATAGTAATCTATCATTTATTGAAGGTAAAGGACCTACCTATAGGGAGGTTGTTGGTAATGGGCATTGAATCCAGTTATTGATCAGTGACAAAAAATAATGGTTTATACAAATGAGATAGGAATCCTTATGCTCGTGAAAATATGTCAAACTGGATTACAATAAGAGGAGACCATGGGGTAAAATATATGAACTACTCACACAAGGATGAAGGTGTATTTGATCCCTATCTGAGTAAATATGCCTTGGATTGATAATGATATTGCTGATGTCGAAGAAGCATAACCACTAGTGATTGTGAACAACCCATTGAAGTGGCTTATTCATGTACAACCCATTGACGGGGCTATTTAGAAGTCCTCCTTCAGGATCACCCAACACATATGCTCCTTTGGGTAAGAAGTTTTTGACTATGTAGGGTCATTTCCACATGGGGACAAACTTACCAAGTCTTGGTTTCTTGTATTTTTTGTTGTAAAAAATGAGGACTAGATTGCACTCGCAAAAGGTGTGAGGGCGGACATGATGATCTTAGTGGGATTTGGTACATTGCTTCATGGCCTCGTTTTGTTGTAATGAGTCACAATGGTCCTCATCTAGGTGTTCCAAAGTGAACAATCATTGTTCTAATGTCGATGTATCTGGTAGTATCTCTACAATTGATTGGAGTGTAGGGATTTGGAACTCAATGGGTAAGATTGCTTCTAATCCATGGATGAGGTGAAAGGGAGTAAATATCGTGAAATTATTAACCAAGGTCCTATATTTCCACATTGTCAGAAATATCAAGTGATTCCAATTGGTTTTGTTCTTTCTAACTCTCCATTGGAGTATGGTTTTGAGGACTTTGTTTATTACCTCAACCTTCCCATTGGCTTGTGGATAATAAAGGGTATAAAATTAATGTTTAAACCCTAACAAGAATGATAACTCTTGGAGGATATCATTTTGAAAATGAATTCCATTATAGAAGACTAATTGTTTGTCTAGGCTAAAATGTAATATGACACTATTAAAGAAGAACTGGGATATTGTGGTGATGGTGTAGTTGAAAGTGGGCATTGCTTCAACCCATTTGGTAAAGTAATCAATGGAGATGGTGATATATTTATGGCCTTGAGCTAATGCAGGGAGACATTCCACGAAGTCTATTTCTGTAACATCCCGAAATTTACAAAAATTTTAAAATTTTAAAGTAGCAATAAATACTGAAATTGCTATGCGGAAAAAATAATAATCTTTTAATTAATGACAAATTATGATAACGACAATTTATACTTTATAACACAAAATACATCTTTAGTTCTGCTTGTGTTTAATTGTAATCTACATGCTGTAATTAAGTTTATATTATGATAAGGTTTTCTTGACAAAGTACTGACAGTTGCTCTTGGATGATGACGAAGGGGTCCTACGAGGTACCCTGAGGTTTACTTAGCTATGTTTAGCTAAATCATTTGAACCTGTTTCTTTGCGCAGATACATAGGTAAGAGTATTATGACAATTTCAAATGTTACAAGCAATTCTAATTATATTTTTCAGTTAGCCGTCGATGCTTATAGTAACTCTAAGCACTTCCCTGTATGAGTTAATAATGGTATGGATCATTGTCCTATTTCTCGTTTACGTGCTAGTTTACAATTTATAAGTGTTATTAGAATCCTGTCTTCATTTCTCCATTTTGCAAGGAGTGGTGTTATCATGTGCATTTATTACATGAATAATTCGACTTCTATGTTACTTTATATTATAGAAACATGAGCTAAAAGTTGTTTAGATACATGGATTAACTTGAAGTCCTAACGATAATAGATTATGCATTTCTCCATTTATAAATGCATGAAACATCGTACTAAAGTAGCATTGCTTATTATAATACTACCATTATATTTATGATGATTATATTGTGAATTTGCTATACTATACGATTGAACCTTTCTAATTTAATATTTGGTCATTGTGATATAGTATGCAACTTTGTGAAAAGGTATAGTAATATAAACAAACATTTCGATGTACAAAATGATGCATTCTAAACTATGTACTAGTATCAAATTCCTTATATGAAATATGACCCTAATAATTTGAGAATTATACAACATATATATAAACTGTGTATTCGAAAGACCAACACTTTGGAAATGAAATGAACCATATATTATAAACCTAGGTCTTGGCACTGACTGGTGATATGATAGGGTATTGAATGTTTTGAAAACAACGTGCTGGAAGACTATCGAACTCGGTCTTGGAATTTAAGTCACTAGCCTACTGTACTTAGTGGAAAGCCTAATGGATGCCACCATGGCTGGGGTTCACGTGATGGAAGTTACAAATGTTACCATTATGCCGAGCTGTTACTGTGTTGTCCCTTGGCCTATTGAGCTGGCACTATAGTGGTTGTGATAATAAATATGGCATTGAAACATGGTTGTTGCCCGAACTTCGACGTGCATTACTGGCTTCTTCTCCATCGTTGATCTCACATGTTCTAGGTTTTTGGAATGAAACCCTATTTCATTGTTATAGATTGCATTGAAAGGGTTTCTTGTTTTTTATTTTGCTCTGATGATGGTGATGTAGAGAGGCCGACCACTTGATACAATGTAGGGTTGGTAGTTTATGGTTTGGAGGACTCCTTCCTCGGTTTTGATCCCTAGACCTGTAGGGAGAACTTAATAGTTCTAGGTTTTCATCTTCCTGTAGAGCCGAGCTATATTTGCATCCTTCAATGTTGTTTAGGGTTTTGCTGAAAGATTTTGAACCAGGGTTTGATTCTCTTGTAATGGAAGATTGACGTTCTTAGGAATCAAAACCCTCTTCTCTACGTTGTTGGATGGTCCTGTCATTCTCGTTTGCTAGAGGTGTCTCTTATTCCAGAGCTACGTCGTTGAGGTAATGTTTCGATAAATGAAAATATAATGTTATTTGGAATGTTCAAGTTGAACTCTACACTTTCATTGTTTAACCTTTCAACAGTTTTTATGGCAGGTGTAACTTCGTTGAATGGTTAACTTGTTTGAAGCTTGGTGGAGGAAAAGCTGCTCAACCACCTGGTAAGCCTCGGTGGTTCTTAAGCCCTCGTAGGTTCTCTTGGCACGGTTTGGCCAATGCTTACTGTTTGACGAGAGTTGGGAAAAATATCCCTTAGCAAGGGTGATGGCCTAAGTTATGATATTTGTTAGAGAAATATGCTGCAAGAGGATAAATCCTCAACTTACTTTGTTGTTTGACCCAGTAGTGTTTTACTGTGGCATTGGTTTAAATGTGAACTTGTTTACGATAAAGTTATTAAAGGGATGACCCTATTATGTTTATAGTGTTAGGAAAACTTGAAATGTCTCAGTACAATCTCTATATTTATCAAGGGCGACATTTTGACTGAAATAATATAATGTGAAAACTAGCCGAGAGCCGAGGGCTAACTTGTTTCTACGAAACATGGAAAGTATTGTGTTACAATGTTTATACTTTTGTTTGAGTGATAATATGGAATTGAGTTTGTATTGAAACATAACCCTAGATGGTTTTCTGAACTGGTTCTATGTTTATATAAGTTGATATTACAGTGTTGAATTAGGCCAAGAGCCGTGGTTAACTTACTTCATAAATGTGAAACTCTAAGTTCGAGTCGATAGAGTTTGGAATGGTATTACGACTTAGTTTTGGTATTGATCCATCATTAGATAAATATTACGGTTAATAAAAACTCTTGTCTGAGTTTGATTGTACAATAGATATCTATCGAGAATGTAAATGTTGAACAATAGTAATGTTTTTGGTTTTGGAAATTTGACATAAGGGTTTGATGTTTATGTTTTTAAGTGCTTGGCCTTAAACTGACTGTATTAAAGTCTTAGGGTTTTTTAAAAAGAATACTACAAGTGTCTACAAACTTTACTGAGAATTAGTCTAAGCAGAACGATAAGATTTTGGAAATAAAACCTAGAATAAACCGATTCTGCAAAATTTGAAATATAGCAGATTGTATAAATAATGAGAAATAATGCTAAGTTTAAACCATGAATGTTTGAAGAAAGAAATGAAATGAGAATAAAATGCATGTATCGATTTTGTATAAAAGAATATTTGCAGCTGTTAAATTTCTAAAAATAATAATGTCTGAAATAAGTGGAAATATAACAGCTTATTAAATGAAAGAAAATAATAGAATGCACAGTATTAGCTTTCAAAAATAGATAGTAATAATTTGAAAACCTAGTTCTGTGCAGAGATAAAATGTTTTACTTTTATTACTAAGTATAGAAAATATTATTTATCTGTTTATGATATGTTGTTCTATTTATGAGTTTAAACATGTATAATTGAAATTGCAGAATTAAAAGAAACACTACAGTGTTAGTCTATCCATTCACTTGGCATTCGGCCCATCAATCATCTGATTTAATTATACTTCTCTGTACTAGAGTACTGTACAGAAAATAGTATGGGAAAAATACAGAAAATATTTTTAATCAATCATCTCATTTACTTAGCCATCATTATACAAAATCATACTTAGGTCAGAAACTGAAAACAATTACTTCTATATGCTATTGACTGTAAATACTAAATTCACAAATACAGAAAATCATTTAACTGAAAAATAAACAAGACAGAATAGTAGAACCTGGTGAATGTAGGAGAAACAAACAACCCAAGGAGCCTGTTCCACCCAACCTATTCCTGAAGACAGCCAAATTACTTGCCTTAGGACCCTCGAGCATGTTCACTGAACCACTAGGAAGAAGAATCTATAGAAGCTTTAGGTAATCTCTTGCAGCAACAAAGTAATTCACCCAGTCATATAGACTTAGTAGTCAAAGAGACCTGCAACAATACCTCTGTTTTCCTTCTCAGAATCAATTCAGCAGACTCACCATGCACATTCACTAGCCTCCCTATTCGAATCTCTCAGTGATCACCTGATACACTTGAGGAATTATTTATGCAGAAAATAATGTAGAGCTCCCTGCCTAATTCGAATTGCCTTATCTAGGCTTCCTAGGCCTTTTTAGTGGTTAACCTAGTCATTAATGAGCTAACAACTCTGATCCACCCACCTGGGGGATAATGCCACAATTTTAGGGGTTGTTGTCCCATAACCAACAACTAGTGGTGGAGTGCAAATGCTGACATCTATCCCATGCCTTCTAACAGCTTCCATTCCTCCTAGTGGGTCAATGAACACTCATTTAATAGTTCCCTTGGGTGTTTGTGTCCTGTTTTAATTTATTAAATAATAAAAATATGTTTTATTACAATCATCCTTGACCAGATTTGGTCATAATTACAAAAATTTGTAATTATAATTTAACATAATGTTTTTGCAATTAAAATAAATAGTCTCAAAATTTGGGTAGGTGACAATTTCCCACTTACAAAAGGGGACACATGTGATGACTGGATGCAAAGGGGCAGGTGGGGCCTTGGTTTTGCTCGAGAAGATTTGACAGTTTGCACATAGTTTGATAGTGTGAATGCAATCTTTGAAGAGTGAAGACCAAAAGTAACCAGTGAGGAGAATTTTATGGGCGGTGGCCAATCTTGATAAGTGTCCACCACATGCTTCGTTGTGGCAATCATTGAGGACTTTCTCAACTTCATCATGAGATAGGCATCTTCTCAAGATGGTGTGAGTCCCGCATCAATACAATGTCTCCCAGGGTCTTGATGAAAAATGCAGTGACGATCATCATGTGAGATTGGGAGGTGAATTATTTTGTGCAGAGATATGTGAGGACATATCCATACCATGGATCTTCTCTAGTTAAGACGAAGAGATCTTCATTTGGAAACTAATCGTTGACAAAGGGACCCACTATGATGGTGGGGAGATCTATAATGGGCTCGATGAAAGCCAATGATTTGTTTTATTTTGGGCATGAAAAACTCTAGATCGAGTTCCTGTAGGATGACGATCCAATGAGAAAACGTACAATTGATGAGGCATAAACTTAGTATGTAATACAATGGGTTAGAGTCTGCAATCACTATTGTTATGTGCAACAAGATGTAGCGTCACAATTTCTACACTAAGAGGATCACAACTAATACTAATTTTTCATCATGGATGTAATTGAGTGGTGGTCCTGCCAGTGTCTTGTTGTTGTAGTAAATGATGTGATCGTACTGACCTTCGTCATTTTGAACTAGGATACTAGTGACAGAGCATGATGATGCTAAAACATAAAGGATAAGATCCTTTTCAAAGTTAGGTGGGGAGATAAGGTGAGGGGATGTAAAATCCTTTTTTAATGCCTTGAAAGACATATGTTCTTGGTTATCCCACCAAAATTGGACATATCTGCTAAGAATATGAAGAAATCACTATACTTGTGTAGCGTAGTTTGGGACAAAATGACAAAGGAATTTGGCCTTACCTTGGACACTCTGCAACTACTTTCAGATTTTTGGTGGGGGGAGATCGAGGATTTCTTGGAATTTTAAGGGATCGATGATGATATCAGTTTGAGAGAAAATGGACCCTAATAGTCATCCCGCGGTGATGCAAAACACACACTTAAGGCGGTTTAGTTGAATATTGTATTTATGACATCTTAGGAATATGTTCCGCAAATTGGTGAGGTGGTTGGTGCATTATTTTGATTTCGTTGTGAGGTTTTCGAGGTATGCCAAGATGATGTGAGATAGATCATTGAACATGTAGGACATTGCGTGTTAAAACATGGCTCCAATATTATTTAATCCAAATGACATGACATGGTAGGCGAAGGTGCCCCATGGTGTTGTAAAAGTTGTTTTATATTTATCTTGTTGATAGATCCGTATTTGATTGTGGCTAGGAAATCCATCCATGAAGGAAAGGATTTCATGACTGACACATGTGTCAACCACTTGTTCGATAAATGGTGTAGGATATTTGTCCTTATGAAAAGCTTGCTTGAGATCCATAAAATTTGTGCATACACGAATGGATCCCTTATTTCTATTCATAGGTATAGGGTTTGATACCCAAGGTGTGTAAGCGATGGGATAAATGAATCCCTCTTGATGAAGCTTTTCAATATCTGCCTTGATGGTAGGTGCTTTGGAGGGATGACCATGCCATTGTTAATGTCATACCAATTATGTGTTAGGCCATATGTAGATGTGATGCTCAATAATGATAGGATCAATACTTGGAACTTATGCATATGACCAGGCGAAAATATATCTGAATTTTTGGAATACTGCTTTGTAGGAAGCTACCTCTTGTTAAATTTTCAGTATTAAATCACAATACTATAAGATCTTTGCTGAGAGAATAACATCTACAGTATATCAATGCATGACAATCATAATATGACAAGCATCACAAGCATCATAAGAATCAAAAGCATAGAGACAAGAGACACAGAGTTTCCGTGGGGAAAACCCTAAGGTGAAAAACCCCACAACTTCCTCAGAGATAGAGAGAGCAATGGCTCAACCAAAATACAACCAAATAATACAGAGATAGTCTCCTAGCAGATGATCCTCCTCCTCCTCACTAGTGCGCCACTTTCCAGAGAGAGAGATAGATACTTTTCCGAGTGAGTAAAATAGAGATCTCCTATCTCTATTTATACTCACCTTTTTGCCCAGTGACCTACTGGGGCCGACTTGTCTACTTTAGTACATCGACATTATATTATATATTAATTAGGGCCGACCCCATAAGGTGGTCTAATAACCCATCGGCAAGTACACACACTTGCGACACTTGTCAATCCACATGACGACACTTCCTTATAGAGGAATAACACATCTCTTATAAGGGTACAATAAATATACATATAATATACTGATGAAATACATTCCGAAGTTACATATACATCAACACTCCCTCTTAACAAGGAAGGTATTTCTCGACACAGATTTGCTAGACAAGTCTTCTTCTCTGGATCATCATCATCGATGCATCGTCATCGTCATCGTCACTGCTGCTGCTATCTCGTCCAATCTCTGTCTCTACTCGTCATAGGAAGTTCTACAGAGCCAGTCCTTTTTCATACTGGATGTAGGCCCACCACCTGCAGGTCTTCGTCATCACTGGCCATACTGTGGAATCCTCAGGACTTATTACGTGCGTCACAAAACCTCAAAAGAGCATCCCAGGATATTACGGGTACACAACTCCAACCTGTAGGATCTCCCAGGGCGCTATTACATGTGACCCCACCACAAAACCTCGAAAGAGCATCTTAGGATGTTACGGGTACACAACTCCGACCTAAGATCTCCCAGGGCACAAATTACATGTGGTCCACCACAAAACCTAGCAAGAGCATCTCAGGATGTTACGGGTACACAACTCCGACCTGAGATCTCCTAGGGCACAAATTACATGTGGTCATGGCAAAACCTCGCAAGAGCATCTCAGGATGTTACGGGTACACAACTCCGACCTGAAATCTCCCAGGGCCCAAATTACATGCCATAGGACAAAACCTCGCAAGAGCATCTCAGGATGTTACGGGTACACAACTCCGACCTGAAATCTCCCAGGGCACAAATTACATGTCCTCCCAGAGCAATGTCTCGAAAGAGCATCCCAGGCTGTTACGGGTACACAACTCCGACCTATAGGATCTCCCAGACATGCTCATCTGCACAACCTGATCCACGGCCACAGAGTATCAACCTGATACTCACCATACATCATCCTGATGTACTCATGATCGTCTTGATCATAATCACTGCAACGTCCTGCTGCAAGTCATCTGGAGCAACATCCTGAAGCTCGTCATCCATGATCGTCCTGATCATCAATGCAACATCCTGCTGCATGTCATCTGGAGCAACATCCTGAAGCTCGTCATCTATGATCATCCTGATCATCACTGCAACATCCTGCTGCATGTCGTCTGGAGCAACATCCTGAAGCTCGTCATCTATGATCATCCTGATCATCACTGCAACATCCTGCTGCATGATCTACCTGATCATCAATGCATCTTCCTGATGCATACCAAGTATCATACATGATCCTCCTGATCATCAATGTATCCACCTGATACAAATATATGATACATATCATCATACATGATCCTCCTGATCATCAATGCATCTACCTGATGCATACCAAGTATCTACCTGATACATATCATCATACATGATCCTCTTGATCATCAATGCATCTACCTGATGCATACCAAGTATCTACCTGATACATATCATCATACATGATCCTCCTGATCATCAATGCATCTACCTGATGCATACCAAGTATCTACCTGATACATATCATCATACATGATCCACCTGATCATACAATGTACCCACCTGATACATATACAGATACATGGTCCAAGCATCCAACATGATGCATAAACAATACATACACATGATCCAACTGATCATATCCAGCATCCAAAGTGATGCGTACATACATACATAAAATGATCCAACTGATCATATCCTGCATCCAACATGATGCGAACATACATAAAATGATCCAACTGATCATATCCAGCATCCAACATGATGCGTACATACATACATAAAATGATCCAACTGATCATATCAAGCAGAAACTAGAACATCATCCTGATGCTCATCATCCAGCGCTTACATCCACAGCCATGTGAAGCATCCTCCTTCCAACATGCTTGGAATGGCTTCAGCAAATGTGTCCATCACTTCTTCCTCGAAGTGTCCTCGATCTGAAGAACGCCAAGCCTCTCTCTGAAGTACTCGAACTTCACCCTGGCTAGTGGCTTCGTCAGCACATCTGCAATCTGCTCGTCCGTCGCAACATACAGGAGCTTCACAGCTCCTCTCTGCACCATATCCCTGATATAGTGATATTTGATCTATGTGTTTCGACCTGTCATGAAACACTGGGTTCTCGGACAGCTTCACACAACTCTGGTTATCACAGAAGATACCAGTAGCCTCCAACGGGAGATCAAATAACTCAGACAGTAGCTTCCTTAGCCATACTGCCTCACAACTAGCTGAACAGGCTGCAACATACTCTGCCTCAGCTGTACTCAGTGCTACGCAGGACTGCTTCCTGCTAAACCAAGAGATCACACCTGATCCCATACTGAAGAAACACCCAGATGTGCTCTTCCTATCTGCAGCACTGCCATCCCAATCTGAATCAACATAACCCTGCAGGTTAAACTTTTGATTCTCCTCATACCTGAGCCCATAATACACTGTATCCTTCAGGTACCTCAGAACATGCTTTACAGCAACCAAGTGAACACTCCTCGGATCCGTCAGGAACTGGCTCAATGTGTTCACATCAAAGCAAATGTCTGGTCTCGTGTTCGTCAAGTACATCAAGGACCCAATCATCTGATGATACAAAGAGACATCAACCGGCTCAGATGAAGCATCACATAGAAGCTTCAGATTTGATGCCATAGTTGTGGCCATGGCCTTGCAATCCATCATCCCAAATCTCTTCAGGATATCTACTGTGTACTTCCCTTGACCAAGGAAGATCCCACCTGCATTCTGCCACATCTCCACGCCAAAAACAAATAGTGCATCATCCCCAAGTTCTTCATCTCGAACTCGGTAGTAAGCTTCCGCTGCGTGTCGGCAATCAATCTATCTTCACCATACCAAGTTCTGCACATATATGATTTCCTATCATGTGTCTCAGAACGAAGTGGCTGCTTCTTCTTCAACTACATCATTCAAGAAAGCTGTCTTGAATCCATCTGGTGTATCTTCTATTTCATCACTTTTATATTTCTCTATGCTGCCATCTGCAACATGCTTGATCTGAAAGTTCTATTCGGAAGTCACAACAGACTTCCCTTTAGCTCTTGGGATCGCATCCCAAACATCATTCTTCATGATCGACGGATCATGGCATTCCATGTCTTCATCCCAGATCCTGGGAATTTCAATATCTTCAATAGATATCTTTGTTGCTGGAACAAATGTTGTAGTCCTTTTGTAGGTGAAGATATACGGTCTTTCCTACAAAACAGATTAAATTGCATGATTAGAAACATCTCATAATTTTCAGAACAAATTCTTACACATGAAGAAATATGTCATACAGTCATGCGGTCATGCAATTATCTTAGCCAATGCTTCAATACAACATTTATCCATATCCCGTAACTTTCTAGATGCCTTCCAATCTCTACCAGAACATTGTTAAGAGTGTGCACAACTCCCAACATGTCAGCAAAGAGGTTTCATTCTAGATAAGTAGCAATGGAATGTTGTACAGTGCCATAGGCCACTTACCCAACACATGCATATTAGTAGTATACTGTTCATTAATTCAATCATTCTAATATGCACAATACATATCCTAAGTCTAGGAACATGAGCATATACATCATTGAACAATTTTATTTAAGCAAACAAATATGCAAGATAATTAAAATACTTATCTTTGTTTGTTTGTTGGGTGGACTCCCTCTGAGTCTTTTCTTCCTTGCAGGAGCTGCTGGAGTCCTTCTAAACCTTCTTGTTGTGGAATGTAGAGATATGGACAACTCCCTCTGAATATCTGCACCCTTGCAGAAACTACTGGAGTGTGCTCCCTCTTGATCTTTGCTTCCTGGATTACCTGTTCTTGAACTCATATTCATCCTTGGTCCCTATGCATGCTTATTAGTATCATGATTGTGTTATCCTTGTAATCTCATACAAAATCATACATTCATTAAAACACAATAATCTCAAGTATGTATAGTCATGATCATTTCAAACAGAAATAATAAGCATTAGCATTCAAGGTTTATATAGGACTTTTATGGTTAGTCATATCATAAGAAACATAACATGTATAAACCTATAATTACTCAAACCTATGACTCTTCTGGTTAGTCATATTATTAATTAAGGTAAGACACATAATATGCATATGCCCATGATTATTCAAACTTATGACTTTATGAACAATCATCATCAATCATGCCATGCATACTTATATGATGGATCCTATGATATAAGAAACACATACCTGGTCACCATATTTGCTAGTTATGTCTAGCAATGTGTTCTTGTTCTCTTCAATGACCTGCATAACTCATTAGTTAACTTTTGCAAAAACAAATTATACATACCTCTATGTGATCCATGACTATGGATGAATCTTTGTATTTATGTCACCATGGCATGTTCAGGTTGTCCCTTCAAATTGTACAAACCTCCCTCTTGCTTTCCAATCACTACTGCATCATCTATGGTCTTTCCCTTTGGCCACATTAGGACTTGGCCATCCACAAATGCAACCCTCATACCTTTTGCATCTAATGCAGAAATGGAGAGTAAGTTCTTCTTGAGCCCAGGTACATAAAGTACTTCTTTCATCTTCAATGATTTTCCAGAATCTAGATTGTAGGAGGCTTCACCACTTCCTTTGATTGGGTATTGATAATCATCCCCAAGTTTCACTTTATGGGGTGATTCATGTTCAGAAAGATTCACAAAAGATTCCTTGAACCCAGTCATGTGTTTGGAGGCCCCACTATCAATTAACCAATCATTACATCCATGGGAGATGGTACCTGTAAGAGCAGAGATCAGAACATACTCTTCTTCACTTGATGAGTCATCATCACTATCACTTTCTGCCCTAGCCTTCTTCTTTGGAGGTTCATCATCTTCGGCAGCATGAGCATGAAACCTTCTTTTGCTGCCCTTCTTTTTCTCACTGGAGTTGTTCTTATTATCCCTTTTGTTCTTGGGACAATCTGAAGCAAAGTGACCCTTCTCATTGCATGTGAAGCATCTTAGGTCCTTCTTATTCTTTTGATGGAATCTTTTGGGGTGAGGGTGATCCTTCTTGGTTTTGCTTCTTTTGGTGTGAGCTGCAAGAGCTTGATCTTCACCTCCCATCTTTTCCTCACGAGCTATAAGTCTAGCTTCTTCTTGAGAACATTCTTCCCGAAGTCTACTGAAGGAGATCAACTTCTTCCTTGCACAAATTCCTTGAATAAAGGAATCCCATGACCTGGGTAGGCCATTTAGAGTGGTCATCACCACTTCACCATTCTCCACCATTTCATCTACTGCTTCTAATTGTTCCTTGATCTGAGAGACCCTTGAAAAGTAGGATTGAATGGTTTCCCCATTCTGAAACTTTACTGCTTTCAATTGGTTCCGCAGGGTCATCTTCCGATTTATGTTCTTTCCTTCAAATAGCTTGGTCAAAGATTCAAACATCTCTTTGGGTGTCTTGAGAGAAGACACATGGGGTATGAGATGGTCTTTGATAGAATCAGCAATGATTCTCTTTGCCTTGACCAAGTTCTTCTTGTGCAATACCTTGGCCTCTTCATCCTCTGGGATAGGGATGTCTTCTTTCACATATGAGTCCAACTCATTCTCTTCCAGGATTAGCCCAATCCTATACTTCCAGGCTCGGAAGTTATCAGCCCCTTCAAGTTTATCCTCAAGCTTGGTGTGAAGAGACATCTTTAAGAGTACTTCAAATGGAAATAGAAAAGATTTAGAACTTACCACTTGAAGTGTTGAAAACTGGATCTGGTCCCGGATTAGGGTTTGTCAGAGAAACCCTAAAAATTCAAAATGTGAATTTCAAAATTCCGAAAGGATAGAAAGATGCGCCTTGGAGAGCTGATCAGCCTAGTACATTTAGAATTTGAGATCAGCAAAGTCTTGTCCTTCAAAATTGCCTTTTTGTCCTCTCGGGTTCACTGGGGAGAGCCCTGAATTAGGGTTTGAGTTTCCCGGAGATCTACCCAGCCAAAAATCTCGATCCAAAGCTCAAACCTTCGATTTTTGCAAGGAGCTTCCAGCTGTACCTTCAGTTTCCAGAAATTCCTATTTTTGTGGAAACCCTAATTTTTAGGGCCAAAACTGAAAATGCTCAGAACTGAAATCTGATTGGACAGAAAGATGCGCCTTGATGAGTAGATCCAATCTACTATACTGAATTTCAAAAATCTGTGGAGAGAAACCCAATAAACAAGGAATACAAGCTTCCGTCACTGCAAAATGTCTTCTTCTCAGTTAGGCTCTGATCCCATGTTAAATTTTCAGTATTAAATCACAATACTATAAGATCTTTGCTGAGAGAATAACATCTACAGTATATCAATGCATGACAATCATAATATGACAAGCATCACAAGCATCATAAGAATCAAAAGCATAGAGACAAGAGACACAGAGTTTCCGTGGGGAAAACCCTAAGGTAAAAAACCCCACAACTTCCTCAGAGATAGAGAGAGCAATGGCTCAACCAAAATACAACCAAATAATACAGAGATAGTCTCCTAGCAGATGATCCTCCTCCTCCTCACTAGTGCGCCACTTTCCAGAGAGAGAGATAGATACTTTTCCGAGTGAGTAAAATAGAGATCTCCTATCTCTATTTATACTCACCTTTTTGCCCAGTGACCTACTGGGGCCGACTTGTCTACTTTAGTACATCGACATTATATTATATATTAATTAGGGCCGACCCCATAAGGTGGTCTAATAACCCATCGGCAAGTACACACACTTGCGACACTTGTCAATCCACATGACGACACTTCCTTATAGAGGAATAACACATCTCTTATAAGGGTACAATAAATATACATATAATATACTGATGAAATACATTCCGAAGTTACATATACATCAACACCTCTTTCTAAGAACAAGAGGCTCATAGTGAGATGTTTTATATTATGCCGGTGGTGATGGAAATATCCACTTTGATAGTGGAAAAAATGTTAGCCATATTCCCTTCTTTGAAAGTGTTAAGAGCTGGAACATGATTTTTGAAACAACCGACATGGGTGGGAGGGATAAAATCCTTTGTTTCAATGGTATATTGCTGAGCCACAATGTTCTAAGGTAATTGTTTAGGATGATCTATGATGTAAATCGCTCTAAGTAGCCTTAGGAGTGTTCATGGGTTCTAAGATATCCTCGTATGAATGGAATAGGTGGTCAAAGAATTTGATTGGGGTCACTAGTCCAGGAGTGCTTGGAGTTGGGTTGTTCATAGGAATAATGTCATGTGTGGATGAGGTTTCATTTGCGTGAGATGGGTCCATGTAATCTACCATAGAAGGGGTGGGCATCAACATTGTATCGAGGGATTATTACGATGGTAGTGATGAAATGTCGCCTTTAGTAGACATGATTGACTATGAGGATATGTAAAGGATATCATCATGGTTGGTTGTACCGTGCATAGGAGGTAGTGTATCTTCCTAAGGAAAGGATGGTGGGTTTACTGAGGAAGGAGTAGGTTTATCACATAATCACATCTGTTAGAGGCGTACTGCTTGTTATACATGTAAAATGAGGAATTGTAATGAGTAGTTAACAACTCATACAACATGATTGACATGTATGAGTGGTGTGTGATTGAATTAGTGTATGGGCCGGGGCTCGGGGATGGAAGGTGCGATTCGGTGGAATCACACCCATGTCTACTAGAATTATATGAGCATTATGTACACTTGAAAAGCACCCTTTATGAGTCTCTGCCACTTCAAATGTTTTTATGAATTTTATGGAGGATGTCTCTTGAGAGATGACGAATCGTCACGTCCTGAAATCGAGGGAGTTCAAGACAGTGATGCGTGTAATAACCAAATTGAGAAAAAACTATGCACACTTGATTAGTGCACAACGTTTTGATCTTTGGTTTGGGGTTGGATACTGGAGGTGTAGCTAGTATTCCCCTTGTCAAAGAGATGTCTAAGTAAGTAGCACTTATAGGTGTTTTTAGAAAGTTCCTTAGCTTTGAAAATGTTGGGAAAAGGTTAGTCACATGTCTTGATTTACCACAAAGAGCACATGGTTGATTGACTCTTGGGGCAGGGGGGTTACTTAATGAAGTAGTTTCTTTCATATTGGGTGGATTGGTGATCCCATTATTGGAACTTGGTGTGACAATGGATGGTGTTTTCACGGGTGCCACCGGGCCTGGGATCGCTATGGATGGTGCACCTGCAAGGGAAACCAAAGTGAAATTGAAATGGGTGTAAGGATTTGGTACACTTTCTGGGTATGTTGGTGTCAAGTACCAAACATGTATTCCCAAAGTGATCCTAAGTAAGGGGAATGTAGCCATAAATGGGGTTCCTTACATTCCCGAGGGGGGAAACAAGAAGGGGATTTGAACAACTAGTGGTGTTGAAGGAGGTGGGGAAATGGTTGCTTCCTTAGTGTGGTGATCATTCTTAGGTGCAAATGTCAATGTAGAGGCAACTGACCTGTTATATTATGATGAGAAGATGGTGCACATAATACCTTATATGGAGGTTGGGATTAATGGTGGAGAGATAGAGGATGCCCCCATCAAATCCAAGTCTTTATAAATTCCAAGACCCGACATCTGCATATGGTGGTTAGTTTTCTAATCCTATTGTGGGTAGGATATTATCGGGGTTCGAGTTGGGACGAGGCTCATAAGACATCGGTTCGTCAAGGGATATTATTTTCCCATCGTGGGGAAATATCATGATGCATAACACTAATGATTCAAGAACCTTCATGGAATATATGTAGCTACATCCTAAAAGGATGTTTTAATGGCATATGATCATACACATGGAGGGAGATAGATGATAGGACTAAGTCTGGTGACCCAAGATGCTTCCAAACATGTGTTGACATCACACAAGTGTATTCTCCTTCATTGACTATGCATCGATGAATGGTGATGTTATTGATAAGAATGGGTTTTGGAAAGCGAAGGATGAGGGAAACTGAGGATTTCCATTGTCAAGGTTGAAGGTCATTAAGCAAGAACCAGATGGATTGATTGCACTTAATGCTAATAGCGACACCTTCTTCTAGGAAGGGAAAGACAAAGAACTTCTAAAGTGGACATGGAATAAGGGGATTGAGCCAAATCATCTACAGTGATGTAATTATGAGCAACCTTCATATGGGGATTATGGGCATTTCGTCGGAGTGGTGGATTTGGGATTTGAGGGATTTGGTCATTACTAGGATGTGGTATCTTTAAAGGCCCACTAGTGGTAGTTGGAACTCCTCCATTTGTACAAGATCAAGCGTTCCATAAACTTTGTTATGGGTTTGAACATTTATTTATGTCGTATTCATGTAGATATTTTGGAAGGATCCATCACCTGGGGGGAGAGGATCTTGCTAATGAGAGACAAATCCTTGACTGGAAAAAGGTTGTTGGAGGACAACTTGCTATGGCCATGGTTCATTTGTTGCTTAAGGAGAGTTGGAAACATCCTTTTTCTCATCCTTAATTAATTGTTGACACTCTGGTATCGATGGGAAATCTTTTGTATAATGCCTATATTCTCTGCACATGATGAAAGGGAATTTGGTGCTAAGGTTAGGGTTATTTCCTTGCTTTGGGGGATTATTGGTCCTCGAGTTTTGATTTTGATTTCCCATGTTCTAGTTTGGATGGGGAGGGAGATTGGATCCCTGTCCTTATGGCTGGTTTTGCTTGTTCTTTCCTTTCTTCTTCCCCGATTTTATGGATTAGGGTGATTAGCCACATTTAGTTGTTCAAAATGTTGATTTTGTTGCATAGTAGAAGGTTAAAATAGCTGGACCCAAACAAAATTCATGGGGTATAGGGTGGACTAGGATATGGAAAATACAGATTGTAAATGGGTGTAGGGAGAAATGGTTTGGGTGCTCCATAGGAATGTTGATGTAGGAGTTTGTGGCACTATTGGGGGTGGTGGTGGTGAGGAAAGTTGCATAAGGACTTGCATTAGGGAATGTAGGACTATATGTTCCATATGTGATATTTTGTGAGATTCTCACAAATATATAGAGGCAAAGATAACATTCACACTAAGTCTAATAGAGATCAAAATACTTGAGCAGGAAAAATAGAGAAGGAAAAATTGTGTTACAACACAAGAGAATGAAGAACAATTGGAAAAACTTCCAATAAATATATTATTCAGTAAAATGTGTACATAAATAATACATTTCCAAAAGAGAAATTCATGAGCCCAAAGAGGCAGTTGGAATCCACACAAGTGGTAGGCTTAGTTTGCATTGGAACCATCTCTTGATAAGGTCCAGTGGCCATCGATGATGAATGGCTAGTTTACTGAGGTGGACTGGCGCATGATTGGGTCATTAGGGATATAAATTAGGGGATGATACTCCAAGGAGGTGCAATACTGACTTGTAGTCGTCAAAATATGCACTCTTACACTCAATAGCAGTGAAACTAGGTGTAATAGTCACTTAACTAAGTAATCAAGGGGACAAGTCTCCCTAAATCATGGAATTGACTGTACTGACTCCTAAAATCATGCATGAGGGCGCCTTTGGACTTCACTTATAAAACCAAGGAACTTTGAGTGGATAAGAGGGATAATGATGACTAAAGGTAATCTCTAGGGGGCATAAATTAAGGACTAGGTGCTAGGAGACTCAACTACCAATGCATGGATGCATGGAGTGCTGCATGGAATGCATGCATGCAAAACCAAGATGAGATGGTTATAATATTCCAACATCCCTCCTTAAGCCTAAATATGTGAGGAAAGATAAAAAATAGGGCCCTGGTAACTGAGACCGAAGGTCACCCTTTACAAATCTATTAGTCCATTAAGTGAGGAAAGAGGGAAAACCCCGTGGGAACAAAACCCCCCCTCAAGATGGACATGAAGCACACCAAAAAATTAATTGATCTAAAATCAAGTAGGTGTGATGCTTGATCATATGTCTGGAGGTATATTCCTCTTGGGAAGAAGTGGATCATGCTCTAAAAACATGTTCTTGTATTCTCCTTCAGTGGATGCAAGTGAATCTGGTGGCTCTCTGAACTTTCTCTTTGAGCCAAACTTGATCAGAACTGTTATACCTCTATATTCCATAGTGTCGCATCTCCACCACAAACAGAGTTGACGACACTCTCCCTACTGTTTGAACCACCCAGAAGATGAGTAATCCTTGAAGGTAAATCCACCCTGTCAAGAATTAACCCAGCTGAGGCCTTATTTACCCACACTGTCGCGCCTTGCTTAGTTACAGGTGCGCGGTAGTCCACACTACTGCGCTATGCTTTGTCCGCAGAACGCGGTACTGCCGCGTTATGCTCAGACTACAGGGCGCGGTACTCTTTTATTAGCCTTTTTCCCATGGCTTGTGGGATTTTGGATTTTCGAAGATAATGGAAGATTGAGATCCCTGATTCGATCCCAACTCACTTTCTGTGATTAGAAACCTTGATCCACTTATCTCTCCCTAGATCCACCCATATCTCTTGTTGGTTAACCCTACCATACACTATAAAAGAGAGGCATTCCATGGGGAAGGGGGAGGGTCTCTTAGAGTATCAAACTTATGATCTTGCAGCATTGTGGAGATAGCTAGAGGAGAAGGCACTTGGAGCTGGAGGACTAGCTTGGGCATCAAGCAACCTTTGTAAGCATTCTTCAAGTTGTAATAAGATAACTTGTCTTGTTTTTCCCATTTCATGTGTATAGCATAAGTTCTTAGCATGGAATGTATCTAATCTAGATTTGAAACTAATATTTACAGTCAAGGTATTTGGAAGTTTGCATGTTTGTTCTTTGAATGATCTTAACAGGTTCTACATTGGAGCTTGGATCAAGAGCTAGAAGCGGGACAAATGTCAGTTTGACAGGTGTGTCTCATCTCTCATTATTTTTGAATACATTCAATCTCGTTGTAAAAGTTAGTTCAGGAATTTCAAGGTAGCATTTGTTGTGTTTTGTTCTTAGCTTAGAGTTAGTGAAAGTCTGCTTTAAGTTAAGGGAATTTTGACTTATCCGTAGGGAAAAATTCCACCAAACAAGAACAAATCCAAAAATATGGAGATCATCCTAGATCTTGAAATTTGAACCAGATGAGGTATGATCAACTCCAGGAATGTGTAAATGGTTCCTTGATATCTCCTTTGAACCATGTAGGGTTTTCCATTACACCAAAACCTGCAAATGTTGGTAAACACTTGAAACCAAGCACAAGTCCAAGGATCCCAGTGTGGGAGCATTCGCTTTTTTTTATCAATAAAATCGCTTTTTTAGGTAAGCCAAGGAAAATATAAATTCATCAGGGCACTAAAATGTATTTTATTCATACTGAACTCCACATTATATTCCCAGAGGTGCGATGGTTATAACTGATACTCCAAAACCCCCCCTCCGACATAGCTCAGGGGAATTGAACTCGGGACCTTAGCTCTGATACCATGTGATATTTTGTGATATTCTCACAGGGATCTAGAGACAAAGATAAAATTCACACTAATTCTAATAGAGATCAAAAGAATTGAGCAAGAAAAATAGAGAAGGAAAAATTGTGTTACAACACAAGAGAATGAAGAACAATTGGAAAAACTTCCATTACCTCTATTATTCAGTAAAATGTGTACATAAATAATACATATCCAAAGGAGAAATTTGTGATCCCAAAGAGGCATTTTGAATCCACATAAGTGGCATGCTTAGTTTGCATTGGAACCATCGCCAAATAAGGTCTAGTGGCCACCGATGATGAATGGCTAGTCAACTGAGGTGGATTGGCACATGATTGATTCATTGAGGCTAGAAATTAGGTGATGAGACTCCAAGGAGGTGCAATACTAGCCAATCTTGTGCAGACAGGATTGGGACTCATGTGTGAGGTAGGGATCCTGAGTTGGACTCGGGAAATTGGAGTAGATTCTTGAGTTGGACTTAAGAATGACAAATCCTTCAGTTGTAAAAGGTTATTCATCATGTGTTGAGGTGAATGATTTTATTTATCAAAGTGATGATGTTGTAAAGTCTTGTTGGACAAGGCTATGGATTTGTGTGTCAATTCAAATTCTCATGTGGACCTCCAATTATAGTAGGTGCCCATGGGGTGGACCTCCAGTTATAGAGGTATATGCTTTGCATGTTGAAGCATTAATGTTGTGTGATGTATTACTAACCATGGTCACCAATTGCTATTAAGTCTCCTTTAGAGACATGCCACCTCTAGAGTGAATTACTTTAGCATATGAGCATTTGGTCTGAGAAGTAATATAATATGATCATAGCATCTGAAAAATCTTCTGAGTATGATACGATATGATAGATAATTAAAGTTAACACATATTGAACATCCAGTAAAGATAACAAATAAATCTAATTGCATACAGAAAAAGAGAATTCGAATTGCTCATGAGATGACTAAGTGAACTCGAATTGTTAAACTTTAGTTAAATCTACAATGTATGCCTCAGTTAATTAAAGAACTCACAGTGAAGACTTCAGTAAATCAAAGGAGAACTCAAATTGATCACTACAGTGATGTTAACAAGAAAGAATCAGTTAAAGAGAGTTAACTACGTGATAACAAAGAAGATCTAGTTAACTAAGTGTTATTGAATGATGACACTTGTGTTAATCTAAAAGATGAAACTTATTTTAAACTAAAAGAAGACACTTGAGTTGTGACACTTGCATGACGACACTTAAGTTAGCCACCTAAATAACTGGGAAATATTTCAGTTAAGGGGCGATTTCATCCTAAGTCTCAGTTCAGTGAGTTAATGCATTGCAAGAGAAGTGGGGCACTCTTCTTCATGCAAGACTGATTCATAAAGTCATAAGATAAAAATAGAAGCCAATGCATTTGAATAATATATAAATATGTTATATAGGATTGATGAATTCAATTTGAAGCGAATTCTCTTCTCCCTTGAAGGAAAGGTGCTTCTATTTTTGCAGGATATTATTCTAAGTCTCTCTTCTTTATCTTTCTCTTGCTTACCAATTGCAACGGGGGTGCTTGATGTAAAATACATTCTCTGCTATCTATCATAATTATACTCTAAATATTTGTTGGTTTTTTTCATCCTCATTGTTTTTAGGGTTTTCCCCAGGGTACATCTTGTGGTATGGTTGAATGTTTCATGTGATTGAATGGTTCATTGATTCAAGTATTCATTATTTCCGCACTTAAAGTTTTAAAGTTCAAAGATCATCATATTTTCTATAAAATTAGTATCATATCAGAGCTCAGGGAATGAAGTAGCTAAGATTTGTCAAGCAAAATTGAGCCTATGTAGATACTGAGGAGTTTAGCACAATACTTGAGAGCCATGGCATCGATCTCGTTCGACCAGAAGACCGTCTTGAGGGTACTTCGAATTTAAACACTTGGAAGGAAAGGGTGTTGAACATATTGGAGGAACATGACTTGGATGGCTACATATCTACTGTGGTGGATGATCCTACATATAATGCAAGGTGCATCAACTTCAAGAAGAACCAAGCTAAAGCAAAACAAATCATCTATGATTCAATAAAGGACAATTTGATGTTCGTGATCACTCCGTTGAAGACTGCAAAGGAGTGTTTTGATACATTGACAAACCTATATGAGAATCAGGCCCTGAATCAAAAGAGGGAATTGAAGAATAAGCTTCGAAACCTAAATATGGAGAAGGATGAGACATTGGACTTCTTCTTCACCAAGATCTATCAGGTAAGAGATTAGCTTGCTAGTAATGGAGTAGTGGTGGATGAAGATGATATTCTCCAAACCAATATTGATGGAAGACATTCTTGGTTGTGGTAAATGGTCGAGAGTTACAAACTAAATTTGAAAGGTTGTGGCATGAATTTCTCCAAGAGGAGGGGTGAATCCAGAGCAAGTTAGTTTTCATCAAAGAATAAAACCTTTCCCTCACGGCAAGGATGAAGAAAGGATAGAAGAACTTCTCTCAAAAGAAGTTTTCTCATTCAAAGAAGAAGGTATACAACAAGGAATTTGAAAAGACAAAGGTTAGATGCTACAATTGTGACAAGAAGGTCCATTATGCAAGGGAGTTCAAAGCAAAGAAAAAGGGAAAAGGAATGTTTAATGCTTCTACTCCTACAAAAGATGGAACTACTCAGAAGAATGCACCCGAATAAAAGGAGACAAGGAGGGAGTATTACCTAGTCTTAGCACTTTCCGTACCCATCATCACAAGTGAGGACACATGGTTGGTTGACAGTGGTGCATCCAAACATATGAATGGTTATAAGAGTGCCATCACCAATCTAAAGGAGAAAAAGTTTGCATGCAAGGTACAGTTGGAAGACAACACAACCTATTCAATCCAAGGAGTTGTATCCACCTCCTTCCAGCTGAGTTCAAGAGATATTTTGCATATGGAGGACATTATTTATGTTCCATGATTAAAGAAGAACCTCCTATTAGTTTCATTTCTTGAATACAATGGATCTCGAGTTATCTTCATGGATAATCAAGCACTATTATGGCCGAAGAACAAAGACTTGAAATATGCAGCAATGATTGGCGTTAGACAGGGAGGTCTCTACAAGGTACTAGAGAAGTACATTCAAGCTATGGTTCACAACAATATAAATCCATGCGAGCTATGGCATAGGAGGCTTGGTCACCTCCACTGTAAAGTGATACTGGGATTACAACAAATGATGAAAGGTATGCCTGTATTTGATTTTGAGCATGATAGTGTATGTAGGGGTTTTTCACTCGGGAAGAATGTTAAAAATAGTTTCTCTAGTAGTACTAATAGATCTAAAGGGATGTTAGATTTAATACATTCTGATGTGTGTGGTCCCATGTCATCCCATTCCCTAAGTGGTTATTTATATTATGTATTGTTTATAGATGTATTCTCTAGAAAGTCATGGATTTATTTCCTAAAGGCTAAGAGCGAAACCTTTAGCAAGTTATAGGAATTCAAATCCCTAGTTGAGAATTAGACAAGAAAGCACATCCGTGCTTTGAGATCTAACAATGGAGGTGAATTTGATTCACATGCATTTGATGACTTCTGTAGTGATGCATGATTTGTAGATAGTTAACTGTACCCTACAACACTTAGAAAAATGGGGTTGCCGAAAGGAAGAATAGAACCATATGTGAGACTGCAAAATCCATGATGCATGATCAAGACCTGTCTACCTCATTATGGGCAGAGGATACTAGTACAATAGTATATATCCATAATAGAAGTCCTCATGCCATTTTGGATGAGAAGACACTTGAAAAAGTGTTCACTGGTGAAAACCCAGATATTTCACACCCGAGTATCTTTGGGAACCCTGTATACATTCATGTGCCAAAAGAAAAGAGGAAAAATATGGAGCCATCAGGAAAGAAGGGAAACTTTGTTGGTTATAACGAATCATCCAAAGCCTGCAGAATATATGTTCTAGGTGAAAGACACATTGAGGTCAGCTAAGATGTGACCTTCCATGAAGAGGCATCATTAAAGTGATCGAAAGAGCTTCAGTATAATAAAGACATAGAAGAGCATAGGAATCATATAATGGAGGACCTAGATACTGATTCTCCCCATCCATATGTTCAAAGGGAGAATCCATTAGAGTTCTTAGATTCACTAGCTCCTGATGAACCAATAGAATTGGTTGATGAACCTCCTTCCTAGAGGAGGTCCGCATGGTGCCGAGATATACTACAAGATGCAGAGAGGCATGGAGCACCATTAGGCTCTTCTAGAGATCGAAAGAAACCTGACATATATTCAGGGTATGTTGCACGAATGAGTCACATCAGTGATTCAGATCCTTCCACCTATGAAGAAGATGCAAAGAAACAAGTATGGAAAGATGCAATGCTAGAGGAATACAAGTCTATTCCGAAGAATGATGTTTGGTAATTTGTTCCTAAACCTGAAGGGAAGTACATAGTTACTTCTAGATGTCTTTACAAGATCAATCATGTTGCTGATAGAAGTATTGAAAAATATAAAGCCATATTTGTTTCCTGAGGTTTCTCTCAAAAAGAAGGCATAGATTATGAGGAGACATTTGATCCTGTGTCCATGTACACCACTATTCAAGATGTTATCTCACTTGTATCTGTTCTAGGATGGAAGCTTCACCAGATGGATGTGAATACAGGATTCCTCAATGGTGAGGTTGAGGAATATGTTTATATTCAGCAGCCTAAGGGGTTTGTGGTTCATGGGAAGGAGTCCCATGTGTGCAAATTGAAGAAAGACTTTTATGGGCGTAAGCAAGCTCCCAGAGCTTGGTATTCGAGAATTGACATATATATTTGGAGTCTAGGATTCTTTAAGAGCGAAGCTGATCCAAATTTGTACTTAAAAGTAGTGAAGAACCAACCGTTGATATTGGTTCTATATGTTTATGATTTGTTCCTTACTGGGGAGGAACAACTGATTGCTTGGTGCAAGAGGGAGCTCACTTCTAAGTTCGATATGAAAGACTTAGGTCTTATGCACTACTTTATTGGACTTGAGATTTGGCAAAGAAAAGATGATATATTTCTTTCTTAAGGGAAGTATACTATTGATATATTGCGTAGGTTTGACATGATGGATTGCAAACCCATTAGTACTCTGATGTTTTAAAATTTGAGGAAACTACATGAGTCAGATTATGGATTAGATCCAGTGGACCACACTTTGTATAGATAGCTTATTGGTTCGTTGATGTACTTGATACACTTGAGACCAAATATATGTTATGTTGTGAGTATTTTGAGTCAGTTTATGTCTGATCCGAGACACAAACACTGGGTTTGTCCTAATCATGTGCTTATGTACCTTTGAGGTACGATTGATTATGGAATCATATATTCCTCCAATGGAGGGGTGTTTTTACTTGGTTATACTGACTTTGATTGGGGTGGTAGCATTGTGGACTGAAAGAGTACATTCGGATATTTTTTTAGGTTGGGATATGCTATGATCTCTTTGTCCAGCAAGAAGCAGGGCTCTATAGCCCAGATTACTATAGAAGCAGAGTATATTGCTGCTAGTACTACCCGTTGAGAAGTAGTGGGGCTAGGAAGCTACTTGTTGGGTTGTTAGGTGAGAAGCTCGAGTCTAGAATCATTCAGTGTCACAATCAAATATGCATCAAGATTTTTGAAAACTCTAAGTTTCATGAGAAGTCGAAGCACATTGAAATCAAGTATCCCTGCATTAGAGACATGGTCCAGAAAGGTACAGTGAAAATTCAGTACATTTCTACTGATGAGCAGATTGCATATGTGTTAACAAAGCCTTTGTCAGTGACATAGTTCAGGTACTTCCAAGACAAGCTTGGTATGGAAGAGAATGCCTCCCTCGCTGAGTGGGAGTGTTAAATGTACAACATCACAAGTCATTATCCAAGCCAATATTGTACAACTAGGATTGGGCCTCATGTGTCGAGGTAGGGATCCTGAGTTGGACTTAGTAACTCGGAGTAGATTCTTGAGTTGGAATTAAGAATGACTAATCCTTCAGTTGTAAAAGGTTATTCCTCATGTGTTAAGGTGAATGATTTGATGTATCAAAGTTATGATGTTCTCAAGTCTTATTAGACAAGGCTCATGAATTGTGTGTCAAGTCAGATTCTCATGTGGACCTCCAGTTATAGTAGGTACCCATGGGGTGGACCTCCATTTATAGAGGTAGATTCTTTGCATGTTGAAGCATTAATGTTGTGTGATGTATTACTAATCATGGTCACCGATTGCTATTAAGTCTCCTTTAGACACTGATCACATCTAGAGTGAATTACTTTAGCATATGATCATTTGGTCCAAGAAGTAATATAATATGATCATAGAATATGAAAAATCTTCTGAGTATAATATGATATGGTAGATAATTAAAGTTAACACATATTGACCATGCAGTAAAGATAACAGATAGAGATAAATGCATAGTTCGAATTTCTCATGAGATGACTAAGTGAAATCGAATTGTTAAACTTCAATTAAAGCCATAATGTATGCCTCAGTTAATTAAGGAACTCATAATGAATACTTCAGTAAATCAAAGGAGAACTCGAATTGATCACTACAGTGATGTTAACAAGAAATAATCAGTTAAAGAGAGTTAACTAAGTGATAACAAAGAAGATCTAGTTAACTAAGTGTTATTGCATGACGACACTCATGCTATTCTAAAAGAAGACACTTATGTTAAACTAAAATATGACACTTGAGTTGCGACACTTTCATGGTGACACTTAAGTTAGCCACCTAACTAATTGGGCAAGCTTTCAGTTAAGGGGCGAGTTCATCCTAAGACTCAGTTCAGTGAGTTAATGCACTGCATGAGAAGTGGAGCACTCTTCTTCATGCAATATTGATTCATCCAGATGGAGGGCAAGTTCATATTGAAGTCAGAAGATAAAAATAGAAGCCAATGCATATGAATAATATATAAATATGTTATACATGATCGATGAATTCAATGTGAAGTGAATTCTCTTCTCCATTGAAGGAAAGTCACTTCTATTTGTGCATGATATTATTCTGAGTCTCTCTTCTTTATCTTTCTCATTCTTTGCAATTGCATCGGGGGTGCTTGATGTAAAATACATTCTCTGCTATTTATCATAATTATACTTTGAATATTTGCTCGGGTTTTTCATGCGGTAAATATACCTATGATAGGGAATTCAAGAGATCATCAACATACGTGTAATTGAGTTACAGAGCTAGAATAGAAAATAGGTGCATCATGCAATACTTTTTGAATTGAAAAGAACTAAGATCTAAATTCAAAATGAATAACTGAATAAGTGACGTCTGATCCAAGCTTCATAATTTAATATCCTGCTCCAATGCTCCAAATGAATTACCTGCGATAAAACATATACCCTTCTCAAATCTTTTTGACCAAATAGAAATGAATGCTTAACATGAAACTCATATATTAATAGATATGAAAGATTCAATGACAGAAATTCATATAATGGACAAATATTTATGGGAAGGAAAGTCTCTGTATTATTTGCATTAAAGGCAATCAACTAAGCCCATTTTGCAACTGGCACCGTTGAAACTTGACCCTGGGCTCTTGCTCCTCTTCCTTCAGTGGAATTTTCTCCAGCATTTCCTTATCAAAATTGGTTCTTTCTTTCTCAAGGCCCTCTCCTTGTATTTATAGTAAGGCTGAGAGGATAGAATCGAAAGGTAATTGGTTAGGGAGGTTGTGGTAGTTAGAATAACTGCCATAACTAATCTCTAATCATCTTTTAATATTTTTTCTCATGATTTAGAGATACCCGCGAGCGTGTCTCTTGAAAACTAGTGAGTGAGTTGCGCATATAATGTCTAGCAACATGCAGGTGCATCTTTTTAGGTGTTACCCGTGGGTTTTCAATACAGACTGTCGTAGTTAACCCGCGACTTTACTGATAGGAGAGCCGCACTTATATCTCAAAATATGTCACAAAAATAGTTATTTTAAGGATAATATTGAAAGATCCGGGACAAATCATCTATGATCAAAATAGGCTCTTCCATCCATAAAGTCGTTTTGTGTGATCAACAAGGTAATGTAGTCATGGATGGAGAAGTTCCATTTTGACTGATAACAGATGCCCCCTGATGTATGAGATTAGAGGGGAAGACGATGGTCGAAATACATTACAAACCATGAAGTGGAGGAGCATATGAACCATAGGGACAAGGTCGCAAACGATACCTGAAACAAAAACAAGGTTAGCGAGCAATTACAATCTTGATATCCGTAGATGTTCAGAATGTTAGAACATGCTCCCCAATACGTAACTGGAAATATGTATATATCATGGCCACTGAAATACAAGCATGGATCCATGTCAAAAGGAGATCATATCCATAGCAACAAATTGGATCTATGTCTCATGATGACCCAATATAAGTAGGGCTCGGTCTTGCGCAACTTGGGTGATAATGAATGAACTGTATGATATACTGAAGGTCTTGAAACCAACCATCGATAGTACAAATCCTAAGCCATGTGAATAAAGGAGTTGAAGTTGAACATGGAGGATTTAGTTTGATTATCGGTCAATGATGAGAACCATTAAAAAACACGAGGACAGCCACCAATAATGAAAATGGGGTTCAAGGTACCTAGTACATTATTACAAGTGGGAATAAAAGGTCTTGAAGTCGAACACTTGAAGAATTTGACAATTAAGGGACATTAATGTATTCCCATAACTCAACAGCGAGAGGATCTACCACTGATGACTGCAAATCTCAAGGTACTAACTGGGAAACTCTAAGTCCACTTCCTTGAGAAAAATGTGTTGATGTTGATAGGAAGTGACCCGTGAGAAGGAAGGCATGGAGAAATCCTTCATTATCTCACACGAGGAACACTGAAAGATTGAGTTGAAACAAGACTGATATAAGGGATGGCCGACATGAGGAGTCAAGATGAACTGAAGAATGGCCGACACAAGGGTCATCCTTGAACATTGAGAACCAAAGGCAAGTATTCTAGGAAGCTTGGGACTGATAGGAAACATGATATAAGTTTGTCATGTAGGAGACATAACAAACTATACATATGATCGGAAGAGTAACCAATTGGAGGAGTACACAACTCTGGAATCAGGTTAAATCCTAAATCCAAAAACTAAGACCCATTGACTCATGAAAGTGCTGTGTTCAAGGATGGATTATAATTGCTGGCAAATAATGAACGAATAACAAATATTGTCCTTCCCTTCCCTTTTTAAATGTCTTTTCTTAGTTTAACACGCATGAAAAAGGTTGAAAAGAAAGCTCGATATTGTCTCTCTTGTAAAATTTTAATGAGTCCAAGAAAGTAAACTCAATAATCCTTCATCATTTTTTAAGCAAGCTCGAAGAGGAGGGAGAATAATGCTTGATATAAGTCCAACCATGTGTAATTTAACGAGTCCATGGGAGGGATACTCAAGACCTTCTTCATGTTTTAATGAGTTTGAAGAAAAGATAGACTAGTAATCGATAAGATACTGATCCGTGGATTTTAATATTGAGCTCGGATTGGTTCGTGCTTGCCAGTGTTTTCATATTTAAGGAGTCCAAAAAACTTAAACAAGAAATCCATACACCTACTCCTGGATTTTAATATTGATCCCGAGTTGGTATGTGCTCGCTGGTGTTTGAATATTTAAGGAGTCTGAAAAACTTAAACAAGAACTCCATAGTGTACGTTTTCATAAATTTAGTCGCCTCGTACAAAAACGTGTAAAATTACACGAGAGAGGACTTTTCTAGTCGACAGGACCAGAGTATATCATTTTCATAAATAATCCACAAAGATATGGAAATGGGATAAACTTATATCTAAGTGGATGGATATTCAATTCCTTTAACACGTCTGAACAAGACAAGTATGCTCAGTAATCTTGTTAATTTTAAAGAAGTCTAACAAGAACGTGAAAAAACTCCATATGGATGGGAAACTTGAGATAAAGAGAAAAATTATGTATAATGTGTAATATCTCAAAGATATCAAATGACGGTATAGGCTCTAGAAAGAAACAATGACAATGGATAGCAAATGGCAGGCCATGGTGAATGAAGGAAATCCGAATGACATAAAAATGATGAAATATAGATTCAATGTATTGATCTAACCGACATGTCATAAGAAGTAAAACCTTATATAAAACACCAGTATGAATGTAGTAGTGAGAAAAGTGCCTTCTTGTTCTTTTACCTAGTCAAAACAACTTGAATTGGTCATTAAGATTAAGAAAACTGATAAAATGAAATTTGAAACTATAGAGAATGGGTAAAAATTTAAAATGAATTTAATAAATAGTAACAAATTCAAAATATAACCCACATTTACCATTTTACCATTGAAGAGGAGGAAAAATACCTATGAATTCAGACGTTGATTGTGATCGATCCGGGAAACCAAATCAGAATTCGTCGCTTGGACTAAACTCATCTCACATTTCCTTGCAATTTTGGTCCATTTTTAAAGTTTTTTAATGGTTTTTTGAAGTTTTTAGGAAGGTTTAAAATTTAGTTCTGCGTACCCACGGGTATGCCTTTTTGAAACGCGTGGGTACATGAAAAAGGAACGAGTTATCTTGAAAGATAATCGCGGGTACCCGCCTCTATATAAGAGAAAAACCCGTGAGTGGTGCAGATTAAAAGGAAAAGATTCAAAAACTAATGCATAAATGGATGATTGCAATGTAGGATGGTGCTCACTTGGAGGGAAATAGAGCATGAGGCTATGGATAGAGTAGCCTCGGGGTATCCAATAACATTAAATGCTTTAATGAGGTGTGGACTTCTCAATTTTTTCTGCACTTCAAACATGCGAGCGCAATCCCACCTGCTCCAAATGCTAGTGCAATACTGGGATCCTCATCATGGTATGTTCAATATCCAAGGGAAGATGTTAGATATCACTATTGACGATATCTATTTCATAACTGGGTTATGCCACTGAGGTGAGGTTGTAAACCTCAAAGCCACATTCAGAGGCATTCGAGCCTTATTGATACAGGATTACATCAATACCTACTGTGTAGCCGGGACTGAAAAAAGTGGCATTCAAGTGCCCATTGGCTAAATAGAGAGATTTCTGTTGAAAGTGATCCTGAGAACTATAAACAGGATTGATGGAAGTGTAGCGCAACATTTAGCATCGCGGATCTACATGCAGATCAGCGTGGAATGTCTACGTAATGTCATATTTGATTGGTGTTCTGGTCTATTGGTGAACATGAAACACCAACTGATGGAGTGGAAAACTGGGAAGAAGAAGAAATTTGGATATGGTAGCATACTTTGTTCCTTCTTTGAGAGATATTCCCTGCCCTTAGTCCAGGAATGGCTCTACCAGCACTAAACCCTTGTGAGCTGCTGATGACTTGATGGGGTGATATCTTCCTTTGTCAGGGAGGTGGTGAGACCATTGCTTCATAATTTGACGAGGACTATCTTGGATGGTGGATCCATTAGGTGCTATCCTATGAGAAGTTCCCTTATCCTGGCATGGACTTTCAGGGAGATATTGAGCTTATGTTTCCTCCAGGAGCAACCTGGGGAGATATAGGTACAAAAGTTGTATTTTAAAAGTTATTTAATTTTTAATTTTTTTGTATATATATGTGATTTTTTTATGAGTGTGAGTACTAACAACATACAACTTATGCATATGTGGGGCCATCAAGTCCTGCTGGGCATCCCATAATATATGTGCGACTGACCGAGCCAGGTGGTACAGATGCCATGCTATAGAGTATTGAGAAAAATATGGGTCAATTGACCCATGATATTCCTACATACAGGATTGAGTGGATTCCACTAGAGGTGCAAGAACATGTGGTGGGTGTGCCCCCTACATGGATCCGACTGCTTAGGAAAGCAGCCAGGATGGTGATATGTTATAGGGAGGTCTTAGCAGAGCAGGCTGAGGCTCCTGCCTCTCTGTAGAGAGAGTGACATTTACTTTTGAGGTTGTTATTCCCTTTTTGTATATTGTAATATTTTGACAGATATTGACTCAAACTCATATATTTTTTGGACCTTATATATATATACAGAATCGGTTTATATACATGTTTTGCTTTATGTGTGTTAATGGTTTATTTTATTGCGCGTGATACAAATTCCAGTCAAGTATATAATTTGCGTATGCATAAGCTAATGCATTGTGATTTCTTGAAATATGTTGATATAAAATGTAATCAAAATGTCTCTCAAGCAATCTAACTCGCAAAAAATGACGTAGAAAAGAAGGATCCCTAACCCGATACTCACCCGTCAACTGGAGTACAACTAACTGCGAATCGAGTCTTAGCTCCAAACATGAAATGCCATGATGAATAACATCTCAGAGTAGTTCAATAACCGCACTGTACTCAGCTATATTGTTCGTCATAGGGCCTAAACAAGCACCTCCTGAAGAAACAAGTTGGCTTGTGGGTGAATAAATTACCCAAGCAACTTAAGCCAAGTTATGAGTGTGATGACTTGCGACATCAACAAATCCTAGAAACCACTCGCTTGTCATCTGAAAACACAATCCAGAAGACACATAAGCAAAGTCTAAAAAGAACTAACTCTACAAAAATGTACAACTATAGTACAAGAAAAAGAATATATGCCTATGCGTAATACTTTTTCAAGTAGAGCCCATTTCTAGGCTTGGGCAGCTTAAAACCATCATAATCCATCAATTCATATGAACCTTTCCTTAAGAATTTAGAAACAATATAGGGTCCGATCCACATAGATTTGAACTTGCCTATCCCCAAGGGATCCTTGTCTTGATCGTAATCCAAAACAAGGTCTCCTTTGGAGAAAACCCTAGGTTTTACAGGCTTTTCATATTGATGTTTGACTCAGTTCTTGTGAGATTCATTCCCAATGAATGCATTGCAGTGCTGCTCATCCAAATGTTCTAAATGAAGTAATCATTCTTCCAAAGCAGAAGTTTCAGGTAGTAGTTGGATAGACAACTTCAATGATAGAATCTCGCATTCAATCGGTGTGACTTCCTCCATCCCGTGAACGAGTTGAAATGGTGAAAAAACGGTAGCCGTCTTGATATTAGAAAGATATGCCCAAAGATCTAGATACAACATGATGTGCTAGTTTGACCTACTGACATTGACGGTACGTTGAAGAATAGTTTTCAAAGTTTTTTTGACTGTTTCAACTTGACCATTCTCCTACGGATAAAACAAAGACGATTTTTCTTGCCGAAATCCTAACATAGTGGTCAACTCAATCATCACGTAGTTATGGAAATTTCTACCATGATCAGTGACGATCTCTGTAGGTATGCTAAACCTGGCAATGATCTAATTGAAAACGAAATAAGCTGTGGTTTCTCCATCTGCTTTCACAACAGGAATTGCCTTGACCCACTTCGTAAAGTAGTTGAATACAATGATGATGTAATGATGTTCCCCAACAAAAACTAGGTTACAAGTCATGTAATCAATCCCCCACTTGGTGAAGGGACCCGCTGTGATAACAGAGTGAAGAGGAGACGGATGTGCTCGCATTTTCTTTGTGAAAAACTGACATGGACGATAGTGTTTCACGGCTTCCACACAATATTTGATGATGGTGGGCCAAAATGTAACATCCCGATATTTTCATAAAAAAAAAAATTTAAATCGCCATTAAAAGCTAATATTTGTAAAATGCGGAAATAATAATAATTAATAAAGCAGTAATTAATAAATGCAACATTTGGTAGGAAACAATTTAATGGATGTGTCTTTTTGTCTTTTGATGGTGTATTGTGTCGGTGACACACCATGAATCCAATTAATGATTATGTTCTTTATTTATATAGTGGAATGATTGAAAATTGTGATGCATTTGGAAAACAGAATTCTTCTTGACAAGTGCTGACAGTTTAAATTTTCTGGATGATGATGAAAGGGGTCCCACGAGGTGCCCCGAGGCTTACTTAGCTACTCAGCTAAATCATTGTACTCATCCTTCATGCGCAGATTCGCAGGTAAGAGACAACGATAAAATTCAGAGTGTTTAATAGTCGTGATATAATAAAAAACTGCTTATGATTTCGACGCTACAGGTATGGTTTCCTTCCAATTTGTAAGATGAACTTGGCTATCTCAAATACTGCAGATATCATCAATCTCAGGGTGTGCTTATTATGAATGTTTTCGTTAGGTGTCTATGACTTTACGTGTGGTCATTCCATGAATGACTTGCGGCTGTTAAAATAATTCTTTTATAAATTTTGACGGTGATAATTTTAGGACAAGGGCACATGGTCCTAAGCATACTATAGAAAGAGTGATAAGGTGGTTCTAGTCTCTATTACCCAGGAAATTAAAATGGTGATGCATTAAACATTAATACCCTACCATGCAATGTATGCGATGGGTCCTTGGGTAGCAACCATACCCTAAGGGTGTATTCATTAAACTTATGATGTAAACAAAGCTTTAAGAGCTTTATAATGATCCTTATGATGAACTTTATAGTAAAATTTATATGTTGGGGCGGAGTCAATCCATGCCCTATGATTGATCGCGATCTAGGTGGATATTCATATTCTATGAATGTGCTCGAAATTGGTTAAATGGAACATATAAGACCTTTATTATATGCTACCGAGAATGCTATACCTTGATATTATTTATATGTCGATTGTATTAATGTTGATCCGTATGGTTGGCAGGTAGAATGATGGCACTGCAAAAATCCTAGGTACGAAGTCGAGGGTGTAGTAAATGATTGGGTTTGCAATTAATTTTCCTGGCCACCGTGTTAAGGATAATGTTACGTGCACATCGTGGTGGATGTTCGGTGTGTGATAAGGTTTGGCAATGCTGAGTTGTAACAGGCCTCCTGCCCTGGTGTCAACAGAATTGGCAACTTCGTGGCTCGGGAGGTAGATGAGTAATTTAATACTACTTCTGCCACCCTCCAATGTGGCTTAATGAAATTAGATATCCGTCATTGATGGTTGTGCGTTGGGATTGAGATGAACCCTAACATAACTTATGGATTCTTGTAACGTTTTCTTGGTCATTGTTTTGGTGGTAGGGTTTGGGAGGTGAGGTCAACTGGCCAAGAGGCACTTAGGGTTTTGATGTTTTTCTAGCCTTCCTCGGGCTTGATCCTGAGACCGACATCAGTCCTCAAACTGTAGGTGAAAGCCATCAATGGAGGCCGAGCTTGGAGTTAAATGGTGTGGCAATCCACAGGTTGGATGAGTGCGTCAATTTGGCATTGTAGTAGCTTGCAAGTCTGGGGTTTCAATCGGGTTGTAAGTTTTCGGAAGGTATCACACAGTGTGGCCTTCGAGCTGAGTGTTTCTCCTTCGAAGTGGATGGATGTTGGCTTTGTCAAGCCTTTGTCACGACTCAGGTACAGTAAAGTCCCAACGATTTTAAGGTTTCCTTTGTTGCATGCACCGTATTTCAAGATTGATATTTAACTCAGTGTATGGTTGTTTGATAGGTAGCTCTCGGCAAAAAGTAGGGTGCCGGAATAGTTTATGGGGAGAAGAACTATAGCGAATCCACCAGCAAGCTTCAGTGGTATCCCTCCCTAGTGGTTCTCCTGGAATCGGACTTGATGAGCAGGGTGTTGGTAGCACACCTTCACAGCAGTGGCTTTGTCTCGCCTGCAGCATTTGGGGAAACGTTACTGTTTTAAGTTTTGTTGATAGTGTAGATGATGTAAATGTTTAAAATGTATGGCCGGCCATTCCTTGGCTCGGCAAGCTTGGTAGGGTTGAACCCTCGCGTTTGCAAGGATTCTTACAACTTTAACTTCTGTAGAATATCCTGGACCTGTTGGCGGATATGTTGGATCCGTTCAATGAACCGGGCGGCTTTGTCAGCTTCTGGGGACGAGTCGGCTGAGGTGGTCGCAAGGGGAAGTGCAACATCCATGGGGCCCAATGGTTGGAATCCCAACCCCACCTGAAAGGGGCTGTGGCCAGTTGAGCTATGCAAGGCTCGGTTGTAGCTATGTTGGACATAGGGGAGACTCTCATCCCATGTGCGGGGGTGTGTTGAATTGTACATGCGCAGAATATGTACGACCATCCAGTTGACGACCTCCGTTTGTCCATCGGTCTGGGGGTGGAAGGCAGTGGATTTGGTGAGCTTGGTATCCAGCAGTGACCAGAGGCTTGACCAGAATGAGCTGAGGAACCGACTGTGACGGTCTGAGATAATGGTCTGTGGGATCCCAAAATGTACCCATACTCATTCAAAGAAGAGCTTGGCAGTGGCTTCTGCTGTGATGTTCTTCTTGCAAGCGGATAGAATCGCCATCTTGGAAAAGCGATCAACAACCACGAAAACACAGTCATTTCCCCTCTTGGTGGACGGGAGGCCCGACATGTAGTCCATTGAGATGGATTCCCACGGCCTTTCAGGAGTAGGAAGAGGGGTGTATAGGCCCTGTTTCTTAGTGGTCGGTTTGGCAATAGTGCAAGCGGTGTAGGACCTCATATACTTGCCGACATCCTGTTGAAGTTTCGGCCAGTAGAAATGTTTCTGCAACACTGCCACTGTCTTCTCGACGCCAAAGTGTCCTGCCACCCGACTATAGTGAGCTTCCCAAATCAGCTTCGCACGCTCACTTGATGGAACGCAGAGATGGCCCAGATGACACAACAACCCGTCCTGAAGATGGAAATTAGCAACCACTGAGTTGGTGCCCAACATTTGATAGGTGGCGGAGAAGTCAGGGTCTGTCTTGTAGAGGTGAGGCCATCCGGAGGTCTCGTGGCCACAAGAGTCTAGCACCGTGGTAAGTGCCGCGACTGGAGGTCGACTGAGGCAGTCAGCAACTCGGTTGGTACTCCCTGTTTTATATTTGATGTTGAGGTGGAACTACTGTAAATATGTTGACCACTTCTGATGGCGGTCATTCTGCAACTTTCCTTGGGTCTGCATGAACTGTAGTGGCTTGTGATCAGTGTGGATGACTGTCTCCTTCCCAAGAATGTAATGTCTCCACTGGCGGCAGGCTTGTACAATGGAGTACATTTCTTTGTCATAGGTAGGGTACTTGCGAACAACATCCGATAGTGTCTCACTATGATATGCCACGGGGTGGCCGTGTTGAGTGAGAACGGCACCCACAGCATAATCTGAAGCATCTGTCTCGATCTCAAAGGGATGTTCCAGGTTCGGTAATGAGAGTACCGGCGATGAGCACAAACGCTTCTTCAAGTCATTGAAGGCTTGTTGTTGGGACAGGCCCCACACAAATTCTGCCTTACCACCACCCCAGGTCACTTGGCTGAGGGCCCATGCGATATGAGAGAATCCCAGCACGAACCGGCGATAGAAATTGGCGAGGCCCAAGAAGCTCCGAAGTTCAGTGAGTGTGGTTGGGGCTGGCCAGTCACGGATGACCTGGATCTTGGCTGGATCCACATGCACACCATGTCGATCAACGATGTAGCCTAAGTAATGGACCCTGTCCATGCCGAAGGAGCATTTTTCCAAGTTTGCATATAGTTTGTGCTTCCGCAGGGTGTGCAGAACCTGCTGAATATGCTGCAAGTGTTCCTCCCAAGTCTTGCTGTAGATGAGGATGTCATCCAGATACACCACTAAAAAATTGTTGGTGAAAGGTCGTACGATATCGTCCATCATCCACATAAAATTTGCTGTAGCATTTGTCAAACCAAAAGGCATGACCAGCCATTCAAAAAGACCTTCTTTTGACTTGAAAGCAGTCTTCCATACATCTGTCTGTTCTATTGGGACCTGGTGGTAGCCCGACTTCAGATCAATCTTACTGAAGTATTTGGCCCCCGTGAGCTGATCAAGGAGGTCATCGATTCGGGGAATCGGGTACCGGTTACGGACTGTGATTTTATTCAGGGCCCGGTAATCAATGCAGAGTCGCCAGGTCCCATTTTTCTTCTGCACCAGCACGATTGGGCTCCCACAAGGTGATGAACTGGGACGGATGTGCCCCTTGTGGAGCAATTCTTGGATCTGCCTCCTGATCTCCTCGTTTTCCAACAGAGAGCGACGATAGAGTGGCCCATTGGGTAGCGGTGCGCCTGGGGTCGGATCGATGGGATGCTTGACCTGGCAGTGCAGAGGTACCCCGGTCGGAGAGGAGAAGATATCTGAGTTTCCTTCCACCACCTTGTCCACTTGCTTCTGTTGTGTGGATAGATCGGTCGCGGAGGCCCGGGATGTGGCTGCGATCTTTCTTTCACTTTGAGAGCGAATCACGAAGAAGACAAATTTCCCGGTCTGAGAGATGACCTTCCTGCATTGCTTGGCAGAGATTAAGGAAATAGCACTAGGAGGGACTGCCTCGGGTATCCTGTACAATTTCCTGTTCAAAGAAATAATAACACTACGGGGCCTAGACTCATATACAGCACGACGTTTCCATAAATAAGGTTGGCCCAAAAGAACATCTGAAACTTCGAGAGGAGCAACATCACACAATACCTCATCCTTGAAGGGCTTGATGCCGTATGGCAATCGACACTGTTGGCTGACGCGGAGATCACTTCCTTTGCGGAGCCAGATAATGGTGTAGGGTTGTGGGTGCGGCGTTGTCGGTAGGGCCAGGCGCTTGACGACCTCTACTGAGATGAGATTCTTCTGGCTACCGCTATCGACGATGAAATGCAGCGGGGTGCCTTTTACCCACATCTGTGAATGGAAGAGGCGTTCTCCTTCTTCTGGCTCGTCTGGTTCATCAGGCTGGAGCTTGGTGGTGGCAACGGTGGCACTGGGTTCCGCGTCAATGATCCGTCTTCCCCTTTCTGGTTCGGACTCAGAGTCAGAACCCGCATCTGATTCAGATGCTTTCAATTCAACCACCAGCGACTGCTTTGAGCGGCAATCAGCATTGTTATGCCAAGGGCTCTTATGGAAGTCGCACCACTTCCCGGTATCTTTCTTTGTTTTTCCGGTGTCCTTCTTTGCTTGCGGCTTGGACTATTTGTCCTGATGCTGTCCATCTTTGCTCTGTCCTTTATTCTGTGGGTTGGGGCTGCCCTTTCCTGTCTTTTGCTGTGAAGGGTTCCCAGGCCCAAATTGCCGTGTCTTTTGTTTGAGCTTCTGCTCGATTTTGACAGCATACCGGTAGGCCGCGCCCAAGGAAGAGATGTCCAGAAATTCCATTTCGGTCTGGATGTATCTATGCAAACCACCGCGATACTTGAGCACCAGATGTTGCTCTGAATCTTTGATACCCAGCTTGGTGCGCAAGGTATGGAAGATATTTGTGAACTCTGGCACTGCTTGGTCTCTTTCTTGTCGCAGTGTGGTCCATTTGGTATACAAATCGTCATAACTTCCAACAGGGTAGTATTGTTCCTTAATAGCATCCCTGAAGGATTCCAAGGTGGCCGTGACTGAAAATAATGAGCCTTCTTCTGTGTCCTTTTGCTCGCAGAATGTTTCCCACCAATCTTTGACATGGGGAACGGCTCTGAGGAGCGCAAAAGTAATCTTTTCTTTATTCGAAAAGTTATGGACAGAAAAATACCCTTCTAGTAGATTCAACCACTTATCTACAGCATCTGCGTCTATCTGTCCTTCAAATATAGGGATATCAAAGTTGATTTGTACCTTGAAGGGGGCGGCGCCTCCACTCGAGGAAGATGCGTCGCTTGTTGGTAGTCGCCGAAGGATTTGCGCGAAATTATCCATCATCTCGTTCCTCTGCTGCGTGAGGGCTTCCTCAAGCAACATTTTGATAGGATCTCCTGTCCCATCATCTTTCTTTTCTCCTGCCATGAGAGGTCGCTTGGGCGTGCGAGAGATTTTGTCCTCAAGAGAAACAAGCTCGAGACCCAATTCTTTGTACCCTGACCTCGTTGGGGACATGCATTAAGACGACAAGGAGCAGACCGCTCTGATACCACTAATCCGGATTTTATGAGCAGAACGAAATGAATACAGATTATTATCAGATGCTTAACACAAAATAACAGAGATACAGTAAAACTGGTTTTCTATTCAGTAAGGAAATAAGCTAGAACTGTAAAATGCAGCGGAAAACAAGCTTGCTGGAATGGTGGCGGCTTATCTCTGAGAAGAGATGTGACGGCTGCTCTCCTTTCGCAAGAAGATGGTTACAATGAGGCTTTCAAGTCCTTTTACAATAAACAGGAATGTCAAAAACCCTAGACATCCAAAAACCTAACCCTAGGAGATGAAGCGCCAAAAGTCATGTGGGCCCCGTTTGGGTAAGTTAGTACATCAACTTCCCGGGGTCGTAACTTTTGCATACGATCTCCGTTTGGGGCGCTCGGTAGCCCGTTGGAAAGGTCTATCCGAGATTTACAACTTTCAAGTGGGGCCAAATGCATGCCAAGGGCAGCCATTTGGCCCCCCAAATTGTCAAAAAAGGTCGTTTAGGGCCTCAAAATGGCCCCGGAAGTTCAGGACCCGAAAAAACTGCTAAAAATAGTACAATACCAAAATTGCCATAAAACTGTTTTGAGCCAGTTTGAAAGGTGGGTGGCCACCAATATCCACCTGGATCAATCCTCCCTCCTTAGGAAGCAATGGTCTCCATTGCGTTGAGTTCCCCCATCAGATGAGGAAATTTCTACTGAATTTGGCCTTGGGTGAGCCACTTGCCTGGTGCAGGAGCTGCCCTGCTTTGACAACTCGATAAAGCTGGATCCTTTGATGTCGAGTGCCCTTGATCTGTGTGTGTGCAATATGATCACTGGATGCTTGTTGTAGGCAGTCAGGGTTGAGCTCTGTTGGTGTCAACTTCTCTGCTATCTCTGAGGAGTCTAATAGTGGTGGGAAATATGGCCGAAGGAGAGCCACGTTGAAGACTGGATGCAGACCCAGGAAGGGGGGAATGTTGAGCTCAAAAGCATTGTCACCCACCGCCTTGGTGATGGTGTACGGCCGATAATGGAGTGGGCGAAGCTTTCGATGGGGCCCTGTAAGGCGTTCTTTCTGCAAATGCAACCAAACTTTGTCGCCCACCTGAAACTTATGTGGCACCCGATGTTGATCATGGCGCTGCTTGTACTTGGCAATAGACTTCTGTAGAATATCCTGGACCTGTTGGCGGATATGTTGGATCCGTTCAATGAACCGGGCGGCTTTGTCAGCTTCTGGGGACGAGTCGGCCGAGGTGGTCGCAAGGGGAAGTGCAACATCCATGGGGCCCAATGGTTGGAATCCCAACCCCACCTGAAAGGGGCTGTGGCCAGTTGAGCTATGCAAGGCTCGGTTGTAGCTATGTTGGACATAGGGGAGACTCTCATCCCATGTGCGGGGGTGTGTTGAATTGTACATGCGCAGGATATGTACGACCATCTGGTTCACGACCTCCGTTTGTCCATCGGTCTGGGGGTGGAAGGCAGTGGATTTGGTGAGCTTTGTATCCAGCAGTGACCAGAGGCTTGACCAGAATGAGCTGAGGAACCGACTGTCACGATCTGAGATAATGGTCTGTGGGATCCCAAAATGTACCCATACTCGTTCAAAGAAGAGCTTGGCAGTGGCTTCTGCTGTGATGTTCTTCTTGCAAGCGGCTAGAATCGCCATCTTGGAAAAACGATCAACAACCACGAAAACACAGTCGTTTCCCCTCTTGGTGGATGGGAGTCCCGACATGTAGTCCATTGAGATGGATTCCCACGGCCTTTCAGGAGTAGGCAGAGGGGTGTATAGGCCCTGTTTCTTAGTGGTTGGTTTGGCAATAGTGCAATCGGTGCAGGACCTGATATACTTGCCGACATCCTGTCGAAGTTTCAGCCAGTAGAAATGTTTCTGCAACACTGCCACTGTCTTCTCGACGCCAAAGTGTCCTGCCACCCGACTATAGTGAGCTTCCCAAATCAGCTTCGCACGCTCACTTGATGGAACGCAGAGATGGCCCAGATAACACAACAACCCGTCCTGAATATGGAAATTAGCAACCACTGAGTTGGTGCCCAACATTTGATAGGTGGCGGAGAAGTCAGGGTCTGTCTTGTAGAGGTGAGGCCATCCGGAGATCTTGTGGCCACAAGAGTCTAGCACCGTGGTAAGTGCCGCGACTGGAGGTCGACTGAGGCAGTCAGCAACTCGGTTGGTACTCCCTGTTTTATATTTGATGTTGAGGTGGAACTACTGTAAATATGTTGACCACTTCTGATAGCGGTCATTCTGCAACTTTCCTTGGGTCTGCATGAACTGTAGTGGCTTGTGATCAGTGTGGATGACTGTCTCCTTCCCAAGAATTTAATGTCTCCAATGGCGGCAGGCTTGTACAATGGAGTACATTTCTTTGTCATAGGTAGGGTACTTGCGAATAGCATCCGATAGTGTCTCACTATGATATGCCACGGGGTGGCCGTGTTGAGTGAGAACGGCACCCACAGCATAATCTGAAGCATCTGTCTCGATCTCAAAGGGATGTTGCAGGTTCAGTAATGAGAGTACCGGCGATGAGCACAAACGCTTCTTCAAGTCATTGAAGGCTTGTTGTTGGGACAGGCCCCACACAAATTTTGCCTTACCACCACCCCTGGTCACTTGGCTGAGGGCCCATGCGATATGAGAGAATCCCAGCACGAACCGACAATAGAAATTGGCGAGGCCCAAGAAGCTCCGAAGTTCAGTGAGTGTGGTTGGGGCTGGCCAGTCACGGATGACCTGGATCTTGGCTGGATCCACATGCACACCATGTCGATCAACGATGTAGCCTAAGTAATGGACCCTGTCCATGCCGAAGGAGCATTTTTCCAAGTTTGCATATAGTTTGTGCTTCCGCAGGGTGTGCAGAACCTGCTGAATATGCTGCAAGTGTTCCTCCCAAGTCTTGCTGTAGATGAGGATGTCATCCAGATACACCACTACAAAATTGTTGGTGAAAGGTCGTAGGATATCGTCCATCATCCTCATAAAAGTTGCTGGAGCATTTGTCAAACCAAAAGGCATGACCAGCCATTCAAAAAGACCTTCTTTTAACTTGAAGGCAGTCTTCCATACATCTGTCTGTTCTATTGGGACCTGGTGGTAGCCCGACTTCAGATCAATCTTACTGAAGTATTTGGCCCCCGTGAGATGATCAAGGAGGTCATCGATTCGGGGAATCGGGTACCGGTTACGGACTGTGATTTTATTCAGGGCCCGGTAATCAATGCAGAGTCGCCAGGTCCCATCTTTCTTCTGCACCAGCACGATTGGGCTCCCACAAGGTGATGAACTAGGACGGATGTGCCCCTTGTGGAGCAATTCTTGGATCTGCCTCCTGATCTCCTTGTTTTCCAACAGAGAGCGGCGATAGAGTGGCCCATTGGGTAGCGGTGCTCCTGGGGTCAGATCGATGGGATGCTTGACCTGGCAGTGCAGAGGTACCCCGATCGGAGAGGAGAAGATATCTGAGTATCCTTCCACCACCTTGTCCACTTGCTTCTGTTGTGTGGATAGATCGGTCGCGGAGGCCAGGGATGTGGCTGCGATCTTTCTTTCACTTTGAGAGTGAATCACGAAGAAGACAAATTTCTCGGTCTGAGAGATGACCTTCCTGCATTGCTTGGCAGAGATCAAGGACATAGCACTAGGAGGGACTGCCTCGGGTATCCTGTACAATTTCCTGTTCAAAGAAATAATAACACTACGGGGCCTAGACTCATATACAGCATGACGTTTCCATAAATAAGGTTGGCCCAAAAGAACATCTGAAACTTCGAGAGGAGCAACATCACACAATACCTCATCCTTGAAGGGCTTGATGCCGTATGGCAGTCGGCACTGTTGGCTGACGCGGAGATCGCTTCCTTTGCGGAGCCATCCAATGGTGTAGGGTTGTGGGTGCGGCGTTGTTGGTAGGGCCAGGCGCTTGACGACCCATACTCGTTCAAAGAAGAGCTTGGCAGTGGCTTCTGCTGTGATGTTCTTCTTGCAAGCGGCTAGAATCGCCATCTTGGAAAAGCGATCAACAACCACGAAAACACAGTCGTTTCCCCTCTTGGTGGACGGGAGGCCCGACATGTAGTCCATTGAGATGGATTCCCATGGCCTTTCAGGAGTAGGCAGAGGGGTGTATAGGCCCTGTTTCTTAGTGGTCGGTTTGGCAATAGCGCAAGCGGTGCAGGACCTGATATACTTGCCGACATCCTGTCGAAGTTTCGGCCAGTAGAAATGTTTCTGCAACACTGCCACTGTCTTCTCGACGCCAAAGTGTCCTGCCACCCGACTATAGTGAGCTTCCCAAATCAGCTTCGCACGCTCACTTGATGGAACGCAGAGATGGCCCAGATGACACAACAACCCGTCCTGAAGATGGAAATTAGCAACCACTGAGTTGGTGCCCAACATTTGATAGGTGGCGGAGAAGTCAGGGTCTGTCTTGTAGAGGTGAGGCCATCCGGAGGTCTCGTGGCCACAAGAATCTAGCATCGTGGTAAGTGCCGCGACTGGAGGTCGACTGAGGCAGTCAGCAACTCGGTTGGTACTCCCTGTTTTATATTTGATGTTGAGGTGGAACTACTGTAAATATGTTGACCACTTCTGATGGCGGTCATTCTGCAACTTTCCTTGGGTCTCAATGAACTGTAGTGGCTTGTGATCAGTGTGGATGACTGTCTCCTTCCCAAGAATGTAATGTCTCCACTGGCGGCAGGCTTGTACAATGGAGTACATTTCTTTGTCATAGGTAGGGTACTTGCGAACAGCATCCGATAGTGTCTCACTATGATATGCCACGGGGTGGCCGTGTTGAGTGAGAACGGCACCCACAACATAATCTGAAGCATCTGTCTCGATCTCAAAGGGATGTTGCAGGTTCGGTAATGAGAGTACCGACGATGAGCACAAACGCTTCTTCAAGTCATTGAAGGCTTGTTGTTGGGACAGGCCCCACACAAATTTTTCCTTACCACCACCCCTGGTCACTTGGCTGAGGGCCCATGCGATATGAGAGAATCCCAGCACGAACCGGCGATAGAAATTGGCGAGGCCCAAGAAGCTCCGAAGTTCAGTGAGTGTGGTTGGGGCTGGCCAGTCACGGATGACCTGGATCTTGGCTGGATCCACATGCACACCATGTCGATCAACGATGTAGCCTAAGTAATGGACCCTGTCCATGCCGAAGGAGCATTTTTCCAAGTTTGCATATAGTTTGTGCTTCCGCAGGGTGTGCAGAACCTGCTGAATATGCTGCAAGTGTTCCTCCCAAGTCTTGCTGTAGATGAGGATGTCATCCAGATACACCGCTACAAAATTGTTGGTGAAAGGTCGTAGGATATCGTCCATCATCCTCATAAAAGTTGCTGGAGCATTTGTCAAACCAAAAGGCATGACCAGCCATTCAAAAAGACCTTCTTTTGACTTGAAGGCAGTCTTCCATACATCTGTCTGTTCTATTGGGACCTGGTGGTAGCCCGACTTTAGATCAATCTTACTGAAGTATTTGGCCCCTGTGAGCTGATCAAGGAGGTCATCGATTCGGGGAATCGGGTACCGGTTACGGACAGTGATTTTATTCAGGGCCTGGTAATCAATGCAGAGTCGCCAGGTCCCATCTTTCTTCTGCACCAGCACGATTGGGCTCCCACAAGGTGATGAACTGGGATGGATGTGCCCCTTGTGGAGCAATTCTTGGATCTGCTTCCTGATCTCCTCGTTTTCCAACAGAGAGCGGCGATAGAGTGGCCCATTGGGTAGCGGTGCGCCTGGGGTCAGATCGATGGGATGCTTGACCTGGCAGTGCAGAGGTACCCCGGTCGGAGAGGAGAAGATATATGAGTATCCTTCCACCACCTTGTCCACTTGCTTCTGTTTTGTGGATAGATCGGTCACGGAGGCCCGGGATGTGGCTGCGATCTTTCTTTCACTTTGAGAGCGAATCACGAAGAAGACAAATTTCCCGGTGTGAGAGATGACCTTCCTGCATTGCTTGGCAGAGATCGAGGAAATAGCACTAGGAGGGACTACCTCGGGTATCCTGTACAATTTCCTGTTCAAAGAAATAATAACACTACGGGGCCTAGACTCATATACAGCATGACGTTTCCATAAATAAGGTTGGCCCAAAAGAACATTTGAAACTTCGAGAGGAGCAACATCACACAATACCTCATCCTTGAAGGGCTTGATGCCGTATGGCAGTCGGCACTGTTGGTTGACGTGGAGATCGCTTCCTTTGCGGAGACATCCAATGGTGTAGGGTTGTGGGTGCGGCGTTGTCGGTAGGGCCAGGCGCTTGACGACCTCTACTGAGATGAGATTCTTCTGGCTACCGCTATCGACGATGAAATGCAGCGGGGTGTCTTTTACCCACATCTGTGAATGGAAGAGGCGTTCTCCTTCTTCTAGCTCGTCTGGTTCATCAGGCTGGAGCTTGGTGGTGGCAACGGTGGCACTGGGTTCCGCGTCAATGATCCGTCTTCCCCTTTCTGGTTCAGACTCAGAGTTAGAACCCGCATCTGATTCAGATGCTTTCAATTCAGCCACCAGCGACTGCTTTGAGCGGCAATCAGCAGTGTTATGCCAAGGGCTCTTATGGAAGTCGCACCACTTCCCGGTATCCTTCTTTGTTTTTCCGGTGTCCTTCTTTGCTTATGGCTTGGACTGGTTGTCCTGATGCTGTCCATCTTTGCTATGTTCTTTATTCTGTGGGTTGGGGCTGCCCTTTCCTGTCTTTTGCTGTGAAGGGTTCCCAGGCCCAAATTGCCGTGTCTTTTGTTTGAGCTTCTGCTCGATTTTGACAGCATATCAGTAGGCCGCGCCCAAGGAAGAGATGTCCAGAAATTCCATTTCGGTCTGGATGTATCTATGCAAACCACCGCGATACTTGAGCACCAGATGTCGCTCTGAATCTTTGATACCCAGCTTGGTGCGCAAGGTATGGAAGATATTTGTGAACTCTGGCACTGCTTGTTCTCTTTCTTGTTGTAGTGTGGTCCATTTGGTATACAAATCGTCATAACTTCCAACAGGGTAGTATTGTTCCTTAATAGCATCCCTGAAGGATTCCCAGGTGGTCGTGACTGAAAATAATGAGCCTTCTTCTGTGTCCTTTTGCTCGCAGAATGTTTCCCACCAATCTTTGACATGGGGAACGGCTTTGAGGAGCGCAAAAGTAATCTTTTCTTTATTCGAAAAGTTATGGACAGAAAAATACCCTTCTAGTAGATTCAACTACTTATCTACAACATCTGCGTCTATCTGTCCTTCAAATATAGGGATATCAAAGTTGATTTGTACCTTGAAGGGGGCGGCGCCTCCGCTCGAGGAAGATGCGTCGCTTGTTGGTAGTCGCCGAAGGATTTGCGCGAAATTATCCATCATCTCATTCCTCTGCTGTGTGAGGGCTTCCTCAAGCAACATTTTGATAGGATCTCCTGTCCCATCATCTTTCTTTTCTCCTGCCATGAGAGGTCGCTTGGGCATGCGAGAGCTTTTGTCCTCAAGAGAAACAAGCTCGAGACCCAATTCTTTGTACCCTGACCTCGTTGGGGACATGCATTAAGACGACAAGGAGCAGACCGCTCTGATACCACTGATCCGGATTTTATGAGCAGAACGAAATGAATACAGATTATTATCAGATGCTTAACACAAAATAACAGAGATACAGTAAAACTGGTTTTCTATTCAATAAGGAAATAAGTTAGAACTGTAAAATGCAGCGGAAAACAAGCTTGCTGGAATGGTGGCGGCTTATCTCTGAGAAGAGATGTGACGACTGCTCTCCTTTCACAAGAAGATGGTTACAATGAGGCTCTCAAGGCCTTTTACAATAAACAGGAATGTCAAAAACCCTAGACATCCAAAAACCTAACCCTAGGAGATGAAGCGCCAAAAGTCATGTGGGCCCCGTTTGGGTAAGTTAGTACATCAACTTCCTGGGGTCGTAACTTTTGCATACGATCTCCGTTTGGGGCGCTCGGTAGCCCGTTGGAAAGGTCTATCCGAGATTTACAAATTTCGACTGGGGCCAAATGCATGCCGAAGGCAACCATTTGGCCCCCCAAATTGCCAAAAAAGGTCGTTTAGGGCCTCAAAATGGCCCTGTAAGTTCAGGACCCGAAAAACTGCTAAAAATAGTACAATACCAAAATTGCCATAAAACTGTTTTGAGCCAGTTGGAAAGGTGGGTGGCCACCAATATCCACCTGGATCAGCTGCTATGTCCACAGACATGGATCTCCTGCTTCCTTTGATGAGGGTTTCCGCATTGGTGGATCTTCATCTTCTGTTGCAGGCTTGCTGCAAAGGTTCTTAGCTGTTGCTGGTCACAGGCAGAGTTGTTTTTGCTGGGGTTACTGCTGCTTAGGGTTCGTGAAGGCTGGTGGGTGCTTTTGGTGGAGGCGTTTGAGTCTTTTTGGCACCTGGGAATCTCGGCGTGCTATGGCGGTCTGCTCCTTGCTTTAATTTGTGATCTTGGCTGGCTACGTTTTCATCTGGGGTTTGCTGGGCGCTGCTGCTTCCCCTGATGAGGGTTTGGCATTGACGGATCCTTTCTTTCGGTGGAGGCATAGACGCTGCGGTTTTGCTGAGGATCCTGATGCCTAGGGTTCTTGGAGGCTGACGTGTGTGGGGCACCCATTCTCTGGAGTTTGTGGTTAGCCGTCTTGACGGAAGTTTTCCGTTTTCTGTTATTTCTGCATCTTCTTTTTTTTTTTTCTGGGCAATGAGGGTTTGTTCCCGAGCTCTTTTTCTGTTTCCACCTATATGTGACAATGTATGGAGTAGTTTACACTCTCCATATATTTGCAGAATGTAATTTTTTATCTTCTGATAATAAAATTATGAATTTTTTCGAGGAAAAAAAAAAGTTGTTTATTTAAACAATGGCTATAAGCCATAAGTGATTTACTTGGCTTACATTGCATCTGTGCATACATGGGTTAAGCTGAGAATAGGAAGGTGTTGGTTTTGTTTGAATACAAATGTGATAATTGCTAAACCCTAGCTGTCGATGTTAATGAAGTCTGCTGGTCTATAATGATGTTTAAGGAAACAAGAATAATAGATCTTGATTCTACTGTTAGATCATCTATGGTAATGAAACATTTGATTTGGCAGTTGTTTAAATGTTTGTAAATAATAATGTGATGAGAATAGGTCAACCTTGGTTTGGGTGTAGAGATACTGTAACATGCTCTGTCAATTCGATAATGCTATGCTTTTTTCTTGCTTTTAATAACATGATATTCTGCGATGTAAATTCTGTCACGTGCAGTTGATAATATAGAAAACAAGAAAACGATAGTGCATTCGTTAGTTAATTTAATTGCTTATGAATATAATAGTTTTTCTATTTTAATTCTCTCCCTATATTAGTCCAATTTGGACTCTCTGGAGAAAATGAAAGAACAATGCAGTACTCCTTTTTTTTTTGCACAAAATAATAGTACAGTGATGACAAGAATTTCTATAATGATTAGCCAAATTCAAATAACAATAAAAGAATGAGTATGTGGTTAAACAGAATGCTTGATATTGTTTTCTTTGAAGAAATAACTGAAGACCAGTAAACCCTAGTTGTTAACACAATGTTCACCTTCAAAAATCAGAAAAGAATCTACTGCTATGACTAGTTTCTGGTAGGTTGTTCAACATACATATTTGAACAGTAAAAACAATGCATGCAAGGATCTAATCTACAGCTGCTAAAATAGAAGATGCATGAGGAACATAAGTCTGTGCATGGGTGGTCTCTTTGGTTTAGATATTTAGATGCATGCTAGGTTTCACTTTTAACTGAACAGATTTAATGCTACCTCTCTATACTGGAGTACGATGCACCTCCACACATGGGGAAAAATGCAGAGGAGTCATTTTATCAATTCAGCAAATCTAAATTAGTTAGGATCTAACATTTTACTGCTATTGATCATTAATAATATTACTAAGCCATTTTCTGAGAGCATTCATATGATTGACAAAGAAACACAAAAGAATAGAACTTGAGTGTGATGGGAGGAACAAATCACTCAAGAAGCCTGTTCCACCCAACTTGCTCCCAAGCAGCCAAGATGTCTGCCTTAGGACCCCGAGCCTGTCCACTGATCCACTAGGAGGAAGACGTTTTTGCAGCTTAGGACCTCTACTTGTAGCAGCAAGGAATTTATCCAGCCTTACCGGCTTAGTAAGTAATTGGACCAGCACCAGCACCTCTGGTCTGGCCTTCTCATAATATTTGCAGACTTATACTTGCACTCTCCACAACCTCCCTATTCGAATCTCTCAGCCATCACCTGATGAGCATGAGGAATGTTTCTGCATAAAACATTGTAAGAGCTTCCTGCTCAATTCGAATTTCCTTTTATAGGCTGCCTAGGTCTTTTTTGTAATTAATTGGTCATTAGTGAGCTACCTACTCACCTCCGTCCACCTGGAGGGGGAAATGCCACAAAATTAGGGGGAGTTGTCCCATACCAACAGCTATTGGTAGAGTGCAAATGTAGCCATCTGTCCCAATCCTTCCAGCAGCTTCCATTCCTCCTAGTGGGCCAGTGGACACTCTTGTAACAGCTTTCTTGAGTGTTTGTCTCTCATTTTTATAATAATGAGTCATTACATTCATCTTTGACCTAATTGGTCATAATTACAAAACTTGTAATTATAATTTAACACAAAGTATTTTTTCAAAAAGGATAATAGTAGAAAATAATTATTCTCAAAAATTGGGTAGGTGACATACACCCCCCCTTCAGCCTCAACATCGTCCTTGATGTTGCTTTATTCACTCCTTGAGTGTTCCTGGAACAAAGTTGGGTATGCAACCCGCATACTACTCTCTAACTCCCAGGTAGCCTCTGCTGGACTATAGTGCTTCCATTGCACTTTTACTTGGCCAACCATGCGGTTTCGGAGTAGAGTTTCTTTCCTTGCGAGAATACAGCCCGGTTCCACCGGAAAATCGCCGCCTTGTTCCACCTGAACATTATTCCAATTTACAACATGAGTAGGATCGTGCACATATTTCTTTAAAAATGAAATGTGAAAAAAATTATGGACTTTTAGGTTTGAAGGTAAGGCTAATTGATATGCCACAGGTCCAACTCTGGACAAGATTTCGAAAGGACCACAATACCTGGGTGCCAGTTTGGCACAGCTTCCCAATTTTAAGGAACTCTTTTTTGGCCTTACCTTAAGAAAAACATGTTTACCAACCTGGAACTCTTTATGAGTTCTATCCTCGGCAGCTTTAAGATTCCCTTGTACTTGCTTCATGATTAGTTCTAATTCCTGCAACATTTCGGGCCCTAAGGTGACCTTGCTAACCGGATCACTCCATGACACCGGTGTGTTACACTTTCTTCCGTAAAGGATCTCAAATGGGCTAAGTTTGGCTGAAGCATGGTAGTGATTATTATACGGAAACTCTACTAAATGCAAGTAGTCTTCCCACTTACCAGGCTGATCCTTAACATACATTCTGAGCATATATTCCAATATCTGGTTCACCCTTTCAGTATGTCCGTCTGTTTGCGGATGGAACGCAGTGCTGAAATTTAAGGTGGTGTTTAACCCCTTGAACAAAGACCTCCAAAATTTACCTGTGAACTTCAAATCTCGGTCTGAAACTATTACCTTGGGTATGCCATGCAGTCGGAAAATTTGTTTCATAAAAATCTCTACGATATCAAGAGCTTTATGGGTAGTTTTGACAGGGATAAAATGGGCTGCCTTGCTAAGTTTGTCTACTACCACCATGATGGAGTCGTGCTGTTTTTGATTCTTTGGTAACCCAGTGATGAAATCTATACTTATGAATTCCCATTTCCAGCTGGGTATAGGCAAGGGCTGCAGCAATCCAGCAGGATGCTGATGTTCCACCTTCACTTTTTGACAGTCAAAACACTTAGCTATATACTCCGCTACTTCATCCTTCATCCTGGGCCAGTATTACTCATTCCTTAGCATTGTGATGGTTTTCTGGTAACCTGGATGGCAAAAATAGTGGCTTTTGTGCATCTCATCCAAAATCAGAATTTTTACTGTTGGTACGTTTGGTATGTACAATCTATTTTGTGTAGCAGTAAGCCATTTTCCTTCAAATTGAAATCTGTTACAGAATTTTCAGAGTTGTTTTCTGCTGTCCTTTCCTGTAATTTTCAGTATTCCTCATCCTCCTTAATTCCTTCAAAAATCTGTTCCTCCAAATCTGTTGCGTATGTGCTGATGGCTGAAACAAAATGTATCCTATCATTACGACTTAATGCGTCGGCAACTTTATTCTCCTTCCCCTTAATGTGCTGAATTTCAAAATCATACTCACTCAGAAAAGTTAGCCATCTGGCTTGCCTGGCATTCAAATTTGTTTGATCTAACAAACATTTCAGCCCCATATTATCCGTCATCAAGGTAAATGTTTTTCCGATAAGGTGGTGACACCACATTTTCAAGGCATGAATCACTGCTAACAATTCTAGGTCGTAGGTGGAATAGTTCTTCTCATGTATTTTCAGTTTTCTTGATTCGTATGCTACAACATGTCCCTCTTGCATTAGGACTCCTCCCAGTTCATCATTGCATGCATCTGTGCATACTGCAAAATCTTTATTAGGATCTGCAATCCTCAAAATAGGCACTGAAGTCAGCAATTCTTTTAACTTTACAAAGTTGTCCGCACACTTTTGATCCCAGACAAACTTCTTTCCCTTTCTCTGCAGCGATGTTATGGGGTTTTCAATCCTGGAAAACCCCTCAATGAATTTTCTGTAATAACCAGTGATGCCCATAAATGATTGCACATCCGTCACATCCTTAGGAATCGGTCGTTCATTAATGGCCTTTATCTTGGCGGGGTCAACCGAAATCCCTTCCTTAGAGATTATGTGTCCTAAGTATTGAATCTTGCCCTTGTAAAAATCACATTTGCTGAACTTAGCATACAGCTGGTGCTTCCTCAGAACTTGCAGAATGATATGTAGATGTTCATCATGCTCTTCCTTGTTCTTAGAATATACCAAAATGTCATCGATGAACACAACTGCAAACTTATCTAAGTATTTGTGCAGAATTTTGTTCATTAAGCACATAAACACAACAGGCGCATTAGTTAATCCAAATGGTATGACAATGAACTCATAGTGTCCATAACGAGTTCTAAAGGCTGTTTTGAAAATGTCTTCATCCTTCACACGGACCTGATGATATCCTGATCGTAAATCGATCGTCGAGAACACTGTTGCTCCACATAACTGGTCAAAAAGATCGTCAATGCGGGGCAACGGGTACCTATTCTTGATCGTCAATTTATTCAATTGACGATAATCTATGCAAAGTCTTAGGGTACCATCCTTCTTCTTAACAAAAATGACCGGTGCTCCCCAAAGGGACACGCTGGGTCTTATATATTTTTTATCGATCAGCTCCTTCAGCCAAGATTTTAACTCATTCAGCTCTAGTATATTCATCCAGTATGGAGCTTTAGAACTTGGTACAACACCAGGTATTAATTCAATAGTAAAATCTAGGTCCCTTTTGGGAGGTAATTCTGGGATCTCTTCAGGAAAAATATCTTGGAAATCTTGTAAGACAGGTATGTCCTCCAATTTTAGTTTGTCCTCCTTAGTACTTATCTCATCATGCACCGCATTTATAGAAAACATCTGACACCCTTTTCTAATTGCCCTTTTCACTTGCATGGCTGAAATCTGTCGAACGACTATTTTTCTAGGGATGCCTTTTACCTCTGTTGTCTTTCCTTGATCATCCAGGAAAATGATTTTTTTTTCATAACAATTCAGAATGACACGATGGGTTTCTAACCAGTCCATACTAATTAGGATGTCATATAACCCTAATGGAAGAATATTTAGCTTAACCTGTGTTGTTAGTTGATTCATAGATAAAGCACAATTTTCCACAAAATCAAAAACCTTTCTTTTTGTTCCTGTCGCTAATCTAACTAACCAGAATTGATCGAATTTCTCTGTTTTCAAATCAAGTCTTTCTACAACAACTGGTGATATATAACTTAGACTAGAACTGAGGTCAATTAAAATAGAAACTGGGTGGTTTTGTAGCATACCTTCGACCTCCACCATTGAGACTTGGTGTTCTGCTTGCTGGTTGTCTAATGTTGCACTAATTTGGGGTACTTCTCTTGCCACATCTCCTACAATAGCTTCAGACTGTATGGAGTGAATATGGTTGGCTGCCCATTTCTTGAGGGGACAGTTTGAGGCATAATGGGCCCTTGGCACTCAAAGAATTTTATAGGTGGCTTTTGTTGATTGGTCTTGGCAACATTGGGGACATTTCTGGGTGTTGTAAATTTCTGCTGCTGATTATTTCTGTTCTGCTGAAATTTTTTATTCTGAAAATTTCTCTTCTGGAAACTGGAATTGCCACCATATCTAAAATTCTTCTTTTTCTGTTCAAAGTTACTGGGTTTTGGGTTTTTCCAGCTAGGTACCCCTTCTCTTTTCTTATTTTGGTCAAAGCAAAAAGTGGTTTTCCTCATGGCTTCCTCTAGTGTCTTAGGGTTATCGTACTCTATCCTGTCCTTGATGTGGAAAGGTAGACAACTTAGGTACCTCTGGACCTTCGGCTTTTCTTCCACCATATATGACACATATCTTAGCAAACTTAAAAACTTGCTATTCAGTTCTTTCATGTTCATCGTTCCTAGTTTCAGATCATAAAATTCTTTGGATTTTTCTTCATAATACTGCTCAGATAAGAATTTCTTCTTGAAATGTCTTTTAAAAGTACTCCAACTCACATCTCGGTCTTTTATACCTTTTACCCTTTTAAGGTCTTGCCACCAAATATCTTCCTTCCCGATCAGATTATAAATTGCCATCTTTGCCTTTAAGGATTCTGAATAGTCGTAGATCTGAAAATCCTTTTTCATGCCGGACAGCCATGCTTCCGCTGTCTCTCCTTTTTCTGTCTCGCCATTGAAAGTTGGGGGTTTGATTTTCTTGAATTCACCAGATATCTGTTCGTACTGTTTATTCCTTTTTCTTTTTGGCTTAAAGTCTCCTTCACTGCTGTCACTAGAGTAGTTATTCTTCTTTTTACGTGGATGTTTGGCAGCTCTTGATGACGTTGAGTTTCTATTTTCTTCAGCTGTTTTTGTTTGTTTATTCTTGCCTTCATGGGATAGCTCTTTAGTTTCAGAAGTATGTTCTAGGTTCTGTTCATATTTTGGATATTGGTCGAACAGTGCTTGTTTCAACTCTTCCTGTGTCCTCAGGATTCTTTCATTGTCCTGTTTTACTGACTGGATCTCTGCTTTTAATTCATGAAAAGCACGCAATAATTCTGACAAATCGTTACCCCGATTGCCCTGGAATTGTTGTTCCATACTTGGGTTGTTTGGCGGAAATCTGCCCCTTATGTGTTCAGCTGATCCTTCCATATCTGTAAATCAAAGAAAATTTTCTGTATAGGACAAAATAATTTAAACTTGAGTTAGCGAAAATTTTCACAGTCATAAATTTTCTATTTGCGTGTTTCTTGGACCGTCTTTAGGCCTAGAGTTCGAACACGAGCTCTGATACCACATGTAACATCCCGATATTTTCATAAAAACAAAAAAATTTAAATCGCCATTAAAAGCTAATATTTGTAAAATGCGGAAATAATAATAATTAATAAAGCAGTAATTAATAAATGTGACATTTGGTAGGAAACAATTTAATGGCTGTGTCTTTTTGTCTTCTGATGGTGTATCGTGTCGGCGATATGTCATGAATCCAATTAATGATTATGTTCTTTATTTATATGCTGGAATGATTGAAAATTGTGATGCATTTGGAAAACAAAATTCTTCTTGACAAGTGCTGACAGTTTAAATTTTCTGGATGATGATGAAAGGGGTCCCACGAGGTGCCCCGAGGCTTACTTATCTACTCAGCTAAAGCATTGTACTCATCCTCCATGTGCAGATTCGTAGGTAAGAGATAGCGATAAAATTCAGAGTGTTTAATAACCGTGATATAAATAAAAACTGCTTATGATTTCGACGCTACAGGTATGGTTTCCTTCCAATTTGTAAGATGAACTTGGCTATCTCAAAGACTGCAGATATCGTCAATCTCAGGGTGTGCTTGTTATGAATGTTTTCGTTAGGTGTCTATGACTTTACTTGTGGTCATTCCATGAATGAATTGCGGCTGTTAAAATAATTCTTTTATAAATTTTGACGATGACAATTTTAGGACAAGGGCACATGGTCCTAAGCATACTATAGAAAGAGTGATAAGGTGGTTCTAGTCTCTATTACCTAGGCAATTAAAATGATGATGCATTAAAGATTAATACCCTACCATGCAATGTATGCGATGGGTCCTTGGGTGGAAACCATACCCTAAGGGTGTATTCATATAACTTATGATGTGAACAAAGCTTTAAGAGCTTTATAATGATCCTTATGATGAACTTTATAGTAAACTTTATATGTTGGGGCAGAGTCAATCCATGCCCTATGATTGATCGCAATCTAGGTGGATATTCATATGCTATGAATGTGCTCGAAATTGGTTAAATGGAACATATAAGACCTTTATTATATGCTACCGGGAACATTATACCTTGATATTATTTATATGTCGATGCTATTAACGTTGATCCGTATGGTTGGTAGGTAGAATGATGGCACTGCAAAAAGCCGGCGTACGAAGTCGAGGGTGTAGTAAATGATTGGGTTTGCAATTAATTTTCCTAGTCACCGTGTTAAGGATAATGTTACATGCACGTCGTGGTGGATGTTCAGCGTGTGATAAGGTTTGGCAATGCTGAGTTGTAATGGGCCTCCTGCCTTGGTGTCAATAGAATTGGCAAATTCGTGGCTCAGGAGGTAGATGAGTAATTTAATACTACTTCTGCCACCCTCCAACGTGGCTTAATGAAATTAGATCTCCGTCGTTGATGGTTGTGCATTGGGATTGAGATGAACCCTAACGTAACTTAGGGATTCTTGTAATGTTTTCTTGGTCATTATTTCGGTGGTAGGGTTTGGGAAGTGAGGTCAACCGGCCGAGAGGCACTTAGGGTTTTGATGTTTTTCTAGCCTTCCTCGGGATCGATCTTGAGACCAACATCAGTCCTCAAACTGTAGGTGAAAGCCATCAATGGAGGCCGATTTTGGAGTTAAATGGTGTGGCAATCCACAGGTTGGATGAGTGCGTCAGTTTGGCGTTGTAGTAGCTTGCAAGTTTGGGGTTTCAATCGGGTTATAAGTTTTTGGAAGGTATCACACAGTGTAGCCTTCAAGCTGAGTGTTTCTCCTTCGTAGTGGATGGATGCTGGCTTCGTCAAGCCTCTGTCATGACTCAGGTAAAGTAAAGTCCCAATGATTTTAAGGTTTCCTTTGTTGCATGCACCATATTTCAAGATTGATATTTAACTCAGTGTATGGTTGTTTGGCAGGTAGCTCTCGGAGAAACGCAGGGTGCCGGAATAGTTAATGGGGAGAAGAACTATAGCAAATCCATCGGTAAGCTTCAGTGGTATCCCTCCCTAGTGGTTCTCTTGGAATCGGACTTGATGAGCAGGGTGTTGGTAGCATGCCTTCACGATAGTGGCTTTGTCTCGCCTATAGCATTTGGGGAAACATTACTGTTTTAAGTTTTGTTGATAGTGTAGATGATGTAAATGTTTAAAACGTATGGCCGGCCATTCCTTGGCTCGGCGAGCTTGGTAGGGTTGAACCCTTGTGTTTGCAAAGAGTCTTACAGATTTAACGCTTGATCTCTGTCGTTTTGATACTTCTGTGTTGATGTAAGATGTGATGAACCTGCAATAATTAATTAATGAAAATACACGAGATATCATAAATAATAGAACATAATCACTTTTATATTGATCACGGGCCACTTCGAGGGGGCAACCTCCTTTGAGCAAGCTCAATACAATTAACTTCACAGTGCCTTCAATGACCTCAACACACACTTATGTACTAAGTCTATGCCCAATACTATGAGTCAAAACTATGGGACATATAATACTACAGGACGACTTACAAAGCATATGCGTCCAATACTATGGGTCAATACTATGGGCTAATATAAACTACGGATCAACAAATACTACGGGACGACTTACAAAGCATATGCATCCAACAACAATATACTAACATAGTAAAGAGAAGGGTTGACATAGGTTCCTAACATCCCCTCTCCCTTAGAAAAATATTTGTCCTCAAAGCTTTGGTTGGAGAAATTGTTGCAGAATCTGAAGGAGTGGTTCCCCGGTAGCATCCTCGGTTTGCATTTCGGGCCACTGACACCTTTGGAGTGTCAAGGAGGATTGCTTGGAAGGATGTAGATGAAGAAGAACCCTGTCAACTGCATGGAAAATGCGTTAAGAACGATGCTGATCGGCTTGTTGTTTCAAGCGAATTCTGGCCATGTGAAGATTGTCCTGCAAAATGAGAAGAATCTGATCGCGGTTTCGAAGAACTGAGTCAATTTCCTGAACTGGGGAGCTGCTAAGGGTGTATGGAAGAAGAACTGGCAGTGTTTTTCCATAGACTGCTTCATATGGTGTCCTTTGAGATGTGGTATTGTACCACCAAAGCGCTGCTAGGAAATCCATAGAAATAGTTGGCCAAAGCTGTGTAGGGATGGGCAAGGGTTTGAGCAATCTCGAAAGGAGTGTCGTTTTCCCCTTGTTGACTTGGAAAGTATCATCGTCAACCACCATCTGTTGAATTGTCATTTTTAGTCTCAGCAAAAAGAAGTTACATTGTTTCCACTCATACATTTTGCAGAACCTAGAGTGCCCTGTTGATGAAGAAGCATGGAGTTCATAGAAGAGATAGCCCTGTTGAACATATTGCAACCAATTTGGAACAAGCAGAGAAAGAGCTGTAAGAGAAACTGGGTCATCAATTGTGCGAGAAGGAGCATCTTCCACCATATTGTCCTTACCCTTCTTGTAAGTGATCACATAGGGATAACCCATGAGTTGGATAACCCATTGTAGGTGTGTTGGGGAGGAGACCCATTGTTCCAAAAAAATTTCTAGACTCGAGAGATCAGTCTTGAGATAGAAATAATTCTCTAATAGGTATGGCTGCCACTTCTGTACTGCATGCAAAATAGCCATCATTTCCTGCTGAGAGGTAGATGTGGCTACATTCTTACCGGAAAGGTCTCTTGAAGGTAGCAAGCGCATTGGTTCAACAAAGATACCTGCATATCTATCCAAGGAAGTAGTGGAGACTGTTGATGGGTGCATCTGAACGGAATTGAGTTGAGCGATGACACCATGTGAATTCTTCTTAAGGATTTTTTCCAGGCGATGTGAATTGATGATGCAGAGAGACCCTGGTTGTAAGCCCATAAATTTGTGTTGTGCCCCATTGACTTTAAACTGCATCCAAAGTTTAGCAAAATCCCATAAGATGGGGCCAAGTGTGCGTAACCATTGAACGCCCAAAACCACATCACATCCGCCCAAGGACAAGGAAAACATGTTAGAGCGTAGGTTATAATCTTCCATAGAGATATGCACATTGTGACACTTCCCCTTGCAAGGTAAGGTGCCCCCATTGGCAACCATGACTTCAAAGTTGGAGCAAGGATGGACAAAACAATCAGCCTGTTTAGCAATCCGAGGGTCAATGAAGTTATGAGTGCTACCAGAATCAATGAGTATGGTAAGAGGGAGCTTCTTGAAGTATCCCCTGACTCGCATTGTTTGTGGGGTGGTGAAACCGGTTATAGCATGGAGAGAGATCTCGGGTGGGTCCTCCTGAGATGGGGTGTCAACAAGCGGGTGTTGAATGTCGACCTGATCATCTACTATATCTGTAGCTTCTTCACCAAGTTCTAAGGCAAGCGGAGAATCCACATCCAAGAGATAGATCTTTTGTTGAACACATCTATGTCCCCGAGTGAATTTCTCATCACAATTATAGCAAATTCCTTTTTCTCGGCGTGCCTGCATTTCTATTTCAGACAAATACTTGATAGGAGTTGGTTGAGGAGCAGGCATGATGGGAGGTCACTGGGAACCCATATTTCTGAAGGGAACAAAGGTGGGTTTGGAGCGTTGTTGAGCTGCGATCTTGTCCTCGGCCAGCTTAGCCAACCCTAGGACTTCCATCATTGTGTTGGGACAAAACATTTTGACCTCTGAGCGGATTTCATCCTTGAGACCACTGATAAAACAACTCCTGTAGAATTCATCAGACAATCCTTCTGTGTGATTGGCTAGTTTATCAAATTCCGTCTAATACTCTCTCACTGTGCCAGTTTGGTGAAGTTTAGTGAGTGCTCCTATGAAGTCGTCAAAAGCACTAGGACCAAATCGTGGCAAAATGAGTTGGCAAAAATCTGTCCAGTTTGGCTCGGGATGAGCTTTGATGTACCAACGGTACCATTGAAGGGCTTCCTGTTCCAAATGAAAGGATGCAAATGGAACTTTCTGAACATCAAAAGTGTTATGCAGACTGAAATATTGTTCTGCTCGGTATATCCATCTAGTCGGATCAGTACCATTGAAGCGAGGAAAATCAAGCTTTGGCCAACGAAAATTTCTAGAAGAAGAGAACTCGGTGGCTGCAAAAGATTCTGGCTATCTGGTATTGTTCATGGCTGAATGCTGAAGATGGAGGCTGAGAAATTTTTCATCCAGATCTTGGAATTTGGTTTGGATGGCTGCAAGTGCTTCCTCCATGGTGTGTGCTCCTGCATGGGTGACAACCATAACCAGGTTTTTTTTTTTGATGGAATGGGTGGAAAAACACAAATAGAAGCTGATTTAGTAAAGGGAAACTTGGATTGGGGAAACAATCTGATGGGTAATTGGGGTTTGACTAGATTTTGGACACTGTCGAAAGGACAAGAAAGCAAAAAGGGGGATTTCAGAAGCGGGGTGATAGAATGAGAAAATTTGGCAGAGAGGGACAAAGAAGCAGAATTCAGAAAGGAACTCTGTGGTAAAATTTGAAGGTGATTGGGTGAAATATGAGGAAGTTATGGCAAACCCTAAAAATAGACAAATGTGGGATTTCGGGCTTTGGGAAGGGGAATTAGGGATAGGGTCGTCAGGAATGAATTATGCAGAATGGGATGACAGGGGTTCCCCAAAAATTTCAAGGGAAACAGAGTGAAAACAAGGGAGATATGGAGAAAAAACTGAATTTTATACTCTTTTTATTTATTTATTTTTATTTATTTATTTTTATTTATATTTATTTATTTATTTTTCAGAAATGGATCGGCGAAAGCGGCGCAACGGCGCGGAAGGGATAAAAAACAGCTGGATCTAAAACGACGACTGGATCTAGAACGACTTTCAAAATAGATCTGGAATGGCTGGATCTGGAGCGGAAGTGATCGGCAACAGTTCAACTGAAAATAGATATGGACCCCAGGTATGTACGGCTTCCTAACAGTTCAGGTGTTTCACTCGGCCACCAATGCTGTCTGACGGCTTGCGTATTGGGGCAGTATCCCTCACTCCACGTCTTAGGTAAAACTGATAACCGCTTTGCCACAAACGACAACTCTTGGTTTACCTCACAAGTGGGAACTAGTCAATCAGGTAGGGGTCGTTGCCCTTTTCGCTGGCAGGTCCTCTCAATGGGCCAACTACTTTGGGGTTCCTGTGGTACTCCTCACAATGAGTTTTAGGGCTTATTCCCAAGTACTTCCCACAGTTAAGCGGATAGGGATTATTCCCAAATCCAAAGCTGCAACAGATGCGAAAAAAAATTTGGGAGAAGTTCCACCCAACGAGCCCAAGAAAGTGCTCTGATACCAGATGTGATGAACCTGCAATAATTAATTAATGCAAATACACGAGATATCATAAATAATAGAATAGAATCACTTTTATATTGATCACGGGCCACTTTGAGGGGGCAACCTCCTTTGAGCAAGCTCAATACAATTAACTTCACGGTGCCTTCAATGACCTCAACACACACTTATATACTAAGTCTATGCCCAATACTATGAGTCAAAACCATGGGACATATAATACTACGGGACGACTTACAAAGCATATGCGTCCAATACTATGGGTCAATACTATGGGCTAATATAAACTATGGATCAACAAATACTACGGGACGACTTACAATGCATATGCGTCCAACAACAATATACTAACATAGTAAAGAGAAGGGTTGACATAGGTTCCTAACAGAAGATCAAGTGTGAAGCTAAAGGGAAGAGAAACGTTGACTGTAATTTTGTTTCGGCATTAGCTGTGTGTGTAAATAGCATTGGATTTTGAATGGAACCTTCAGTAAAAGAATGCGGCAATCTGCAGGATGCAACCATCGTTAATTTAAATGGAAATGATAATTGTTTAGGGTTTAATGGCTATGTATGGTGTTTTCAGACTCTCGTTTTCGAATCTGTAAATGAAAGGCTATTTTAAGTTGTTTATTTAAATAATGGCTATAAGCCGGAAGTGATCTACTTGGCTTACATTGCATCTATGCATACATGGGTTAAGCCGAGAATAGGAAGGTGTTGGTTTTGTTTGAATACAAATGTGATAATTGCTAAACCCTAGCTGTCGATGTTAATGAAGTCTGTTGGTTTGTAATGATGTTAATTGCTAAACAAGAATAATAGATCTTGATTCTACAGTTAGATCATCTATGGTAATGAAACATTTGATTTGGCAGCTGTTTAAATGTTTGTAAATAATAATGTGATGAGAACAGGTCAACCCTGGTTTGGGTGTAGAGATACTGTAACATGCTCTGTCAATTCGATAATGCTATGCATTTTTCTTGCTTTTAATAACATGATATTCTGCGATGTAAATTCTGTCACGTACAGTTGATAATACAGAAAACAAGAAAACAACAGTGCATTCGTCAATTAATTTAATTGCTTATGAATATAATAGTTTTTCTATTTTAATTCTGTCTCCCTGTATTAGTCCAATTTGGACTCTCTGGAGAAAATGAAAGAACAATGCAGTACTCCTTTTTTTTTGCACAAAATAATAATATAGTGATGACAATAATTTCTATAACGATTAGTCAAATTCAAATAACAATAAAAGAATGAGTATGTGGTTAAACATAATGCTTGATATTGTTTTCTTTGAAGAAATAACTGAAGACCAGTAAACCCTAGTTGTTAGCACAATGTTCACCTTCAGAAATCAGAAAAGAACCTACTGCTATGACTAGTTTCTGGTAGGTTGTTCAACATATAGATTTGAACAGTAAAAACAATGTATGCAAGGATCTAATCTACAGCTGCTAAAATATAAGATGCATGAGGAACATAAGTTTGTGCATGGGTGGTCTCTTTGGTTTAGATATTTAGATGCATGCTAGGTTTCACTTTTAACTGAACAGATTTAATGCTACCTCTTTGTACTGGAGTACGATGCAGCTCCACGCATGGGGAAAAATGCAGAGGAGTCATTTAATTAGTTTAGAAATCTAAATTAGTTAGGATCTAACATTTTACTGCTATTGATCATTAATAATATTACTAAGACATTTTCTGAGAGCATTCATATGATTGACAAAGAAACACAAAAGAATAGAACCTGAGTGTGATGGGAGGAACAAATCACTCAAGAAGCCTGTTCCACCCAACTTGCTCCCAAGTAGCCAAGATGTCTACCTTAGGACCCCTGATCCTGTCCACTGATCCACCAGGAGGAAGAAGGTTTTGCAGCTTAGGACCTCTACTTGCAGCAACAAGGAATTTTCCAGCCTTACCGGCTTAGTAAGTAATTGGACCAGCACCAGCACCTCTGGTCTGGCCTTCTCATAATATTTTCAGACTTATACTTGCACTCTCCGCAGCCTCCCTATTCAAATCTCTCAGCCATCACCTGATGAGCATGAGGAATGTTTCTGTAGAAAACATTGTAAGAGCTCCCTGCTCAATTTGAATTGCCCTTTATAGGCTGCCTAGGTCTTTTTTGTAATTAATTGGTCATTAGTGAGCTACTTGCTCACCTCCCTCCACCTGGAGGGGAAAATGCCACAAAATTAGGGGTAGTTGTCCCATACCAACAGCTAATGGTAGAGTACAAATGTAGCCATCTGTCCCAATCCTTCCAACAGCTTCCATTCCTCCTAGTGGGCCAGTGGACACTCTTATAACAGCTTTCTTGAGTGTTTGTCTCCTGTTTTTATAATAATGAGTCATTACATTCATCTTTGATTTAATTGGCCATAATTACAAAACTTGTAATTATAATTTAACACAAAGTATTTTTGCAAAAAGGATAATAGTAGAAAATAATTATTCTCAACAATTGGGTAGGTGACACAAAAATACCCAGCATACAGTATTTTCTGGGCTTTTGCAACCCCTAAAGATGACCCCCAAAGGCTCCACTGTGATAATCATTCACTACTGACTTGGCTTGATCCAGAGTCAAACAATGACGTAATATCGAATCTACCCCCCGTCTATAGCGTATCAGAAATAATGAGGTAGTTCTTGGCATGATGCCTAATCTTTCTTCGTTCTTCCTTAGAGAAAGTCGGTGGATACTTCAAAGTCTAGATATATATTAAAATGTCTCCGTACCACGGATCGAAGGTTGCAATGAGGAATATATGTTCATCAGGGAATGACAGATCTTCTTCATCGCGCATTACACCACTAGGAAACATAGATATTAGTTTTGCAAAAACCAAATAGTTTTTTAACCTAGCAAATTGAAAGGTAAGATCAAATTCTTGTAGGATGAAAATCCATTTATTTAATTTACCCCCGATAATGCGTCGAGTTAAGACATATTGGAAAGGATTGAATTCTACTATTGTTGTGGTAGTTCACATTAAAATATAGCGACGTAGCCTCTGAACGGCATACATAGCAACTAATGCCAATTTCTCGACGTGAGTGTACTTAATTTCAAGAGTTACAAGTGCACAAGAGTGGTAATAAATGACATTTTCTTGGAGTCTGTCATTTTCTTGAACCAAGACTATTCCAATGGTGGAAACAAATGCGATCAAATATAGAAGAAAATATTGAGTATAATCCGGCGGGCTCAACAAGGGGGCTGGCAAGAGTGCCTTTTTCAAAGCATCAAAAGAGTTTTGTGCAACCTCGTCCTAGAAAAAGTGGGTATCTTGTTTCAGCAATCACATGAAACCTTTATTGATCTTAGCATAGTTGATGATAAAGTGTCTAAGAAAATTGGACATGCCTTGTAAAATTTGAAGTTGTCGAATAGTGCGAGAAGGAGGCAATTTGAGAATGGTCTCAAATTTCAAAGGATCGACCATAATCCCTCGATTAGACACAATGAAACCAAGTAGTCATCTAGAATCGACGCAAAATACACATTTGTTAGGGTTTAACTTAATCTTGTAGTATCTGCATCATTCAAACACGAGCCATAAGTGTTCAGGATTATCTCTTCTCTTATGAGATGGCACAGGTAGATCATGCAAGTAAGGTTCAACCACGTGTTTGATGTCATGGAAAGCAAAGTTCATAGCTCGCTGGAAAGTAGCCCCATCATTCTTAAATATGAATGGAATTTTCCTATAGGAAAAGGTACCCAAGGACATATGAAAGTCATTTTATGCTGGTCTTTGGGTTTGATTTGAATTTGGTTATATCCCGAAAAACCATCCTTGATAGAAACAAAATCATGGCCTGCGCACGCATCAATGATTTGATCAATAAATGGTGTGGGATAGTTGTCTTTTGGACAAGCTTTGTTTAGGTCCCTAAAATATGTGCATACATGTATGGTAGCTTGATTTTTATCAACTGGGACTGGGTTAGACACCCATTACGTCATGTCGATAGGATAAATGAAGCCAGCCTTGAGGATCTTTTCAACCTCAACCTTGATGGTCGCAACTTTCCTAGGGTTAACTGGGAGAATCTTTTGTTGAATGGGTTTCATATTAGGATAAGTTGTAATGATGTGTTCGACGATGGGCGGGTCAATGCCTGCCATCTCCTCATATGACCAGGCGAAAACATCACGAAATTCTTTAAATAAGTTGGTGTACAAACTGATCTCTTGCGGAGAACGATTTGCGCCAATGAAAATATTTTCCACAACATTCGGTTTGATGGAAATATTGATTGGGATAGTTGTTGAAATATTTTCCATATTACTTTCAGCGAAAAATCCCCTATTTTGTTAAAGGGTTATTGGACCAGTCAACATTTCCACCCGGTCTCAATGAAAACTCTCCATTCTCGATTTTGTTCAGATATGGAAGTAACTTTAGGTTCTGTGATGCATATGCTCCCAAGGATGATCCAAACCTACCATGGATTCCATAATAGCTTCATCTGATGGTAAAACAATGTCTAAACAATCGAAGGAATGGGTGGAATCTATTTCCCATGCAGGTGCATAATTGATATCTGACTCCATAGAGACCGAAGGAGTCGATATATAATCTATCACAATGTTTTGTGATGCTTGATAAGTCACTTCTGCAACGAATAGGAGCACAATTGGTTCCTCTTGAGTAGGAAGGATCCAAGGATCATTTGTTTGAACAATAGTGAAGACCTGCTTAGATGACATATTAGCATTACTCGTTGAACCAATATAATAGAAAGGAGCAGGTAAATCAAAAGTTCCCGTCAAATATGAGTACATACATAGTCCTAAACTCTCACTAGGCGGACGAGTTTGATCAATCCATGAGATATTTGAATCCGAAGGAATTGTTATTTTTTTCCAGGCATAGGATAGTTGGTCAATCATGACAAAATTTCCTTCATGGGAGAACATAAGTACCCGAAAAAATAGACGAAGGAATGGCTTGCAATGCATACGTCCAACTTCTTCCCAACAACAAATTGTAGTTGAGATAAGTCTACAAATTCCACCTCTACTGACACTACCTTACCTACAAGCTGGATTTCAAAAGAGGGTAAGATTCCATGCGGATGGAAGGATCTCCCATCAAAAGAGGTAAGTAATGTAATGGAAGGGGATAATTTTGGAGAGCCTAAGTCTTTCCAACAAGAGATAGAAATTACGCACGTTGACATGCCTTCATCTACTACCATTCTTCCAATGGTTTTATAACCATGGACTACTTCTATTTGGAAGGCCACGTGATAGGGAAACTGGGGTTTGATATTTGACATATCAAATCTAGCTAGCATTTCGACGAATCCATACTCCCTATTGCCACCAAAAGTGCATTTCGCTGCGATGGGAAGCTTTGTAGAACTTCTATAGCAGGCATGGAACATGGCGTTTGGGATAGGTCCTCTACCACTGAGTAGTTCGGAGCGGCCCACACATTAGGTTGTGTGTTTCCCATTTGTAGACACCTTTCGGTTTCCTCGGCATACGATCTGTAGGTATCTCTATATGAAGAGGAACATATGACTCAGGGATTTCTTTGTCTTTCCGCTACATATCTGTGGTATAATTATTGGCTCTCATTTTCAATAAAGCATGGGAGTTAACCATATTAATGTAGGATTGATCAGCTCATGTGGCACGAGGAGTGCCCCCAGTATTAGAGCTTCCAGAAGTTAGGCTTTGTCCTTCGTGAAAAGGATCCTTCAGGACAACTTGTTTCTTTTGACTTAACAGCTTCTGGGCTTCATCTATTAGAGTACATTAATGAGTGAGGTGATCGTATTTACAAAATTTGCAAGGAAACTTCACCTTTTTCTTTTCTCTCTTTCCCTCCTCAGCATTTTCAGTGGTTTTGGGATTTTGTTGGTTTCCTTCCCCCTTCTTTCCCTTTTTCTTATTGTTGGGTTACCAAGGACCCTTTTGATTTGATTGCACATTTTGTACAGTTTTTGTTTGTGAAGGGGAGGATGCAACCGTAGTTGCTTCCGAAATAGAATGGTTTATAGAGAGTGCATGAAATTTCTCCGTCAAACCGTCTAATGCAGATGAGTCAATTGAACCTACAATGCCATCGGCATGTGGTCCAGGTTTAGGTTTACCAAGATCAATGTTTGACCTAGGTGCATCTGGAATGATTTCATAAAGGATCCCAGACTAAGCATAAATGAAGTAATATTGTTGGGTCCTTAGAATGGCTTCTTCCTCGGAATTAACCCCAGGGGAATCTCAGCTTTAATGAGTCGTTTCCGTATTCTCCACTCCTGGATATTATTAGTTAAATGAGTGGCTTTGTTCTGTCTAAAGTACATAGAAGGTCTAGCTTTATGAGTCATTTCTGTCTTCTCCACTCCTGGATATTATTAGTTAAATGAGTGGCTTTGTTCTGTCTAAAAGTAGATAGAAGGTCTGTGCCGGCATCATATCGAACGAGAAGTTGGAAATGGTTCAGGAAAATCGTCGCTAAATCACAAAAGTTGTTATAAGCTGCGATCGGTAATGCGATATACCATTTAGATGCAACACTAGTCAAGATTCTTTGAAAAAGCCTCAATCGAATCGAGTCATCATTTAGTGAGTTCGAGGAGCACCACAGATGAAATGTCATGACATGGTCCCCTGGGTATTCACCATTTTTTCCTTCAAACTTTTGAATGTCTAAATGGAGTTTGGTTGGGACCAGAGTCCAAGCAGGATTATGTTGCACTGGGTCATTCATTAAATTTGAAAGATCTGGCAAATTCAAAGTTGCCATAAAAGGTAAGTGGGTCCTTGTTGATGGAATTTGATTTTGAGGAATCTGGTAAGGAGAACCACCAAAACCATGACTCCCATAAGGTTGGTTGGGGTTTCCCCCAACCATCAATTGTGGTGAAAAAGTGTTTTGTAAATTGCTCCATCCATAAGATAGTGGATTGCTTCCTTGTGTCCCAGTCCACTGTGGCTGAATGTAGGTACTTCTGAATGGAGTATGAGTATAAGTATTACTACCTCCTCCACCAAAAAGTGAAAAAGGAACACTTCCTACAGGCACATTTAAATTTTGAACATTTTAAGAATGTACCTTAAAATGTGTAAAGGGATTGAAACTCAGTATTTGTGCAATAGAAGGGGTAGGCATTGAACCCACAAACAGTGCAGAAGGAGCAATATGCCCTCCATGCCAAGGAAAACCTTTATTGAAAGGAGTCGAGCTGGGATTAACCTGGAATTGTGGAATGAAAGGGGAAGATGTGTATGGTACTGTAGGTATCCTTGAAAAAGGGATATTGGATGAACCAATAGTGGATCCAAAAAGAGCGGATGTCAGCGCAAACTGAGTGTTAGATGTTCCTGAAGGTCCAACATTGAAACTAAAAGAAGTGCTCGTAGCATAAGACATCTGCAACGAACTTGGTATCGGGGTATTAATGTGTGGAGGAGAAAAGACTCCAGGTCTGATAGCTGATGTGGGAGTATGTGGAACTCCCAATACATCCCCTATATTATCCATATTAAGTCCATATGTAAATCTATATACACTTAACTCAGGTAACCCTAAAGAAAATATTCAACCTTGATGGTCTGTGGTACCGATGGATTTTTGGAAATGAGTTGAGGTTCTCTAGGGGGTTCAGTTGTGCCAATTATTTCAAAAGAACCACTTGAATATGTTTTGCGCCGCTGAGGTGGCGGTGGAGGATCCATTGTGAGTGGAGGAAGGTTTCTCAACCTTCTTGACCTACGAGGAGGTTGGTCCTCAACAATTACAACACAAAATATTCTATGTAATAAATCTAGGGGCCGCCAGAACAACAATAAACACACAGCACACTGCTGCAAAATTTCCTATGGTGATACACACCAAGCAAACAGATAGTCTCCCAAAGGGAAGTCTGGGATGATTAGGGTCCAGAACAAGCCATTGGAGTAATGAAGAACAGTTATATGGGGTACACGATGGAGTCACGATGGGTCCAAGTGCTGGAATCACCCAACCACCTTCCCAAAGAGATGCAGAGGATTTCCGCCCAGATCTGTCCTAGGTGAAGTGGAAATATCCTTTCGCTGTCACCTGTGTAGATCCCTAATGGTCAAGATACTAAGGCTACCAACAATGAAAAAATAGTTCGGGGGGACAATCATAGGTCGAACTAACACGCATGGGTAGTGTAACTAAGCCCGAAATCCAAGAGCACACAAGGTACTAGTGGATCCTTGTACGCGTATTATTCCTGTTATATGCTTGATTGAAGAGCAGGGGGGTATCCCAAGCTAATAAACCTCACACGACCTCATGCTTAACTCTGGTTTGAGTGGAGCTTCCTGACACACCTTCCACAAAGGTGGATTTACCTAAAGATAGTTCACTACGATTTTGAGTTAAAATGATTTTGGATCTAGTTTAATATGATCTGATCCAAAACCCTAGCCTAAGCTAGTTGGTGTGTGTTCCCTAGAAAGAAAAGTTACTAATATATTTTAAAATATTCTTTTTAGGGTTTTTACTTACTCAGAAAGGAGTGATTGTGTGTGCAAAATGGTTACAACTGAAAAAGAAAAGTGTATAAAATGCAAAAAAAAAATCACAAATTTCTTTTTGCTTGTCTTTCAAAATCAAAAGCTTGGAAAGTAAGCCTAAAATATTAAAAATGTTTTTTAATTTTTCAAAAAGTTAGCATATACAACTAAAATCTAGAAAAAGAAATGCTCTTGCTTAAAGAAAGTACTTTCTCTTTGGTTTACTCTTTAACAAAAGAAATGGAAAATAAATATAAAAAAGACAAGAACACTATAAAATGCAAGTATAAAATGACTGTACTTAGACCTATAAAACTCAAAAATCTACCCTCAAAAGAATCTGAAGATAACAAACCCAAAAATTTTCTTCCAGGAAGAAAGAGGTAACTAGGTTCGGTAAAGAGACACTATGTAATCAAATGAGATAAAGAAGAAAGAATAGAATCCAACAAGATATCAGACCACCCTTCCACAAAAAAATGACCATAAAGGAAAAGATCCAAGAGTCTACCAACCACAAAATAAATTTGAAAGACCTAGGTACATTCAACAAGCAAACCAAATAAACCAAATAAATCTAAAAAAGAGCAAAAAAAAATCAGTGTAAACCCACAGATAGGTGTAAATGGTCATGAACAGACCCAGAGCTTAAACCTTAGGATAAAAACTCAAAATATCAGGAAAAACCGCGACTGCCAGTGCAAGACCATGCAGGTGAACCGTGGGTCCAAAAGTAAGCAAATCGCGGGTAAAGGGGAAAAGCCGCGACTGTAACTAGGTACAAATCGCGGTTCTGCCTTAATAAAAATTAAAAAATGAAAGAAAACTCAAGCAAGACCAGGTCTGAGTCACAAAGAGGGGTACAGACACCCTATAAACTCTCCTAGAGACCTACATGAATAATAAAACTAAAGAAAACTACCGTAGGACTCCTAGAGAAACAATAAGAACTCCCCAACGGATTCGCGAGATATGTTGTACGGTAAATCTACATATGATAGGGAATTCAAGAGATCATCAACATACATGTAATTGAGTTACATAGATATATTAGCAAATAGGTGTAGCATGCAATACTTCATTCAACTGAAAAGAACTAAGATCTAAAGTCAAAACGAATACCCGAATAATCGATGTCTGATCCAAGCTTCAAAATTTAATCTCCTGCTCCACTGCTCCAAATGAATTACCCGCAATAAAACATATACCCTTCTCAAATATTTTTTACCAAACACAAATGAATGCTTAACATGGAACTCATATATTAATAGATATGAAAGATTCAATGACACAAATTCATATAATGGACAAATATTTATGGGAAGGAATTTCTCTGTATTATTTTCATTAAAGGCAATCAACTAAACTTATTCTGCAATTGGCACCATTGAAACCTGACCCTGGGCTCCTGCTCCTCTTTTTCAGTGGAATTTTCTCTAGCATTTCCTTATCAAAATTGGTTCTCCCTTTCTCAAGGCCCTCTCCTTGTATTTATAGCAAGGCTGAAAGGATAGACTCAAAAGGTAATTGGTTAGGGAGGTTATGGTAGTTGGGATAACTGCCATAACTAATCTCTAATCATCTTTTAATTTTTTTTCTCGTGATTTAGAGATACCCACGAGTGTGTCTCTTGACAACTAGCGAGTGAGTTGTGAGTATAATGTCCAGCAACATGCAGGTGCATCTTTTTAGGTGTTACCCGTGCATTGTCAATATAGACTGCCGCGGTTAACCCGCGAGTTTACTGATAGGAGAGCCGAGGTTAGATCTCAAAATATGTCACAAAAATAGTTATTTTAAGGAGAATATTTCAAGATCTAGGCCAAATAATCTATGATCAAAATAGGCTCTTCCATCTATAAGGTCCTTTTGTGTGGCCGACAAGGCAATGTAGTCACGGATGGATAAGTGCCATTTTGACTGATAACAATCCTCATTGTTTTGAGGGTTTTTCCCAGGGTACATCTTGTGTGGTTGAATGTTTCATGTGATTGAATGGTTCATTGATTCAAGTATTCAATATTTATGCACTTAAATTTTTAAAGTTCAAAACTCAACATATTTTCTAAAAATTAGCGAAGGTAAGAATGAATATGTTATAATGAGGGGTATTGGGGATATGTTCTGGAGGGATTGGAAACATTTCCAATATCCAATGAAATTTGAATTAGTTGCAAATGCATCCCACAAATGCTACCTAGTGATGATCCTAGATTTTGATCACTAAGATACCCATGTCAAGTGTGGATAAGTTTTTTATCCTCGAATGGTAACATGTCACCTTTACAAAGAGGTGGGTGGATCAATGTGAGGAACAAAAAAAACTCTACCTTGGATTTTACATCTTTGGTCACCATTCCTTCTTATCCAAGTTTGATCACATTTTCTTATACCATGATTTGACAAGTTTCCTAAAAGTCAATAACAACTATTGTTTCAAAATGAAGAAGATTGGTGGGAATTATTTGGATGTCTATCCCAATCAATCCTAACCTGACTAAAATATTGTTTTGTGACCTTCTTGGTGGAGGATTTTAGTGGGTTGAGAATTACATTGAAATTTGATTTTATGAAGGTCCAAATTTGATGAATGGTGTGACAAGGGAGGTATTTCAAACCTTCCAATTTTTTTGGTTCATCAAGATCGCTTGTGAGTGCTAGATGAAGAGAATACTAGACTAGAAGGAGTCTTTAGGTCCCTTGGTGTGTGCTTCAAGTGGGATATACACACATATGTTTTGAAAGTAAAGTAAAGTGAAAATTTTGCAACTTAAATTATGAGCATAACAAAGAAAAGAGATATGAACATTGATGATTCATTACTCCTCGTAATTAACCTCTAAGTATGAATTGATGTTTGCAAAAAGACAACTATAACAAGATTTGAATGTGATAAGGGATATATTTCAAACTTTTCACTCCTTTTTTATTTTCCAATATCACTTATGAGTGCAAGGAACATAGCATACTTGGAGCAAGAGGATTCTTTGAGTCCCTTGTTTGTGTGTAGAAGTGAGCTAATCTAATTGTGATTTAAAATAAGAAATATGCAAGAAGCAATGAGAATGAAACTAATGTAAGCTATCCCAATTGCATAGAATAAAAATTTATATAAACCACAATATTTGATAATATAGCTAAATTCTAGTGAGAACTAAGAGGTCCCTTGAGAACCTCAAATCCTTTTCCTAATAGTTTGTAAAATACGACTTTTTACCTCCTATTTGAGCTAAGTGATTTGATTACTAGAGAAGTAAAACAACTTATGATTTGTTAATTAATTCGTTGGCATGCATGAGTAATAATTGAAATTGCATTTATAGTGTGACTAAGCCTCAAAAAATGAAAAAATGAACAAACATGTGGGTTTTTAAGCTTACAGATGAAGAGTTGCACATGTATCAGGTTAAATAGGCTACACGGGTTTACCATGCGTGTGAATAATAGAAAATTCACACTATTCACATGGTCGTAAAATAAAAAGTCACGCAGGTTGCGAGGAGAAGACGCTAGGAGGCACACCATCTAAAAACTTGATGGAAATTGGCCTTGGGCTTGTAAATCCTGCTAATTAGGGAAATGAAAAACATGAGTATGATCATGCAAGAAACCCCAAATCAATAATCAAGTCAATGAAAACCTATAGATAACAAAATAAATAAAAATCAAGAGTGGAGTTGCCAAATACTATTGAGGGAAAAATGCCATAAGGGTAAGCAATATTCCCTTCTATCCTTATAGGTTGCAACCAAGGAAACAACTGTAAGTTTGGGTTAGTATACCATACACTAATAGGCTAAAAAAAAGCTCAAATAAACAAATATTTCCAAGTGCTAAATAACGTAAAATGACAAAGAGAGAGAGTTTGCTCCAACCATATAGTATTTTCCCAATGGAAAATATTGTTACAAATGGTGTCACCTAGGAGAATGTAGCCTCAATGGAATCCAACAATCTCCCTTAGATAAGGGTCCTTTTGAACTCTCAATTGCTTGATAACCAACTTGGAATGATGAGGAAAAACAATGTCTTCTTGAGGAAAAAGGAAATGGAGCCTTGAATGCTAAATGATGATAATAAAGGGAATGAAAGATGATCTCTCAAACCAATTCTTGCAGCATAACCTTTCTCTAGATTTCTCCTTATTGAATGCATGCTCATGGTTTCCTTTTATATGTCAAATGGAGGTCTTGAAACATCTAGTTCCCAATGTAAATTCTCCATCTCATGTAATGGTCCTCCAAGTACAAGAAGGTGGCTATTGAATGCTCCCAAGCATGTGAAGAATCCAATTTGAAATTTTGGAGCAAAGAAATGTTGCTATGAGCGTTGAATGCACCGTAGAAGGATAGTGGTCATATTGATTGTACAACCACATAGGTTTCGAAGAATTATCCATTCAAGTTTTGTAACAATCAATTGCGTGGATCAATGTGTGTTTCAAAACAAAAGTGGCATGGTTGTCTATAATAATTGAATTTAATCATTCTAAGGTTCACTTCTCATTGTGAATTTGATGAGGATAATGCTATTGAGTTGCATGTTGTATGTTATCCTTTTGCAATATTAGATGAAATATCTCATGAGTGTGAGATTTAGTGATGATAGATCCCAAGTGATAGAGGGATACAACAAAAGCGGTGGGAAGGGTTATACCCATTGAGGCATAATGTGATTGTTTGTCGGTCCACACATGGCCGTTAATCCTCAAGACCATGACTTAATTTACAATGACCATCCCAAGTGCACCTAACCTTGAAATAGACACCACATTGAACTCATGGGACATGGATTCTCTATTAAATACCTATTTGATGGCTAGGGATCCCTTACATGGTGCATGATCCCTTGGGGTAATTTTTTTTGTTATAATACCACAAATTGTGGCCTTGAACCCTTACATGCCCCCCAAGGACAGTCCTCAGTGCACTAATCCTCAAAATGATGACATGCCTCACTTGTAGACTAAAGATTCTCTATGTAGGGATTGCATGTTTCTTTGGGGTAATATGCATGAACCATTCACCCTAGATACCATTTATATTTACCTAGACCTTGAATTTTGATCTCAGGCCATACATCGACTCCAAGAACCATCCTTGGTGTTGTAAAACTTGAAATCACCACCATATCTAACCTTTAGTCAAATATTCCCTAGTGTCCTATGTGTTTTAATATCATACTAGTGCCATCAGTGTTGACTGCATTATAGTGATGACATACTCTTTCTTATGATGTTTACCGTGTGATGTCATTTCTATCATTACAATTTTTACCATGTAACATAGGTTTAATTTACTTGCATTGTATCTAAATTGAGGGGCCATGGTATTTTAAAGTTTGCAACAAGACAATTATAAATTGATTCACCATTATTTCCTTTGGGATTGCATATATGCCCTCATCTTCATCCTCATGTATCTTAAGTTGTTCCATTGTTATTGAATTCTTATTTCACTTTAGGGTTGTCTTTCCCTTCAATATAGTTATCTAGAATGGTTTCTCCCTAAGTTTATTTGATGGGATCCCATCAAATATTCCTCCGATAATCAATTATTTTGTTTTCAATTAGTTATTTCATTCTCCCTTTAATTATTCTTCCATAATTTTCTTCTCTTTTAGCTTTAGTAGTGTCAATTATGTTGGGTTTGTGTCATGGGATACCTTAGCCTTCCTTTTTTATTTCCTATACACAAGCACTCTAGCCCTAATATCAATGACCTTATACTATACATGTCATTAGTGCTTTTCTTTTTCTAGCAATAATATTGTCAACCTAATGTATAGAGTCACTTCCATAATCAACTGTTTCTTTTTCTATGTTTCATCTCTTTGTTGCTCTTTCCTTATCTTTTTATACTCTAGACTCTTGAATCTATTAACTTTTACAAATTAGCTGCTACTTGAAAGTTTTTCTCTCAAGATTGATTCCCACTAATCCACTCACTTTCTATCAAGTCCATGGTCTTTTAGTGTTGTTGCATTGCCATCATCAAAGCTAGTCAAGATATACACCTCACTTTCATTTTATTCCACATGATTGAAACTAATTTAGGGAAATACAAATTTCTCATCTTTCATATTGTTATATTTTCCATATTTGGAATAATGTAGTTGGGTTTAGTGGAAAAAATTTGGTATCTATCTCTTTACTATTGTCCTAGGAGAAGTACTCTCTTTCCCATATTTGCAACGACTAATATGGTTTGGGCCTTTCCATTTATTTGAAAGTGTTAGTTAGTGATGTAAACTTGTAGGTAGAATTTCCAGTTAGACATATCAATATGGACATCATTTGGAAATTCCATCAGGTAATCAAGAAAACCTTACACCCACATATATGGTACTCTTTCATTTAAAACTAGTCTCTTACTTAAGTCTCCACCATCATGGAGGTCATGACATTAAAATATTTCAACCTGCTCATTCTGATTTTTTCACATATTGTGACACTAATCCATGCTATGTATGAACAAGGCTTAATCAAGCTATTTTATGCCTAGAACACATTTGACCAATCAAGAGTTTGATCGAGCTATTTAATTGGACCAACAACGTCAACCGTACAAGCCCAATTAATTTCTATTGCTCGATCAATCCCTATTACTCTATCAAGCATTTGGTTAATCGAACCAAACCCTCGAGCTAGTGTTTGGCTTTGGCACTAAAATGGCTTGATTGAACACTTATACAAGCACTTGGTCAAGCACATATTAGTTTGATTGAGAGCTTAAAATATCTCAAACAAGTTATACAACTTGACGAGAACCCGACATTGTTCTCATTTTTTGGGGGATCAATTTTAGTAGTTGTTTTTACCTTCGTTTCAAAAAGTGTGTATACTGGTAGCACCATTTGTCATTTTGAGCCATTTTTTTGTGATTTTGAAACTTCTTGGTCATAAGAAAACTATAACTTTTATTTACAAGGGCCATTTTCCAAACTTTACAAAAAAATCTACATTTAAGAGCTAGTTATAGTAAAAAAAAAACACATTTTTGAATTTTTGTAAGATTTAGAAGCTAGTTAGAACGAAAAAATATGCATTTTCAAAGTTTTTTCATTAAAATTTTAACTTAAACAAGTCATTTTTGGGTAAATTTCTAAAGAAAAAAAAAAAAAAAAAAAACATTTCAAACCAGTTTCAACGTATTTTTTGCTATTTGATGTATAAAAATGATACTCTTTAACATTATTTTCCATAAAGTGATGATTCACATAAACTCAACAAAACATATACCATATATTTCTAAATAGCATATTAAAAACATAACAGTTATTCTCAAAATAAACTCTTCTATTCAAAACATTACAAAAAATCTCATCAAAAATTTGTCAACTTTGACATTTTCCTCAATGATATGAAACTAATCAACAATATCATGCATCTTGAAATCTTCATCGAAATTGACATTTTCTACTGGTTGGATCTCTTCATGGACCTCAATGTGTTCTTCCATTGGATCCTCTACTTCTGCAAAATGTCCAAAGTGATATTTTCTGAACATCCCTTTTAAACGGAGGCTGAGGCTCTTTTAACCTCTTTGCCACAAGTGACTCACTAAATTATCCTTTCTTCAAACCAACTTCCTGCATTTCATCTGGCAGAAATTTCATAGCATTAATTCTTTGCTTGATATAATTTCATTGTAGTAGATCATTCTCAATGGATATGCAATTTCTTCCTTTTTGTAATGAACATGATATTGTTGTACCTAATCACCACATACAAAACAAAAAAATTTAAATAACATAATGAAACATAAATTTAAAAAATATATATTACTGAATTTAGATTACGACACTAGTTTCATACGTAATATTAGAAATATTACTTGATCCTGAGAACAAATCTAAAACCCAATCTCCTTCTCTTGAAAAAGTATCTATGAGATAATTAATCAATGCTTGTGGCTTCTGGTAGATGTTTATAGTCTCTCCTTTCAAATCTCTTTCTTCATATGTTAACTTGTTAACCACAATATTATAAGACAATATTTGACTATATTTGCCTTCACTCTTTTCATTGATTAAAAGAGTTTCATAGTTCTCTTCCTTTGTCCAACATGCAAGATGTATGTTTTCAGTATCACTCATAAATGGATCGATGCTGGAGCTACGAATGTTAGGCTTATGCTTGTAACATAAATAGATAAGAATCTAATTAACTTATAGAAAAATAATTTTGGTTTATGAATTCAAATGTTTAATAATATACTACAAAAATATTACCAATACAATTTTTTCCTTGAGTTTTCTTTATCCTTGAAGGTTGTTAGCACTGCTCCTCCTTGTACACCTGAATGGGAAACAAGAAATATCCATAGGGGTGATGTTGTGACGTCCAGAAATCCCGAAACCACTTTATTGAATGACTGGTATGTATAAGGCTCACAATCATAAGTAATGTTTTTGATATTGTATCCATGAGGGATATTTGCAATAACTAAGGAGTACTCCTTTTTGGGAACAAGATTTGCAATGTTTGCACAATCACCCAAAATCACTTTATATTGCACAGTGTCGAGCCCATTCTAAATGTGATGATCAAGGGTGTCATCAAGTTCAACGTTTGCAAGACGTTGTCTTCTTTGTTGTTCTATTTTGGCTCTTTGAATATGAATTTTGAAAGACTCTGGTACTGTATTCTTCTTTGACATATTTGAAAACAAAATTATATCTATAAGTAATAAAATAGAAATGAATTCACTTAGAAATAAATAAAATAGAAAATATCATAAACCATCATACCTTTTTGTCTGCAACAAAAAAATCTTTTAAGTTTTCCATGGAGCTTGAATTTGGATATTTGCATCTGACATCATCCCAACTATTCTCACCCAACATTATAACCATATCCTCTTGTATTTTCATGTAAACCTTATGACTACATGATGTAAAATAAATGACGTTAACAATGACATCTAATAATAACACAATGCTTATTTAATAAAAAATCTTAAACTCAAACAATAAACTTAAAAAAATAAAAACAACCTATAAACTTACTTTTCATAATCATTGCACATTTCCTCCATGGATAATTCACCTGACTTTACACGTGACAATATTGTAGATATAAGTGTTTCATCCTTCACACCTTGTAATGATCTCCAAGGTGTTATAGTCATATCTTCTGGCAAATTCTTGATATCAGGGCTTCCTTGACCACTGCTCCATGCAACTGCTTTATTTTTTTTACCTTCATATTTTTTACACCAATATTCTCCCACATGCTAAATATATCATCAATAAAATCCCATATAGGGCCCGTTCTAAATGCCAACTGAAAATAGGTATCTACAACTTTGAATGCATCACTTCCTTTCAAACTTTTCTGTTTCACATTATCCTCTTTAATAGGGATACCTATTTCAATACAACATTGTTTTCGGAAATTTGTATCAACTTTCGATCTATCCCCACCACATATTTGCTCAAATTCATTGTGGATAATCTAACCCTTTGAATGAATTTCATGGAAATCCTAGTCATTATATGTGTTGTGATCCCATGCCAATAGTTTTGCTTCCACATTTGTTAAACCAACGTAAATGATGCATTTCATTGTTTGAAAAATAGGGTTTTTGGGAAACTCTTGCATCAATTCTCTTCTAGCCTCCGCAGAATGATTTCCCCCCAAAACATAGTAGTTGTAATAAAAACATTTTGATTCTTCAAATGCATCTCTAAGGAACATCTTTTGGGTCCACAAGAACTAGCTAGTCAACCACATGTGATGCCAATTTGTGGGGCTTTTTCATAAAACTCATCCCATTCATTAGATTCATTCAATTAAAAACCAATGTGTGCAGATGTAAATTCAACAAACATGCACAACGAAAATAAAGAAATCATCCACACACATAACATATGCATTCAACATATCAAAACAGTCATCAATTTAAAACATTGCAGAGGTAAATCACATAAACAGTTAAACACTTATCTTTGTGGTAAAATGGACCCAAACAACTAGCTATGTCACTGCAACATTCCACCCAACCATAGTCCAGTTGTGTTCATCCATCCTCTCAACACAACTGCCATCCCCGAGCTGGGCATGATTCTTACAAGGAAAAGGGAACATTCAAGCTCATTCATGGCTAATTAATCATTTCATCTGAGCCAAGCCAGTCCATAGCTAGGTTTATCAGGCTACATCAGAACCCTAGATGCTTGCACTCAAGCTCAAGCCAAAACAATGGGTTGGGAGAGAGAAATTCGACCACAGGGAAGAAAACGATTTCTCCCACAGGTATCTAAGCCTTCAACAGCCAAAACGGTCTCTATGGAACCCCCAGTTCGATTTCCCTTCTTCCCCACTGGTATACAACACAAAAACGCCCTTCTCCTAGCTGAAAATGAAAGAAAACACAGACAAACATGGTTGGAAAACGCCTAGGTAACTCCCCCCTCGTGAGGGAGAGCAACTGGTTGATGGATAATGGCTTGGGGAGCAATTCATGGCTCTTTTCATGCCCAAGAAGCAAAATGGGATTTCCCATGCAGGGTGGCTTTCCCATACCCGAATTTGGACATCCATACCTCTCTTTCCCCAAGGCATTAACTACCTCAACCAACTCTTGGGAGAAATCAATGATTGGGTACAAAAGTCAACATGGGTAGTTGAGGGTTTCATTGGTTCTCTCATTGACACTTGGCTTGAACTGATTGGCTCAAGGGTTTGAATGTTTTCCTTCCCAATTGCTTGTAAAAATCATGCCCCCATCTCTTGTTGCATTGCATAGCTAGTTGTGGGTATTTTATTAAAATGCATATTTACAATTCCCATGGTTCACTAGCATGTGGGTAGCATAATATTCAATACATGCATCTTCAAGGTCGAGCATTCACTAGCGGGGCCTTGGCCTTGAGCTCCACGCTAGGAATCATACATAATAGGCATACAATATTTACATTATAGCCCAAAATATTATAAGGGTCAAAATGGAGGATGTGACAATAGAGATTGTGCCTCATCAATGCTTTCAAGTTATGAACATGCAAGAAATGTGGTTTCCTAATTTGATACTTCTCTTGGAATTCTGTGTGTCTATAAAGTTGTTTTACATTTAAATCAAATGTATGCTCATTGTGAACCAAATTATCCCTCCGCAATCGATCTCGAATAGAATTTTGTGTTGTCTTAACAACACCATCATCTAGATCACCAGTTGGAGTAATGATTTCCAAACTATCCCCCGAATTCTCACTATGATTTTCAACATTGGATTGAACATCTTCACTCCTCCTTTTATGCCTTGAAGCAGTTGTATCTAAAAGAACAACTTGTCGATCAGGAATGGAAACATCCTCATCCATAGGTATTTTAGAAGAGTTTTGATTACTCTTACTAACAGAAGTAACATCGTCATCACCAACAATTCGTCGATCATGTTCAGTTGGGCGAGATATCCTTTTGAATGTAACCTTCCTATGTACTTCATTTGATTGTTGGATTCCTTTTCCTTTCTGTGTTTGAACTTCTTCAAGAACATTTTGCACTCGTTTTTGCTTTGGTGTTTCACCCTTTTTTGGTGCTTCTCCCTTATGAAGAGGGGCATTAATGACATCCATTGTATTTTCTTCTGTAGAATAAATTTCCATTCAGAATATGGGAAAGTGGCATAACAAAATCCTGCGAAATAAAAACATTATTGTTTTAAATCTATTACATGGTCATACAATTCAAAGTATAAATAATTCAAAAAGATATAAAAATATAGGAACTTATACTCTTGCATTCAATATCGTGCATGACTCTTGCACAGCATTCTGTGAAAATTTCATCGATCTTATAGTTTGAAACCTTCAAAGAATATCATATTTTGACAAAGGTTTTAGCTTGTTTCACTAGTGCATAAACAATGTTTTTACTTGACACCAAACAAATATCTTACATCAATCCCAATGAGTGATAATCATTTTTAAGATATGCAAATCCAACACAATATAAGTGAATACTGTATGAGTTTCCTTGATATTTCTCTTTTAGAAACCAAGAATAGTCAATTTTCTCTTCAGCTGGTGTGTGTTTCCATTCTCTAGCATTCTTGGATCATTGTTAGATGGATCGACTATTTTTTTTGATGACTTCATCGACGATCTCGCTCTAGAGATGTTTATAGATAGATTTCTTTAGGCCATTTTCCCTATAGTCAGAAACAAAACAAAAAAAGTTTAGTATATGTTTAAAAAAAATGTTGCACTTAAAAAAAATTGTTAACATGTAGTTATACAAAGCATTAACAATTTTTTAAATGTATAGGGAGCTCGATATTTTTTTTTAAAATGCATAGCCCTTGGTTTATGCCATGGGTGCCCATAGCATCTGTAGCATATCCCAAGGGATCAACATTTGTTGTCTTAGCATAGAACAAGGGCTATGCATGGGCGCCCCATGCCCAATGCATATCCCTTGGGATATTGTATAGGCACTCTCGTAGCATATCCCAAGGGCTATGCATTGGTGACCCCATAGCATAGCTTGTAGGCTATGAAATAGCCCATGGCTATAGCCATGGGATATTGCATTTCCTATGGGATATGCTACAGGCACCCATTACTTATCCCGTGGGCTATGCAATGGGCACCCTTTGGGCAGCCCATGCGATAGCTTGCATAGCCCATGGATATTTCATGGGCCTCCCAAAGGGCATCCACCCTAGTGGGTGGCGCGATTCTAAGGCACCCATTGCATAGCCAATGGGCTATGAAATGGGCGCTCATTTGGACGACCCATTGCATATCCCTTGACGCTTATGCCCATGGGCTATGCAATGGCCAAATGGCCATGGGCCATTACATAGTCTATGCCAGTGGGCTATGTAATGGGTGCATATGCCCTTGCGCTAAAATTAAAAAAAAACAATTTACCCAGGTGTTTTACAGAGGGCATGCCAAAGCCCAAAGGAAAAAATTGCATTAATTAAACAATAAAAAATTCAAGTATTTAAAAACAACATTTACATTCAAAAAATAATTTAACTAACCTTGACAATGTTTGAAGCTCTTCAATGGTCTTCAAAGCCTTGTGGATCATTGTTTGCAAATGGTGACTGTAGAAAACCAAACTGCGTTAATATAGCATAAAATAAGTTTTTTTTTACCGTTTTATGAATGTGGGATTAAAATGAAATGACAAAATAATGGAACAAACATTGCCAAAGGAAATATAAAATAGAAATATTTATTTAAAAAATATATATATAACTAACCTTCAAATAACTATAAAATTACCCGAAATTTCAAACGTGAAGAATATAAAATCAAAATAGTTTATATGGCTAGTATTAAGTTTAACATTATTCGTTTTACGAATGTGGGATTAAAAACTATGTAATTAGCTAATGCATTATTTCTAAATTTAGAGAAGAAGGCATTAAATTAAATTTGACTAGTGTTATGACTTTTGGTTTAAAAAATTAATGTAAATAACTAATTCTGTATTAAAAAGTTTCGATAGCATTGTTTAAATGTCATTTTAATAGTATTATAACAATTCTTATATGATAAATTAAATTATTTTTAATAGTGTTATGATTGTGTTTGAAATGTGTGATTTATTTTGAGAAATCTTGGAGGGAAAATTTTGAAGGGAAATTTTGGAGGGAATGCTTGAGAGGAAAAATTTTGGAGGAAAATTTTTGTTCTTTTAGCTATAAGATTGTAGGGGGTTTATAGTTGCACCATTGTATTTTTTGGTGAGGAGTGAGAAAATTTCATTCTCTTATACTTTTTAGTGAAAAGTCATGGACTTGTCTAAATCAATATCAACGTCTGAAGATGTACACGAAGATGGTGGAAATTTTCATTTAAGTGGGGATTTCAAAGGCACCGATGATGATTTACCTTCAAGTGAGGATTTTAAAGGAATTAATGATGATGATGAAGAGATTCCTCCATGTGGATATTTTAAGGACACTGAGGAAGATGATGAAAATTTTCCTCCAAGTGACGATTTTCAAGGCACCAATGATGATTTTGCTCAAGAAAATTATTCTCATGGCATCAACAATGATTTTCCTCCAAGTGATGATTTTCAAGGCACTAACATTGATTTTCCTCCAAGAGAGGATTTTCAAGGCATAAACTATGATCTCCCTCTAAGCCAAGATTTTCGTCCAAGCGAGGATTTACAAGACAACAAACTTGATTTTCCTCCAAGCGAGGATTTTGATGGGATTGATAATGTTCCTCCCCCAAGCAAGGATTTTGATGGCACTCACAGTGATTTTCCTCCAAGTGAGGATTTAAATGCAACCGATAATGTTTCTCTTATAAGCAAGGATTTTGATGGCACTGATGATGATTTTCCTTCAATTGAGTATTTTAATGGGACTAATAATGTTTCTCTTCCAAGCGAGGATTTTGATGGCACATATGATTATTTTCCTCCAAGCGAGGATTTTAATGGGACAAATGATGATTTTGGTGAGGATAAAGGAAACAACAATGTTGAAGATGGGTTTTTCTCCCAACCAATATTTTGATGGCTCTAGTGATGATTTTCCTCCAAGTGATTATTTTAATGGGACAAATGATGATTTTGGTGAGGATGAAGGCACCAATAATGGTGAAGATGATTTTGCTCCAAGCGAGGATTATGATGGTAGTGAAGACGATTTTCCTCCAAGCGAGGTGTAACGTATCCTCCCGTGGTCCCAATGCAAGGAAGGGAACATGATGCCAATCTGGGGCTTTTGCATAAACTCAGCCCATTCATTGAATTCACAGCAATTAAAAATCAAATATGTGCAGATGCAATTTAAAGCAAACATGCACAATGGAATAACATCATCCACACACGTTACATGATGCCATTAAAATTTAACATAGTCAACAAATTAATACATTTGCAGAAGTAATTTCACATAAGAAAATACTCATCTTGATGTAATATTGTCCCAAACAACTAGCTATGTCGCTGCAATGTTCCACCCAACCATATGCCAGTTGTGTTCATCAATTCTCTCAACACAACCGCCACCCCCTAGCTGGGCGTGATTCTTACAAGGAAAAGGGGACATTCAAGCTCATGCACAAACCCAAGCAAGAGATACCCATCTCAATCCCAACACTCACTTACACACAACAAACTCAAAACTGGTCATGGATACACATTTCCAGCAATCGGATTTACAAACAGGATGGGCATGGTTCCCCAAATCATGGGCACACCAAAATGGACTATGAAAAGGGGGATTCAACCACGGGGAGAAAACCCGATTTCTCCCACAGGTTATGAGCATTTCAAATTGCCCAAAGTGGCCTCATTGAAACCCCAATCGAGATCCCTCTTCTTCCAATAGCTCCGCAACACAAAAACGCCCTCTTCCCAACTGAAAAATGGGGAAAACACAGGAAAACATGGAGGAAAACGCCCAAGCAGCTCCAAAAACGTGAGAGAGGCAAAACTGCTTGATGGGTAATTGCTAGGGGAGCAATTCATGGCCCTTTTCTTGCCCGAGAAGCAAAACACGTTTTTCCATGAAGGGTGGCTTGCCCATACTCGAATACTCAAATTTGGACAGCCATACCTCTCCATTCGCAAGGCATTAACTACTTCACCCAACTCTTGAGTGAAATGAATGATTAGGTACAAAAGTCAACATGGGTAGTTGAGGGTTTTATGGGTTCTCTCATTGATACTTGGCTTGACTTGATTGGCTCCAAGGGTTTGAATATTTTCCTCCCAATTCCTTGTAAAATCATGCCCCCATCTCTTGTTGCATTGCATAGCTAGTTGTGGGTATTTTATTTAAAATGCATATTTACATGATATCGAAATTCCAATTTGCATGGCTAGCACATAAACCATATGCATCAATAAATCGATGGTGGGGATTTGGCCTTGAGCTCCTCACCACAATTTTATAACAATATTACATCATTTACAATTTTAATGCAATAGGGTCAAGATGGGGACGTTACATTCCCCTCCCCTTGGAATAACACCGTCCTCGATGTTCCAATACTTAGGAATAAATACCCACATTACACATGTCCAAAATTCACACAATGTGGCAGGTCTGTCCTACGTTTCATCTCTTTACTTTGAACTTTCAGGATCAAGTCCTTTGGCTTCCACAAGCTTCTCTTGCTGGATTTGATCTTCCATCTCTGCAGGTGGGCATTTCTCCACAACAATCCCTTCCTTTAATTCACCTTCCAGCTGATCTACATGTCTATAATTTCCTGGATGCCATCTTCCTTGCTGTCCTTGCAACTTTTGAGGAAGATTCTTAGCCAAAGCAAAATAGATGTTGGTCTGCTACCATGATCAATGTGCACAACTGGCTCTCACTTTTTTTCACGAGCAACACTTGGCTAGTACAAGATGCACTCAAATGGCTTTCAATGTCTCACCTGTGAGACTCATCATGGCAATTCCTGTTAGGACAAGCATAGCACAATATTAAAATTAGTCAATTATTTTTCCAATTGACATGGAACGTCCATGCTTTACTTATGAGACTTCCACATGTTTCATGCTTTTCCAACATACACATGAACTCATTCATGTTCATCTTTTCACAGGAAAAAATAACTATTTCAGCATTCACAATTCATTTCAAGCAATTAAATACAATCTATTTTCAGCCACGTCATGCACTCAACAATCCTATGTTTCTGAAATGCATCAATGAAAAGGGAAAGAGAAGAGTAAGAGTTGCCCCCTTCTTAATCTTGTTCCAGTCTGGAGCCACACGATCACTGTGGTTCTATGCTCCTTATCCTCTTTCACTTTAATGTGAATGCTTGTCTTGCCCTTTCTTGGCTATGACACTTAGTGTCTAAGGTCTGTCTAAGGCTTTTCTCCATCAGGGAACCCTTCCCCATTGTTGCCTACAGAACCTTTTGTTGCTAGGACCCACACATGTCCACTAGCACAATCTTTCATTACTGCTCATACTGATCTCCTTAGGATGATCACATGTCCTCATGCATCCCTATGATGCCTTCATAGCCCTTGCTTCAAGCAATACCTATAATCAAACATTGAATTAATTCACATGCTTAGTTTATTTTCATAGGGTTTATCTCTAAACAAGAGTTTGAGAAAAATATAACCAAATCATATACACACGTATATTCATAAGCAAGAAGTTGCAAGGTAACCAAATATTTATCTGCATTGGATGTTTTCACTTTATTTCACGGGCTCCTTCTTCACTTTATAAGTCTTGGATTGCTCATGGATACAATAATGAATATCGGGACAACACACAGGCTACTCCACTACATCACGTAGTTAATGCCCAACCTGCTACTCTCTAGATTTACCAAGAATTTTAGCGCCCAACCAGTTACTCTCTAGATTTACCAAGCATTTTAGTGCCTAACCAGTTATTCTCTGGATTTACCAAGCATTTTAGCACCCAAGTAGTTACTCTCTGGGTTTACAAAGCACTTTATAGTTCTTTCAGGGTCATTGCTTCCTGCAATGACCAAGGTTTCCAACAAAGAAACAATAGTGTATCAGTCTAGCTGTTAGAAAACTTATACCTGAAATCTTCATTATTCCAAGCAAGAAATAAATGAAATTGAATACTTATCTGTATTGTGCATTTCCTTGCTACTCCACAGGTTTCCTTCTCTGCTTTACAAGCCTTGTCCATCACCTGTGCGGTGGATGCTTGGCCAGTAGACATGTTGCTCCACAACATCATCCGAATAGGCAATGCCAAGCCAGTAGGCCGAATGGGTTTATCAGGCATCCCTAAAATCAGTATTCTAAGCCAGTATGTCGACTGGGTTTATCAAGCATTTCAAAAATCAATATGCTAAGCCAGTATGCCGACTGGGTTTATCAAGCATACAACAACCATTTCCAAGCCAGTTCTCCGACTGGGTTTGTCAGGAAATAACACTCTTCACCAATACCTCCACAACATGCAAATAGCCAATGCCAAGCTAGTACACCGACTGGGTTTTTCAAGCATCCAACAACCATTCACCACAACTTCCAAATAACCAATGGCAAGCCAGTACACCGACTGGGTTTATTAGGCATACAACAACCATTGCCACAACTTCCAAATAACTAATGCCAAGCCAATACACCTACTGGGTTGATCAAGCAATAAGAACAACATAATATTATTACGTGACTCCTTCTCTTATGCAAACCAGTGGTTCCCTCTAGGAACTCCATAGGTGAATCACTTGAATGCAGGCTAGCATGGCCCCTACAATACCCACTCACACTACACAAGGATGATACCCCTTTTCTGCTACACAGCTCCTTAGGCCTAGCCATCTCTTCTAGTGTCCTTTAGTGTGAGCGTAGAAAGGTTATCCCTGCCCATACAGTCCTCTTGAGTACTTTATTTTCACATTGCCCCTTAACGTGCAAAACCAAATTGCATTCGTATAAGCTAACAACATAAGAAGGATAAGTACGCTCATCAGTATTGCTGCTAAAAAATTGTAATCATATTTCATAACATTCACTATCAAGTATTGAAACACCAGGAATGTGTCCATTCCCTTAGGGTGTAGTCAATATTGACAACCCCAACAAAACCCAACACCCAAAAGGTATGCATCCCTTTCTGATGTGAGTCAAGTAGGCCCTAATCATACTCAAGCAGTTTGGAATAATAATAAAACATGCTCTGCATTTTAAATCTAATAACCAGACATGTATATTCTTAGTTAGGGTTACAGAATACTCATTCGTTTCACAGATGTATCTTTTCTTCATTGGCGAACAATGGGGGCTCCCTTCTCTGAGTCAACAGTGCTTCGGTTTGCCACCCCAATATTTTCACGTTCCATAACCCACACATGCCTTCTTGGCATAGTTTTACCATCTCACTCACATGCAGTGCAGCTGAGATCTTATCAAAATTTACAATGGCGTTTCATCCGAAACCCATTTCCAAAGCATGGGATCCTTCCCATCTAGTTTGGCTTTCGTAGGCCATCACACATGGTCTTCCTGCAATGTGTCATCCTGGCACACTTATCGAATAGCCAAACAGTCAGCAACATTTAACAATTCAAATCTGATTGTTCCATAACCAATCAATGTCATTAATAATTAAATTCAATATGAATTTGCAATTCTGTCTACTACAGAAATTAGACTTGCAACCATGAGATGGTTAAATCAAACAATTTTCAGATTTGTTTCATGCATAAGCTTCAACCATGAGAACCTTCTCATAACCTTTGGCTTCTGCACATGGTAGATCCCGGTCCTTACTATGGACTTATCCTCATTGCCATACGTAAGACTTTTCCACCTGAAAAATGAAACTTCAATTTGCCAAACACGTTGTGAGTATCTATGCATATGATCCTTTCATTGCCACAACAGCCACTGAAGTGATCTCAAAATTATAACACTCAATAATTCAAACAGCTTTAGCTATTAACATTTGAAATGCCATGAAATCTATACATTTCTATATATGCATCATCATCACAATAAAATTGCAAGACACAGTCACACTATCCATGCAATTTAAATAAACTATAAATACTTATTACTTCACATTCCATGCAACTCTGTCCTTCCAACAGAGTGCTCTGGTAGCCCATCACATGTCTACCTTCTTCATGCAGTCTTTCTCCTGCATTCATAGTAGCTCATCAAATGGTATCAGAATTAACAATAGTCCACCATTTCATCTATTATATAATTGCATTGGAACATATATATGTCACACCCATGCATTCACAAAATGCATCTCAACATGTGCACCCACACATATGCATGCACATTCACAACATTTACATAATCTTTTAATGTGCATTCACTCAATGCATAACCCCTACATACAACCTTACATTAATCCATGAATACTATGCATTCCAACATATTATGGCCTAACCATGCTTGTCTCATATGGCATACACTACAACAGGACCATAAGTCATCACTTGCTTTGGTTGCTAAACTCACAACCGATGATACACAAATGGCACGATATAATTTCATATGAATGCATTGAGATTTCTACGAACTATAGGGTGCAAGGCTCCTTGCCATCACTTACCCACACCTCACCATACTTGGTAGGTTGACATTCACATTCAAGCACTCAATACCACATGCAAATCAATCAACATAGTTAAAACATAGTTGAAGGGATATTACCAAATCCTCTTGCAACATTCATGCAATTAAGCACAAATAACCACTACCTGCATGGCTGTTATTAACATCGCTTGATTTTACCTGATCAGTTGGCCTCTTACCAAGGATACTTAGTCCTTTTTCCAACATCATGATCACGGATTTGTTGCACCATCCTCTCTTCATAAGGTTTTTGGTCTCGCACAACAATGCCATCAACTTCTTTAGCCATGCTTTGATTGTATTTTGTCCTACAACCAATGCAGACACAATTAATTATTAGCAACCACCAAAATTACCTCAAGTGGCTCATTGCATATGTAAAACCTCACCATTTTACCAATATGCAATATCCTATTTATCCACAAACATTTTCACATGCACTGTGCAATGTTTATTAATGTGTTATCTGGTGCATATTCATTTCATCTATGTAATCTCTTGCATTTTAACCATTCTTAGGCCATAGTTTATATGCATGATAATTTCATAATTATAAATATGATAGCAAAACAGGGGTTAAGGAATTCTCCCTTTCCAATCCCTCATCGTAGCATGGAATCCATCTTCCATATCATAGTTGGTCTGATTTCCTTCCAGTCATGCAATTATAGAAATTGCCTATATTGACAACAATTTGTTTTTGTCAAAACAACCATTGGCACTCTTTTGCACCAAATATCTATGATATATGTGGACCTCATTCAAATTATGGTCATGCATCCTTGTTCTCCTTTGGATAAGCTTTCCAATGCCTATCCCCGTGCTCCATTCCGATCCAGGACATGGAATTTATATTCTTCCAAAAATGCAAATTTTGCCCAAATTTCTGCACTTTTACACAACTGCAATTTATTTTGAAAGGCCAACTTCGACTGCTTGTAGAAGCAAATTTAGGAAGAATCATGAAACGTTATCTACTAGGAGAAGGTATTCCATATAACAAGAAACACTTAGCAACCTTCGGATCCCTATTCTGATACACTAGTCAACTTCTATAAAATTTGGGGTTTGGCTACTTTTAACTTTTCACTTTTTCCCCAAAATCTCAAAATTTGGCCAAAAATGGCTATCTCCCAATCTATGCATTTCTGGAAAAAAATTGTCTAACGAAAACTGTCTGTCTTAATGAGAAGATGAAATGTCTAGTTTAGTAAAAATTTTGATTCCAAAACCTCGGGTCACTTTTACTCTCCAAAAGATTTTCAAAATCCCGAAAAAGTGGCTCAGAACAGTGCTTTTTGGCCTTCTAGTTCACCCTGACTCCACACCCTTTGGAGTTCGGCTCCAAGATTCCAAAATTAACACCGTTCCTACTCCATGGCCGCACCATATCAATTTCAGCTCAATCCGACCTTTCGTCAAGCCTCAGAACACCGTCTTACAAAAGTCTCTATTCTCCATTTTCTGTCAAATTAGGGCATACTGGGTTCGAGACCCTCTTTGGTTCTTTCATGACCTTCGTTAATGGCCTCCGAGCCCCACAGGAATCATCCCATTATGAGCCCGACTGCTCCTACCCAAAAATCAAGTTTTGGGCTCTATACTTTTGTTTTTCTCTCTGCTCCCATCACTAGTCGCAGCTCACCTCTGCGACCGTCGATGGATTTAACTTTAACTTTGCCAACCTTCGCGCTGGATTTAACCCTCACATTGTCGTCGCATCGCAGGTTTTAACCCTAACTATAGCGACCGTTTTGCTAGTGTTGCCGCCGACCGTCGTAGATTTTATCCCTAACTTCTGCGACCGTTGCGGCGGTCCTGGCTTTATCTTTTCCACCCGCAAGCCTCCGTCGCTGCGACCGCGTCGCAAATTTTAAGGCTAAAATTGCTGACTGCGTCGCAAATTTTAAGCCTAAAATTTCCACATCATCGCAAATTTTAAGGCTAAAATTGCCGCTGCATCGCAAATTTTAAGCCTAAAATTGCCGCCTCGACACAAATTTTTAAAGCTAAAATTGCCGCCGCGTCGCAACTTTTAAGCCTAAAATTGCCGCCGCATCACAATTTTAAGCCTAAAGTTGTCGCCGCATCGCAACTTTTAAGCTTAAAATCGTCGCCTGTTTTGGCGTTTTTTGACTTATCTTTTGCTGACAGAGTCTTTGGCAGAAACTCATAAACACTTACAAAATTTTCAAATTTTCAAAATTTTGAAATCTTTCCTAATTATAAGTGTTGAATAGGAAGCATACTTACCTCTGCACTATGATAGGTAGCCCATGAAGGCCCAATGCTACAACCAATAGCTCTGATACCATTTTGTAACGTACCCTCCCGTGGTCCCAATGCAAGGAAGGGAACATGATGCCAATCTGGGGCTTTTACATAAACTCAACCCATTCATTGAATTCACAGCAATTAAAAATCAAATGTGTGCAGATGCAATTTAAAGCAAACATGCATATCGGAATAACATCATCCACACACGTTACATGATGCCATTAAATTTAACACAGTCAACAAATTAATACATTTGCAGAAGTAATTACACATAAGAAAATACTCATCTTGATGTAATATTGTCCCAAACAACTAGCTATGTCGCTGCAACGTTCCACCCAACCATAGGCCAGTTTTCGCTGCAACGTTCCACCCAACCATAGGCCAGTTGTGTTCATCAATTCTCTCAACACAACTGCCACCCCCGAGCTGGGCATGATTCTTACAAGGAAAATGGGACATTCAAGTTCATGCACAACCTCAAGCAAGAGATACCCATCTCAATCCCAACACTCACTTACAGAAAACAAACTCAAAATTGGGCATGGATACACATTTCCAACAATTGGATTTACAAACAGGATGGCCATGGGTTTTCTCCAAATCGTGGGCACACCAAAATGGACCGTGAAAAGGGGGATTCAACCACAGGGAGAAAACCCAATTTCTCCCACAGGTTATGAGCATTTCAAATTGCCCAAAATGGCCTCATTGAAACCCCAATCGAGCCCCCTCTTCTTCCAGTAGCTCTGCAACACAAAAACGCCCTCTTCCCAACTGAAAAATGGGGAAAACACAAGAAAACATGGAGGAAAAACGCCCAGGAAGCTCCAAAAACGTGAGAGAGGCAAAACTGCTTGATGGGTAATCGCTAGGGGAGCAATTCATGGCTTTTTTCTTTCCCAAGAAGAAAAACACGATTTTCCATGAAGGGTGGCTTGCCCATACTCGAATTTGGACAGCCATACCTCTCCATTCCCAAGGCATTAACTACTTCACCCAACTCTTGGGAGAAATGAATGATTGGGTACAAAAGTCAACATGGGTAGTTGAGGGTTTTATGGGTTCTCTCATTGACACTTGGTTTGACTTGATTGGCTCCAAGGGTTTGAATATTTCCCTCCCAATTCCTTGTAAAATCATGCCCCCATCTCTTGTTGCATTGCATAGCTAGTTGTGGGTATTTTATTTAAAATGCATATTTACATGATATCAAAATTCCAATGTGCCTGGGTAACACATAAACCATATGCATCAATAAATCGATGGTGGGGCCTTGGCCTTGAGCTCCTCACCATGATTTTATAACAATATTACATCATTTACAATCTTAACGCAACAGGGTCAAGATGGGGATGTTACATGAGGATTTTAATGGAAGCAATGATGAGATTCCTCCAAGCAAGGATTTTAATGGGACGTATGATGAATCTGGTGAGGATGAGGGCACCAATAATGGTGAAGATGAATTTCCTCCGAGCAAGGATTTTGATGGCACTGATGATGATTTTCCTCCAAGCAAGGATTTTGATGGCACTGATGATGAATTTCCTCCATGTGAGTATTTTAAAGGGACAGGTGATGATTCTGGGAGGATGAAGGAACCAATGATGATGAAGGTTATTTTCCTCCAAGCAAGGATTTTGATGGCATTGATGATTATTTCCCTCCAAGCAAGGATTTTAATGGGACGGATGATGATTTTGGTGATGATGAACCCGCCAATAATGTTGATTTATCCTCAAGTGATAAACTTGATATTGTTAAGTTTAGCATAAATTTGCAAGCAATATCAATGAAAGAAACACAATCACAAGATAGACAAAGATTTACCCTGGGAAACCCTCATGGGGTAGAAACCCAACAAAGCTTTCCTCAATATAGATAATCAACCAATACAAAGATGTAGTCCTCAACAAGAGCTCCTTCTCCTCTTATGTAGATCTCTCTCTCTCCTATGCGCCAATCACAAGTGAGTGAATGAATGAGATAAATGAGGAACACCTCCTCTATTTATACTCAACTCCTAACTGACTTTTCACCCTAACAGGGCCGACTCTCCTAAGAGAGTCTAATAACCCTTAAACAGCTAACTCAGGGCTGACCCCACAAGGGAGATCTAATAACCCTAGTTACCACACTCTCTCGGTGGAAAAAACATCTCTGGATATACAATAGGGTCTCTACGGAGGAACGAAACATCTCCGTAATAATAAAGTACAAATATAATATTCTTAGAAGTTACAATATTTCAACACTCCCCCTTAACGAGAAGGATATTATAACAACATCTGCAGGATCAAGGAGTCATCAACTACATAATACATTATACATCTATAAATCATTGGAATCTTTCTTCATACATCATCAGTAACTCAAACAATTACTCGAACATCTTCAAGATCTTCAATACTGGAACATCAACATCTTCAGTACCGAGTCTTCATCTTCTGCAGCACTCGAACAGTTATAGTAACATCATCATCTGGATCCTCTCGATCAATAGTATCATCATCTGGATCCTCTCGATCAACAGTATCAACATCTGGATCCCTCAATCAACAGCCTCATCGTCTGGATCTTCAAATCATCATCATCATCTGGATCTCTCGATCAACAGCCTCATTGTCTGCATCTTTAGATCGTCATCATCATCTGGATCTCTCGATTAACAGCCTCATCATCTAGATATCTCGATTAACATAGCAGCATACCCTGCAACACACATGATCCAATTACGGGATGATCAATCCCTCTCACTTTAGGACATAAGTCCAAGGATGATAAAATCCTAACACGTACATTTTGAACCAAATGTTCAGGGATGATGCAATCCTATCACGCACATTTTGAACCAAGCATTTAGGGACGATGCAGTCCTCTCACGTACATTTTGAACCAAACGTTCAGGGATGATGCAGTCCTATCACGTACATTTTGAACGAACCATTCAGGGACGATGCAGTCCTATCACGTACATTTTGAACCAACTGTTCGGGGACGATGCAATCCTATCACGTACATTTTGAACCAAATGTTCAGGGACGATGCAGTCCCGTCACGTACATTTTGAACCAAATGTTCAGGGACGATGCAGTGCTATCACGTACATTTTGAACCAAACGTTCAGGGATGATGCAGTCCTATCACGTACATTTTGAACCAAACGTTCAGGGACGATGCAGTCTTGTCACGTACATTTTGAACCAAACGTTCAGGGACGATGCAGTCCTATCACATACATTTTGAACCAAATGTTTAGGGTCGATGCAGTCCTGTCACGTACATTTTGAACCAAATGTCCATGGATGATGCAGTCCTGTCATGTACATTTTGAACCAAATTTTCAGGGACGATGCAATCCTATCACGTACATTTTGAACCAAACGTTCAGGGACGATGCAGTCCTATCACATCCACTAGGGACCATACAATGACCTCATCGTCAGAACAAGTATCCTCATCATCGACCTCATCATTGAAACTAGTAACCTCATCAACGATACATGTATCCACATCAATACAGGTATCCTCATCACATCATCGATACAGTATCCTCATCAATATAGGTATCCTTATTATTGACCTTATCATTAATATAGGCAATCTCATCATCGATACAGGTATCCTCATTGATACCAGTATCCAAATATCATCATCGACCATATCACTCCCCCTTTCGAGAAGGGTCCTTCTTGAACTACACCAAGCTTATCTCGGAAACACTCAAACTTTACTCGAGACAAAGGTTTGGTCAATACATCAACAACTTGTTCGTCAGTGCTCACATACTCGAGCTTGATATCTCCTTTCTACACCATATCCTGTATATAGAAATATCGGATCTCTATGTGCTTTGACTTATCATGGAACATTGGATTCTCTGTCATCTTGATACAACTCTGGTTGTCACACAGGATCATGGTGGGGTCCATCTCTAAGTCAAACAATCTTGATAACAACTTCCGAAATCATATCGCTTCACAACTAGCAGAGCAAGCAGCTATATATTCCGCTTCAACTATGCTAAGAGCCACACTAGACTGCTACTTGCTAAACCACGAGATCATGGCAGATCCCAGACAATAACATCCACCCAATGTGCTCTTCCTGTCTGATACACTTCCATCCCAATCAACATCTGTGTAGCCATACAATCTGAAATCATGATCTCCAAGATAATATAGACCAAAGTCTATCGTACCCTTCAGTTATCTCATCACATGCTTTGCAGCTATTAAGTGAACACGTCTAGGTTCCACTAGATACTGACTCAAGGTGTTCACAGCAAAGCATATATCTAGCCTAGTGTTTGTCAGCTACATCAATGACCCAATAATCTGCCTAGACAGAGTTACATCCACTAACTCTGATGAGTCATCTGCTAATAGCTTCAAGTTGGAATCCATGGGAGTGGCCATGGCTTTACATTCCAACATATCAAATCTTTTCAAGATTTCCACAACATATTTTCCCTGGTTGAGAAAGATTCCTTCTGAGCCTTGCCATACTTCCAGTCCTAGGAAGTAATGCATCAAACCGAGATCTTTCATCTCAAACTCTGCAGAGAGTTTCTTCTTTCACTCGACAGTCTGTTTCTCATTCCCAGTATACAACAACAATATGATAGGTTCATCATCCATAACTTTGAGATAAAGGTTAGGATCAGCTTTACTCTTGGTAAAGCCCAAGTTTGTCAAGAAATTGTTAATTCTTCCATACCAAGCTTTGAGAGCTTGCTTCAACCCATACAAAGCCTTCTTCAGTTTGCATATGTGGGTTCTTCTATCTTCAACCTCAAATCCTTGTGGTTGTTCTATGTACACTTCTTCCTCAATCACACCATTCAGGAAAGCTGTCTTTACATCCATCTAATGTAATTTCCACTTCATCATGGTTGCAAGTGCCATGATGGTTCTAATGGAAGTGTACCTTGCAACTGGTGCAAATGTCTCTTCATAGTCAATTCCATCTTTCTGAGAGAATCCTGTCTCTACGAACCTTGCCCTATATTTTTCAATGCTACCATCCGTAGCATGCTTTATTTTGTATATCCGTTTGGAGGATACCACACTCTTGTCCTTTGGTTTGGGAACAATATCCCAAACATCATTCTTCATTATTGACTGGTACTCCTCCGTCATTGCCTCTACCCACTCTTTCTTATGAACTGCCTCTTCATAACTAGTAGGTTCTTGATCTACAAGATCACACATCAAAGCCACATAGTTGGAGAATGGCCTTGGTTTCTTTCTCACTCTAGTGGAACCTTCAAAAGCGCCATACTTTTATGCTCCTAGTATAATATCTCTAGCCCATGCTGGATTTCCCTTTTTTGATATGTTTGTGATAGGGGGTTCTTGTGGTTCTAACATGTCATGGTATTCAGGTATCTCTTCTTCAGGGGCTGGTGCAGCTTCTGTAAATATGGGAGGTGCATCTTCTTCATATACTTCTTCATACTAGCACTTCCTAGATCTCTTGAGAGTTGCTTCTTCATCAAATGTCATATCCCTACTAATTTCCATATGATGGAATCCTAGGATGTATATCTTGAATTCTTTGGATGCCTCACAATACCCAACAAATATTCCCTTCTTTCTGGAAGGGTCCAACTTAGTTCTCTTTTCTTTTGGTATGTGAATATATACAGGACACCCAAATATATTGAGGTGGCTTACCTCAGGTTTCTTCCCTGTGAACACTTCTTATGGAGTCTTGAATTCAAGGGAACTATGAGATAGTCTATTCTGCACATAGATTGTTGTCTTGGCTGCTTCAGCCCATAGATACATATGTAGGTCTTGATCATGTATTATTGTCTTCACTGCTTCCATAATGGTTCTATTCTTTATTTCCGCAACACCATTTTGTTGTGGATTGTATGGTGTGGTTAGTTCCCTCTTGATTCCATCTTCTTTACAAAAGAATTCAAAATCCTTTGAAGTGTATTCTCCACCATTATCTGTCCCGAGTATTTTGATCTTCTTTTCTGAATGATTTTCTATCAAGGCTTTGAACTCCTTGAACTTTTCAAAGACTTCAATCTTTCCTTCTAGGAAGTATATCCAAGTCTTTCTTGAATAGTCATCAATAAATGTAAGGTAGTATTCATATCCACTCAAGAATGTGGAGGGCATTGGACCACATACATCTGAATGGATCAGTTGCAAAGTACTTTTAGTCTTTGTTTCACTCTTTGGAAATGGGTTCTTGATATTCTTACCTTTTGCACATCCTTTGCAAGTGCCTTCATGTTCAATCTTTAAATCTGGCAATCCTGTCACTACTTTGCTCACATAGGGTAGTGCTTTGTAGTTGATATGAGCAAGCCTTCTATGCCATAGCTCACTTGGACTAGTGGCTTCATGAACAAGGGAAACTTCTGGATGACCCTTGAGTTTATATAGACCTCCTTCCTCTTCACCAATGACAATTGCATCCTTAATAGATTTTCCTTTGGACCACATGAGTACTTCTACATCTATGAATGCAACCCTATAACCTTTCATATCTAATGTTGAGATATAAAGCAAGTTCTTCTTCAACCCTAGTACATATAAAAATTCCTTCATCTTCATGGGGGATTCAGACTCAAGCTTGTAGCTTGCTTCAACAATTCCCTTGATGGGATATTGATAATCATCTCCTAAATATACCTTCTATGGGGATGTCTTCTCTTCAAGTTTTGAGAGAGTTTTCTTTTGACCTATCATGTGCTTTGAATCGCCACTATCAATAAGACATGTATCTTCTCCAGGTGTCATAGACCCAGAGAGCGGAGAGAATAGAACATACTCTTCTGCATCTTCTTCTTCTATTCTAGCTCTTTTCTTTTTAGGCCTTTCCTCCTCTTCTTCTTCTTCACTATCATCTTCTGCTAGATGTGCTTGATGTATTTTATGATGGAAACTCTTCTTTTTCTTTGACAGACACTCCCTAGCAATGTGTCCTATTTTGTGACAATTGTAACATTGGAATGAGGAGAAATCTCTTCTTGAATTAGCTCCTCTTTTCTTTTGAAACCTTTGTGGAGGTTGAGACTCCTTGTGGCTTCCTTTCTTGAAGTTGGGTTGGCTTCTTCTTCTTTTGGTATGGGTGGCTAATGCTTGATCATCTTCTTTGAGCAAGGCTTCTCTATTGGCTACCCTAGCTTCTTCTTGAATGCAATCCTCCCATACCACATCAAACTTCATACTTTCTTTTCTGGCACACATGGTTTGGATGAATGACTCCCAAGGTCTAGTGAGACCATTTAGAGAAGTCATGACTAGTTCATCTTCATCAAGGGTGTCTCCAATAGCATCTAGTTGTTCCTTGAACTGGGAAACCCTTGAGAAATAATCTTGAATATATTCTCCTTTATTCATCTTAGTGCTCTTCAATTGAGCTCTCAAGTTCATCTTCCTATTGATGTTCTTTCCTTCATACATTCTGGAAAGGGCATCATACATTTCCTTTGGGGTCTTCTTGGATGCCACTTGGGGAATCAAGTGGTCCTTGATAGAATCAACAATTATTCTCTTTTCCCTAATCAAGACCTTCTTATGCTTTTCTTTAGCTTCAACTTCTGCAGGTTCTACAACTTCATCCTTGATATATTGGACAAGATCATTCTCTTCAAGAATGAGATCAATCCTATATTTCCATGCCCGAAAATTCTCTATACCCTCTATCTTGTCTCCAAGCTTAGTGCTTGGAGCCATCTTATCCAAGAGGTCACAAAGATTGAATTTTCTCAAAAGATAGAATAATACTTACCAAAAGATGAGCTTGATAGAATTGAGATTACTGGTGTGCTTTACTTCTGGAAACTTCAACTTTTCACCTTCTGGATTTGCAACATAATTTCGGGTTTTCTGGTCTTCACTTTTCTGGTTTATTGGTGCATAGGTTTGCATCTTTTCTAGTTCATTGGTGCACGGGTGCACAATATTTATGGTTCACTGGTTTTCTGGTCTAGAAGTCAAACTATGGTTTGACAAAGCCCTAGGTTATACCCACTCAAAAAGTTCAATCTAGGGCTCAAAACTTTGATTTTGAGGAGGGTTATCCAGCTGTGCAATCAAATTCCAAAAATTCCAACTTTTGCAGAACCCCTAATTTTCACCGGAGGAGGAGAGAGAGGTATTTTCACCTTGTGAAAGATGTCCTATTCAGGATAGCTCTGATATTATGTTAAGTTTAGCCTAAATTTGCAAGCAAGATCACTGAAAGAAACACAATCACAAGATAGACAAAGATTTACCCTGGGAAACCCTCATGGGGTAGAAAACCCAGCAAAGCTTTCCTCAATATAGATAATCAACCAATACAAAGATGTAGTCCTCAACAAGAGCTCCTTCTCCTCCTATGCAGATCTCTCTCTCTCTCCTATGCGCTAATCACAAGTGAGTGAATGGATGAGATAAATGAGGAACACACCTCCTCTATTTATACTCAACTCCTAACTGACTTTTCACCCTAACAGGGCCAACTTCTCCTAGGAGAGTCTAATAACCCTTAAACAACTAACTCAAGGCCGACCCCACAAGGGAGATTTAATAACCCCAGTTACCACACTCTCTCGGAGGAATAAACATCTTTGGATATACTATAGGGTCTCTACGGAGGAATGAAACATCTCCGGAATAATAAAGTACAAATATAATATTCTTAGAAGTTACAATATTTCAACAGATACTGATGCAGATAATCATTCTCCTACTAATTTTGGTGATGATAATATCAATGAGAGGGATGATATTCCTCACATTGATAAGGATATTCATTCTAATGAGGATGACTTAATGGTTCAAGATACACAAAGGAAAATTGTACCAATGAGCAAGATTAAGTGTAGGACTAGGCCGTTTTATATCAATCCAAAGCATTCTAGTTAAACAAGGTCTAGGAAAGATTTTCTCACAAGTCCCAGTTCTATTTCTGATTTGATTTCAAGTGAATGTTTCCAAAAAAATTGTCTAAAAAAACTACACTACAATTATGCCTTAGAGAAAAGAAGAGCATATCTATCAATGAACAAAAATATGCAAAATTCATATTTGGTAGAGTGAATGATTTATACAAAGGCAGGTTATGATTATCGCAGTGGAAATATTTTGCTTTGCAGAAGGGAATTCAAAAGAATCCACTCAATTGGTAATCTTAAACTATCAAGAATCCATACAAGGCGAGAAAAGGATCCTACATTTTATTCTAAAAATATCATGCATGAGCTAGTGGGTCATTAACAAACATTCCAATGTCATGGATGCGTGAGTTATTTTTTAAGCATGGAGAGAGTATGCCAGATAGAGAAACCATACACATTCCAGATAATTTCTCAAGGCAGGAAATCTACAACTTGTACAAGGCATTTGTTCAAGATGCAGAAGGAAATAACAATTTCATTAGATATGCATATTTTACAAGACTATGGAAAACAAAGTTCAACAATGTCCGTATTCCTAAGAGGTCAAAAATGGGGGTTTGCAGTATATGTGATTCTCTTAAACAAATAAGGGATAAATCAGAAGGGATAGAGAGAGGTATGTCTCTAACAACTTTATTTTTTTGGAATAAATATCTATTACGAAAGCTCATCAATGTTTTGTTTTTATTTTATTTGTAGATTCTGTTGTTAAATAACTTCAAGCACATCGCAATCAACAATCAGTTGAACGAAAAAGTTATAAAAACATCACAAGAAGTGTTATGATGAACCACATAAATATATGGGTTTGATAATTGGTGGCATGGATCAGAAAAAACATGTTTTCCACATTTTGTTCGTGTACCAAATAATTTAAAGGAGGAAAATTTTATTCAGTTTCACTTGGTTGGTTGTATGGTTTTTAATGGTCAAATGTATCCAAAGGTTTACTTTACAATTTCCAATATTCATAATGATGTAAATATTACCATTACCATAATTCACCATGTTCTGACTCATTGGTCTGGTAATCTTCCTCGAGTTCTATATCTACAATTGGACAACACTAGTTGGGAAAACAAAAATCAGGTCGTGTTTAGTTATCTGAACATGCTTGTTGAATTGAGATTTTTTCAAAAGGTTAAAGTTGGTTTCCTTCTCGTTGGGCATACACATGACCATATTGATCAAATGTTTAGCCATTTTGTAGTGACATTGGGGAGGAAGAATGTTGGGAGCCTGCCATCATTAACTAAAATTATTAGAAAAACATATAGTCCAGACCTTGTTGTACTAACATTGGAGGAAACTATTGACATGGAAAGATTTATTTTGGGATCGCATGGTGAAGAAAGGTGCATTGAGAAACTTAATGACATTAGCTTTCAACATCAATTTCGTATAAAAAAAATTGATGGGAAAACACTACTATGGGATAAGAAGTACTCAACAAGTGCAGAATGGGGCCTACATTAGGTTTAGCAAATTTTCTGAAATTCATCCCAAATCATCAAATGTATGCTTCAAAGTTATCGTTGTTGCAATCAATTGTTGAGATTCAAAATTCACGCCTTCACAATAGAGGTGTTGATTCTTCTCAATGCTTGGAAGAAATAAAAAATTCTATCAAAGATACATATGACTATTTTGATGTTGTTGATTCTGTTTGGTGGGAGTCATTTTTCATGGAGCAAATGACATAATTACAAACTCTACAAATGGAGATATTTGTTTGAAGACTCCATTTAGTTGGCCACAAATTCTGTCAAATCAAAATGAGGAGAGAAATGTTGAGCCTTACCAACCAGAAGAAAGGGAAATTTACATTGGGTCTAGAATATCATCTGCATGACGTGAGGTGATGGAAGCCCTTTACAAAGGCTTAGTACAAGATATTAAGGAGGGTTGCATAATTGCAGTTTTGGCCACATAAGATCCACGTGGTTATCCATTCTGGATTGCAAAAGTTATGAAGGTCAATAAAAAAATGAAGAAGTTATATCTATTGAAGTACATTGGTATGCAACATAGACACACCCATTTGATGGTGCATGTACCCCGTAGATGGTGATCGAGAAACAAGTTTGCAAAAAGAGAAAAATAAAAGGTCAAAATGTAAATCATCGTCGCATAGAAATTTTGAAATCAGAGTATGTTGTCATACTAGTTTATGACTTCGAGTTGACAAGGAAAGGCACTCTTCGCTCTTCGCTCCAAGACTATAGAGATTAACAAAAGATTGTTGGCACTAGAAATAATTGCAACATGGGAGTTTGTTAAACAAAGGCGTAGATCTAGAAGGAATATGGCATATGAAATGTTGGGCATACATGAAGATTCAGATGGTGCACTCATTGATAGTAGAGAAGAATACATGTCATCTACATCTTCATGCAGTCATTCATCTGAAGAAAATGTAGCTTTTGATGGTGTGTCAGAATCCATGTGTTGATTTGAACATTTGCACATGAAACATTTTGTCTTTTTTATTAATATGCCATTGTTTGTATGGAAACTCCAAAGGAGTGTTTGAATTTTGATATGAATTACTTCTACGTCTTATGGTTTAATATATGATTTTATGATGAATATCATAATTTTTTGTATTTTATATGAAAAGAGTGGTCAAATTATTTATTGAATAATTTGTGTTTAACTCAATGCAAGTTTTATATAGTGTTACTAAGACATTAAATAAGCACAATTTTCAATTATGATAAAATCATATAAAAATGTCATTTTTTGAAAAAGTGTGCTACTGGTAGCATTAATTTTCAATTTAGAGCTTGATTTTAAGGTTTTTGCAAACAAAAATAACAAATGTTTTGGTTTATTTCTATATTTTTGATTTGGGATTGTTTTTGGGTGTTTTTTATGCAAAAATATGGGTTTTTATGTCTAGAGTTCTCGTTTTGAGAATAAAGTTCTAGTCAATTTGTATAACATGTTCTCAATCGAGCATGCAAAAACTCTGCTCCCTCCACCCACTTTTCCAAGAATTGTTATCCATCTCCATGGATTCACACACACATCCAAAAATGGAAAAACCTATCATAACCTAGTTGATGGAAAAACCTATCATAACTCAGTTGCCAAAATGACAGATAACCATCATTGGCTACTATCTGCAAATGCAAGATGGATCATCAATGTTATTCAAGGAAAGCTACACCACCTAAAATAGCCCACTAGTAGTTCACAAGTGGGTAGACTTTCACTCGTGCCAAATGCTCTAGAACTAAGGCTATTAACATGTTCCTTACATTAAAAGGAAGCAAAATCTCAATCAGTAAAAATAGTTTTAGATCTTACTCCAAAATCCCCCTCTCTATATAATGGTTTATTATGTCCCCGACATATTGTTTTCGGCCGGGGGAATTAGTTGGGGCAGGAGGAGGAGGGCATGGAGCCCGTTTATATAGTTTTGATCCATGGTATTTTTTCATATTAATTTTTTTTTAAATTGTTGTTTTATCTGCGTTTGTATTGGCCGTTTCTGCGCTTACGTCGTCCTGGGGCTGTGTGCCCCAAGACATGGCGGTGCTCTTGCATCAGCAGACCAGGGCCACGGATTGGGGCGTTTCATGTGCTGTCAGGGCTAGCATTTGGTGTCCTACCAAGTGGTTTGATCTCTATGTTGTGGCATGGTGCGAATCCAACTTCGATCTACCTTGTCGTCTTGGTGTTTAATGCAGCTGCCCACAAGTGTGTGCCAAGACGGGTGGTAGTCAGTATTAAATTTGTTTCATGCATCGACCTTCGGCTTTGTAAACCTTTTGGGATTGTTGAAATGTTTTTTTCCTGCGGTTGATGGGATGTTTTAATGGCGCCTGTGGATCGGGGAGGTTTGAGGGCAATCCAATCGACGGTTTCATTATTAAATCGGTTCATTAAATCGTTGAAGCTTTTCGATGCATGGACCTTCGGCTTTGTAGAGGTTTTTGAATTCTGCAGATGGTTTTTGGCTGCAGAGGGTTTTATTGGCAACCTGTTCACTATTTATTGCGGCACGATGGTTTCAGACCCTCCTTTTATTGCTGTGGTGGGCTTTCGCGTTTGGAACTAGTTTCATTTGTGTCAGCAGTTTCAAGAGCTTGTATAGATCACTCTGCAAGTGTTGGTGACTGTTGCTTTTGTGTTTTTCCTGTGGTTTCGGGTGCCTGTTCCGATTTGCAAGTTGCTGCAGTCGACGTTTCTACCCGAAGCAGACTGACTTCTGAGTTTTGTGGCTATATCCTGATGGTGGTTGGACAACTCCTTTCCGTCCGACGTTCTGCTTCGAACCATAGCAACGTCTGGGTTTTGTAAGTTGGCCCTCGTGGTGGTTGGACAGGTCCTCTTCGGCTGTCTCTATGTTCCTGCATTTTTCTATTTTGCATTGGACAGGTTCTCTTCGGCTTTATCCTGTTGTTTCTTCATGTTCAAATATGTTGAATTCCATGTCCATAGGGTTTTACTGGTGATGGATTCTGTTTTGTTTGTATATGTGGAATGTCGACTGGAATGTTTTATTAAGTTCTTGACATAGTGTTGTTTCCATACTGTGCATAATGCAAAAAAAAAAATTGCAGAGCTTGACTGGGGCTTGAACACTGTGTTTTGGCTTTCTGCTTCGACCTAGTATTTTTATAAATGTGGTTATTTTCATTTGCGGTTGACCGAAATTGAAATTTGGAAAGGTTGAATGGGGTTTGAATAGTCTGTTTTCACTTCCTGCTTGGACGTACTGTTTTTATGGATGTCATTATTTGCGTTTGCGGTTGGCCGAAATTGAAATTTACATCAAATAATTTATTTTCTAATCAGGGGACTAGGGTTTATATGGAAAACAATATTGGAGTGAATTTGATGGTCGACCATGGCTTTTGCTGAAAGTCGACCGAGCTTCGACCTTTTATTTTTATAAATGTGCTTATTTGCATTTGTGGTTGACCGAAATAGAAATTTGCAGACCTTCACTGGGACTTCAACAGTCTGTTTTCGCTTTCTCCTTGGACGTAATGTTTTTATGGATGTCATTGTTTGTGTTTGCGGTTGACCGAAATTGAAATTTACACCAAATAATTTGTTTTTCTAATCAGGGGACTAGGGTTTATATGGAAAACATTATTGGAGTGAATTTGATGGTCGACCCTGTATTTTCCTGAAAGTCGACCGAAAATAGCATAGGATGTTTCATAATTAATATTGCAAAAACAAGGATTTTTAGCTCTGGAATATGCTGGAAACAAATGTCTTTAGCTCGTCATTGATACCCTCAAATACATAAGAATTCCAACTTGGGCTCATGTTTATGATTTTTTTATTTCGTTTTTAGTATTCATTTAAAGACCTTGCCTATTGATGCCGAGGCATTGGCTCATGCATTCGTCATCTTGGGGATTGCGACTCCATCGGCTCCAATCGCGATAGTCGCCTCTGCTTTTGCCATTTTCCCAAAGCCGAGCTCAACCTTAAAACAATTTAATGCCAGCATCCCAATTCAGATCTCCAAACATTGATGCAGGAAGATAATACAATCATCTCCTTCTCCGATGTCACAAGACAGGGAAAAATTGCAGTTTGATGTCATTCTATGTACAATTATTGCTGTCGCTTTTTTTCTATTCTTCGATGCTTAAAGCTAGATTCCTTGTGTTTTGCGGTGTGGTGACAACAATTCGTTTTGAAAGCTGCCCCTTGGCACCTGGATGCGTTGTTCGCAAAAACACTGAAACAACTTTTCTGACCATTTTAACATAGTATAAAATTAGAAATAAAAAATTAATATATTGATCATGTCGACTTTTCTTACACTTTGGCGGTGCAAATTAATTCTGGTCGCTTTATCTCTCGTGGCTTCAAGGTGTAGATTTCTTTACTGGCTGGCAAATGTTATGGCTTCTGATGCCTTTAGAAAATAAATTTCCTCGTTGGTTTACGCATATTGTCACTTGGAATTTTTTCATCCTTTATCTTCTGAATTTGGCTGCGGATTTTCGGTCGGGGGCATTAGTTGGGGCAGGAGGAGGGCATGAAGCCCGTTTATATAGTTTTGAGCCATGGTATTTTTCCGTATTAATTTTTTTTTTTAAATTGTTGTTTTATCTGCATTTGTATTGGTCGTTTCCGCGCTTACGTCGTCCTGGGGGATATTAAATCTGTTAATAGCATTTAAAAAATAGAATTGAAGCTCCTAAATTGGCTTATTAGTTTTCATTTTCTGGTGCTACGCTTCTTTGCTTCCTTCCTTGGATGTGCTTGTGTTTCAGGCAAAGACAATTTATTGCTGTGGGGGAGGGCTCCTTGCCGGTTGCATGCGTTTACATGCTTTAGCCACGGCTTCTCCTATCTTCCCTGTTGTCTTTCCTTTCCTTCTAGAACTTGATGTTGGAAGTTTAGTTATTTTAAAATGGTTGTGTTAGCTGATGCACATTTTTGAAGATACAAAATTGCAGTTCCTTGGACATGTTGATAGCCATTTCAGTTTGCAAGCTTCTATTTCAGTTTTCCTGTTTTAAAAAATGTCTTCAAATACTTTAGCAAAAGAAGAAACTATTTAACTATGCCCCATGAGCTGGCGACTGTTATTGCCAACATACCTGTTTAATTACATTTTAAATGTCGTTGGCGACTGTAACCTATTTTTGTTAGCATAGCCATGCATAATACAAAGCGTGGATATTGGCTTTTTAATGGCCCTTTGTAGATTAACCTATCGAACTGATCTTCAAATCCTTCATCTTGAACCAGTCTTGAGTTGCTTTGTTTTTTATTTAAGGCAATGATTGAGTAACTAATAACACTTACACTTCTGCAATAAATTCAATAAAAAAACTGACAAGGCCATAGGCCATCTCCATTCGCAACATTTTAGCCAAATAGACAGATGCAATTGAGGAATAATTTCTCGATGCATGTTGAAACTTCAACATCTAGCATAGATTGCATAGTTAGAACATTCGACTGGGAGAATAGATGGCTTGTCCATCGATTGTATCTATTTCAGTTTGCAAGAACTTGAGGTCTCTTTAAAAGAATAACACTTTTGCTTTGAATCAGTTTTACTGTTCATGCAACAACATTGTTTATGGCGAAGATTAAGTACGAATATTGAGATCTTCCTAGCCTAACAGTTTATGCTTAAATCAATTTTCCATGTCTATGCCTCTTGTGTTTGCTTGTGTCTGTGTTTACATAGTTTGTGTGCTGTGGGCTGGATTTAGAACAGTGATGGAAAAAAAAATGTTGTCTAGATTCTTATATCAAGCAATTCTATATGGTATTGCTAAACTGATATTGTTTCATGTCATCGATATTTCCTGCAATAGAAACAATGCCTTCGATTTGCAATTTAGCTTTCATATATCAAATAACCAAAACATTGCAAACAACATTGTCAATAACCTAAAAAGGTAGCAACATCGATGTGATGCATCCTGCCTACATAAACACCCTATTTCATATTCTGCTGAATTTTTTTTTGCTTTAGATTGTCTAATAGACTGAATAAAAAAAAACTTTGCAGCCATAGGCTGGTCCCTTTTGCAGTGTTAGAAGCAAATAAACAACTGCAATTCACAAAGCAGTTGTCCATCCTAGTTCAAATTTCAACGCCTGACACCAATTATGTAACCAGAACATTTGAAAAGGGAAATAGATGCAATGCACATTGATTTTGCCTATGTCATATTGCAAAAACTTGGAATCTGGTCAACAAAAGAACAATTTTGTTTTGAATAAACTTGATCTTTGATTCAACAATTCTGTTTGTAACTTTGTTTACATACAAATACTAAGGCCTAGCTAGGTTGAGAGTTGATGCCTAAATCATTCTTCAATGTCCATATTACTTGTGTGTCTTTGCAGCTCTGCTTGCATTCTTTGTCTCATTCATTTGCATCTTTGGTGTGGCCATGGATTTAGAACATTGAGAAAAAAAAACACCTGTTGTCATGGTTCTTATACCAAGCAACTTATACAATATTCATAGATTCTTAGTTTTTCCCTGTTACAATAAAATCTGTATTCTGCCATACACAGGCATTGAGGCCAAAATTTACTACGTCTTGGAAGCAAAAAAACAACACTTTAGCTTCTGCAATAGCTTGATTTGCAATTTAGCTTTCATATATCAAGAAATGGAAACATTGCAATAAACTATGAACAAGTTAAAAATGTAACAACATTGCTACCAACCATTTTGTCTATAAAAAGATGCTGGTGCATATCCCATTGCAGTTCTTTTTCCGCTTTCTTGTTCATGCAAAATAAAATGGTCTTTTTTACACAGTTTCCTCTATTGATTTTGAAGTGCAATTCACTTTGGCTGTTGCATTGATGCATGCAAGTAGCCATTGTTTCAATAGATTGTTATCAGTAGTATCTGTAAAATTAGTTACATCAGAAAAATGGTGTAAAACTGTGCAAAACATGCATTAGTGCTCAATATCCCAATGTGGGTGAATAATTACAATACAATACAGTAACAATGATTGAGCAATTCGAATTGCCTAAGGAGGTCATTTGAATCACTGAATGGAGTAGCTTGACTCCAACTAGGAGTCCTCATCATCAATCAGTGGTGGTCATCAATGCACAAGAACCAGTCATCCAGGTGTCAATCTGAGTCTAACTGAGTGTAACATGTGTAACTGAAGTGTGTAGCACTAATATAGGGAAGTGGGATCAGTGGAGGGCACATGGGAGACTAACTGAAGTCAAAACAAGTCATCTAGTCAATCTCGAGGTCCAACGGAGTGAAACAGTCAGTCGGGAGTGAAACTAGCCTCAAATCAGGGAGAATCGGAGCTAACTGAGTGTAACTGAAGTGGAACTGCAGTGGTAGGTGAAGAAGTGCGCCCTTCTCTGGCAGTACGTGAGAAGTGAGAGCCTTCCTGACTAGGAGGGCTAATGAACTGATGTAAGAAGCTCCTGGGTGCTAGAATAAGGTGGCTAAGGTGCTGGAGGCATCAACCTGGTGACTGGGATGCATGCAAAGTGCATCCAAACCCTAGAATTTGCATGCAAACCCTAATTGCATGCAATATCCTAAAAAAGATGATGTGGATATCCGAACACCCCCCCTCAAGTTAGACTATGATGTGCAAAAAAAAATAATGTGGGGCCCTGGTAACTAAGACCAAAGGTCACCCCAATACAATAATCCAAAATTGCTGAAAATAAACTAAGTGAGGAAAGAGGGAAAACCCAGTGGGAAGAAAGCCCCCCCTCAAGCTAAAGCATAATAATGGATCAATCTGTCTCCACCATGATGGAACTCACCCCCAACAGTGAACGGAGGTAAGAGAACTTCTTCTCAGTGAAGCTCTTGGTGAAGATGTCTGCAATTTGCTCATCAGTAGGGAAATATTGCAGAATGATGGTGCGATCATGCACCAACTGTCGAATGTAATGCATATGAATCTCAATGTGTTTGGTCCTCTGCCGCTGAACTGGATCTGTGGAGATCTTGATAGAAATTTGATTGTCACAAAATAGGATAGTCGAAGTAGTGCCACCAAAACCAAACTCAGAAAGAATACCTTGCAACCAAACTACCTGAATGCAGGCATTGACTGCCCCTCGATACTCTGCCTCTGCTGAAGAAAGTGCAATGGCTGCCTGCTTTTTGCTAGACCAGCAAATAGCACCATGACCAATCATGAAAACATGACCAGAAGTGGACTTCCGATCAATGCTATCACCTGCCCAATCTGAATCAGTAAAACCAATGAAATCAAGCTCAGAATCTGCAGCATAATGTATGCCAAAATGTCTCGTACCTTGCACATACTGCAAGATCCGCTTGGCTGCTCACCAATGAAGCTCATGGGGCTGCTGCATATACCTTGACATAGCACTCATGGAATATGAAATATTAGGCCTTGAGTATGTCAAATAAAGTAGTGAACCAATCAATTGTCGATACATACTGCAATCTGCAAGCGGTGTAGAATCTCCCTCCTCAAGACTGATTCTTGAGAGGAATGGGAATGGGGCTGCCTTACATTCAGCCATATTAAACTTCAATAACAGGTCGGAAGCATATTTTTGCTGAGATATAGTGATCCCATCAAAATTTTGAGCTATCTCCAAGCCCAAAAAGTGACTCAGCAAGCCCAAATCGCTCATGTCAAAAGCTAGATTTAAGGCAGTTTTTAGCTTGTTTATTGAAGTAAGAGTGCTACTAGTAATGAGAAGATCATCAACATAAAGTACAATAACCAAAAAATTACCTTTAACTCGCTGAAGATACACATTCGGATCAGATTTGCATCTTTGGAAATTCTGAGAAAGAAGGAAGGAGTCCATCTTTGCGTACCAAGCTCTTGGGGCCTGTTTTAACCCATACAAAGATTTCTTCAATCTACAAACTAATGATGGATCTGATGTGTAGCCCTCTGGCTGCTGCATATATACCTCTTCAGCAAGGTCTCCATGTAGAAATGCACTCTTCACATCCATGTGGTGCACTTCCCAGTGCTTGGATGCGGAAATAGCCAAAACAAGGCGGATGGAATCCATCTTTGCAATCGGTACAAAGGTCTTAGTGTAGTCCACTCCTTAGACTTGGGAGAAACCTTTTGCCACCAACCTTGATTTGTATTTTCTGATAGAGCCATCAACAGCAACTTTCATGCGGTAGACCCATTTACACTTCACTAATTTTCTTCCAGGTGGAAGAGAAACTAGCTCCCATGTATTGTTCTTTTGAAGAGAACTGTTCTCTTCATCCATGGCACTTTGCCATCTCGGATATCGGTGGGAAGAATAGTATGATTTGGGATCTGAACCAGTCATCAAATAAAAAATATCAGGAAGTAATGGATCAGAAATTGAAAGAGCCATGCCTGCTCTTTGAAAGTCTGCTCTTGTTCGTCTCGGATCAACAGGATTTCCAAGGTTCGAACCAGCAGATTGAAGAGTGTTTTGGGCCCACTTTGGTAACTGAGGAGGATCATAATGGTCGGATTTTGAACCTGATATGTCATGATCATCATGTGCTACTAAAATATCAGAAATATCAGAACTCATACCTTCATTATCGCTGCACGGATCTTCTTCTGGTGAAGGCGGTGAAACGACAGTTTCTTCCTCAACTGGTTGCGATTCTTGAAGCGGTTCTTCAAATTGCACACTGCGCTCTATGAATATATTTTTAGATCTGATATCCATGAGTTTATATGCTTTTGATTCTTCCCCATATCCTATCAGTATGCACTCAATACTTTGTGGATCTAAAGCTTGTCTCTTCTTGGAAGGAATTCTAGCCCATGCAGTAGAGCCAAAAACTCTCAAATTTGACACATCCGGTTTGTGACCAAAGAATGCTTCGAAAGGAGTCATACCTTTCACGGATGAATGTGGAACACGGTTCTGTATGTATGCAGCAACATTGATTGCTTCAGCCCAAATATTTACAACCAAACCTTTTTATTCAATCATGCATGTAGCCATCTCTTTCAGTGACCGATTTTTCCTTTCCACTACACCGTTCTGCTGGGGTGTGTAGGGAACTGTATGTTGGATCTGAATTCCAATTTGGGCACAAAGTTGCAGCAACTAGGCCTTGATATATTCTCCACCATTATCATATATAAGAGCTTTTATCTTGCTCTTAGTGGCGGTCTCAACAGAAGCCTTAAAATCCTTGAATTTTCCAAGCACTTCTGACTTGTTTTTGAGAAAAAATACCCATGTAAAGCAGGAAAAATCATCAATAAATGTCAAAACATACCTTGAACCATTTAATGATGTATGGGGCAGAGAACCACTGATATCAGAATGTATCAACCCCTAAACTGTAGAAGCTCTGCTAGCTTTGCTGCGGTCGAATTTGTGCTCGGGGTGCTTCCCAATAATGCAACCAGTGCATATTCCCTTCAAGGAACGGAGTTGTGGAAGACCATCTACCATGGAATTGTTTGATAACAGCAGCAAATACTTATAATTAAGATGTCCAAATCTTTAATGCCAAAGCCTACTAACCTCATTAACATGTGTGCGAAGAGCAGTGGGCTTTGCAAGCGGAATAAAGTGTGAAAACTCATAGCATTTTGCAGTGTGGTTAGCCTTTCTGACTGCAACAAGTATTCCACTTTTGATATCAAAAATTTCAACTGTATTAGGGCTAAATGTAACTTGCTTCGGTTCACCAGTGTGTGTCAATTGATACATAGAAAGAAGATTTGAAGCCAAGGAAGGCACATAGAGAACATTCTGAAAGCTTCCATGATCTACATGAATCGTACCTTTGCCCTTTGAAGAAATTTTTGAGTCATCTCCCAAATGGATGGGGATGGATCTGTTTGGATCGAATGAAGAAAAAGAATCAATATTCGCAGCCATATGATTCGATGCACCCGAATCTATCAAGAGAATAGTGGGCTTCGAAACAGTTGCCATGAGTGCTTGTCCTCTTTCATGATCATCATTCCTATCCTTCTTCCTTGCACTGTCAAGAAGAGTTATGTTGTTCTTTTCCAAAAGGAGGGCCATTTGATCTATAGCCTTCTTCATACATGAACTTTCGGGATGAAAGCCACGGTTGCAATAAGTACATTTAGATTTTTGGTTACCTTCTTTGCCCTTTTGCTTGAACTTCGAACTGGATGGTGCATCCGTCTGTTTGCCTTTCTCTCTTTGCTTGTGAGGTTCGAACTTGGGATTCTCCTTCTTTTGCTTTCCTTTACCATTCGAGATCTTGAGTCCTTGAACATATAGGGCTGAATATTTGGAGCTTATGGACTCCATTTGAATCAACTTATCATGCTCTTTTGTGACAGACTCAATGAAGGCATTCAAGGTAGGCATCTACCAATTCAGGGTAGTTAACCGACCGGAATTGAAAGTAGAGACAAATACCGAATAATCTTTACCAAGCTTGCTGAGAATGGAGAGGATCAATTGCTTATCCTCTTTGATAACTCCACTGTTCTTCAACTGCATGTTCAAGTTCTTGAATTTTGTGAAGAATTCATTAATGGTCTCGAAATTCTCAGGACTAAGGGCAATCAATTCATTCTCTAATTGAAAAGCCCTAAGCTCGTCCTGCTTGCCAAATAGTGTTTCAAGTTGCTCCCATATAGCTTTTGGAGTCTTCAATCCACTGATATGGAAGTGAAGATCTTTGGATATGGAGAGACAAAGAAGACCATAAGCTTCATCAAGCTTGTTGTAGTGTTTGGTTGTATCTGACAAGGTGTTTGGCTCCAATTCAAGACCAAGAGTGACTCGGTAGTAACCTTTTGAACGTAATATGATCTCCATATCATCTTTCCAATCAAAAAAATTGAATGGGGTGAGGATAGGATTTGAAGAAGAGTATTCCATTGCTAGGAGCGAGTGCACACTGATGTAGAAATGCTTGAAAGGGCAAAGTAGCGAATGCAATTGATGGAGACAATAACTTGCAAATCACAATAAAACCAAGAACAATGAGAACAATCCACCCTTTTAGAGTTGCATCACACCTGGGATTGGAGATCAAGCAATGTTGAATGGGTCCAATGTATCAGATCCAGGATTTATGTGGAAAATCAAGCTTCTGGAGTGGTATTGGAAGTATTTTCAAGCTTTGCATGCAAAGGAGCGAATGCCCTTGAGATCTTTCATGTCAAAACTTTTTGTAATTTTTGAGAAAATTCACTCAAATCCTCTTGTAGAAACACCTGTAGAAAAGAGATCTTGTCCCTGCAATGGCTCTAATACCATGTAAAATTAGTCACAACAGATCTAATGAACAAGTAAATCAGTCACAATAGATGAAACTCAGGAAAATGGTGTAAAACTGTGCAAAACATGCATCAATGCTCAATATCCCAATATGGGTGAATAATTACAATACAATACAGTAACAATGACTGATTAATTCAAATTTCCTAAGGAGGTCATTCGAATCACTGAATGGAGTAGCTTGATTCCAACTAGGAGTCCTCATCATCAATCAGTGGTGGTCATCAATGCACAAGAACCAGTCATCCAGGTGTCAATCTGAGTCTAACTGAGTGTAACATGTGTAACTGAAGTGTGTAGCACTAATATAGGGAAGTGTGCTCAGTGGAGGGCACATGGGAGGCTAACTGAAGTTAGAACAAGTCATCTAGTCAATCTGGAGGTCCAACGGAGTGAAACAGCCAGTCGGGAGTGAAACTAGCCTCAAATCAGGGAGAATCGAAGCTAACTGAGTGTAACTGAAGTGGAACTGCAGTGGTAGGTGAAGAAGTGCGCCCTTCTCTGGCAGTAGGTGAGAAGTGGGCGCCTTCCTGACTAGGAGGGCTAATGAACTGATGTAAGAAGCTCCTGGGTGCTAGAATAAGGTGGCTATGGTGCTGGAGGCATCAACCTAGTGATTGGGATGCATGTAAAGTGCATGCAAACCTTAGAATTTGCATGCAAACCCTAATTGCATGCAAGATCCTGAAAAAGATGATGTGGATATCCGAACAGTATCCTTTGTCAGTTGGTATTTCTCCAGCATACCACAAAAATAAGCCATCCATTTTGTTATGTTCCGCTATCCTTTTTTTAGCAGCTTGTAGCTTTTGTGTCCCTTTGAAACATCAATAGCATGAGCATTGAATGCTTTGCTTTCCTAGCCATGTCCAAATTCCAATTTGCCAACTTTGATAGTGGCTAGCAAATGCAAATAGTATTGCAATATCATGAAATGCTACTTTGTCCATTTGCATCACCTACTTATCTAGAAATTCGAAATCCCATGTATCACAAACTATCATCGGCACAAGAATTGCCACAAAATAAACTATGATCTTGACATATAAAACATATGTGCTCCAAAGTTCAACAATATATACTAGCTTAGTCTACTAGCTATAAAACAAACATTGCATGTCGTATTTGGTACTTACCCTGCAAAAAAAATGCCACTTGTCTACAAATAGATAGATCGATTAAAACTGAATTGAAATCAACAATTTCCTTCAGATTTGCCACCATAGCAATGTCCATACACTTAGAATCCATCATTTGACATCTGTTTCAAATATCGAGTATGTAATCACTGTTTTTGGAAAAAACATATCTCTTTAAAATATCAATTTATGATTTGATATTTTTTTATGTTTATATGCATCATGTAATTTTTGGATGCTTTCAATAGTTATCTAGAATGATGCAAACTTTCTTCCCTAGCTTTGTCTGCTAGTTCATAGCTACCATAATGAAAACAAATCACATGGCAATGTACCTTGAAATATTCCCCTTGTCATTTCACCAAGCACATGTTCAATGTCTTAATCATATTTATATACAGCATAGCAGACGATGCCTATGATATCCTTTTTTCATAATTTCTACTTTCTGCAACAAGTCTATTCATTCCTCCTGTTGTGGAAATATGCCGATTTGCATTTGACAAGTCAAGTTTCTCAATATAGCTGACATCGTTCCATACATCGCTAATAACTATGCAAACTAGTCTTGCCAATGATTATGCTATCATTTACATAACTAGTACGCAAAAAACCTTAATTGCCACATTTCAAACACTAAGCACAATGATGCTATGCTGGACCAAATCTCGCTCTTCTCTTGCACTTATAACATGCTCATCTATGCTGTGCTATGTAATTGATTGTACTCTTTCATCGGTATGGAACATGTTAGGTGCATTGATTATGTGCAAATGTTCTTTCATTTTGCTATTTTATTGTTCTTAATTGCATATGCAACTATATTTGAAGATTGCTAGATTAGGAAAAAAATTCTTTATGTAGCCATAATTAACATAGTGCATTAAGCAAATTTCCATTTGCCTTCTCATCCGTTGAAACATTCCTTGTTCTATGTTCCTGCAAATACTACTCTTCACTCAAATTGCAAATGTCGAGGGATGCAAATTTGCATCTTCTTGGCTTTATTGCATTCTTGAAATTGCTTACTTTGCCACAGACTCTCCTTAATGTGATCCATATCCAGTTTAAAATTTTACTTTTTCAAAAACCTTCTCTAACTCTCATTTTTTTTTTTTCGCTAGTGCGTGCGTGGAGAATACTTTTGCAAATGTCGCCTTTGGAATTTCTTTTGCCATAAAGATGCTAAGAGCTTTGCAGCTTCCAGATTGCCTTTCAAAGGACTTGGCAGTAGGCCATCGAGATCTTGAAGAAATTGACATTGCATTATCAAAACAACATCTGCTTCGGCTAAAGGACTTCCACTTCCAAAATGGTGATTGTCTATTTGATGCATTTGTTGTTCTCTTGCATTTTTGATACACATCAACAGAAATAAGAGAGGCTATTGTGAACCATTTCCTCCTTCGTCTTTCTCAAATGGACCCTACTGCAATTTCTTCGTTCAACTTGGAGCTCGATCCTATGTACTTGTCTGCATCGCATGGCGTAGAAGACAAAGAGCTTTATCTCCAACAAATGTCCCAACCTGCTTTGCAATTAGACACTGCAAATGTTCGTGGCCTATGGGGTGATGTCTTCTGCATAAAGTGGTTTGCACATTGGCTAAATGTGCCAGTTGCTGTTTGGTCATTGACAAGCAAAAAAAAATACCTCCATTTCAATCCCACACTTCTTGGCTACTGTTACAACATCTTGTTCCGTGATCATATACCGCTTGCTGGACACTTTGAACTATTGCTTGCTTGCAAATCGACTATATCTCACCATTTCTTGCATCAAGAATTTTCAGACGGCATTTACAATAGCTCTTGTTGTAACACTTTTCTTGAGATATTTCCCTACAGAGAAATTCTCCTTCAACAAGGTTTTGACATCTTCTCTACAATTGAAGGTCATTGTTCTGATTCGTTATTTGAATCAATTTCAAAATTGTCAAAAACCTTTGATAGTATGAATATTAGGAAGACACTTGCACAAACTTTCTTCAATTGCATACAGTCTAATGACAATAGACCATTCCACTCTTTTTTGTAGTTGTTGATATGTTCTTCAGGATCCTGGCCTTGTGTGAAAGTTGGAATATTTGCTTGTTCCATGAGTTTTCTTCCTCCAAATCTTTCAACAAAGTATGTCGACGTTGTGGTCCAAGTCTAAAGCCTCAACTGATGTGTATCCCACCATCTTGCAGCTTGACCTGTGAAGGTTTCAACCAAACTCTGAAGTCGACCTTGTTCTCCTATATTCTTTGACACTTCCTCGACATGGGATGAAGGGGATTATCGTTCTTTGTATCTCAACGGTGGGACACACGACGACTCATTTCTCAGCATTGCGAGTGTCATATATTCTATGATTTTTCTTTCAAAAATATTTAGAATGACGGAGACAGAAAAAAAATTGTTGAATTTTCTTTGGGGGGATAGTAACTTCAATCATCCAACATTCTCGTGCTTACAATTCATAATTCTCCATTTTCCAGTCATACAGTTCAACATCTGAATTATATCCAACTGATGAAATATTCCCTAGGTGGATCTCCCCTTGTGCATTAGGCTTATTATAGTCTTCATTGTTCATTACTTGATATAATTTTCGAATGTCAATGTCATCATCGATAGGTTCTATCCAGGGCTGTCATTGTGATGGGTGAATTAGCATGATTACTTTCTTCCCATTTCCTTTTAGTTTTATCCTATCTTTTTCAAGTGATATTGATTCTTTCATATTTCTTCCCCATGGTCGGCCAAATAGGGAAGGGAAGGAATTGGATCATTCCTTTGGATTTATAATTTCAAAATCTATTTGTGTTGTTATACCCTTGATGGATGTGTCTACATTTTTCCTACCCCAATTGGTTCAATCAATCCTTGTTCGACTAGTTTTAGGTAGATGCCCAAGTCGTGTAATTGTGGTCAACCAAGTTGTTCCCAAGTATCTCGAGTCATGATATTTGCTTATGATCCGAAGTCGAGGATGACTTGTCGAACATAGTATCCTTCAATTTCTAAGTCGATAAGTGGGTCTGCATCATTTTTATCTCTTTGATTTAGTCGACAAATATTTTTAGTTTGATTTTCTTCGACAAATGTGCTTCTAATATTATTCATGATATCTATTAGCTTTGCGACTACTTCTTTGGTTATTAATTTGAGAAGTTCATCAATATTTCTTTGTCGAGATTCATCATTGTCTTCTTGGGATGCCATTTCTTCAAATGTTTATGCTGCATTATTATATAAGTACTTATGTTCGATTGGGTTAGGATAGTCATCTTTACTTTTTATTTTTCTAATTTGAGGATTATCAGTGCCAATTTTAGTTCCTTGACAAGTTACAATATGGATATTCTTATTTTTAACAATATCAGACTTAGGAACACTGGAACAGATGTTAACATTCTTTTTATTAGTAATATTTTCAAATATGGTGGGGAAATCCTCCAAGAAGTGATCACCCACCCCACACTTGGTACAAAATTTGAGATCTGTCTGATCTTTGAAGGGACAGTCTGCAAAAAGATGTTCTTTGCCGATGCACGTAAGCATTGCAGGCATCGTCCTAGTCAGGGGTCTCGATTTCCATTGTTTTGACCCTAGCCTTGGAATCATCCCCGTCGATTGAAGTTGTCATTTCGTCGATCATATCATCGACCTTCGTTTCTTTGATATATTTCATTTCTATTGTTTCTCTGCTCGACAGTATTGGTCTGATAAACTGCATGATAATTTTTTTTATTCTTCAAATTTAGGCTACATTCTGCCGTGGAATGATATTTTATGTCACATATGGCACACCATCGAGCTTGATCATTCTTCATATTGTAGGGATAATATTTTTTTGAATGTGAGTTGTGTTCTTGGCAGATGTCGCAGAATCATTTTGTTTGTACAAACCAAACATTCTGTCGGCGGTCATCTTGTCAACAATAATATTTCGTATGGCCTACTGTTGATCATTTTGTACACCATAGATCGGCTCCTCTCAAGATGATTTCACGAATATATGTTTGCATATTCTCAAGTTGTTCTTCAATGCGTCAGACGACAAGAGCTATAGGATAATCATCATCCATTTCTATTTGTATTGCTTTTGTCAATGCATCTTCATATGTAGTAAAATTGTGTAAACGGATGTGCATTCTATTTTTTTGCAGTAATCCAGCCACGAACCATTGTATCAATAAAGGTTCTTCAATATCATACTCAATCTGGCTCAACAAGTCTTTGAATATTTTGTCGTAGTCCCTGATAGTTTCTGTTGGCTTTTGAGATGTGGTTTTCAATTTCTTAATAGCTAGATATTTTGCATCTGGAGTTGTGAAGAAAGAAAAAAATAGTTGTTTTATCTGAGCCTTTGTTGCAATAGGTGTTCTTTCTTTATAAGTGATGTACCACGTGAGAGCTTGTTTTCAAAGGGCACCAACAAATTGTGCCATTTGTCGATCTTCACTGGAAATGGCATTGGCCTGCCATATTGACTCACAAACAAACCAGTGTCTTCTTGGATCTTTGTCTCCTTCATATAAAGGAAGGTGTGTGGTTAGGTGTGCCATATCTGATACAATTTCGACTTCCAAGCTAAATGGTGGTGATGGTGGATTTATTTCAGTGGCAGAAACGCTCTTATAGTTGCTTTCTATAAGTACTATTTCTCGATGTGTATTAACATGAGTTAATGCACGTTCTTCACTTTTGACAACAATGTCAATGGCTTCGGTCAGTTCTTCGTCGATTGTCAGGTGTCGACTTTCTTCTACAGCTTATGTTGATACCAAAGTAAAGTTCTATTCTATCTGGATTGTATTTCTTTTCAGAGTTCCCAACTGAATCAACGAATCACTCAATGTTGGAATTGGTTGGGGGGTGCTTTCTCATAATCTAAATAGAGTAGATGAAAAATTCGGTTGGAAAATTTGGGATAAAAAGTGACCTAATTCCCTTCTTGCGGTCGATGGATAAATAATATATCAACCTCATTACCTTCGTTGTTATGTCGACTCCAGATGCCATATTGACCAGCGTGAAGTCCTAAATCTTCTTCAACAATTTATTGCACTTGGGCACTCTCAGTCAGATGTAATGGGGAATGGAGGGTTATAACCTCGGGTATACTCACCTAGAGAGAGCGGCCATGCTCCATCCACAGGTCTTCATCCATAGGTGACAGTGATTCATCATCGCCCTCTTTCTGTCGAGCTTGACTTGACTCTGGCAGATTTCCTGCCGCATCTGTCACTGTACCCAACCTTCCTTTTGTCTGGAGTCTGCTCCCTAATTTCCTCGCACCTCTTCCTCCTCTTTTCTTGTTCAATCTTTTGGATATCTGGAGTGATTTTATGGATCATCGTTCTATCTTTGTCAAATTTCTGGGATTTCTCACTGCTAGCCATATCATGTTTTCATTTATTGACTGTCATTCATCTACTCCATCAGGAACATGGTCGGAGACTCCCCCATTGCCGACCCGAAATATCTTTAGAGAACTAGGGTGATGCATCAATTCATTTGCTTAGGAATTATTTCCACTCTCACTCTTGCACGAATTTTTACCACTATCTTTTTTTTGGTTCCCAGTTCGTGTTCGGGAGCGATGGTAACAACAATGGTCGATGTTCGACAATATGCGTTGCTCCCTTGTCGATCAAGAATTTAAACAAAAGCGTTGGTAAAGAACAAAGAAATTGGTCGGTTAGGTCATTATATAACCTATGCTTCACGTTATTGACAGATACTCGCTCTTCAATTGCACATTCTTCACAAAACTCACCAGCAGTTATTTCGCACCATTCTGATAGATTTGTGCGGCCTCCTCTGGTTAACTTTTCGAGCAATTGTCGATATTTTTCATCTGCGGTTATTTTCATCTAGGAGCTTCTTTAATGTGAATGAAACTGATTCAACGAACTTTTCATGTGTTTTAGAGAAGAACTTCTCCCTTGCCTATGTGATAGTCAACTTGTTTCTTCTGGCATAATTTTGCAGATAGTTTGTTATATTTCTCTCCCACCATTCCTTTATCTCATGTTCGGATATCATTTGATCATGCTCATTATCGTCCTATGCATGTATCACCGACAATGGAACCAATGTTGTATCCGAGCGGATTGCATAGTTACCAGCGATACATGTTATAGAATAAACAAGCAAATATATAGATATGAACAGAGATAACTTGTAATGGAGATAGAGTCAACAAGTCTTTCTATTACTCAACAGAACATGTACATAAGTGCTTTACAATATCTTAGAACTACTCATGCATCCGGCTCTCCAGCATATATATATGGTTTACAAACAATTACATAACGACCTATCGGTTCAACCAACTCGACATGTAATGACCAACATAATAGTTCGACATGTTTTGCAAGTGGTCAAACGGAGGACCTAGTCAGGCGGCCAACTTAGGCTCCTCCAACAAGATTGAAACTTTAGATTCAAAGAAAACTAAGTATGTGGTAAATAAACCTTACATAAATCCCATACTAGGTGTAGAAACAACTTAATGTTTCTTGATACAAATCTAAATAGTAATTAATTTGAAAATTGGTTAAATTTTTTATATTTATTTTAATACTCAAATAGAAACATCTTACCAACCCATAATTTTTTTCTTTAATGAATGAGGATATTTATTCTACCAAGTTACCAAAACTTGCACTTGGCCATCTTTAAAAAAAAATAAAAAATCATAACTTTGTATTAAACATAGTCACTTTCTTCAAAATCTTTACATTCAAAATATGCTCATCTTCAACATTTTTGCTTTAAGTCTTTTTCAGAAGCTGAACTTCCATTAACACATAATATAAAAAACTAGATATAAGAGGCTAAACCTCCATTGCACCTGGTCATTTGTTTTCAAAATCACAAACACAAACATGTTTTTTAAAAACTTAAATATTAATAAAATTTATAATAATACCTCGCTTTCACCATCTACTTTAAATTAAAAAATGACCATTTGCAATTTTTATTAAAAGAAAACATATCTAAATTTGAAAAATAATGTTAAAACTAATAGTCAAAGATATGTATGCAATAATTTGACAACTTTTTTCTTGGGCACGAATTCATATTTCTGATATTTAAAATATAGAATCTATAACCTCGTAATTATCTCACCTTGTGATTATGACAAATTTAGTGCATGGAATAAAAAGGTAGTTATCTCACCTTGTGATTATGACAAATTTTAAGAATGATATAAAAGTCAAATATGAACATGTCGACATCTCAAAAGCTTCTAAAGACACCAAAAGGCCATTTTGCATGACAAATTTTAAGCATTATAGAAGTCATATATGAACATGTCCACATCTCAAGGCTTCCAAAGACACCAAAGGGCCATTTTGCATATCATAATGATTGGATAGATGAATTGACCCATATAGTTTATATGAGAATAACCCTTTATATTTTGCCCCTTCATGAATCATGGCATTTTCCTTTTGTTTTGAAATCATATTTTTTAACATTTAATTTATGCTTTATTGAAACATAACATAAAACATTTTAAAATAAAATAATTATTTACTATTAATGGATTAATAAAATGAAATAATAATTTTAAGTCTTCACGATCTTTTATATTATGAATCGATTCCAACTTCGAATCAAATTAGTGTCCGTAATACATGACTAGCACACCTTTAAATTGGGAAAGGATATTGTCAAAGAGTATCGAGGATATGCTGCATAATGATTAAGGAAATTGAGGGTTACATATTTTACATAAGGATGAAAGGTCATATTTTTGGATTGGTGGGTTTGTTCAAAGTTCCATGTAATTTAAGAAATATAAAATTTAAGAAATATAAAGTTTAAGATCATGTCATGTAATTGAAAGAATATAAAGTTTAAGAGTTGATTTTTATTATACTTGCTTCCGGCAGGTTATATAGCAATCGTCTGGTATTCCTAAAGCTTTGACTTTAATTAGTTTATATTTTTTTCTAAAGTTTTGTTTAAGTTTTGTAAAATTCATATATTAAATTATTTTTTTAAAATTTAAAATATGTTTTTTAATTTTTTAAAATACATTTTTTCTGTTTTGTTATTGGTTTATATTAATGATGTGACTAATTTGCCCTGGTGTGCAATATAATTATCAAATATAAAAAATCAATTAAAAATAATAATCATAAAAAAATACATTATTATGCCAAGTGTCCTCTAAATTAATATCATTGATATGATATAATTAAATAATTTTAAAATAAAAATATCTAACTAGCTCTAATATTGCCAAGTGTCTTTTTAAATAATCATTACACTGCCTGCACACCCCGACCTCTGCAAAGTTGCCTCACCCGTTACTCGACACATAGCTTTGACGTACCAGTAATGGGAAGGACATCTCTTCATGGTGATTCGACAAAGCCTTAGACGTTGACATCTTGCCAACACTCCTGTTTATGATCTCGCTTCTCGGTTTTGTTATCGCAGGTCTTAATAGCGGTAAGTCACATGGATAAGAATGCGGTACATTGTCCGTGCATCCATATTTATACCTTTTCAAATCTCAAACACACACTTAATCACTCATGATTTAGTCGCCTAATATTTAAATAAATTTAAAAATTAAAACCATGATTTGTGTTAAAAATATTGCAAAAAACAAAACTTGTAAAACCCCATGGTTTGTGTTGGAAAATTTAGACGTTATGCAATTTTTTATTATAAGTGTATTATTATTATTAATTAATATTAGATTTATTATTAATGTGATAATTCTAATTTTTTTTTACATAATGTTTTTGGAATAATTAAGTATTATTTTATTTTGAAAATATTTAGAATTAAGATTTTAATAACAAGATAAAATTAATGTAATCTAAGTGAAAAAAAAATCAATTATCTCATCAACTTAATTTAAGTAATCATTACATTTAGATAATTATTATATTTATTTTTATTTTATTTAAGTTAAATTATGGATAAATGCCATTTATACAAAGATTACATTGGGTTTTGATATCAACATATTTAGAATATATTCAAGATATGGATAAATATCCTTATTATAAGTCACACATTTTAATCACTTGATTTTAATGTCTAACATGTTTAGAATACTCATGTATTACAATTTAGTATTTAATAATATGTGATAATAGATTAATGGAGACCATCCATGTGATGGTAATATTATAAGTGAAGTGGGTTAAATGTGATAAATAGGACAAAATAAGTTAAAACCATGGAGTCGTCCAAATTCTTTTTCAAGAATATTTCATAAGGTGAGGAGAAATGTCAAGTTGATCCTTGGTTTCAATAACTCTTGAGAATCCCTATCCTTGTTGTTTCATTTCCACTAATGTTCATAAAATAATAATAATTCAATTTTAATTGTTACATAAAGCAATACTTCATGCTCACATGAACTATGATTAACATAAGTCATCTACATATAAATTACAACTAATGTGAATGTATTGAGGATACTACTTTAACTTCTTGTCTAAGTATTTTGAATAATTAATAGTTTTTAAACTATATCAATTGATTCTAAATTTCAAAATAACTTGTTGGCAATGGCATATAGCAATGGTGCAGGTACTAGGACTTTTTCATTTTAAAATCAAATGGATAAGCTTAAAACATTTATATTATATAATAATTTTGGGTTATTTTTATATTAATTTTTTGTATAATAGTTTTACGTAATTTTGATAAGTGAGATTTTATATAATAGTTTTGGATGATAAAATATTTAAGTTTAAATTTTACATATATTTTAAAATATATATAAATTATAATTAATAAACATTACTTTTTTCGAATAACCATATTGAATTTATTTCAATATCTCATCTATAATCCAAATCTCTAAACCTTGTTTAGGGCACATGTTCACTCATATTTCTTTGATAATTTCGATTTGAATTTATCATGACTAATCACACCTCCTATGCAAGTGGATACTAAGTTGGTGATTATTATATATTTACTTATTCGATCTCGCATGAAAGAAAATACCACGATAATGTATGGAATCTCATATCACGTGGATCTTCAATATATTAGATATTTAAATAAAAAATAAAATAATTAATATAGTATAGTAAAATATATTAACTTTAATGTTTATATTTAATTGATATTATTATTACTGTTTATACAATCAATTTTAATTAAAACATTATTTTATTAATTTAAAGATTTTGAGAGGTTAGGATTGAAAAACAATTTATTTTTTAATCCCAAAACAAACTATTTCAAATCACTAAAAAATAATTTATGTGTTTTTTTATTTATAATTTAATATCATATACATTAATATATTATGAAAATAGATATATCACTAAATGCTTTTTTAGATTTGTTTATTCCTATTATCTTATATGGATGTGAAATTTGGGTTTGCAACATTTTTATAATCTCTAAAGAATCATTGAGAAGAGAAGGATAAAGTAATTTCAATTATTATTAATAAAGTGTTGAACCTAGCAATACTAATAACTAGGCCACCACACTTCCAAGGAATTATTAATTTCTTGGTTAACTTCTCTTAAAATACTTAATATTCATGTAAAGAAATCAATTACTTTTACTTTTGGGCTATTAAATTTTAATTAAATTACTTATAAACTAATTTCAAATGGCAGGTATAAGCAGCTTTGCTGCTATTTTAAACTATTCCATTTACAAATTTATAAATACATTTAAAAAAAAAACATTTGAGAAAAATGACATTTACATATAAATGACCTTTTCTTGTAATATTGGAAATAAGAAGTTCAAATAGGAAATAGATATTCAACACTTGATTTCATAACCTATGCAGGACAATCAACAAAATTTAGTAGCCACAAATACAATCTGGCTAGCATTATTTAGTAGCCACAAATACAATCTGGCTATTTTATTTATAAGAGTATGTTATTTTTCTGGTAGCCGTAAACATATTAACACTGTGAACTAGGGCAACACTTTTTGCAACAACTACATAAATCGAAGCAGGCTAAGCAACACAAACAATTAGGGTTAAAGTGATATTTATCCACATTATTGTGACCAACGGGTGTAGATAACGGACCTGCAAATGCACAAGTTAAGGTCAATTAGTCCTCACAGAGTTATAGTTATACTGCTATTGCTGCGGTAGCGTTGTTATGAATTGAGAAATTTAAAATGTTATATCAATAATTAAAAACATAAAGTGTTATATATGTGGATCTACTTGTATCAATTACTTTTAAATGCTTATCTATAGTTGATTGAAATTAAGGTATATCAACCATTTTTAAAATAATATAAACAATGAAAAAACTAACCACCAACCTAGTGTAACAACATCTTCACCGCCAACACCTTTGTTTGTGGATCCTTTGCAACGACACAGTTGTTATGGACATTTGAAAGCAAAATAGAAAGCAACACAAGGAGTATTACTGGTCTGCAAGGACAAGCAACTAAATCGCTAAAATTACTTGTGAACTAATTAGTCCCTGCCATTCTCATACTAACGTTATATTGTATAGCAGTGATGAGATTCGAAGACGTAGAATGAAATTTCAGAGCGACAAATATAGAGTACAGAATTTTGTTTCTTTATGTTTCATGTACCAGCATTTTCTGAAGTGGCCTCCAAATTCCCTGGTGATTAGATTATAAACTCAAATTTTAGTTGGAAAGCTTCCAAACTTGCATTGCATTGAATCTCTAATCTTTGAGTTATTGGTATTTAGGAAACCTATGAAAAGCTACCAAATTTTAGATGGGAAGCTTCCAAAATTGCATTGCATTGAATCTCTATTTGTTTTACATTACAATTAATAAAATAACTTATAATTATTATAATTATAATAACTTATAATTGTCAAAATTATAATGCTAATCTATTTTTTTAGTAAAAATCTATTAAAATGAAAATGAAAAATAAATATCCAAACTAATTGTTACATATTTAATACTTTCTCTATTGCATATACGACACATTAAATATTTCAACTTATCCACATGTCATTTATTTATTATTTTACAAATCAAAAGACTTACTAATTTTACTTAAAGAATAGGGATCCAATTTTTTAATTGGATAACTTCCATCTAGTAGTCATATCACCTCAAATCTCTTAAACTAGGTAACAAAAATCTAAAAAAGATCATATTTATTTTTATACAAACAAACAAATTTAAGCTACTAGTCTTACATTTCATAATTGCCATAATCAATCATTTATCAATAGTTGCTAACACTTAGATATCTGAAAATATATTTCAACTTTTAAAAGCATAGAGTAAGACATGTCACTTTTCTTTTGCTTTCAAACTATCCACAAGTGATACATTGCTAAAATGTTACATAATTATTTTAACTTTTAATTTTTAATTATGTACTACTATTACATTAAAATATTCTAAGAGGTAGGTATAAGCAGCTTTGCTGCTAATTTCACTTTTTTAATTTGTCAAATATTTGGAGTTGATTTTTTAATTTGTCAAATATTTGGATGATTAATATGAAGATTGGTATTTATATGAAGATTTGTGCATCTTCATCACAAATACATTCTTCTTTGTTAAAGGTAATGGGTTCTCTCTACTTCGAAATGATATTTAACCCATCATCTTTTTGTGGATCTTGGGTGAATTGCTTGATATAAAGAGGTTTTTTTTAGCAATATAATGTAATAGTATTATTATTGGTTAGGGGATCCTTTAGACAAAAAAAAATTGATAGTTATTGTTGGGTTGCAGATTGATAATTGTCTTTCTTTCTAAAAATTATTGTTTGATCCAATTTTAAATGTTAACATTGGTTCCCTCTCATCATATTATTGTTGAGGCTCCAATCAATGTGTAACATGTGGGGTTTGAAGGATTTGATCACAATCATACGTTGATTAGAAGCAATGATCATCTAGGTTGTTGTGAATTGTCCATTTATTATGTCAAATTGTGACTCTTAAGCTTTGATACCATGGATAATTTACTATCATGTGCCACTCTATATTCTATGCACAATCTCTTTAGTTGTTATCCCTCTTTTGCATTCCATAAACATAAAGCAATGTTCAGGAGTTAAGGCCAACACCCCAATTTTTATATTTTCAATGATATATAATGCACCAACCACCATTAATATATCTTCTCTCTTTGAACAAATTTTGGATAATATCTTATGCAACATGAGTGATGTATTATACACATATCTACCTTTCCCTACCCTAATTAGGAATCATCTTGTCTTGTCATTCTTTCAACCACCTCATTCTCATCCATATGAAAAGAAAAATATAAAAGGACACACAATTCATTATGTTCTTTCTAGTTAGACATGACATGTTATTAGAGGAGCGATGAGAAAATAGATCCCCCATTTCCACCCTAGTATGACAAAATTTTGTAATTATATGTAGAGTCTAGCAACATACATCTACACTTGTGGACATCTTTTTATTTTCATATGGATAACACTTTGTGTGAATTTGTATGTTTCACATTGATGCCTTATTTTATGTTTCATAACACAATGTTGAAAGTATGTGACACCCTTCATTTGCAGTACTTTCAAAAAATATGGTCTTAAGAGGAAATAATGGATATTGGAGTAATAATTAATATCACCAAATACAATGCATCCCCTGAGAAGAGGAAATAAGCTCTACAATGATAACCGCACTCTGTTTTTCTGAAACCCTAACCTTCGAAACTGTCCTGCTTTGATACATTCCCTGTCTATGCTCTTCCCTTGGAAAATCCATGGCTCATTTAGAGGGGGGGGGGGGCAGAAGGTCCCCCCCCCAAAAAATCCTGATGTAATCATGCAATCAATACCTTCTATGCACCCATATGAAGCGACAAGCAAAGACACACTGCATAAAGTCAAGGAGACGGAAGAAGTCATCATACTGCCATTGGGAGACTCTATCCCAAGAGAAAATCAAACCACCAACACATGCATAGCCAAATCGGATTCTTGACTGTGCATTGAACTCCCTCCTGAAAGGATCAACGCTAGAATTCCGTTTATGAAAGACCATGCACTCATCTACAAATTAATCAACATGTGGCCTATGGAAAAAGCTCTGATGGGATGGATCACATCAAAATGGAAGCCCAAATCCCACTTTGACATCCAGCTTGGATCCAAGGGATTTTCACAGTCATATTCTTAAGGATTGAGGACAAAAATAAGGTAATGGATGGAGGTCCATACTTCTTCAACTCTATCGGTCTATTCATTCGCAATTGGGTTGAAAGGTTCAACCTGAACACTGAGGATTTTTCATGGGCTCCGGTTTGGATACGCTTGTACTCCCTCCCACAAGATTACTGGAATGAGGAAACCCTGCAATAAATAGGAAACTCCTTAGGATAATTTGTAAATATAGCCGACCAAACCAAAGTCAACAAGTACACTTCTTACGCAAGAATATGCGTCTACATGCACATAGAAAGAGCCCTTCCAGACTCGATCTGTTTGTCTAGTGCATGAAGATCTTGAATGGATCCAACTAGTTGATTATGCACATGTTCCCTTCACAGTCATATTCTTAAGGATTGAGGACAAAAATAGGGTAATAGATGGAGGTCCATACTTCTTCAACTCTATCGGTCTATTCATTCGCAATTGGGTTGAAAGGTTCAACCTGAACACTAAGGATTTTTCATGGGCTCCATTTTGGATACGCTTGTACTCCCCCCCACAAGATTATTGGAATGAGGAAACCCTGCAATAAATAGGAAAATCCTTAGGATAATTTGTAAATATAGCCGACCAAACCAGAGTCAACAAGTACACTTCATACGCAAGAATATGCGTCTACATGCACATAGAAAGAGCCCTGCCAGACTCGATCTGTTTGTCTAGTGCATGAAGATATTGAATGGATCCAACCAGTTGATTATGAACATGTTCCCTTCCGATGTAGTAAGTGCCATGAATACGAACATATCTATAGATATTTCCCTCAAAACAAGCCTTCTCTAGAACCCAGGAAATCACAGGCCACAAATGAGGAAGGCTTCAAAAACGTTCCAGCTAGGTGCCACCAAAACCGTAAGAACCCTACGATCATAAAAATGACCACTACCATCACTAGCAATAGTTTTGATATTTTCACTAATCAGTAGGAATATACAGAAACCTTGCATGCAAAGGATCAAAAGGCCACAAAAAAACATCACATGGAACCAGTTATTGAGCGAATTCCAGACTCACAAGACCCCTCTTCCTCAACAAAAGTTGTCCCTCCTAAGATCTTGCCGGTGACACCAAGTATGGATCCAGATGTGGTCATGGATGAGGATATGAGAGATATATATCGGATTTGGATCTCCTAGGGCTGGAGCAAGCATGTCGTTGCAAAGCCTACACTGGTATTCCCTCCAAGAAGATACATCTACTAAAAGAAGCATTAGCCAAAGCCAGAGCTAAGTCCAAACTGGGTATTCAAAATATCATGCAAAAATATCAAAAGAAAACTACAAAGGGCCCTAAAAAACAAGGAAGAAAAATGGATCTACAACGCCTCAACACCCTTGGCCCTAAGCTGGTTGAATCAGGGAAGTATTCCCAACTTTCTGAGTTCTTTCCCTCCAACTCTCTAATTTCTCAATGAATATAATCTCATGGAATGTAAGATGCATCAACGGTCTTAGCAAGCACATAAGGATACGTAGGAAACTTCTTTAAGAAAATCCCTTTATGATCCTAATTCAAAAAACAAAATGTAGTAGCAATAATCTAGAGACCCTCATAATGCATCTTTGAAAAGGTTGTAAAGCAGTGGTAGTAGATGCAAATAGAGCCTCGGGAGGCCTTGTGCTTTCCTAGAGCCCCCAAGAGGTAAATATATATTACTTCCTTGTCACAAGGAACTCAATTTCAAATTCTTTTCATGTGTTGGGAACCAATTTTCATGGCCGCCTCTCTAATGTTTATGGACCCCAAACCTCAGAGCAAAAAGTTAGTTGAGTCTCGATTATCTATAATGGTATAGCACCTACCCCGGTCAGCCTTGGCTATTAGCTGGAGATTTTAATATGATCACCAACTTCAAAGAGAAAAAAGGAGGATGCAAAATCCTATATCAAGAAGATGGAATATTCAAGGCCTTCATAGATAGTAAAAACCTAGTAGAATCTAAAACAACTAATGATATCTTCACATGGAAAAATAGAAGAGGGGGTTCCAACAAAATTGCCTCAAAACTGGATCACTTCCTGATATCAGAGGACATAATAGAGATAGGAATGAATTTGATTCCAACGGTTCTTCCTTCTGTAGGATCATACCATTGGCTTATATTCCTAAGATGGCATGGGGAAAAAACTCACCTGAAGCGTCCCTTCCGGTTCGAAAAGTTTTGTATCTCCCTTCCAGACTTTCAGGAAACAATTAAAATTTGGTGGAAGGGATTCCAAATATCTGGTGCCTCTAGTATGTACATGCTTCAACAAAAACTCAAAATCCTCAAGCATAACCTGAAAATATGGAATAAATGCACCTTTGGCAACATCTTCACTGCCAAATCCACCCTAGATCAAGAAATGGTCTCTCTCAAGCAACAAATGATCAATGAAGGTTGCACAGAGGAAAGGAATAAAAGGGAGGCATAGATTCAAGCTCAAATGGGGGATCACTACAATCAGGAGGAGACCCTCTGGAGACAAAAATCCAGAATCAGCTGGTTGAAGGAGGGGAAGCGTAATACGGATTTCTTTCATCTCTCTACCCTTCAACATAGAATGCATAAAAAATCAGTACTATAAAGAAATCAGATTGTTCTAAAGTGGAAACGCACAAGGATATTGATCAGGAGTTGGTGACCTTCTACAAGGACCTACTGACTGAAGAAAAACTAGACAGAAGTGGGGCCATAGATCAGATTGCCACTCACATCCTTTCAATCATCATGGAGGAACAAAATGCAACACTAATGCGGCCTATGACCCCTTTGGACGTTGAAACAGTTGTTCAACGAATGGATGAAGGAAAATCCCTAGGTCTTGAAGGCTTCACTATCGAATTCTTTCATCATTGTTGGGAAGTTTGGGAGATAGTGGAAGAATCACGCAGAAAACAGTGGGTACTTCCAGCATTCCACACCACCTTCCTCACGCTCATCACAAAGGAGGATAACACGACTTCCCCAAGTAAGTACAAACTCATAGCTCTCTGCAATGTCATTTACAAAATCATATCAAAATTTATTACCAATCGCCTTAAACCGCTCCTTCCCCTCCTCATCTCCCCAGAACAAGATGGCTATGTCGAAGGAAAATAAATCTTAAATGGAATCATTCTAGCACATGAGGTCATCCATTCTTTAAAAACAACCAAAAATCTCGGCATGCTTCTTAAGCTGGATCTTTCTAAGGATTTTGAAAAACAAATTGGGCTTACATCGAAAGAATCCTTCACACCTTTGGCTTCACTCCTTCATGTAACAAATGGGTGTTATATCTGATCTTCACCCCTTTTTTCTCCATTCTTGTCAATGGTTCTCCTTCGACCACCTTTACCACCTCTATAGGAATCCATCAAGGAGACCCCCTCTCTCCATTTCTTTTCATCCTTATGGTAGATGGGTTGGGACACATAATTAAATCCAATTGTTCATTGGGTCATCTCAAAGGTCTCATTTTACATGATAATCCCCCATTCATGCACAAAAAATTCGTTGAAGACAACCTTCTCATGGGTCACCCCTATGAATAAGAAGCACGAACCCTGGACCGCATTCTTCAAGTCTTCTCAGAATCCTTGAGAACCACTATCAGCCTTGAAAAATCCCACATCTTCTTTTTTAATACTCATGTCATCACCCAGAGGAATATTGTCAGAATCCTTGGATTTACCATAGCCTCCCTCCCCTCCAAATACTTGTGAGCCCCGCTAACAGACACAACCATTAAACACTCATCATGGCGGGAAATTCTTGACATTAAACTTGATCAAAAGCTCTCTTCTTGGACGTTCAGATCCCTAAATCTTGTTGGGCGCCTCATCCTCACTAAAGCTGTCCTTCAAGCTATGCCTCTATACCTCTTCTCTGTCCTTGCTGCTCCGAAATGGGTCCTAAATGCTATCAAGAAAATACAACGCACCTTTCTTTGGGGAGGTGAAAAAAACACCTCAAATGGCCTCTTGTTAAATGGGATATGATTTGTACACTCAAATTGGAAGGAGGCATGGGCTTGAAAGATCTGACCAAAAGCAATGAAGTGTTGAGCACCAAAATTTGGTGGAATTGGGAAACATAGAATTCAATTCCTCGGGCCCAATTATGGAATATAAAATATGCCCCTACTTGGGACCCTTGGGAAATAATTCACTTCAATCTCTCAACCCATGGTTCTCTCATCTGGAATGTTGCAAACTCTCAAAGGTATCTAGTTCATCAACATAGTTTGAAGACAACCATATGCAAGATCAATTGAGAAGAATTTAAAGAGGAACTGTGTTAACCAATTTTGAAACTCGACGTTTCGATCCCTACTATGGATTCATCATCAGGAAACAATTGAAGCTTGAGATAGAATAAGACGCTTGTAAACCCATAAATATGAATTTTGAAAATAAGATGCCCGTAAACCCATAAATATGAATTTTGAAAACAAGATGCCCGTAAACAATTAAATAATAATCACCAACCTTAAAAATTATAAATGAAAAATTTATAAAAATATTAATAAAAAGAAGAAGAATCATTTTCATCATCATATCTTAAAAATATCATAATAAATCATTCATCTATAAAAATTTCATGTGAAAATAAAATTACTAAAATTGGAAATAATAAAAATTACTTTAATTTTTTTTTAAGTAATAATTTTTTTTCGATCTACACATCTCAACACATTTATTATTATAACTATACTAAGTGAAATAATTTTTTCTTATTATTTTTGCGTTAATATTAAAATTAAAATAAACCAAAATTTCAATGACGTAAATTATTAATAAACCAACGTCTCTCATTAAAAATTATATCAAAATTCATGTATATGGGTTTACGGGCATCTTATTCTATCCCAGGCTTCAATTGTCTCATGATGATGATCCCAGAGTAGGGATCAAAACACCGATTTTCAAAATCGGTTAACACAGTTCCTCTTTAAATTCTCCTCAGTAGCATAGTTTCTGGGAAGTTATAAGTGGAGCCTCTGCCCACTTATGGATGGACTCCTAGAAAAAAGTACCCATCTTAGATTGTCTCCTACAACCACCCTCTATCTTGGATTCTATTCAAACCTCAGGAAATCTCCCTATAAACGATTATTGGAATGGCAATGCTATGCAAGATTGTAGGACTTGGAAGCATTGCCTAGGGACTGGGGGATACCCATCAATAATGAGGATATGGATAGATTTTGGTAGGAGCTGCAAAAATGGAGGATCTAGAACCAACAGGAACCAAATATTATTAGGTGGGGTTACAAATCGATTGGCACATTTACGGTCAAAGAGGCTTATCAATTGCACACTTAGCACAACATAGAACAAAAACATCCCATCTGGTCCAAAATCTAGAACATGAAAACATGGCCAATAGTCACCACTTTTCTATGGTTGGTCATCTATAAATGCTTTATCTCATGGGACAATATCATAAAGCAAGGTTTCCATGGACTTCCAGATGTGTACTCTGCTACAACCATGAAGAGACAATGGATCATATGTTGGAAAAATTCCATTTCTCCAGTGGTATATGGGACAAAATAACTCTATTATGCAAAAGAACAAATCGCGTCCTTGGAAATCTGGTGCAATCCATAAAAAAATGGAACGATACGCCCTTTCAAAATACTATCCTAAATTGTCTTTGGAACATTATTCCAGGCTTCATGGTCTGGTAAATTTGGAAGGAGTGTAACCAAAGGATTTTTGAAGACAAGGTTAGGATTGAGGACACGGTGTGGGCTATGCGTAAAAACCACATCCTTGAGACTCTTTTCCTCAATAATCGGGAAGAACAATACTTCCAAGACAATCAATTGGAAACCATCATAATGCAAAACTGGGGTCTTACCATCCAGCCTTATAAAATTCAGTCTACTTCTAGATCCAGGGCCCCTTTGAGCCCAGACAAATGGATATGTTTTCCCACTAGCTTCTTCAAGCTCAATTTCAACGACCCCTCCAAAGGAAACACAGGACCGTCTGGGTTTGGTCAAGTTTTCCAAGATAGCTCAAGGAAAATCACTTTCCTTTACTTTGGGAATCTTAGCCATGACAACAACAACGCTAATGAACTAGTAGCGCTCCTACATGGGATCCAAATTGCTATAAAATGGTCTCTTCTTCCTCTAGTGATGGAGGGGGAATCACAGATAATAATATCACTATCTAGGAAAATATAATGCAGAGCTCAGATTAGCAAACTCTCTCCAAGATGGAGGCTCAACTATGGCCTCTACCAACTAGTTGATTCCCTCCCCACCTTAGGATTTGTTATGGTTCAACATGTAAAAAGGAAATAAAATGCAGTGGTTGATCAGCTAGCGAATGAAAGGGTCTCCTGTAACTCAGCCCTTCGTGATCTCGATCTAGCTATGCTAAATGAAACAACCCTAAAAATAAAATTCCTCAATCTCGCCATGCAATATTTGCACTCCCTGGATGTGGGTGATCTTCCAAATCCCAAGGAGTACGATGATCCAGGTCAAGAAACCACCACTTCCCACCACGCGGCTCCTTCTTGACCAACCCGCCATGCAATTTAATACTTTCCCTTAACGATGCCCTCGACTTTTATGAGGTTGTCATTCCAAGCGATTTGTAGAGATGACTCTAGTACTATGGAAATCATTCCTTTTCGGTGTGAATTTATGGCATGCAGGAATTTCATTTCCATGCTATTTGATAGGGTTTTCTACAATGTTTTGAGGTTGTGTAGTCACTACTAGAACTTCAGCCATTGCTCCTCTTTTGTTTCTGGTTGGTCGACCGCTCAGTGCATGTCTTAGCCTCCTCATCTCAGATAACTGGTTTTTCTACGCTCCTTGTGTTATTGGAATAAATCCCGCTCCTCCATGGCTATGGTCTACATTCTCTAAAGACTGTGCCCCCTCGCTTGACAATCATTATGTATCAGCGACTCAGAACCAATCCTTGACATGGCGGTAGAGACCATGGGAACTTAGGAAACCGTGGTCGCATAGGTTCTATTTATTATGGCTATGACAGCTCTGTTCCAGTGTATCTAAGAACCATGTTAGATGAAAGGGAGGAGGAATTGGTGATACAACATATGATCAGTCAAAGGGAAAGGGTCAAATGCAGAAATTACTGACTGGTGAAGAATTCACTCACTCAGATTCTCATGTCCTCACAAGATTTCACTTAGGGGAATAATCCCTCCCCTTCTCCTTCCCCAGCTCCAGTTCTTTACACTGCATCATCTCCGGTCACCTCTCAGGTATCCAAACCCGTGGTGCACCAAGGCACTCAGCAAGGTGGGGAGCCTTTGATACCATGTGAAAAAACTAAGATTGCTTCGACAAGCGGCCACAAGCACAAGCATTTTGAGTGAAAGAGCTCGATGATTCCCTCCCTTCAAAACAAAACTGAACCGCTTCCTACAAAGATGGCTTTGGACAACAAATCCATCCTAGAGAATTATTGATGTGCCATTCTGGAAGAAAATCCGGAGGGGGCATATGCTGCCAGCAACCTAAAGTAACTCTATGGTCTTCTCTTTACTTTTTTGCTAGCAGTTTAGAATGGGTAATAGGAGCTCATTTAATGAGACAGATACTTTCTTTGTTTCTATTTTAACTGTTCACACTGGCTGCCATATGAGGCGCTCTTTTTGTGTCAAGAACTCATATGTTGAACTTTCTTGCAACTGTTTTGTTCTTTTTGTTATGGGATCCTATATGTTGGATTTGATATTTCATGTCTAGGAAGAATTGTAAAGGTTTTTAGTCTTTTTTTTTGGTCCGATGAGAAGCCTCTGTCGGCTCTCAGACCTCCAGAATCTCCTGTGCATGTTCTATTTTTTGTATTCTAATATAATTCTCTATGGAGCTTACAAAAAAAATATCACCAAATACAAACACCTTCTTATCCATTCTCATGAAAAATTTCCTTAAGTCATGGGAAGAGTAGAAAGATATCCATCCATTGAATATTTGATATTAGGTTGTTTTAATATCCTTGATTCTTTTACTCAAATATTATGACATAGATAGTGAGTTTACTTTGGTGGAAAAGTGGTTGGAATCTTATCTAGGGTTTAAAATTTGATTTGAAATAATTATCTCCCACATGATACCATGCTTTGAATTCTTTATCTCGTAGTTACTTGATATTTTTTTAACAAGTGTTAAGTCATCTATTCATATATACTAGTTGTCAAAATATTTAGAATTATTTGTTAAGGGCCTCACATTAAATCCCCTATATAATGGAATATATTGCTTCTTAATGTATTAGGGCCATATTTATGAAATAACCCCCCACAAGGTAGTAGAGTGTGAAATCGATCAATGTAAGTGGACTCCTTAAAGAATGTCCAATAGTTAGTGTTTGAGGTCTCATTAATGGAGGTTCACTAGGTGGTTAGGGCTTTGTCTAATTAGAAACTATATATAGCAATAAAATTTATGTAATATATTATCAAGTGAATGTTATCGTATCTAAATCTCTACCATGTTGGAGGTTGACCCTTGAACAAGAAAGTGAACATTGCATATGGTTTTGAATATCAATAAAGATTTTCTTATTGTTGTTATTTTCCATTTCTTGTCATGTTTATTTTATTTTTGAAGCTATATTTTTCTTATTTATTTATTTCCATAGGTATATTTCATATAGTTTCTTCTGAATATTCTATTTAGATAACAAGGAACACCACAAGTGGTATCCAAGCATTGTATTGTGCTATAGTGTGCTCCAATTTTATAATATTTTTTTAGGATAGAGACATGTTATGGTGTATTTAAATAACACTTAGATTTATCATTTAGTGGGTAAATATGTGGTTGGGGAAGAATACACATAGAAAATACAAGAGTAGTCATCTGTTTGGACACCCTTGTAACCTATGTTGGTAACCCTTTAATTAGTACTACCTTAGACAACACATGTATACATAATTGTCTTCCACATACCTCTAGGTATATTTGGAATTCCATTAGACACACATGAAACTAGCCTCACAAAATAATGTTATTTTTCCTTTTTCTATAGTACATTGAGAAAAACATTCAAGGACATCACTCTCCTATACAAGGGAAATAGATAATACAACTAAGGGTATGGTAAATCCTCTATAGTTAATGACATGACATATTTGATCAAGTACTATTGATGGAAATTGGAAACCCTCCAGTTTATAATACAACTAAACAAATTAACACTTCTTTATTTGTATGACCCTGCAAACCATAGCCTTTTCCTACAAACAATAGCTTCTATAGCACATTCAACATAATTCCTTCACAATTTGCAATATTAGGAATTTGGAAATTTTGTCAGTGTAGTAACACTCCTCTAATATTATTTTAAAAAATAATTATGGGGACTACTAACATTTGTTTTACTAAACATGGTAATTCTACAAGATTCAAACATCTTAGGAAACCGCTCACACAAATAGATCAATGGTTGGCACACCAATGTATTATGTGGTTAAAACCATTAGAGAGGAAAACAATATATGGACGTATCCAACATAGACACTTGAGGAAATATATTAATGCAAAATGAAAATATTTTACATATGATTTTCTCATAATTCATCATAAACAAATGACCCTCCATACTCTTTAAATAGATATCATGGACCAATTGGGTGTATTAGTACCGAGAAGAAGATGAACCATGGGATCAATTTATATCTAGAACATATCATAACCATTGAATTACATAAGTACAAATTTATACCAAAGAAACACACTTTACCTAAAGACATATTAGACCAAGTTTATCTTAACTAACTCCAAACTATCTAAATATCCTAAATATACCCCCTTGAAAACAACTTGGGGTAGTATTGAAGTATATACAAAGGTGGCACAATAGGAGAGGAAAGGAGGCATTAGAGTCTATCCCCATTTAATTACAACTTCTTAAACTCCTATCATAGAATGAAGTTTGGAAAAAAAATCTTCTATAAGAGACATTGTGAAAAATAAAATTCTTGCAACTTAATAATCTATATTAAAAAATAACACTTCGATAATGTGATCCTGAATAAGCTTTTTGATGAAATACATGTGTAGATCAATGCATTTATTGCACTGATAAAAATGGATATTTGACAAGCTTGATGGGACTCTGATTATATTGTGGCCATATGTTGCTTCTTTATTTCAAACTTTGAAATGATTTTTCAAAGCCACAAGGCTTCTTGACTTGCATTAATTGTGGTTTGATACTTTTCTTCCTTTGAAAAAAGAGAAATAACTTGTTTCTTTTTAAAATCCCAAGTGATAGGTCCAAAACCAAGATTGAAAACATGATAACCTACAATAGAATTCTATTCATCAGGTTTTCCAAACCGATCAAATTTGGTGAAACCAACCAATAAAGGAACCCCCTTTGAACTGTACTATATCCAAAATGAAATCTATCCTGGATACACAAAAGTATATTTTTTGTTGTTTTCCAATGGATTTCATAGGGAATTCACATATACCAGGAAATATGACCTATAGTAAAGGAAATATCAATATGGGTATGAGTCAAATACAAAAGGATACCAACTAATTGATGGTACAAAGTGGAATCTACATTGGGTATATTACATGTGGAAACAATTTTGACTCTATATTAGAAGGGATATGGGGTTGGTTTATAACATTAAATGTGAATAGCGAAAGTGGCGAATAAGGTCACATGCATAATTACGGAGAAGGAAAATTCCTTGGTTTACAAGACTTGGAGGCCAAGAAAATAGTGCAAATGTTCTAAGTTTGTCATTTAAAATTCTTCTTAAGGTTTTATCTTTCATGGGTTAAAATTTTGGGGTCATTACTAGTGACAATAAGGTCATCAACATAAAGAAAAAGTATTATGAGATGCCTACCTAATAAATATTTCTATATACATTGGGGTCAAAGTAACATCTATACAAATTAGTGTTGAGAAGAAATATATCCATTTTGGCACACCAAGCCCGAGGATATTCCTTAAGTGTAACATCCTGAAAAATTCACAAAAATTTAAAATTTTTAAAGTAGCATTAAATGCTGAAATTGCTAATGCATAAATAAAATAATGGCTAAATATCTTAACTAATAACAATTAACAATAACGACACTTCGCAATTCTTAAAACAAATTACGATGATAGTTTGCTTGTGCTAAATTGTAAATCTATCTATTGTATTTAAACTCTCTTACAATACAATCTTCTTGAAACAATACTGACAATTTGCTTTTGGATGATGACGAAGGGGTCCTACGGGGTACCCTGAGGTTTACTTAGCTATGTTAGCTAAAACATTTGGATATGTTTCTTTGCGTAGATACACAGGTAAGAGTATTACGACAATTCAAGTGTTACAAGTAATTCTAATCATGTTTTCAGTTAGCCGTCAATGCTTTATGATAACTCTAAGTACTTCCTTGCATGAGAGTTATTAATGGTATGGATCTCTGTCCTATTTCTATAAGTGTTACCTTGACCATACTTACAAGTTGCAGAATTTGTAACCATTAATATCTACACTAGAATCTTTCGTGAATCGTCAAAGAAGAGATACTTACACTATGAATTCTCAATTACGTGCTAGATTACAATGTATAAGTGCTAATATGATCTTGTTATCATTTCTCCATTTGCAAAGAGTGGTATTATTATGTATATTTATTATGTGAATGTTTCAACTTATATGTTGCTTCTACATTATAGAAACATGAGCCAAATGTTATTTTAAATATGTGGATTAACTTGAAATCATAAATATCTTACGCATTCCTCAATATATAATTACACGAAGATCCATACTTTTGTAGCAAGGGTTTGATATATTGTATCCATCATGAATATGATGTTACTAGTATGGAATTATAAAACTATAGGACTTTTAGACAATCCTTGTTTAATATCTATACAATGGATTAATAATAATGTAGCATTGTAAACAAAAGTGGAAATGTATTTTATGAAATTCTAAACTATAAACCAAGTATCGAATTGTCTTCTATAAAAAGCTACCTATGTCATTTGAGAAAATATGCAACATATATCAACCGTGCATTCTATGACCAATACATTAGAAATGTATTACCAACAATAAGGTGTCGACTACATACTTTGGATAATGAAATGAATTATGTGTTGCAACCCTAAGTCTTTGTGCTGAATGTGATAATGACAGGGAATTGAATGTCTTGGTACTAGCATGCTAGCAGGCTATCAAAACTGGCCTTGGCATTTAAGTCACCTGCCTTCTGCATTGAGTGGAAGTCTTAGTGGATGCCATCATGGCGGTGGTTCACGTGATAGAATTCACAAGCTTCTACCAAGACGTTGAGCTGTGCAATGCTTTTAACCTTGGGTCTTTTAAGTTGGATGTCGTGGTGGAAGTGATAATCAATATGAAATAAATGTGGTTGTTTCCTGATTCTCGACGTGCCTGGTTGGCATCATCTCCATCGTTAATCTCATATGTTTTGGGGATTTGAACTGAAACCCTAGTCTTTCGTTATGCTTAGCATTGAAGTGGTTCTTTGGCCTTCATTTTGCTTTGGTGGTGGTAAGGTGGAGAGGTCGATCGCCTGCTACAATGTAGGGTTTGGTAGTTGAATATCGGAGGACTCCTTCCTCAGTTTCAATCCCTGGACCTATGGGAAATCTTATTAGTTCGAGTTTTTGTTTCTCTTGTAGAGCCGAGCTGTAATGCAGCATTTGGTGGTGTGTTAGGGATAGTATCCAGAGTTTTTTTGTTAGTCTTTGAGAGTGAAGTTTGGACCAGAGTTGATTCTCATATCATAATAATAATGGTTCTCAGAATTTGATTTCCTTTTTCATTGTGTTTACTAGATAGCTCCGTCGTCATTTTCTACAGGCGTCTCTACTCTTGGAGCTACATTACACAGGTAATGTTTCGATCTTGAAGTGTTAATTCTATCTGTTATGTCTATAATTATCTTTGTAATTTCTTGTTTAACCTCTTAAGGGTTCTTGCGGCAGGTGTTACTTCGTCAAAGGGTTACTTGCTTGAAGCGTGGTGGAAGAATGCTACTCGACCACCCGGTAAGCCTCGGTGGTTCTTTCCCTCATAGGTTCTCCTGGCCCGGTGTGGTTGATGCTTGATGTTTGACGATAGTTTGGTATTAGGTTCCTGTCAAATTTTTTGGCCGGTATTATGTTTTGAGAGACAAAAGACAAAGTGCCCATAGGATGAGATCCTCGGCTTCTCTTGTTACTCTGCTTTGCAATGTTTCACTGTAATTTTTGTTGAAGAAGTAAACTTGTTTAAGATGTAATTACTAAGGGATGAACCCTCGGTCACTTTAATGGACAAAATGCAGTGTTTAAGAAAACTTAAAATAATTTCTGAGCGGTTTCTATGTTTATATAAATTGATATTTTTACTAGAAAATACAGTGTTGATTCTGGCCGATAACCGTGGGCTAACTTGTTTCACCAAAGAGAAACCCTGTGTTCGTGTTGTTTAAGTTAAAGTTGGAATGGTGATGAGACTCAGTTTTTGGTATTGAACCACCACTTAAATAAATATTACGATTGATAAAAAGAAGAATAATACTCTTGTCTGAGTTTGTCTTGTACAAATAGATAGCTATCATAAATATGATAGTTGAACAATAGTAATGTGTTTGGTTTTGGAAATTTGATATAACTAATTTAGGTTTACGATTTTAAGTGTTCGGCTATAAGTTGGCTATAAAATGGCCTTAGAGTTTCAAATTCAAACCCGTAGGTGTTTACAAACTTTGTACAGTTTAAATTTAGTCTTGTAACTTCTTTTGCAGAACGATAAATGTTTTGCTTATAAAACTAGGTGGAAGACTTTTGGAAATAAAAACTAGAATATTCCTTTTTCTGCAAATTTTGGGATATAGCAAATTGTTTTAAATAATGGGAAAAATGCTAAGTTCAAACCATAAATGTTGATGAAGGAAATGAAATGAGGTTATAGTCCTTTACAGTTTTTGAATGAAATGATAATAAAATGCATAGTATGTGTATTTTGAAATGATAGTGTAAACCCTAGATTTTTATACAGAAATGGGATATTTATTTTCTGACAGTAGGTAAAAGAAAAATATTAAAATGCCTATAATATGAAATGCTAGTTTCTATCCTGCATCTTTTAAATATCCTAATTAATTCTCCACCTCCTGTACTAGAGTACGACATCTCTAATGTGTTGAAAAATACAGGAAAGTAATTTATTTATTCAAAAACAGAATTATTCTAACCTATCCTAACTTAACAGAATATACAGTTCAGCTAAACAATTTAGTCAATAAGTCTTCATTATCAAACAAGAAAAAAGGGTTAGAGGTTTAATACAACAACTTCGTTCATTCAACTGAAAATAAACAAGACAGAACAGTAGAACCTGATGAATGTAGGAGAAACAAACAACCCAAGGAGCCTGTTCCACCCAACCTACTCTTGAAGGAATCAAAATTACTTGCCTTAGGACCCCCGAGCCTATTCACTGAACCATTAGGAAGAAGAATCTGTAGAAGCTTTAGGTCATCAACTTGCAACAACAATGTAGATCATTCAGTCATATAGACTTAGCAGTCAAAGAAACCTGCACCAGCACCTTTGGTTTCCTTCTCATAATAATTTTAGCAGACTCGCAATGCACTTCCACTTAGCCTCCCTATTCGAATCTCTCAGTGATCACGTGATACACTTGAGGAATTATTTCTGCAAAAAATAATTATGGAGCTCCCTGCTCAATTCAAATTGCCTTCTCTAGGCTTCCTAGTTCCTGGGCCTTTTTAGTGGTTAACCTAGTCGTTAATAAGCTAACAGCTCTGTTCCACCCACCTGGGGGATAATGCCACAAATTTAGGGTTATTTTTCCCATAACCAACAGCTAGTGGTGGAGTGCAAATGTTGACACCTATCCCAAGCCTTCTAATAGCCTCCATTCCTCCTAGTGGTTCAGTGAACACTCATTCAACAGTTCCCTTGGTGTTTGCCTCTTGTTTTAATTTATTAAATAATAATAATATGTCGTTACAATCATCCTTGACCAGATTTGGTCATAATTACAAAACTTTGTAATTATAATTTAACATAATGTTTTTGCAATAAAATAAATAGTCTCAAAATTTGGGTAGGTGACATTAAGACTATAAAGAGATTTATTATGGTGAAAGAAAGGCCAGAGTGATTTTGAACATAGCCAAGGGGTTATTACATGTAAATTTAATATTGCAAATATCCAAGAAAGAACATGGATTCAACATCCATTTGATGGACATCCCATTTATATAAAACAATAAGGGCTAGAACAAGCTGGATGGAATTCATGTTGGTTACAAAAGTAAATGTTTCATTATAGTTAATCCCTTCAACTTGAGAAAATACTTTGGAGACTAATCGAGTCTTATGTATTTTATCATTTTTATAGGTTGCTTACTTAGTTATATACACCCTTTACATTTGAAAAGTTATATTCTTTTCATAAGAGGTATAAGTTTCAAGTATCATTTTCCATTAAGGAATTGATGTTCATCATTCAATTCTATGCCACAATCTAGATGGATAGAAGCTTCTACAAATTTATTTAGATCATGAGTCGTTAAAACTTTATCTAAAATAGAAGAGTCTTGTTGGAAATGTAAACATTTATGCCACTAATTTAAAGGATCACTAAAAAGATGACTAGCTACTTCTCATCTTGTATGGATCCATCTAAGAATTTGTGGTGTTAGCGCAAGTTCAAGTTCAAACATAACCAATTAGAGGAAGGTGAGTATATGGAGCTATATTTTCATCCTCATTATCACAGTTTGAAGAATAAACTAGAATAGGATCACTAGCAAAAAAAAGTGGGAATAGAATATAGCACTATAGTTAAAGATGGCGCAAACATCAAATTAGGATCACAAGTCAGGGATTTTCATAAAATTTAACATTTCTCCTAATAATAATTTCATTGGAATGATGTTGAATAAGTCTATACCCTTTCAAATTTTTAGAATATCCAACAAAAATGCACTTCTCGCTCTTAGGTTGTAATGCTTTCCTTTTCTCATCAAGAATCTGAATCTATGCTTCACTACTAAACACACAAACATAGCTTACATCTAGTTTAATTTTACTGCATGCTTCTTCTAATGTTATATCTTTTAGAGCCTTTTTTGGAGTGGAATTAAATATGTAATTGAAACAATTAATGGATTTCACCAAAAAACGATGACTTAATCCATTAGATTGGATCATATAATTTTTCATTTCCTTTAATGTGCAATTATTTCTCTCATCTACACCATTTTGTTTGTGGTGTGTATAGAATAGTATGTTGCAATTGAATACCCTGTTCTATGCAATAAGTTGTAGTTTTTTTGTTAATCCCCACCTCATCTTTGATATGCAAGGAATTTATTTTTTCCAAAAATTCACTAGCTTATAAGTTTAGGGGTTAGTGGCTAGTTCATGCGTTCATAGAGGTATTACTTGAATAATATTGGATTCCATTGATGAAAGGATCCTTAAATTTATTCCTTATTGGATTAGTATACATCACCTTCCTCTTCCATCTCAAGGAAGACACGAATTTCCATATAGTTTATTGTAGAAAATGAATTCTTGAAGACAATTTTATCTCTATTAAACTTATCAAATTTTCCATGTTATTGTAGATATAACTTTTAGTCTCAAAGTAAACAAGCTATGATGTCAACAATAGTACCTTGTAGGATTGAACATGACTTAATCTTAGTCAAGATATACCAAGAACGAAAATCACACTAATTCCATGTTGGAAGTTTTGGTTGGCCATATTTTAGGTTCTAGTGCACCCAAATTTTAAGGGGAAATGACTATTAATTATGACAAAAAATTAAGAGGAAAGGACTATTAGTTCATTATCCACTCTCATAAAAAAATCTAAACTATTATTCGCTCTAAGAAAAATATGATTCAAATCTCATGACAAATATAAAGGTAGTCCTAGTTGGTTGAAAGTTAAAAATATCAAAGGACAAGACAAATTTCACCTCATTTAGATGTGTCTTAAAATTAATTTTCCATAGACATTGTGTTAAAATTTGAGCATTAATTCACAATACTCTTGGATCTTTACTGAGAGAATAACATATACAATATATCAATGCATAACAATCACAATAAGCATGACAAGCATCACAAGAATCAAAAGCATGAGAGACAAGAGACACAGAGTTTCCGTGGGGAAAACCCTAAGGTGAAAAACCCCACAACTTCCTCAGAGATAGAGAGAGCAATGGCTCAACCAAAGTACAACCAAAATACACTTGAGATAGTCTCCTAGAGCAGATGATCCTCCTCCTCACTAGTGCGCCACTTTCTGAGTGAGAGAAGTGTGTCTTTTCGAATGATCCAAATAGAGATCTCCCAATCTCTATTTATACTTAACCTGTTTTCCCAGTGACCTTATGGGGCCGACTTGTCTATCTAGATACATCCACAATATAATATAAATTTTAGGGCCGACCCCACACATGGTGGTCTAATAACCCATCGGCAAGTACACACACTTGAGACACTTGTCAATCCACATGACGACACTTCCTTATAGAGGAATAACACATCTCTTACAAGGGTACAATAAATATATATGAAATACATAGATGAAATACATTCCGATGTTACATATACATCAACACTCCCTCTTAACTAGGAAGGTATTTCTCGACACAGTTTTGCTAGACAAGTCTTCTTCTCGGGATCATCGTCATCATCATCGTCATTGCTGCTGCTATCTCAACCAATATCTGACTCTACTCGTCATAGGAAGTTCTACAGAGCCAGTCGTTTTTCATACTGGATGTAGGCCCACCACTTGCAGGTCTTCATCATTTGTGTGAATGGTATGATAGAGGTGGCCTCTCAGGACTAATTTTATGTGCGGATGCAATACTAGAAAGAGTATCCTAGGAACATTTATGTGCCTAAGCACGACCAGCAAGATCTCCCAGGACTGATTACATGCATCTCCTCCACAATACCTTTAAAGAGCATCCCAGGAACATTTATGTGCCGCAGCATGACCGGCAAGATCTCTAAAGAGCATCCCAGGACTTATTACGAGTATACAACTCAACCTCTCGGATCTCCAGGATTGATTACATGTGGATAGACAAAACCTTTAAAGAGCATCCCAGGAACATTTATGTGCCGCAACACGATTGGCAAGATCTCTAAAGAGCATCCCAGGACTAATTACGAGCACACAGCTCAACCTCTCGGATCTCCAGGACTGATTACATGTCTCTGTAGTAATACCTCATCCCAGGACTGATTACGAGCACACAGCTCAAGCTATCGGATATCTGAGGACTAATTACATACTACATAGAAATACCAAAAAGAGTACCCCAGGAACATTTATGTGTCGTAGCACGACCAACAAGATCTCCCAGGACTGATTACATGCTATTCGCACAACCTGCCACATATCATCTCTGACCTCCAAGTATCAACCTGATACTCATGATCCAACGGATCATCATCGCACGAGGCATCATCCTGATGCCCATGATCATACTGATCATCATCACTTGTACCATCCTGGTACATATCATCTGGAGCAGCATCCTGAAGCTCATCATCATGATCAACCTGATCATACAATGCATCCACCTAATGCACACCAAGTATCTACCTGATACATATCATCATACATGATCCACCTGATCATACAGTGTATCCACCTGATACAAATACAAATACATGATACATATCAACATACATGATCTACCTGATCATACAATGTATCCACCTGATACAGATACATGGTCCAAGCATCCAACATGATGCATATGCAAATACATACAAATGATCCAACCAATCATATCCAGCATCCAACATGATGCGTACATACATATAAATGATCCAACTGATCATATCCAGCATCAACATGATGTGTACGTACATACAAATATAAATGATCCAACTGATCATATCCAGCATCAACACGATGCATACATACATACAAATATAAATGATCCAACTGATCATAACCAGCAACAACACTATGCGTACATACATACAAATATAAATGATCCAACTGATCATATCCAGCATCCAACATGATGCATATACAGAACAGTAACTGGAGCATTGTCCTGATACTCATCATCCAGCGCTTACATCCACAGCCATGTGAAGGATCCTCCTTCCAAGATGCTTGGGATGGCTTCAGCAAATGTGTCCATCACTTCTTCCTCGAAGTGTCGTCGATCTGAAGAACACCAAGCCTCTCCCTGAAGTACTCGAACTTCACCCTGGCTAGTGGCTTCGTCAGCACATCTGCAATCTGCTCATTCGTCGCAACATACAGGAGCTTCATGGCTCCTCTCTGCACCATATCCCTGATATAGTGATATTTGATCTCTATGTGTTTCGACCTATCATGAAACACTGGGTTCTCAGACAGCTTCACACAACTCTGGTTATCGTAGAATATACCAGTAGCATCCAATGGGAGATCAAATAACTCAGAAAGTAGCTTCCGTAGCCATACTGCCTCATAACTAGCTGAACAGGCTGCAACATACTCTGCCTCAACTGTACTCAGTGCTACGCATGACTGCTTCCTGCTGAACCAAGAGATCACACCTGATCCCATACTGAAGCAACACCCAGATGTGCTCTTCCTATCTACAGCACTGCCAGCCCAATCTGAATCAACATAACCCTGCAGGTTAAACTTTTGATTCGCTTCATACTTGAGCCCATAATCCACTGTACCCTTCAGGTACCTCAGAACATGCTTTACAGCAACCATATGAACACTCCTCGGATCCGTCATGAACTGGCTCAATATGTTCACTGCAAAGCAAATATCTAGTCTCATGTTCGTCAGGTACATCAAGGACCCAATCATCTGACGATACATAGAGACATCAACTGGCTCAGATGAAGCATCACATAGAAGCTTTAGATTCGATTCCATGGGTGTGGCCATGGCCTTGCAATCCATCATCCCAAATCTCTTCAGAATATCTACTGTGTACTTCCCTTGACCAAGGAAGATCCCACCTGAATTCTGCCACACCTCCATACCTAGGAAATAATGCATCATTCCCAAATCTTTCATATCGAACTCAGCAGCAAGCTTCCTCTTAGTATCTGCAATCAATCTGTCATCTCCTGTTACAAATAAGTCATCCACATACAGGAGTAGAATCACAGGATTCCCTTCCTCAACCTTGTAGTAGAGGTTGGAATCCGCTTTACTCTTGGTAAATCCCAAGTTAGATAGGAAACTGTCCATCCTACGATACCAAGTTCTGGGAGCTTGCTTCAAGCCATACAAGGCTTTCTTCAATTTGCACAGATATGACTCCCTGTCGTGTATTTCAAAACCGAGTGGCTGCTCCAAGTATACTTCCTCTTCAACTACACCATTCAAGAAAGCGGTCTTGACATCCATCTGGTGTATTTTCCATTTCATTGCTGTAGCCAAGGCAAGTATTGTTCTGATGGAAGTATACCTGGCTACAGGTGCAAAAGTTTCTTCATAATCTATTCCCTCTTTCTGAGAGAAGCCATGAGCTATGAATCTTGCTTTGTATTTCTCTACACTGCCATCTGCAGCATGCTTGATTTTGTAGATCCATTTGGAAGTCACAACAAACTTCTCTTTAGGTCTTGGGACAACATCCCAAACATCATTCTTCATTATTGATTGGTATTCCTCAACCATGGAATCCTTCCATTCTTTCTTTTCCGCTGCTTCTTCATAACTGGAAGGTTCTTTGTTCATAATATCACAGAGTAAAGCAACATAGCTGGAATGTGATCTGGTTCTCTTCTTTGCTCTGTGTTCTTCTTCTGGAATGCCAAATCTTTCTGCATCTTGAATGAGCTCTCTAGCCCATGCAGGTTTCCTCTTGTGAGAGTTATCCTCACAGGGTGGATCTACAGGTTATTGTAGATCTTCAAACTCACGAACAACTTCTAAAAATGCTTCAGTCATGGTAGTGTCTTGAAATCTAGTTTCCTTAGGTTCTTCATAAACTTTGATAGGTTCCTTCCTTGATTTGATGAATGTTGAGTTTTCATCAAATGTTACATCCCTGCTGACATCAATCTTCTTGAACCCTGGAAAGTATATTCTATAAGCCTTCGATCTTTCACTGTAACCCACAAAGATACCCTTCTTTCCTGAAGGATCTAGTTTGGTCCTCTTTTCCTTTGGGACATGAGTGTATACTGGACAACCAAATATTCTAAGATGGCTGACTTCAGGTTTCTTACCAGAAAAGGCCTCTTCTGGTGTCTTGTTGTCCAATATCTTGTGGGGTGTTCTGTTCTGCACATATACAGCTATTCTAGCTGCTTCTGCCCATAGATGCATAGGTAGATCCTGGTCATGCAGCATTGCCCTTGTTGCTTCCATGATTGTTCTGTTCTTCCTTTCTGCAACTCCATTATGTTGAGGATTATATGGAGCAGTCAACTCCCTCTTAATCCCTGAATCATTGCAAAGCTTCTTGAAGTCACCTGAGGTGAATTCTCCACCATTGTCAGATCTGAATGTTTTGATATTTTTGTCAGTTTGATTCTCCATCAAGGTTTTGAATTCCTTGAACTTATCAAACACCTCATCTTTGTTTTTCAAGAAGTATACCCAAGTCTTCCTGGAGAAGTCATCAATAAATGAGACATAGTAAACATACCCACTTAGAGAACTGGATGACATAATACCACATACATCTGAGTGGATGATTTCCAGGATATCTTTTGCCTTGCTTTCACTGCTTGGGAAAGCCTTCTTAATATTCTTACCTTTTGCACATCCTTTGCAAACACCTTCATGTTTGGTCTTGATTTCAGGAAGACCCTCTACAGCTTTGCTTGCAATTGGAAGTGCGCGATAGTGCATATGAGCAAGTCTTCTATGCCAAAGTTCACTTGGCTCCATGGATTCATGCACCATGGCATGTTTAGGTTGTCCTTTTAATTTATACAAACCTCCCTCTTGCTCTCCAATCACAACTGCATCATCTATGGTCTTTCCCTTTGGCCACATTAGGACTTGGCCATCCACAAATGCAACCCTCATACCTTTTGTATCCAATGCAGAGATGGAGAGTAAGTTCTTCTTGAGCCCAGGTACATAAAGGACGTCTTTCATCTTCAATGATTTTCCAGAATCTAGGTTGTAGGAGGCTTCACCACTTCCTTTGATGGGATATTGATAATCATCCCCAATTTTCACTTTATGGGGTGATTCATGTTCATACAGAATTACAAAGGATTCTTTAAACCCAGTCATGTGTTTGGAATCCCCACTGTCAATTAACCAATCATTACAACCATGGGAGATAGTACCTGTGAGAGCAGAGATTAGAACATACTCTTCTTCACTTGATGAGTCATCATTACTATCATCACTTTCTGCCCTGGCCTTCTTCTTTGGAGGTTCATCATCTTCGACAGCATGAGCATGGTACCTTCTTTTGTTACCCTTCTTCTTCTTGTTGGAGTTGTTGTTGTTGTGTTTGACCCTTTTGTTCTTGGGACATTCTGAAGCAAAGTGACCCTTCTCATTACAAGTGAAACACCTTAGATCTTTTTTGTCTTTGTGAAAATGATGAGAAGATTTATTCTTGTGATGGGATGGCTCCCTCTTGAACTTGCCCTTCTTAGTGTGAGTTGTGAGAGCTTGATCTTCATTTCCCATCTTCTCTTCTCTTGCCACAAGCCTTGCTTCTTCTTGAGAACATTCCTCCCATAATTTGCTAAAGGAGATTAACTTCTTTCTGGCACAGATCCCCTGGATAAAAGAGTCCCATGACCTAGGTAGGCCATTCAAAGTAGTCATAACAATTTCACCATTCTCCACTATTTCATCTACAGCTTCAAGTTGTTCCTTGATCTGAGAGACCTTGGAGAAATAGGATTGAATGGTTTCTCCATTCGACATCTTGACCCCTTTCAATTGATTCCGTAGGGTCATCTTTCTGATTTATGTTCTTTCCTTCAAATAGCTTGGTCAAAGAGTCAAACATAGCCTTGGGTGTCTTTAGAGAAGACACATGGGGTATGAGATGGTCTTTGATAGAATTAGCAATGATTCTCTTTGCCTTGACCAAGTTCTTCTTATGCAATACCTTAGCCTCTTCATCCTCTGGGATAGGGATGTCTTCTTTTATATATGAGTCCAACTCATTCTCTTCCAAGATTAACCCAATCCTATACTTCCAAGCTCGGAAGTTATCATCCCCTTCAAGCTTATCCTCAAGCTTGGTGTGGTGAGACATCTTAAAGAGTACTTCAAATGAAATAGAAAAGATTTAGGTCTTACCACTTAAAATGCTGAAAACTGGATCTAGTCTCGGATTAGGGTTTGTCAGAAAAACCCTAAAAATTCAAAATGTGAATTTCAACTTTCTGAAAGGATAGAAAGATGCGCCTTGATGAGCTGATCAGCCTGGTGTATTGAGAATTTGAGATCAGCAAAGCTTTACCCTTTAGATTTTCCTTTTTGTCCTCCCGGGTTCACTAGGGAGAGCCCTGAATTAGGGTTTGAGTTTCTCGGAGATCTACCTAGCCACAAATCTCGATCCAAAGCTCTAAAATTCGATTTCTGTAAGGAGCTTCCAGATATGGCTTCATATTTTAGAAATTCCTATTTTTGTGGAAACCCTAATTTTTAGGGCCAAATTTGAAAATGCTCAGAATTGAATTCTTATTGGACAGATAGATTCTCCTTGATGAGTAGAGTCAATCTACTATACTGCTTTTCCAAAAACTGTGGAGAGAAACCCAATAAACAAGAAACTCAAGTTTTCGTCACTGCAAAATGTCTTCTTCTTAGGTTAGCTTTGATACCATGTTAAAATTTGAGCATTAATTCACAATACTCTTGGATCTTTACTGAGAGAATAACATATATAGTATATCAATGCATAACAATCACAATAAGCATGACAAGCATCACAAGAATCAAAAGCATGAGAGATAAGAGACACAGAGTTTCCATGGGGAAAACCCTAAGGTGAAAAACCCCACAACTTCCTCAGAGATAGAGAGAGCAATGGCTCAACCAAAGTACAACCAAAATACACTTGAGATAGTCTCCTAGAGCAGATGATCCTCCTCCTCACTAGTGCACCACTTTCTGAGTGAGAGAAGTGTGTCTTTCCGAATGATCCAAATAGAGATCTCCCGATCTCTATTTATACTTAACCTGTTTGCCCAGTGACCTTATGGGGCCGACTTGTCTATCTAGATACATCCACAATATAATATATATTTTAGGGCCGACCCCACACATGGTGGTCTAATAACCCATCGGCAAGTACACACACTTGCGACATTTGTCAATCCACATGACGACACTTCCTTATAGAGGAATAACACATCTCTTATAAGGGTACAATAAATATATATGAAATACATTCCGAAGTTACATATACATCAACACATTGTTAGAGACTCTATTCTAGGTTGACCCATGAGATACTCTTCCATGTTCTATTAGACTACACAATTGAGGGGTTGTACAAACCTTGCTTCTAGTTTATGGGTTTATTGTTACAATAAAGTATTCATCCTTGAATGGACCTAGATAGCTCTTCTTACATTCTAGACCAAGATACATACAAGTAGCTGCAAGTTGTGTATTGTTTTTCCAACATGAAATTAACCTTCAACTTTGGAGGTATGTGATTCTATTATGAGTTCTGATCTCTCACCTTTTGGAACTCACAACTTATCCAACTTCTAGAACAACCAATCTTGGAGATGGAAATCAAACTTGTTATCAAATTTCTCTTCATAAAGTACTTGGCCTTGGAGTGATTGAAATATCTCGTTGAAGTCCTCATCTTCTATGTATTCCTATTTCTATGCATTATGGGTGAAAAGATCCATGTACATAAGAGGAAAACACACATTCTATCTTGTTAGCAGTGTCCTTGTAGCTTGGGATTTTCCAACAAGGAAATACAATGTAGTTAGTACTTTTCACACAGGGTACAAGTCAATACAATGTAAGTATTCAAATCAACTATGAGTTTACATATCTTTTTATGAATGACATATATCGATAGTCTCAGTAACTATGCAAATGCATGTTCATTGATATGATTGAAACTTGAATGTTGTTATTCAATGTTAATTATAGGGACAATCGAATAGATGTCTATCGTATGTTGATTCAGATAGCAATGGTTGTTCTAAAGAGAAAGGAGAAGGCGAAACATCAAGCAATACCTAAAGAACCACTAGAAGAGGTAATGTTAGAAGAAAAATTAAAAAATGAATGGATTTATTTCTTGTTGAAGGAGGGATGTGCTCTTATGACAATGAGACTAAAGGAGACAAGTTGGTGACATTGAGATACATGCATTATGTGAAGAACTAGGAACTAGTCCCACTTCCTAAGTTGGATGCTAGTTTTTGTATTGGTGGGAAAACATATCGAATTGATCCATCTAGTTTACATGGGTTGGGGATCTTTTCAATGGATGGTGAAACATTCCATACAACTACGAAGTTGAAATGATGGATTATGGTGGTCCAACATACGATTATAAACATTGGTTATGGATAGTTCATTATCAGTAAGTATGCATAAATATGGAATTTGTGTAAATTATAACAAAATGATAGAAAATCATCAACATAAAGGATATTCTATATATATTGATGGAAGGATAGAAGATTTAGGAAATATTATTGGGTTTATAAGCAATTCACATGTAACATCCCTCTTTTATACCCCTATTATTTTGTAAATGGAAATGTAAATTGTACTTGTTTCTGGTGAGGAGATCAAGGCCAAGGCCCCACCAGTAAACATTGTAAGTTATGTGGTTTAATTTCCTAAATTGTAAATTGGAATGCAAGATTTAGGATAATGAGGTCATGATGCAACCTGACGATGAGGGGACAAATCCACTAGGGGGGGCGAGGAGAAAAGGCTTGGAAGCCATGAGTTTGATGACAGATGTTATCATGGTTCTGCAAGCACTTAAGTGAACAGTGACATTCACCAAAGGTTACTTAAGTTTTTGGTTATTGGTTAGTCCTAAAGAGGGATACCGAAGATACCCTTAACTGCCGAAAGACAGTAAATGTCTCCTAAGACCTAAATCTTATCATTAAGTTAATTACTATTAAGAGCTATTATGTAAAACTAAGAAAATCCTATGGATGTCTTTGCATCCTAGTTTCGACAGAGGATGTCAAGGGTTTTCATTATCAAAACCCACTATCTAGTAATTAGCATAAGCTAACTATTTATTGCATGATAGACTAAGTGATTGTGATTACTATTTTGGTTCAGTTAGTTAAACCCCAAGGTATACAATTAGTACCTTAGGAATATAGAAGAGATATATGTATGCCATCACTTTGATAAAATATTATTAGTTATAATAATATTTTGTAATTCTATACATATACAGTACATTGTAATGCATTATAATGATAATGCAAGAGAAAACAATATAAGTATATAGAGATACCTATATAGTTTGGTACTCATAAAGAAGGGTAAATTAATTTATCAAAGAATTATTTAAGTGGTTGTTGGGACTATCTAGACTATAGTCTCTTATTATAATTAAAAGAAGCGTTGTCGTTCAATATTTTTACCATGGCTTATGGCTATTAACCTTTGATAAACACTCCCATAGCCCATGACCAGCTTAAAATCTCAGCACTATGAGCATAATGTCGACACTCCACTATATTCTTAAAATCTCGACATTAATACCTTAGAAAACCATCATCCCATGATCTGCTAGAAAGATTGGCAGGTCGACAGGCCGCAATAAGAGGAATTTCCCTCATGATGTGGGCATACTCTCCAAGGAGAGCTGAAGTTTTCTGAGTGTATTTATACGTGGTTACAACCCGATAAAAGGGCGATCTTTCCTTCTAAAGGAAGCTTAAGCTTGTTGATTATGGGTTTTTTCTGAGTGTAGAATTCGGATTTACCTTCTACTATCTCGGGATATTTTTGCTTGGCGCAGCTCCATGTTATTTTCCAACCCATATTTTGCTTTAATGTTTATATAAGACACAAAAAAGGGAGATGACGGCTCTGCTCATTGGAGTGAGCTCGATCCCTCTTCAAAACCCTGCAGATAGTTTTTGTTTGTATATATATTATTGTTCAGATGTGGGACGGCTCGGCTCAGTGGAGTAAGCCTGATCCCAATATCTTTGATACTATGTGTATTATTTACACATTGTTTCTTTACCTCTGCATGTTTCTTTACATAGCATGATAGCCATGGGGGATGTGCAGTTGAAGAAGCCGATCCCAAGATATTTGATACTCTGTGTTATTTACACGTTGTTTCTTTACATAGCATGATAGCCATGGGGGATGGACGGCTGGAGAATCCGATCCCAAGAAATTTGATACTCTATGTATTAGTTACATGTTGTTTCTTTACCTCTGCATGTTTCTTTACATATCATGATCTCCATGGGGGATGGATGGCTGAAGAAGCCGATCCCAATATCCTTGATACTCTGTGTATTAGTTACACGTTGTTTATTTACCTCTGCATGTTTCTTTACATAGCATGGTAGCCATGGGGGATGGACGGCTAGAGAAGTCAATCCCAAGATCTTTGATACTCTGTGTATTAGTTACACGTTGTTTCTTTACCTATGCATGTTTCTTTACATAGAATGATAGCCATGGGGTATGAACAACTGGAGAAGTCGATCCCAAGATTTTTGATACTCTGTGTATTAGTTACATGTTGTTTCTTTAACTCTGCATGTTTCTTTACAGATCATGATAGCCATGGGGGATGGATGGCTAGAGAAGTCGATCCCAAGATCTTTGATACTCCGTGTATTAGTTACACACTGTTTCTATACCTATGCATGCTTATTTACATAGCATGATAGCCATTGGGGAAGGTACAACTCAATAGAATCATGATCCATGTATCTTAGTTGATCTATTATATTTATGTTATAGTTTATAACCACTGCGAAGAACCATTTGGGAAGGGACAGGTCAGTAGAATCCCGATCCTTGTATTTCAATTGTTGTATTATAATTATGTTAATTGATCTATGCATGCGTGTTTTGCTTCTTGTTGACATCAATACTTATGGCAAGCAATCTCTGGTTTGCTTCTTAGTGATCCTTCCATGTTAATCTATCTCTGTATTTGACATAAAAAATGGTGATCTCTGCATTAGAGATGTGGAGTTTGATCTCTACCTTATATTATATAATCCTTGCATCATTCATACGTTTTACTATTTGCTTGACAGAATTAGGTTTTAAGAGAAAATATCTCAAGGTAGTTCGGTCGCTCCCTTATATTATATAACCCCCACTCGACTACCTCATTCTTGAGGATCGACCCAAGTTCCAGCTTTAGTAATGGATACTTATGTATTTTAATACTTATATGAATGTTGGGTGTAAATGAGCTTACAAGGACGCAGGGCGTTCCCTTGGTGAAAATGACCATCCAGTACTTTATACTCATATTTTTGAATTTAGAGCCTCGTCCACTTACCTCTAATGGATTCATCGCTCATCTTGGGGGTTGTCTCTCAGCGGAAAAACATACGTTGGACAGAGAACCAATGGTAGGGAGGAAAGTTGCAGTCATGACCTTAGTCGCCCGAGTTTGTTTATTTGAGTAAATCTTGTTATAGCTAACTTGTTACAAAAAAGAGAACTTGGAATACGTGTATTTATGATGGCTTTGTTGTTTAACTATGTATGCCTATCATTAGGTTCCTTTAAACATGCAAAAGTTATTTTATATCAAATGAGTAAGTTTTGTTGTATGAGTAGAAAATATATAAAGGTAATGGTTGCAGGAAGAATCGACATGAATGATTATGTATGTAAACATTCAAAAGTTATTTTATATCAAATGAGTAAGTTTTGTTGTATGAGTAGTAAAATCTATAAAGGTAATGGTTACAGGAAGAATCGGCATGAATGATTATATATGTAACCGAGGTGCTTGAATATTTCCTTCATTAATTCCCATTATGTTGTTGCAAAGATGGTGGTATTATGGACCTTATCAAAAATGGATTTAATTATAAAATTGTGGAGCTTTTTACCATTATCAAGTTCCAATGAGAACCTGCATTTGTATTAATGTATAGTTTTGTAAAAGTAGTTCTCTTAAAGTGTTAATGACATTTGTTTAGAATAACTATAAGACTTATGGAGTATTGAGTAGGCCCTTGGAAGGTTTTATTACCTCTTCTAATATAGACTTCTATGTATAGTTAGGAAATACATGATGGAGGCACATCAAATAAGGAAGTACATTAATTCTTCTTATGTGATTCTATTGTAGGGTGATAGTCACTTCTTTAGTTACTATTGGTAAACATATGAGGTTAGAAAAGATGTATTGCAACCACCTTCTTGAGAAATAGTTACATGAAGTTTCATTAAAGTGAATGGTTACATAGAATAGTCTACAGAGGCAATACAATGCTAGGTTCCAACCAAAAGAATGTAGGGAACCTATGAGATACATAAATAAGAGTTAAATTTATATAGCTTATTCATAGCTCATTGATGCAGGAGCATTGACCTAAGTCTTATATTTTCTGATTGAAGAAGTTAATGTTATTACCTTGTAATAGTTCTAGAATGACTAGGGTTAGTTGTTGTTTAGTTGTTATTTGGATTTTGATTGTAATAATGGCGAATTGCCACCAGTATCCTTGAATCTTGCAAGAGGGTACTTGAGGATAGTGTTTGTTATCTAATTGTTGTGTATAGGAGTCCCAATCCTGCTTATCTAGATCTGACAGGTTTATGGACTCTTATTTAATCTTTGAATGTAATTGATTGAACAGTTGTTGATGAAATGAAGAACAGAGTTCCTGAACTCTGCAATTAGATCGTGTATTATTTCCTTCTTTCAATAACCAGAAGTGTGTAGATTCTCTGTATAAGTACGAATGGTGTAGACTAGCTGGATGTTATGAAATTTGTGTTGTGATATTCCCATTCGAATACATAGAGGTGGAATTGATCGTTCCTCTGATCAATTTCCGTAGTTACAGTTTGCAAATTCATAGAACGAACATTGAAGGGTTGAGATCTGACCTGAGGAAGAAGATCGATGATTTTGGAGTGTTTTCGCAAAGGCAAGGTTGAGATTATTCAAATTTGGGGAAAGCCGAGATCGAACGGTGGAGATCGCATCTGAGTATGAAGAAGAATATCAACGGTGGGGAAACCTCATCACGGGACGAAGTTGCGTGGAAGATAATGATCTGCAACTCATAGGTGAACGATCTTGAAATTGATCATAGATCAACGGACGAGATCAAATCCGTAAGGGATAGACGGTTGATACAGTGTTCCACAGAAGGAAGAAGCTCGGGAGGTAACGACGAGAGTTTGCAGAAGTATTTTCAAGAAATTACGAAAAGCGTCCGCATATTGCAGAAAGGAGGCGTCCGCATTGCGGAAGTGAGAATTTCAAAAAGGAAGTTGCAGAAGGGCTCGTTGCGGAAAGACAATTGCAGGAAGGTGACTGCGGAAAGATCATTACGGAAGGATGCCCGCAATTGCGGAAAGAAGACGTTTCCGCAAGGCTATTGCAGAAAGTTTATTATGACAGGAAGAACATTGTGGAAGGCCTATTTTGAAGGTAAGGCCTGCAATATAGAAGGAATTAGCTGGTTTTTAGCTAAGTTTAGTGGTTCAATTTCAGAGAATCGAACATTTCTTGGGGTAAGCGGGTTGGATTGGATTTTGTCAATTACCACCTACATCAATTGGTATCATAGCCGAGGAAAAGATGCCACCAAGACGATGCTAAGAACGTGGAGTTCTAGTTGGAGGTGGTTAAGGAAGACACACTGCAGATGCAGACGTAGATATGCAAAGAGAATTACGATGACTTCGAGCCAGAAAGGAAGCTATGGAGAGAGGAAATCTAGGGAGTGTAGATATCAGTGATGAAGAAGAATCTTATGAAGAAGAACCGGAAGAGGTTGACAAAGAGATGAAGGTATTGAGGATGCTGGTGAAGGCTGGTAGCAGACCTAAAGTAGAAGTCCCCATGTATGAAGGTAACTTGAACGTTGAAGAGCTCATAGAATGGATAAATGCTTTGGAAAAGTACTTTGACTTTGAAGAAGTTGAATACAAAAAGAAGATGAAATATGCAGCAACCAGACTGAAAGGACATGTAGCCATTTGGTGGGATGAACTACAGATCCACAGAGAAAGGAAAGGTAAGTCCATAATAAAAAGTTGGGTAAAATTAAAATTCAATTTATGCCTAAGGATTATCAGTTAACTCTCATTAGGCAGCTGTAGAATCTTAGAAAAAAAGGTATGACTGCTAAGGAATATACATAAGAGTTATTTAGGCTGATTATTAGAGATGGACAGACACAAAGAGACATAGAGAGAGTGTCCAGGTATATAAATGGACTAAGGTATGAAATACAGGATGAGATCAGCTTATTGAATTTCATAACTGTAGAAGATGCTTATCAAGCAGCCTTGAAAGTAGAAGATAAGCTACTAAGAAAACAGAACCACAAGAACAGGGGAAGTACAACAAGAGGGAAAGGATTTTCAAATAGAGGAGGAAAGTATCAGGCTTCTAGGAATGAAGCAGAAGGTTCCAGCATCCAATCACCCCAAAGAGGAGGATTCCAGGGGGGCATATTTGGTGCTAGAGGAAGAGGCAGAAGCAGAGAAGTGAAATGCTATGCATGTGGTGAGATTGGAAACATGTCATGGGAATTCCCAAAGAACAAACCAATAGCTCAAAGGAATGAAAACATTGTTGAGGCTAGAGAGGAGTCTAATGAGAAGGCAGAGATAGGAAATCCTCTAGAGGAAGGAGAATCTCTTATGATGAAAAGAGTTTTGGTGAAAATAGAGAAAGAAGTGCATGAACCAACACAAAGAAAGAGTATATTTAGGACTAAGTGTAAGCCACAAGGGAAGTGTTGTAACGTGGTCATTGACAGTCGTAGTACAGATAATTTGGTCTCCACTGAGATGGTAGAGAACTTGGGATTGAAGAGGATGAAACATCCCACTCCTTATAAAGTGTCCTGGTTGCAGAAGGGACATCAACTCTTGGTGAATGAGAAGTGCAGAGCGAAGTTACAAATTGGTAACTACAAAGATGTGATATTATGTGATGTGATGCCTATGGATGTGTGCCATATACTATTAGGAAGGCCATGGCAATATGACATAAAATCTATTCATGATGGAAGGAAAAATAGTTATACCCTGGAAAAGGATGGAAGGGAGCATGTGTTGCTACCTTTGAAGAATGAGACAGTTCGAGAAGACATAGGACCTAGTATTTTGCTAATGACTGGGAAAGAGCTACCGCAAGAAGTAAAAAAGGATGAAGGACTACATTTTTCCCTTGTTGGCAAACCAAAGGTAATTTTAACTACTACAAAATTAGATGATTTTCCTACTGAAGTTAGAATTTTGCTTGATGATTTTGCTGATATTATTGTGAATGAGTTACCAAATGATTTACCTCCTATGAGAAGTATTAGTCATCATATTGTCCTAATACCTGGTGCAAGTTTACCAAACAAGGCGGCTTATAGGTTGACACCTCAGGAGAATGAAGAGATTAAACAATATGTACAGAAATTACTGGATAAAGGTTTGGTGAAAGAAAGTTTAAGTCCCTGTGTAGTGCCTACAATGTTGAGTCCAAAGAAATATGGTGCATGGCGTATGTGTATTGATTCTCGAGCAATTAATAAGATCACTATCAGGTATAGATTTCCCTTACCCCGTATGTGATGATTTGATGGATTGTTTAAGTGGGTCCAAGTATTTTTCAAATATAGATTTGAAGAGTGGTTATCATCAGATAAGAATTAGGGAAGGGGATGAATGGAAAATTGCATTCAAGACCAATAATGGGTTGTATGAATGGTTAGTAATTCCTTTTGGGATTACTAATGCACCTAGTACTTTTATGAGGTTAATGAATGACGTGTTGAAGGAGTACACTGGGAATTTTGTGATAGTATACCTAGATGACATTCTGATCTTCAATCAGAATAAGGAAGAACACCTGAGACATCTCAAATTGGTGTTGAGTACCCTACAGAAGGAGAAACTGCTGATAAATTTGAAAAAGTGTAGTTTCATGAAGCATGAGTTAATCTATTTGGGTTTTGTAGTCTCAGAAGAAGGATTGAAGATGGATCCAGAAAATATACAAGCCATCCTTAGTTGGGAAATTCCAAAGAATTATTTTGAGGCCATAAGTTTTTATGGTATGGCAAGTTTTTATAGGAAATTCATTAGGAACTTTAGTCAAATTTGTGCACCCATAATAGAAACCTTCAAGGAAACTAGAAAACCTTTCAAACGGAGAGAAGCAACAAATAGAAATTTCAATATGTGGAAAAAGAAGATCACTAAGAAGCCTATTTTGGCTTTGCCAAGTTTTGATAATTTTTTTCAAGTAGAGATAGATGCCAGTGGGACAACAATTGGTGTTGTTCTGAGCCAAGAATAGAGACCAGTAGCATATTTTAGTGAGAAGTTAAATGAAGCAAAATAAAAATATTCCTCATATGACAAAGAATTGTATGATGTTGTGCAGGCTCTTAATCATATGCTCAAAGAATTTGTTTTGTATTCAAATAATCATGCTTTACAATTTATAAATAGTCAACCAAAGTTGAATCAGAAACATGCTAAGTGGGTGGATTTTTTGCATAATTTTAATTTTGTGATCAAGCATACAAGTGGGAAATCTAACAAAGTGGCCGATGCTTTAAGCAAAGTGAATTTAATTCTATAGGAGATTAAAGTAAGTACCTTGGGATTTGAAAATTTGATTAACATGTATAAAGAGGATGTGGATTTCAAGGATATATATGTAGCCTGCGAGAATCTAGTTGTGAGGAACCTGTAACAATTAATTGATAAAATGCACAATATATTGGATCACAGAATATTTTTATTGATCATGGGCCATTTCGAGGGGGAAACCTCCTTTGAGAAAGCTCAATACAAATAACTTCACGGTGCCTTCATTGGCCTCAACACACACTTATATACTAAATCTAGGCACCAATACTATGGGTCAAAACCATGGACCAATACAAACTATGGATCAACAAATACTATGGGTGTCTTACAAAGCATATCCACCCAACAACAATAACACAAACTATGGATCAACAATTACTACGGGACGACTTACAAAGCATATGCATCCAACAACAATATACTAACAAAGTAAAGAGAAGGGTTGACATGGGTTCCTAACATCCCCTCTCCCTTAGAAAAAGCTTTGTCCTCAAAGATTTAGATGTGGAAATTGTCGTTGAATTTGAAGAAGTGGTTCCCATGTAGCATCATCTGGTTGCATTCCGTGCCACTGAATTAAGACCTCTGTGATAGATCGAGAGTGAAGTTGGTGAGTGTGCGTATTGAGGACGGCCTCCAGTTCCAAAAGGATGGATACTTCATTTTCTAGTTCTAGTAAAATAGTTTGTCCTCTGATGTTGGTGCCAAGAACTATCTTCAGACAAGAGACATGAAATACTGGATGAATGCAGGAAGAAGGATGAAGTTCCAATTTATAAGAAACAGACCCAATCTTCTGAAGAATCCTATATGGCCCATAGAACTTTGGAGAGAGCTTATGATTCCCTTTGAGTTTCAGGGAGGATTGCTTGTAAGGCTGGAGACGAAGAAAAACCATATCACCTGATTCAAAAGTGCGCTTAGAACGATGCTGATCGGCTTGTTGCTTCATGCGATTTCTTGCCATGTGAAGATTTTCCCGCAAAATGAGAAGAATCTGATCGCGGTTTCGAAGGACCGTGTCAATTGCCCGAACTGGAGAATTGTTGGGGTGTATGGAAGAAGAAATGGCAATTCCTGACCATAAACTGCTTCATATGGAGTCATTTTAGAGGTAGTGTGGTAATAGGTATTGTACCACCATTTAGCGAGAGGAAGCCACTTTTCCCACTAATGTTGTTGTTCAGAGGTGAAGCAATGAAGATAAGTTTCCAAGCATTTATTGATAATTTCAGTCTGACCATCTGTTTGTGGGTGATACCCTGAAGTCATCTTCAGTTTGGTGTTAGTGTGGCGAAATAGTTCTGTCCAAAAATGACTGGTGAAAGTCGCATCACGATCCGAGACAGTGGAAGAAGGGATTTCATGAAGATGAAAGATCTGGTCCAGGAAGCTTTGAGCGACTGAGGAGGCTGAATAGGGATGGATGAGAGCACAAAAATGACTATATTTGGAGAGGCGACCAACCACAACCAAAATCATTGTCTTCCCTCCAGATTTAGGGAGCCCTTCAATAAAATCCATAGAAATATCTATACAAATCCGAGTAGGTATGGCAAAGGGTTCGAGCAATCCCGAAAGGAGTGTCGTTTCACCCTTATTGCACTGGAAGGTATCACATTCAACCACCATCTATTGAATTGTCCTTTTCATGCCCTGCCAAAAGAAGTTACGTCATGCCCATTCATATTTTTTGAGGAACCCAGAGTGCCTTGCCGATGGAGAAGCATGGATTTCATAGAAGACAGTCTGTTGAAGATCTGTGCTATGGGGAAGCACCAGACGACCCTTGTATCTCAGGGAAGCACCATCCCAAGAGTAATGTGGTACAACAGAAGGGTTGTTGGCCAAGCGGTGGATGATTTGAGATAATGAAGAGTCATTGGCATAGCCCTGTTGAACAGATTGCAACCAATTTGGAACAGGAATAGAAATAGCTGAAAGAGATCCTTGGTCATCAAATGTGCGAGAAAGAGCATCCGCCACAATATTGTCCTTACCCTTCTTATAAGTGATCTCATAGTCATAACCCATGAGTTTTCTAACCCATTTTTGTTGTGCTGGGGAGGATACACGTTGTTCTAGGAAATATTTCAGACTCTGGTGATCAATCTTGAGGCAGAAATGATTCCCTAATAGGTGGGTCGCCACTTCTATACTGCATGCAAAATAGCCATCATTTCCTTCTCATATGTAGAGGCAGCTAAATTCTTACCTGAAAGGGCTTTACTAGTGAACGCAATGGGGTGTTCATCTTGAAGGAGAACAACACCAAGTCCATTGCCACAAGCATCACTCTCAATAGTGAAGGGTTTGGAAAAATCATGCATAGCTAGAACAAGTGTAGTAGACATAGCTTGATTCAGTTTGTCAAATGCACACTCAATAGCATCTGTCCATGTAAAAACATCCTTTTTCAATAGAGCAGTTAATGGAGCTACAATCTTCCCATAATCCTTGCCAAACTTGCGGTAGTAGTCAGTCAACCCCAAAAAACCACGAAGGCTTTTAAGTGTCTGAGGAGGCGGCCAATTGTTCATGGCAACGATTTTGGCAGGATCCACGCGAACCACTTGTGCTAAGATAATGTGCCCGAGATACTCAACTTCCTTCTGTCAAAAAACGCATTTAGACTATTTGGCATGGAGATGATGGTCAAAGAAAAGTTGCATTACAAGATCTAGATGCTGGAGATGTTCAGCCCATGTTTTACTGTAGATGAGGATAGCATCAAAGAATACCAGAATGAATTTTTGAAAGTAGGGTCAGAATATTTTATTCATCAAGGCCTGGAATGTGGAAGGAGCATTAGTGAGTCCAGAGGGAATGAACAAAAACTCATAGTGGCCATCATGTGTGCGGAAAGTTGTTTTAGATATATCATCCTCATGAACCTGAATTTGATGATACTTAGAACGAAGATCCAACTTGGAGAAAAATTGAGCACCATGAAGCTCATCAAGAATCTCATCAACAATAGGAATTGGAAATTTATCCTTGATGGTTAGGTGATTAAGTGCTCGGAAGTCAATGAAGAGGCGCCATGACCCATAATTTTTGCGGACAAGAAGAACTGGTGAAGAAAAGGAACTAGTGCTTGGGCGAATAATACCTTCCTTCAGTAAGTCCCGAATGAGCATTTCAATCTCTATTTTTTGGTGAAATGGGTAGCGATAGGGCCTGATCTTGGGAGGAACACTTCCAGGAAGGAGATGAATACGATGGTCCTCTGACCTTGAAGGTGGAAATACCACTGGTTCAGAAAAGACACCTGTATATCGATCCATAATTTGTTGTAGATCCAAAGGAGTAGTGGAGACTGCTAATGGTTGCATCTGAATGGAATGGATCTGAGCGATGACACCATGTGAATTATTCTTAAGTATTTTTTCCATGTGATGTGAAGTGATGATGCTGAGAGACCCTGGTTGTAAGACTATCAATGTGTGTTTTTGTCCATTGGGGGAGAACTGCATCCAAATTTTAGCAAAATCCCATAAGATGGGGCCAAGTGTGCGTAGCCATTGAGCGCCCAAAACCACATCACATCCACCTAAGGTCAAGGAAAACATGTCAGAGCACAGGTTATAATCTCCCATAGAGATACACACATTACGAAACTTCCCTTTGCAAGGTAAGGTGCCCCCTTTGGCAACCATGTCTTCAAAGTTGGAGCAAGGATGGATAAAACAATCAGCCTGTTTGGCGATCCGAGGGTTAATGAAATTATGATTGATACTGGAATCAATGAGTATTGTAAGAGGAATCTTCTTGAAGTAACTCCGGATCCGCATTGTTTGGTGGGTGGTGATTCCAGCTAAAGCATGGAGAGATATCTCTGGCTTGTCGTCCTGAGACGGATGGTCAATAGGAGGCTCCTGAATGTCGACCGGAGCATCCATTGTATCTGGATATTCTTCACAAATTTCAGAGGCAGGTGGAGAATCCACATCCAAGAGATAGAGATTTTGTTGAACACATTTATGTCCCCGAGTGAATTTCTCATCACAATTATAACAAATCCCTTTTTCTCTGCATGCCTGCATCTCTGTTTCAGACAAATGCTTGATAGGAGTTGATCGAGGAGCTGGCGGGATGGGAGGTCGTTGAGAACCCATATTTCAGAAGGGAACAAAACTGGATTTGGAGCATTGTTGGGCTGCAATCTTGTCTTCTTCCAACTTAGCCAACCCCAGGGCTTCCATCATTGTGTTGGGACAAAACATTTTGACCTCAGAGCAGATTACATCCTTTAGACCCTTGATAAAACAACTCCGGTAGAAGTCATCAGGCAATCCTTCGGTGTGGTTGGCTAGTTTCTCAAATTCGGTTTGATACTCTCTCACAGTGCCAATTTGGCGAAGTTTAGTGAGGGCTCCTTTGAAGTCATCAAAAGCACTAGGACCAAATTGTTGCAAAAGGAGCTGGCAAAAATATGGCCATTTTGGCTCTTCATGAGCCTTGATGTACCAACGGTACCATTGAGGAGCTTCGTGTTCCAAATGAAAGGATGCAAGTGGAACTTTGTTGACATCAAAAGCATTATGCAGACTGAAATATTGTTCTGCACGATAGAGCCATCCAGTCGGATCAGTACCATTGAAGCGAGGAAAATCAAGCTTCAGACCATGGAAATTGTTGGAAGAAGAGAACCCATTGTCTAATGAAGACTCGGACTATCATTTGTTGTTCATGGCTGAATGCTCAAGATGGAGGCCGAGAAATTTTTCATGCAGATCCTGGAGTTTGGCTTGGATGGCTACAAGTGCTTCCTCCATGGTTTTTGTTCCTGCGCGGGTGATAACCATAACCAGGAGTTTTTTTTGTTTTTTTTTTTGAGTGGGTAGAAAAACAAGAGTAGAAGCGGTTTCGGTAAATGAAAATCTGGATTTGGGAAAAAATTTGAAGGGTAATTTGGGTTTTACTAGGTTTTGGACACTGTCAAATGGACAGGGAGGTAGAAAATGAGGGTTTCAGAAGCGGGGTGAAAGAATGAGAAAATTTGGTAGAGAGGGACAAAGAAGCAGAATTAGGAAAGGAACTTTGTGGTAAAATTTGAAGTCGATTGGGTGACAGTCGAAGAAGTTATGGCAAACCCTAAAAATAGACAAATGTGAGATTTTTGGCTTTGGGAAGTGGAATTTGGGATAGGGTCCTCAGGAATGAAAGATGTAGAATGGGATTACAGGGGTGTCAAGGAATTGTCAAGGGAAACAAAGTGAAAACAAAGGAGATATGGCCAAAAAATAGAAGTTTCAGGAATGGATCTGAAACGACGCAGAAGGGATCGGAAATAGATATATCTGCAACGGCGTGGAAGTGATCAGAAACAGAGGGACTTGAAACGACACAGAATTGATCAACAATAGATGGATCTGGAATGGCGCAGAATTGACCAACAACAGTTCTGGACAGAGGAAATCTACGATTTTGCAGCTGAAAATAGATATGGACCCCAGGTATGCTCAGCATCCTAACGATTCAGGGGATTCACTCGGCCACCAATGCTATCTGAAGGCTTGCATATTGGGGAAGTGCCCCTCACTCCACGGCTCAGGTAAAACCGATAACTGGTTTGCCATAAACGACAGCTCTTGGTTTACCTCATGGGTGGGAACTAGTCAATCAAGTAGGGGTCATTGCCCTTTTTCCTGGCAGGTCCTCTCAATGGGCCAGCTACTTCGGGGTTCATGTGGTACTCCTCACAATGAGTTTTAGGGATTATGCCCAAGTACTTCCCACAGTTAAGCAGATAGGGATTATTCCCAGATCCGAACCTACAACAGATGCAAAACCATTTTTTGGCAGAAATTTCACCCAACGAGCCCAAGAAAGTGCTCTGATACTAGATGTGAGGAACCTGCAACAATTAATTGATAAAATGCACAATATATTGGATCACAGAATATTTTTATTGATCGCGGGCCACTTCGAGGGGGCAACCTCCTTTGAGCAATCTCAATACAAATAACTTCATGGTTCCTTCATTGGCCTCAACACACACTTATATACTAAATCTAGGCTCCAATACTATGGGTCAAAACCATGGGCCAATACAAACTATGGATCAACAAATACTACGGGTGGCTTACAAAGCATATGCGCCCAACAACAATAACAAAAACTATGGATCAACAATTACTACAGGACGACTTACAAAGCATATGCATCCAACAACAATATACTAACAAAGTAAAGAGAAGGGTTGACATGGGTTCCTAACACCAGTTGCCCATAACAGAAGCCAATGGTTGGACTACATGCTACAGGAAGGGTTACTGTTCAGAAATAGTAAACTGTTCATTCCAAAAGGTTCTATGAGAGAAAACTTGATAAAGGAGAAGCATAGTGGAGGTTTGCCAGGTCACTTTGGCTAGGACAAAACATTTGCTCAGGTGAGTACTTTTTATTTTTGGCCAGGATAGCAGCAGGATGTTAAGAAGTTTGTTGAGAGATGCAGGATATGTCAACATGCCAAAGGGAGGAATCAGAACACTTGATTCTATCAGCCCCTGCTTATTCCAACTAGGCCTTGGGATTACATCAGTATGGATTTTTTTTCTGGGATTTCCTAGAACTCATAGGGGTAATGATTCTATTTATGTTGTAGTGGATAGGTTTTCAAAAATGGCTCATTTCATTGCTTGTAAAAAGACCAATGATGAAACAAGTATTGCTAATTTGTTCTTCTCAGAAGTTGTTAAATTGCATGGTCTACCTTTGAACATTGTATCAGATAGAGACACTAAATTTGTTGGTCTTTTTTGGAAAACATTATGGAAGAAATTGGGAACCAATATAAGTTTTAGCTCTGCTTATCACCCTCAGACAGATGGCCAGACTGAAGTGGTAAATAGAAGCTTGGGAAATATATTAAGAAGTCTTGTTTATGAGAATCCAAAATAGTGGGATTTAGCTCTTGCTCAACCTGAGTTTGCTTATAATGATTCACCTAACAGGAGTAAAGGAATGAGCCCATTTCATATTGTGTATGGGATGCATCCAAGAGGGGTGTATGAACTCAGGAATTTGGGAAAGATGGAGAAGAGTAGTGCATATGGTGAAGAATTTGCATATAGTATGCAGGAGCTACAAGAAAATGTCAAGAAGTAATTGTAGGAGAGTGCTAGAAAATACAAACAGAGAGCAGATCTAAAGAGAAGGGAAGTTGATCTTCAAGATGGATATTTGGTAATGGAATATCTTAGGAAGGACGAGTTTCTGAAGGGAACCTACAATAAATTGAAACTCAAGAAAATTGGTCCTTGTAAAATTTTGAGGAAGTTTTCTGCAAATGCATATGAAATTGAACTTCCTTCTGATTTTGAAATTTCTCCAATTTTTAATGTTTCAGATTTGTATCCTTTTAAAGATTTAGGTGTTCAGAGAGAAGGGATGATTGCAGGTGAAGATGGTCAAGTGGTAGATTGGAAAGCACAGTTACCTCGGAAGGAGCAACCACAGATTGAAGCTATACTTGACAAGAGGATTTCAAAGAAAACCAAAAACAAAGATTACTTTCAGTATTTAGTCAAGTGGAAAGGTCAGCCATCTGAAGATGCAATGTGGATGACAGCGATGGAGATTTCTGAGTTCGATGTGGACCCTGAAGACTTATTGAAGAATTATTTTTCTCCCCTAGAGTATGATGCAGGAGCATCGACCTAAGTCTTATATTTTCTGATTGAATCAATTAATGTTATTACCTTGTAATAGTTCTAGAATGACTAGGGTTAGTTGTTGTTTAGTTGTTATTTGGATTTTGATTGTAATGATGGAGAATTGCCACCGGTATCCTCAAATCTTGCAAGAGGGTACTTGAGGATAGGGTTTGTTATCTAATTGTTGTGTATAGGAGTCTCGATCCTACTTATCCATATCTGACAGGTTTATGGACTCGAGATTTGACCCGAGGAAGAAGATCGACGGTTTTGGAGTGTTTCCACAAAGCCAAGGTTGAGATTAGTCAAATTTGGGGCAATCTGAGATCGAACGATGGAGATCACATCCGAGTACAAAGAAGAAGATCAACGGTGGGGAAACTTCATCATGGGACAAAGTTGCGTGGAAGATAATGATCTGCAACTCATAGGTGAACGATCTTGAAATTGATCATAGATCAACAGATGAGATCAAATCTGCAAGGGATCAACGATTGACACAGTGTTCCGCAGAAGGAAGAAGCTCGGAAGGTAACGACAAGAGTTTGCCGAAGTCACATTACGGAAGAGTTTTGCGGAAATCTTTTCAAGAAATTACGAAAAGCGCATCTGCAACCTGCAATCCGCATATTGCGTAAAGGAGGCGTTCGCATTGCGGAAGTGAGAATTGCGGAAGGATAATTGCAGGAAGGTGACTACGGAAAGATCATTGCAGAAGGACGCCCGCAATTGCGGAAAGAAGAAGTTTTCGCAAGGCTATTGCGGAAAGTTAATTTTGCTAGGTAGAACATTGTCGAAGGCTTATGTTGATGTATTTGTAACTTCGAAAGATATTCACTTGTATATTGTATTTGTACTTTATTGTATCCCCAACGGAGATGTATTATTCCTTCGATTGGAAGTGTCATCGGTTGTACTTGCAAGTGTCACAAGTTATATTGTAAGTGTCGTAACTTATACTTGATGGGTTATTAGACAACCTTGATGGGGTCAGCCCTGTATGAGTCTTGTGGGTTAAAGGGTTATTAAACCACCCTAGTGGGGTCATCCCAGTTAGCATTATGTTAAGTGGTTGAGTTGGGGCCAACTTAGTTAGAGTTAAAAGGCAAGTCAAATTAGTGTATAAATAGAGAGTGTCTCTCTCTCATTTTACACATTCTATTATTCACTCACTTCGCATTCGTGAGAGATAGGAGTGCGCACAAGTGGAGGAGGAGCATGCTGATGAAGATATCTATATCTTGGGTTTGATCATGGTGATCCTTGTATTGATGCTTATTCTATCTCTGAGGAAGTTGCGGGGTTTTTCACCTTCTTGGTTTTCTCCAGTGAAATGTTTTGTGTCTCTTGTCTGTTGTCTCTTATGCTTGATATGCTGTACATGTTGTTCTTTTAGTTAAGATCCTAGATCTATTGAATTAAATATTGAAAAACTAACAACTTATTTTGAAGGTAAGGCCCGTAATAGAGAAGGACTTAGCTAGTTTTTAGCTAAATGTAGTGGTTCGATTTTAGATAATCACAATATTTCTTGGGGTAAGCGGGTTGGATTGGATTTTTTCAATTACCACCTACATCACTTGTCCTTATGAAGTCAATTATATGGATACATATAGGCTTACATCTCTTTTATAAAGAGAACCTCATAAACTTAAATAATCCTATTTAAGATTTTAATTAAGATGGAATCCACACAAATGAAATATGTGTAGCGTACTAAGAATAGTACTTTGAATTTGTAAGTGACATGATAGGGAGTTAAGTGATCATGGTGAAAAAATTTAAAAATTCACTAAAATGCTAACGTAGATATTTGGGTATGTTACAAATGGTATTAGAGCTGAAGTTGCAGCACTCGGGCCTATTTGGGCTCAGCATGAGGTAAGAGAATATAAAGTGGTTGAACTAATGAAGGGACTCTACCTGTAAGGAGAAACAGACGAAGGAAAAAATTCATCTTCAAAGCTCTGCAAGGGGTAACCAATAAGATATATTGAATACTATGACAAGTCATCTGTGAGTTACAAGTAAGTAGTTCCATTATGTTTTATCTCCGAAGCATTATGTTTTTAAACTGAAAAATGCAATTCGGGTTAAGAGCATATTCCACAAGAAGTGTATACATTGCCTTGGAATTATGGTAGACTAAGATGTCTAGGATTATAATAATTTTTTTATTTTATGAACATATAAGATAAGATGTGTTGAATGGTTGAATAGAATAGCCATGATAGATTAACATTATACGAAGGATTGTAGACTTATCATAAGATAATATACTATAGTCCATGAGAAAAGTATAATGATATTGTCTGTGGTTGATAATACGAAATGATGAGTAGTTATTTTCGGTTGAATAAAAAATGAGTAGCATTCTTCTAGTAAGATTGTATGATTTTGATGGATAAGGGATATTGACACATTCACAAAGTTATTAAAAGAAATTTAAGGAATGTGTGTTAAATATTATCTATCCTAAATCCAATGAACATCTCATATAGCAGTAAATTGTTTGGATATGAGTTATGGATAAGGAGATTTAGACAAGATAGTAGACAATGATTTTATGCTGACAGTTGAATTACTTTTCATATTTATTATATGTAGGGAAAAAATTTCGGGAGTGTGCTTATCTATGAATATATTGATTCAATAACCACGATGACTAATGTATTGACTGTTTGTATCCAGATCAAGGAAAAATGTTACACTCCATCTTCCTCGTATAATAGATGAAGTTGTGGAATTTTATGGTGAGGTATGTTATCACCTTGACCAACAAGATTTGTGGATTAAAACTGGAAGCATAGGAGTAATGCTTTCGTTTTGTTTTAGTATTATGTATTATGTTGACATACTGAAAATGGAAGTAGGGTTATAATTTACTCTTGATACATTCAGGAATAAATGTGGACGTTTTCTATAATTTCTCGATATATAGAGATTTATATACATAATTTTTTTTCAATAGTCTTGTAAATTTATATAGACGCAAGTTGAAAACAGTTGAGTGGTGAACAGGATGACCATTGGAAATGTTGAAGAGTTTGTAAACTTATCAAGGGGATGAGCTATGGTCGTAAGGTATGATTGATGAAAATAATAAGCAAAATAAGAATGTTGATTTTAGTTCATCATGTATGGATAATAGATTTGAATCTAATCCAGTGTGAAGGATGATTTTTAAACATCTTATTATGTTTAGGAAAGGATTTCTTACAAATTTCAACTATGTCATGAAAAGTTGTAATAACAAGTGATTTTGACAAATTGTCAATATCCACGGGACTTGTTGAAAGAAAAGGAGCATGAAACATATTATGCATAAAGTATGTTAAGCATATTGTAAGAGTCTGAATAAAGATAAAAGACTCAAGTTGTAGCTAGGTTTTTCACCCTAGCTTGTGCAAATGAGAACCTACTAAGGAGAAGGGCCTCCTTAGTAGCAGTTCAGTAAAACAGTAAATTTAAACAGTAAAACAATATAAAATCTAATCTAGCATGTGCATTAACAGAAATAAAAGACAATGACGATATAAGAGAAAATTTTCTTTTTGTATTAGGATATGATCAAAATTACATTTACCTCAAATGTAGAGGTTGGTGGAGCTCTTGCAGTAGTCCAGGAGGGCTGCTTCCGTGCTCCAATGGGTTCCTTCTCCTTCTCTAAGGTGTTTGGATAGTGGGCCAAAAGGGGCACTCAAATGGGAAGCTAGCTCAAATGGTGAGCTAGGGTTTCAAGAGTGATTTTGGCAGAGTGAGGATAGGATTGATTGTGGATGTCAAATGGGGAGCCTCCATCACCTATTTATAGGTTTTTTAGTGGTGGAGTGTTGACCCATGGTTTTTGGCACCATATGGTTTAGGTCAATTGTTTTAGGGTTTTTGCTTCCTTTTTCCCTCTTTTTCCTCTTTTTTATATTTTTTATTCCCTTTTATTTGATTTTGGGAATTTATGGCCCTTTTAGAGGGTTTTTGCTGTCTTTTGAGGAAATTTAAATTATTTTGGGGGAAAAGGGTTTTTTTTGGCCTTTTGGTGGCTTTTTAATTGCTTTTTGAGGTTTTGGAGGCAAAGATGGTGGGAAAAATAGACAAATGAGTCATGTGGTGAGGGAGATGAGGTAATGAGAACTTTTTAGGTGTTAACAGATTGCCCCCTAATGTGTGAGGGAAGGAGCTCATCGTATGGCCGATATACATCATAGGTCTTTTATGGTTTTCCTGGGGTGCGGAGAAGAGAAGAAACAAACTGGAGGCCGGAACAGTGGTCTTGAAGCAACTGCAAAAACTGAAAATACATGACCTCAACAATGAATGAGGCATAATCTCAATATATGGACGAGGCGAGCATACCCATGCTCATATCAAGATATATAAAATAACAATGAGGCCCAAAAAATGGGACCTGAAAGATACGTGGAGAACTACTGTGTACATTGTAAGGGTCTAGAGGGCACACAAATATGGGACCTACTGTCGGTCTGACCATGTCTGAGCTGAAGAATTGATACACTAGAATAATAATAGTGTTGCTGAGTGTGGTACCAGAGGAACTGATTAGCTGTTGGATCATAATGACGGGGGGTCATCCCCTCAATGGTACACTGAACTGTAGTTGTACTGGGTACTTAAGGAAGCATACAAGTGGATGGCTTCTGAATACTGTCGCCAACGTAACCCGGATATCCACGGGAATAGATAACTGGGTGTTCCAAAGTGACTCACCAATGTGCTAGAGTCAAGGGAAGTCCAAGGTCTTCGACAAATAACTGAAGGGATATATGTCGTGCACGAATCTCAACGATGCGATCAAGGTGTTGAAGTCGAGCATGTGAGAAACAACCATTTGGAGAGGCACTGATGACTCCACTCAAAATGGTCTGTAGGCACTCACCACAGATGGTGATGAGTCCAAGGTGCAGGGACCTTTGGGCCTATCCTATGGAATAGATGGGTTGTCGTCGACAGAGGGAGACCTGCAACTAGCAAGGCAATGATGTTTCCTTGATAGGAGCACAAGGTGGATAGCCAAGAGGTGATAGGAATGGATGTGTAACTGACATACTTTGAGGGTAGGGAACATGGGTCGGTGGGAGGGGGGACTCAAACTTCCTTTGTCCAGAGTATGATGGAGGGGATCATCGGGAAGCATATGAAATTGACTAGTGGGAAGGGGATCATATATTTAAGGGACCAAGGATGGTGAATGGAATGACGGATACTCAAGTTGGTGTAGGATGGAAGGAGACTCTAAGGGTGGTATATCGCAGAATACTCTGAACAAAGGAAACCTGATTGGGGGTGCTGCCGAGATGATTGATCATAGTGCCGAGAGGCACCAGTGGGGACTTCTTCATGGCTTAAGGAGCTGGAAGAGGGGATAGAAGTGTGCTCATAATGGTACTATCATGTGGATTTATATGAGCCCAGGATAGTTCATGCTCATGATTGCTTTCATTTTTAAGGAGTCTGAAAGCGATAAGAAGACTCTGAAGTAATGGAGTGGTACCATCGTGTGGATTTGTACGAGCCTAGGACAGTGCATGCTCATGGTTTCTTTCAATTTTAGAGAGTCTGAAAACAATAAGAAGACTCCAGGGGGTTTCTTTTTCGTGTGTTAGTCTCCAAGGTCCGAAAAAGCATAAAAGGATGCAATGAAGAACTCTTCTAGCCAGTGTGACTAGAGTATTCCTTTTTCGTAATTAGTCTACCAGGTTTGGAAAAGGGTTAAACTTATACCAGATAGATGCCCTTTCAGGTACTTTAACGAGCATGAAAGGAAGCAAGATTGCTCGACGATATTTTCATTGTTTTAGGAGTCAGAAAAGAGCTTAACATAAACTCCCTAAGTGCCTTTTTCGTAAAGGACTTGTCCGGCTCGAAAAAGGGATAAAATTATACCGAATAAAAGGAATGGCCAAGCAAGGAGAGAGTGTTCAATCAAGGGATATTGATGAGGACCAAGAACGAGGGTTGGGGGGAACACTGGTGGGGCCTCCTTGCGGGATGTTGAATGGTGGCAAAATAATGAAATAATTGCAGTATGAATGGAGTGAATGGCTCATGTATAAATGTGTAACAATTCGATGGCGGCCGATGTGGCACGTAAACCGAGGCAGCAAGGTGTCGGGACACAATGTTGAAACTGTTTCTGGTGAGAGCGAGAAATGATCTCAAGCATCATCACGAGCGCAGAAAACTGAATCTGGTGATATAAAAAATGTCAAAAATGGATAACGACCGAGGTGGCACATAAATCGAGACGACTATGGGCTAGTAAACAATGCCCGAAAAATATGGGGGTGAGAACGAGAAATGATCTCAAGCATCATCACGGGCTCGGAAAACTGAATTCGATGGTATAAGGAATGCTAAAAACTGATAACGGCCGATGTGGCATGCAAATCGAGATGGCGAGGTGCATGAAAATTCCAAAAAGGGGGTTTGGAGAAAACGAGGAAGCGAGTTGACCATTCTGAAGGTCTTGTCGTTCTAATTCTAGTGGTGGAAATAGTTTGGAAAATGGACTCCGTATGGATAAAAAATGGCCGAATCAAGAAAAAGTCAACTGTTTATAAATAGTGAGTGGACCCATAATGCCAAGTGTCATTTGTGCGGTTGACTTTGACAAGGGAGTGTGGTGAGCCAGAGCGGATTTGGCGTTTCTGGGTGATCCGACCGGTCGATTTCATTTCCACGAGTTGCAGGTATTTCGCTGAACTTCGACCTTTAATGTTTTCTTGATTCAGGTGGGTAGTGGGTACTCAGGGAGGGTGGTACGGTCCACGAGGGGTGTGGATCGCAGGTTTCGAGGTGATGGCCGCGGTCATGGATTGCGGTTGTGGCCTCCACAGCCGCGATCTGAGATCGCGACTATGGCCTGGATAGCCATGATCTGCAACCGCGGCTGTGGCCTAGACAGTCGCAATCTGCGATCGTGACTGTGGCCCCCATAGGCGTGATCTACGATCGCGACTGTAGGCCCGATAGCCGCGATTTGGGATCGCGACATTGGGCCCCACAACCATGATTTGGATTGGGATTGTGGAGTCATACTGTAATACCCCCAATTCGACCCTTAGGATATATTAGCCTTTAATGTAAATAGTGTGTACATGTGATGTATGTTTTCCTAGAGTGGAGCTCAAGGCCAAGGCCCCGCTAGTGAAAGCCCGAATTTTATTTAAAGGGCAAGTATTTGATATTTTGATACCATGTGCTATGAAGCCATGGAACATTGTAAAAGGGTGTAATTAAACATCATGCAATATAAAATACCAAAACTGGCTACGGAGGCAACGAATGAGAAGGGGCCACGTGTATCCACTAGGGAGTGGTGAGGGGGCTATGAGACTAAACCCTAGGATGCCACATGTCATTATGAGAACCCATTGACTTCCCTAGATGACATTTATGCCTGTTGTAAGGAAGTGGTTGAGATGTCAGCCCATGGCTTTAATGGGGGATGGGCAACCCAGAAATTCGTATGGGTAGGTATGGGCTCTGTTTACTTGTCCCACAAGTCACTCTACCTCATGGGAGGTGGCTTCATTCTCATCCCCATTGCATGGTGAAAAAGCTAGCATCATTTTCCACCCAAAAACGAGCTCCCAATAGGGAGAAAACCAGAAATCGCGACTGTGAGAGAACCCACGTTTTGGGAAGCCAAAAACGCCCAGAATGGGTATTGGACAGTGAAATCCAATGGGGGATCTGTTGGTATGAGCCTTGGGGGGAATTTGGGAGCAATGGCTACCCCAAAATCCATGGGAAAACCCAGTTTGGATAGCCCAGAAAATCAGTGACGGATTTGGGGTTATTTGTGACAGAGTTGTGAGAAATCCAAGTGTGGATGTATGAACAAAGGATGGAATTGCTGAGTCCAGCTTGAAGTGTATGTGGCTCTGGGATTGAGCTCAGGGGACGAGCATCCTCCTCCATTTCCCATCGCATGCTTGAAAAACCCAACTGTGTGTTGGCTTAGCATGGCTGTCTGAGTGAAACCCTGACTGTGAGTGAGCCATCTAGTTCCTCCTTAGTGGATACACAACCCAGCTCGGGGGTGATCTCTCAGCTGAAAGAATACAGGCTGGACAGAGATCTATGGTTGGGTGGAACGTTGCTCTCACGTAGCCAGTCATTGGACATTTGCGTTGCAAGATAAGTACTCTATGTGGTTTACCTTATATGCATTATGTGTTTGCAGTGTGTTAATTCAGAATGGTAATTATTCATGTTAATGAAATCGATATGTAGTCTGTGCATAGCGTAAGAAGGGGATTGAACTCCCTGCCTATTGATTGCTTGAGATAAATAGGCTGATGCAATCTATGCTGTATGTGTGTTGTTATGTTTAATTCCGCTGTGTTTTATTGAGTTTAAATTTGCACACAGAAGTTTTAATTGTTATGAAATTATGAGTAAAAGTATTGGGGCTAAGCCTATTTCAAAAACCCCTTGTGTTGTTAACGTCTCCTTCCCTGCATTACTTGATGGAAGGGTACGTTACACATACCAGGGGGAATGATGGTTTATTTGATGATGTTCTGATGAGTTTTCATTGTGGGATTGATAAGATGCCGAGAGTACTATGGCAAGAGCGTGAGATACCTGACGATCTCATGGAGTACATATGGGATGATCGACATGTCTGGGGGACTTTGGGGTTGTGTCGGTTGTTGAAGTTTGCACAGGTGTCGCTTATGAGTTTAGCAGTACTGCTGCTGAACAGGTTAGTGGGCTTCTGGGAGCCCAATAGGCGGGCCTTCATGGTGCAGGGGGAGAGACTAGAGCTCACCCTGGCAGATGTGTACTTTTTGACAGGACTGCTTTGTTTGGGTAGGGTGGAAGATACCTAGCCATGGGTATCCGCGGATGTGGACATGGAGGAGATGTTGGATCGATACTGCTTCCCTACGGCAAGAGTGCATAAGAATGAACTCTTGATTTGTGACTTAGAGGAGCCATCAGTTCGGGTGATCGCAGCATGTGTGGTTCGAGTGTTGGGGTCACAGGGGCCCAACCGGGTGTCGGGAGGACAGATACAGTTGGTAGAGCGGATATTACAAGGCACCTTCTTTGCTTGGGGTCAGATATTCCTCACCTATGTTTAGCATCAGCTAAGCAAGGTGAAGGTATCTGGCAAGGGGTTCTGTTATGGGTCGTTTTTGTGTGCTTTCTTCATGGAGCGAGTTTCGATGCTGCGGCCATGAGTGACGACTCGGGATGGGGGTTGAGGGAGCCGCGGATGGTGTGGTGGGGTTAGATGATGCACCGGCAGGGTGGTGGAGAGGTGGGGCGATATTTTACGCAGGAGATTTATTTGCAGTGGCTGCAGATGCTACTGGTTTTTTATGACTACCTATATTGCGTGATGGACTACCGACGAGATCCGAAGGCGCCACGACCCCTAGGGCAAGTTTGGGGTCTAGATGGTATGTATCTAGTTTCTTGATTGTTTTATGTTGGATGTTTTTAGGTTAGAGATATATGATGATGCTAACCATTTGCGATTTGGTTTGATGCAGATGTGGGACCGCAGACGTCGTCAGGGCATAGGGAGCGTAGGGGACACATAGCATTGCCAGTCGTGCCAGACCGGGGGGAGGTGCGACGATGGGATGCGGACGGGACTTTGGAGTCCTTGTGAGTTACCTTTGACCGACTACTAGTTAGGGTCTCTGACGAGGGGTGGCAGGAGCTTGATCGGGAGGTGGTCGAGGCTTGTCATGAGGCTCCATGAGATTGACAGGTGATTCTGATTCGGGTGGCAGTATTGGCCGAGGAGAGGAGGGCTCAGGCTCGACAGGGGGATGAGGAGGAGCCAGAGGAGGAGCGAGGAGAGGATGAGTCCGCAGCAGAGGTGGCTGCGATGGAGAGTAATGATGGTTCGGATGGGGAATATGACTCTCATTAGGGGGTGCTGGGGACTCCCCCCGATGCGTATGGGCATTCGGGATTTTTTGTATATATGACATGTATTTTATGACAGGGATGTTGTTGAGGCTCCTCGATGTATATTTTTTGTATATCTGAGTGCTGGGACACTCATGACATTTATATGACAATGATATATTTATATAGATATGCACATGGATGCATTTTGGTGGTGATTATTTTTGTACGCATGTGGATGCACCTGTATTGTTTTGTGTTGTTTAATGCACGTGGATGCAAATGATTTGTTATCATAGGCACATGGATGCCCTTTGTTGTAGATGTAGTCTTTTCGGGATTTTTATGTTTTTGATGTGTTGATAGGTGATGATTATGCATGATGGATGGTTTACATGGTGTGATTGATGTGCCAATCGAGGATGTTGTTAGCCATTTGATCTGCAACACTATTTTGAGCTCGTGGGACATGAGTGAATGTTATGGATTCAAACTGTTGGCTTAGTTGTTTTGTGCACAGGAACTTTCTAAAGAGGCAAGGATCACACACTTGGTAGTAGTTGTTGAGCTGGGAGACAAGCAGTTGGGAGTCAAGGAACACATGAAGGTGACGTATACCCATCTGGAGGGCAGCAGTCAGGAGACTGGTCACAACATCGTACTCAACCTGATTATTGGTAGCAGCGCCTATGCACATTCCGTCAAGGTGAATCAACTCATGTGAAGGGGAATATAAGACCCAAGCTGCAGAGGCCAAGTTTGGAGACCAGTGGCTTGCTCCATCGACGAAGGCAACATAATAAGGTGGAAGATGGCTCATCTGTGATCATGCAGGAAAATGATGAATGTAAGGTTGCGGGAAAAAATTGGAAAACAAAAAGAAATCAAACTGTACATGACAGATCAGTGGGTCTGTTGGATTGTTAAGGATAAAAGCGTTTAAGATACAACCCATTACAGGGGTTGCACAAGGGGTGGCTTTCTGAATCAGTTATAATATATGCCCCATGTCCAAGGCAGGTATGCACTATGTAATGGCCTTGCCACATGGATTCGAACTTCCCTTTACCTATCTTGTCGTGGGCTTGGTCGTAAATGAGGACTATATCTCCTTCACGGAAAGCTCGTGGGTGGACATGTTTGTCGTTACCAACTTTGGAGTGGTTCTTGGCGGCCTCAATTGTTCGGAGGGCTGCGCGATGGTCTTCATCAGCTTGTTCTAATAACAGCAGACATTTTTCAAGTGGGGAGGTGTCGGGGAGAAGTTCAATAGCAATGTGTAGGGCAGGGATCTGATACTCAATGGGGAGGACAGATTCGACACCGTGAACTAAGTGAAAAGGGGTGAAACCGGTGGTGGTCTTAGTTGATGTATGGTAAGCCCTAATGCGGGGAAAAGCATGTGATGCCAATTGGACTTATGTCGGTCAACAGTGCATTGGAGGATTGTTTTCAAAATTTTGTTAATGGCCTCAACTTGGTCGTTCCCTTGTGGGTAGTAAGTAGAGGCATACTGATGTTTGAACTTAAGGAGAGTTGACAACTCATGCCAAATGGCATCTTCAAAATGTGAACCATGGTCCGAGACAAGCTGTTTTGGGACCCCAAATCGTGTAATGACATGGTTAAAGAAGAAACAGGTAGCGGTGTCGGCTTTACAATTGAAGGTAGGCATGGTTTCAGCCCATTTGGTGAAGTAGTCGACGGCGACAATGATGTATTTATGTCCATTGGCGGATGAGGGTTTACACTCTATAAATTCGATGGCCCATTTACAAAAGGGATCGACAGTAATGACCGAATGGAGTGGGGCGGGTGGTGTCCGTGCCTTCGGGGAAAAGAGTTGGAAATTATGGCAATGCTTGACCGTAGTGATGCAGTCAGTAAACAACGTGGGCCAGAAATATCCAACGCGAATTACCTTCTGGGCTGTGGCCATCCCAGAAAAATTTCCACCACAGGTGCCACTATGACAGTCGTTGAGGACTTGCTCAGCCTCCTCTCGTGTGAGACAACGGCGAAGGATAGTGTCGGCACCGCGTCGGTAGAGGACATCGCCTAGAAGGAGGTACCGAGAGGCCTGGTGACGGATACGATGGCATCCATCACGATCGATATCGGGGAAAAACTTCTGCATGCGAAGGTATATTAGAATGTCACCATACCATGGGTCATCTGATGAGATGATGAACAAATGATTGTCCGGTAACTCATCGAGGATTGGCGGGGATGGAAAAAGGGATGGGAGGTCGGTTATGAGCTGGGAAAGCGCAAGGGCTTTAGTAATTTTTAGAGTTGTGAAAGTCAGGTTGTACTCTTGTAGGATAATTACTCATTTAGCGACGCGGCCTTGCAGAAGGCGACAGTTCAAGAGGTAGATCATGGGGTTGGAGTCGGCGACAATGGTAGTATGACTTAGGAGGATGTAGTGTCGCAATTTCTGTACGGAAAAGACGATGACAAGGGCCATCCTTTCCTCATATGGGTCATGTAGGGGTGGTCCAGACAAGGTTTGGCTAACGTAATAATGACATGCTCCTGGCGAGCAGCATCTTTTGGAGCAAGGACCCCTGAGATGGCATGGTCGGATGCTGATACGTAAAGGATGAAGTCCTAAGAGAAATCCAGAGGGGAGATCAAAGGGGCTTGCGTGAGAGCTTTTTAAGGGCTTCGAATGCAACTTGCGCTTGGTCATACCAAACAAAGGGTATGTGAGTACGAAGCAGATGTAAGAAACCATGAATTGTGGTGGCATAATCAGGAACGAAGCAACAGAGGAAATTAGATTTCCCCTATAAGCTCTGTAGCTGCCGGAGCGTGCGTGGTGCGGGAAGTGTTAGTTTTTCAGAATTTACTTCAATCTGATCTAGGATCTTAACTGAGAGAACAACATGTACAGCATATCTACAGCATATAAATCATGGACACAATAATGCAAGCACACAAGAGACACAGAGTTTACTTGGGGAAAACCATAAAGGTGAAAAACCACAATAAATTCCTCAGAGATAGATAGAGCAATGATACAACCCAAGCATAAGAGATAAACATCTCCTAGCAGTAGCTTCTCCTCCTCCACAAGAGTGCCACTCTCCAAAGAGTGTGTGAGAGAATAGAATGATGAAATAGAGTGCCTCCCGCACTCTATTTATACATGACTTGACTTTCCTAATAACCTTTACTAGGTTGGCCTTAACTTAACCACATAACATAATGCTGACTAGGTCGACACCCAATAGGGTGGTCTAATAACCCTTCGACCCACATGACTTATACAGGGCCGACCCCAACAAGGTGGTCTAATAACCCATTAAGGTTATGACACTTACAATATAAATGATGACACTTCCATATAGAGGAATAATAACATCTCTATAGGAGTACAATATACATAGATGAAATACATGGGTTAAATACATTCTGAAGTTACATATACATCAACACTCCCTCTTAACTAGGAAGGTATTTCTCGACACAGATCCACTAGCACAAGTCTTCTTCTCTGGATCGTCATCGTCACTGCTGCTATCTCAATCAATCTCTGAATCTACTCGTCATAGGAAGTTCTACAGAGCTAGTCCTTTTTCATACTGGATGTAGGCCCACCATCTATAGGTCTTCATCATCACTGGCCATACTGTGGAATCCTCGGGACTTATTACGTGTGTCACAAAACCTGGCTGCAACATCCCAAGCTGTTATGAGCACACAGCTCTACCTGTCGGATCTCCCAGGAGCACATTACATGTGACCCATCACAAAACCTGGCTGAAGCATCCCAGGCTGTTATGAGCACATAGCTCTACCTGTCGGATCTCCCAGGAGCACATTACATGTGATCTCATCACAAAACCTGGCTGAAGCATCCCGAGCTATTACAATCACATAGCTCTACCTGTCAGATCTCCTAGGAGCATATTACATATGGTCATGGCAAAACCTTGCAAGAGAATCCCAAGCTGTTACGAGCATAGAGCTCTACCTATCGGATCTCTCAAGGACACATTACATGCCATATGACAAAACCTCACAAGAGCATTTGCCATATCTCCCAGGGAGCTATTATATACCAGCAGCAAAACCTAGCAAGAGCATTTGCAAATCTCCCAGGGTGCTATTATATGTCCTACCAAAGTAATGCCTCGAAAACACATCTAAGGCCTTTTTCATCCTATCCAGATCTCCCAGGTCTACTTACATGCTCATCTGCACAACCTGTCCATGGCCACAGAGTATCCAACTGATACTCACCATACATCATCCTGATGTACACATGATCATCCTGATCATCATCACTGCATCGTCCTGATGCATGTCATTTGGAGAAACATCCTAAAGCTCGTCATCCATGATCATCCTGATCATACAATGCATCCACCTAATGCATACCAAGTATCTACCTGATACATATCATCATATACAATGTATATACATGATACATACATAGATACATGATCCAAACAATGTATCCATCAACATACATGATCTACCTGATCATACAATGTATCCACCTGATACATATACAGATACATTGTCCAAGCATCCAACATGATGCATACATACATAAATGATCCAACTGATCATATCCAGCATCCAACATGATGCATACATACGTAAATGATCCAATTGATCATACAAAGCAGAAACTAGAACATCATCCTGATGCTCATCATCCAGTGCTTATATCCATAGCCATGTGAAGGATCCTCCTTCCACCATGCTTGGAATGGCTTCAGAAAATGTCTCCATCACTTCTTCCTCGAAGTGTTGTCAATCTGAAGAACACCAAGCCTCTCTCTGAAGTACTCGAACTTCACTCTGACTAGTGGCTTCGTCAACACATCTACAATCTGCTCATCCGTCGCAACATACAGGAGCTTCACTGCTCCCCTCTGCACCATATCCTTGATATAGTGATATTTGATCTCTATGTGTTTCGAACTATCGTGGAACACTGGGTTCTCAGACAGCTTCACACAACTCTAGTTGTCACAAAATATACTTGTAGCCTCCAGCGGTAGATCAAATAACTCAAACAGTAGATTATGAAGCCATACTACCTCACAACTAGCCAAACAGGTTGCAACATACTCTGCCTCGGCTGTACTCAGTGCTACGCAGGACTGCTTCCTGCTAAACCAAGAGATCACACCTGATCCCATACTGAAGCAACACCCATAAGTGCTCTTCCTATCTGAAGCACTTCCTGCCCAATCTGAATCAACATAACTCTGTAGGTTAAACTTTTGATTCGCATCATACTTGAGCCCATAATCAATTGTACCATTTAAGTACCTCAGAATATGCTTTACAGCAACTAGGTGAACATCTCTCGGATCCGTCAGGAACTGGCTCAATGTGCTCACCGCAAAGCAAATATCTGGTCTCATGTTTGTCAGGTACATCAAGGACCCAATCATCTAACGATACACAGTGACATCAACTGGATTAGATGAAGCATCACACAAAAGATTCAGGTTCGATGCCATAGGTGTGGCCATGGCCTTGCAGTCCATCATCGCGAACCTCTTCAGGATCTCTACTGCATACGTCCCTTGTCCAAGGAAGATTCCATCTGCACTCTGCCACACCTCCATGCCTAGAAAGCAGTGCATCATACCCAAGTTCTTCATCTCAAACTCAGCTGCAAGTTTCTTCTTGGTATCGGCAATAAATTTATCATCACCTGTAACAAACTGGTCATCCACATACAATAGTAGTATCATAGGATTGCCTTCCTCAGCCTTGTAGTAAAGGTTGGAATCTGCTTTACTTTTGGTAAGGCCCAAACTAGATAGGAAACTATCCATCCTACCATACCAAGTCCTAGGAGCTTGCTTCAAACCATATAAGGCATTCTTCCATTACTTCATCCCAAATCCTGGGAACTTCAATATCTTCAATATCTTCAGTAGATATCTTTGTTGCTGGAACAAATGTTGTATTCCTTCTTTTGTAGGTGATGGTATACGATCTTTCCTACAAAAAAAGTTAAATTGCATGATTAGAAACATATCATAGTTTTCAGAACAAATTCTTACACATAAAGAAATATGTCATATAGTCATGCAATTATTTTATCCAATGCTTCAATACAACATTTATCCATATCCCATAACTTTCTAGATGCCTTCCAATATCTACCAGAACATTGTTAAGAGTGTGCACAACTCCCAACATGTCAGCAAAGAGGTTTCATTCTAGATAAGCAGCAATGGAATGTTGTACAGTGCCATAGGCCACTTACCCATCACATGCATATTAGTAGTATATTGTTCATTAATGCAATTATTCTAATATGCATAATACACAACCTAAGTCTAGGAACATAAGCATATACATCATTGAACAACATTATTTAAACAAACAAATATGTAAGAAATGACAATTCAAATACTTATCTTTGTTTGGTTGTTGGGTGGACTCCCTCTGAATCTTTGCAACTCCATCCTGATGTGGATAGTGAGAAGTGGTTGACTCCCTCTGAATATTTGCATCCTTGCAGAAACTACTGGAGTGTGCTCCCTCTTGATCTTTGCTTCCGGGATTACCTGTCCTTGAACTTATATCCATCCTCGATCACTATGCATGCTTACAAGTATCATTATTGTGATATCCTCGAGATCTCATACAGAATCATACATTTATTAGTATATTCTCAATACTATCAAAACACAATAATATTAAGCATGTATAGTGATGATCATTTCAAACAGAAATAATAAGCATTAGTATTCAAGGACTCTGATGGTTAGTCATAAATTAAAGTAAGAAACATAATATGCCTAAACCTGTGATTACTCAAACCTATACTTTTATGACTCTTCTGGTTAGTCATATCATCAATTAAGGTAAGAGACATAATATGCCTAAACCTGTGATTACTCAAACCTATACTTTCATGACTCTTCTGGTTAGTCATATCATCAATTAAGGTAAGAAACATAATATGCATACACCCATGATTATTCAAACCTATGAATAATCATTATCAATCATGCCATGTATACTTATATAAGAGATCCTATCACAAGGTAGGATTCTAACTTGATATAGGAAAAACATACCTGGATTAGTATGTTAGCTAGTTATGTCTAACATACCTACATGATGTCTTCTTGTTCTCTTCAATGACTTGTGCTAGTAACCTGCATATCTCATAAGTTAACCATTATAGAACCAAGTTATACATACCTCGTAAATAGATCTTCTAAGTGATCCATGACAATGGATAATATTTGTCTTCATGTCACCATGATCATATGTTCTTGAACTAGAACATGATTTGTCTTTCTTGGTGTACCTTTCATGTTAGCAGACAACATAAACCTCATACACCACCATAATGCATTAGTACAATCATAAGTGTCAACACCCTAATCAATGAATATCTTCTATCATGCATTCATAATTTTATTAAGGTGATACGACAAGTCTAAATTTAATCAAGATTGTACTAACCATAATAATATGAAGACAAACATACCATAAACTTAATCATGAACAAATCTCGAACATCATACCTATCGAGATTGCTTGTAATCTTCTTATGTAAGGCCTTAGCCTCATCTCCCTCTGAAATAGGAACTTCTTCACTTATGCAGGTGACCGATCCATTCGCTTCTAGGATTAACCCAATCCACTTGATTTGCAGAAACTGGATCTGGAGCTGGATTAGGGTTTGTCAGAGAAACCCTAAAAATTCAAACTTTAAATTTCAAACTCCTGAAATGATAGAAAGATGCGGCTTGATGATCTGATCAAGCTGGTATACTCAGAATTTGAAAATTGCAAAGTTTCACCCCTCAAAATTGCCTTTGAAGCTTCTGGATCTTCTGGACAGGATCCCGAACTAGGGTTTGATAAAGCCCACCCTCCTACCCAACAAAAAGGTTTGATCCAAAGCTCTAAGCTTCTATTTTTTTGAGGAGTTTCCACCCGTAGTCACGGATTCCAAAAATTCCCATTTTTGCATAAGCCCTAATTTTCCACTTTTTTTATCAAAGTCCCGAACTAGGGTTTGATCAAGCCCGACCTTATGCCCAACCCAAAAATATGATCTTGGTCTCTAAATTTCTCTTTTTATGAGTAGCATCCAGCCGTGGTCTCCGATTACAAAAATTCCAACTTTCTCCGAAACTCTAAATTCTCGAAGCCATGAATGAAGGTGCTAAAAAATAATTATGTTTTGACAGAAATATGCACCTGATTGTTTCTGAAGTAATTCCGAACTTTCCAATCCAAAGGGTCTGAAACTTCTACTTGTGGTACTTCAACCTATCATCTTTCCAACCCCATAGGTCTAAACTCAAATGGATTCTCTAAGAGAGATTTATTCCAAGTGTTGCAATGTGACCTGTTTATGGGATAAAAAAGGAGAGCGAACTTGTACGGTGTGCCACGTGTGACTGGTTCATTTTTGGGCTCTAAAAAAGTTACCTGCGAAAGTATAGTCTGAGCACTACCTGTTACTTTTTATGAAATTTCATTTGGAGCTTCCTAGCCCAAGTTATGACCTTTTTTCCTAGGTCACCTGTTTATGACTCAGATCTAGAAGAGGCAGAAACCCTAGATTGTACAGATCATAAAACACAAAGTACAATGAATTAGAAGTTTTCCTTTGGACAAAAGGTACATGGGGATCTGATATTCGACTTGTAAAAGTTTCAGATCTGAAAACGTTGCCAACATGGATTTATAGCGAAAGTTCTACGATGACTGGTTTTTGCTATATCAAGCCCTAGCATCGCAAGTGCAACAAGTGTTATACATGCCATACCATGCCTTCTTTCAGGCTAGCTCTGATACCATGTTAGTTTTTCAGAATTTACTTCAATCTTATCTAGGATCTTAACTGAGAGAATAACATGTACAACATATCTACAACATATCAATCATGGACACAATAATGCAAGCACACAAGAGACATAGAGTTTACTTGGGGAAAACCATAAAGGTGAAAAACCCCAATAAATTCCTCAGAGATAGATAGAGAAATGATACAACCCAAGCATAAGAGATAGACATCTCCTAGCAGCAGCTTCTCCTCCTCCACAAGTGCTCCACTCTTCAAAGAGTGTGTGAGAGAATAGAATGATGAAATAGAGTGCCTCCCGCACTCTATTTATACATGACTTGACTTGCCTAATAACCTTTACTAGGTCAGCCCTAACTTAACCACATAACATAATGTTGATTGGGCCGACACCCAATAGGGTGGTCTAATAACCCTTCGATCCACATGACTTATACAGGGCCGGCCCCAACAACGTGGTCTAATAACCCATCAAGTATAAGTTATGACACTTACAATATAAATGATGATACTTCCATATAGAGGAATAATAACATCTCTATAGGAGTACAATATACATAGATAAAATACATGGGTGAAATACATTCCGATGTTACATATACATCAACAGGAAGGTCTAATATGGCTTGAACTTTGAGGGGGTTGACAACGATTCCTTTGTGAGAAACAATGAAACCTAACAACCGGCCTGCCAGAACGCAAAAGACACACTTGAGTGGGTTCAAGTGGATTTGATACTTGCGACAACGTAGAAAAACTTGTTGGAGGTCGTTAAGGTGGTCGGATCGTTTCTTGGAACGTGTTGTGAGATTGTCAAGATAGAATAATAGGATATGAACCAAGTCATGAAAACAATAGGTCATGGCCCGCTGGAAGGTGGCGCCAGCATTTTTAAGGCCGAAAGGCATGACACGATAGGAAAAGGTGCCCCATGGGGTGGTGAAGGCGGTCTTGTATTGATCTTCCTTGCGGATTTGAATCTGGTTATACCCAGAGAAACCATCCATGAAGGATAGGACTTCATGCCCCGCACACGCATCGATGAGTTGGTCAATAAATGCCGTGGGGAATTTGTCTTTGGGACATGCTCGGTTTAAATCGCGGAAGTCAGTACATACCCTGATGGTGTCTTGTTTTTTGTTAACAGGGACGGGGTTAGAAACCCAAGTGGCGTATGCGATGGGGTAAATGAAACCTGCTGCACGAAGTTTCTCAATCTCTGCTTTAACGGCAGGGAGCTTTGATGGGTGAATGGGGTGTTGTTTTTGGCGAATGGGGGGCACATCGGGCCAGGTGTAAATGTGGTGCTCTATGATAGTGGTTTCAAGACCAGGAATTTTGGTGTAGGACCAGGCAAAGAAATCGCGGAACTCCTGAAAAAGTTTTTTGTATTCTCTGATCTCGTATTCAGTGCAAGAGGCTCCTAACGTAATGATTTTAGGGGCACCGGCTGGGGCAGAGATATCAATGTGGAACATAGGTGAGATGTTGGCCATGTTACCTTCCTCGAAGACATTGGGAGTGGGAATGGGCTCCTTAAACTAGTCGACCTTGGTTGGGAGAAAATCTTTGGACTCAACAAAGAATTGGGTGGCTGTGGTGGTGGAGGACTCCTTCGAGAGAAAATGGGAACGATGGTGCATATCCTCCCAGGGATACTCAGGTGTGGTAAGAGCCTCGAGAATTTCCTCATCATTGTGGAAACGTTTTGTAGTAAAATTGGTTGACAAGGGGATGCTGGCAGTAGAGATCATATAAATGGTATTGACCTCTCCTGGTGGCTCAGATGCTGGGGGGTGGATCTCTTCAATGGTGGGAGGAGACATCTCGAGGTATAAGTTATTCATCTCGTAGAGGGCGGCTCTATAATCCGGGAGATGAGGGCAGTGATCTGAGTAATGGCCGTAAATACCGCATATTGCACAAGGGTGATTGGTACGCAGTGATTTATCACGAGGCTTAGGGGTAAGGTCGAGCTAGACAACCGGGATGTTGGGGTCATCGTTGTTGGCAGGAGGTTTGGTAAGGAAGAATCGCAGCATCGTCGATGCTATGCCACGTCAGACGAGGTCGCGGAAGGAAGAAGACTCTATTATTTTATGTATTTTTTTAGTCGTTTGTACCACAGAATGTGGGTTTTGGGTCATTTGAACCACATATTATGTAATGTTGAGTCAGCTATACTGCAGAATGCGGGTTTTTGGTCATTTTTGGATAAGTTAGTTAGATATTGGGTCGTTTTTCCATAGTGTCAATTAGGAAGTCAGTTAGTAAGTGGACAATAGTTGTAAGGAGGAATCCTATATATAGATAAGAATTGTAAGTGTTGAAGATAAGAATTCAAGGAGATAAGTCGAGATATAATTCACGGGACAAGATTGTGAAGCTTTGATGTTGTATGATTTCCGGGTATGTTTTGATGGCAAGAGTCATTGCGGAGATCTAGTTTTTCAAGAGGCATTGTATCTGGGTTGACAATGATAATATGGTGAAGCTATTTTGGTGCAATCCCTACGTTCAATTTGTTCAGTTATGATAATGTGATATTGCACTATACGAATAATGTCATGCTTCTTTGATGCGATGCTTGCTTTACAATTAATGTTGTTTCAATGATGAATGTATTGGTTGAATGTCACTTTAATACTATGTTGAATGCTTAAAGATCTTTGTCTTAGTGCTTCAATAAGTTAAGTATCATAGCTACAACCATCCTCCTTCATTCGGTAGAAAAATGGTTCCATCTACTCTTCCTGGACGCCTCGGGTGAGACCTCATCTACTCTGCAGGTGTTGCTGGGTGTGATAAACCCTATCTGGGCCGGTGACCAGGGAGACTGCGGTTGGTGTCGACAATGATGCAAACCCTTGTCGACTGGGTTTGAGTCAACAAATGGTTTCGTTTCCGAGACCATGTACGGACTGAAAGGAGGACATGTTGTGGCACCCGACGAAACCAGAGATCCAAGAATGGTTTGATAAGAACTTGCAGGAATTCGCTGAAGAGGAAAGCAAGAACACGCGATTGACAGTAGATCAGTGGGTGGGTAGATACATTCACGACGGTCCGCACGAATGGTTCTTCTGTGAATTTCCGGTCCTATTGTTTGAATGGTTGGCAAAGTTGACCTTCCAAAAGAGGAACTTCCAAGGTGGTGAACCGACGACTTGGACCCCCGAATTGATTCAGGAACTATAGGAAGTTGATAATAAAGCATCATGGGTTGTTGAAGTGTGGTTCAATAGCATCCTAGAAGGATATATCACAGAGTTCATGGTTGATACTCAGAAGTCCTATAGTGAAGCCGAAATATATTTTTTTCGCGAACCTCGGGGCAAGTTTTTATTGTCGCTTCAACTATTGATCAAGATGCTTATTTGCGAAAAGGGTATATTGAAGATGCATCTTGATCAGCAGACAGCCTGGTGGGCGGAGGCCGTGGGTACCGCGACTGTTGGGGGGAGGTACATGGAATGGCAAGGGGTAGATGGGTGCAAGTCATGATGACACTGTGAGTGAAGCTGAGGAAGAAAGTGGTCTTACGAGGGGAGGAGCGAGGTTCTGACAGGAAAAGAGGCAGAGGACGAGAGAAGGTCCTGCTTCGGTCGAACCGCAAGACCATGAAGGAAGACCACACGGGACGAAGTGAACTCACAGTCCTGACAAGGACAACCAGGCTATGCCCAGGATAGAGGCATGACCAAACCCAGGCACCAACGTACCCACACCTCCGCTCACTATCTCTCAGATATCAAGAAATACCACTTCGACACCGCCAAGTTTGTCAATTTCACAGAAGTTAATTGTTAGTGGTACAATGAAAGGAGGAAGGAAGTCTAGAATGGCAAGCGATGATGCTAAGTTACCATTGTTCCACAGGAGTGCAACAGACAACCCAGAACAATATTGGTTTTTGTGTGAAGCTGTCTGGACCATAAAACAGATCACCGATGATGCTGCTAAGAAAGGACAGTTAGCGACAACACTGCGAGGTCGTGCATTAGATTCGTTTATGAAGTTCGTTCTAGTCCCTATAGGAGCCCCAAAGAAGTCGCTGGATGAGATTCGGGATGGGCTGATTGCCGAATTTAGAAAGCCCAAGTCTGAGGCTCAATATATTACAGAATTGAAGGAAATTAAGCAGTATGCCAATGAGACGGTATGGGATTTCGACCAACGATTCAATACGCTGATGGCAAATATTATTTTCGATATGAGCGCCATCCAACATAAAGAGTGGATCATCGCGGCATTGCTACCACACATTCGGCTTCCATTGATGCAACAAAACATCTCAATGCCCAGTGAATCTCTAGAGATTGCAATGCGATTGGAGGCGTCACCGATTGGAGATAATGCAGCCGAGATGTCGCAGATACAGACACAGCTCGCTAACTTGACTATACAGTTGCAAGATTTGAAGAAGAGAAAGGAACAATGCGATGAAGTATGGTGTACACAATGCCGAGGAGAAGGACATATGAAGGACAATTGCCTGGATTTCCGCAATTATTTGGTGTCAGGTGTGCCAAACCCGTTGAATGGCGGCAGCATGCCGTGGTGTCACGTCTGCCAGGCATATGGGCACAATCACGACAATTGCCCTTATATGCAAAAAATGGTCACAACCCCGAGAAATATTTATTGCACATTTTACAAGTCAGTGGGTCACGATGACAAAGATTGTCGTGCATATGGGTTGCTACAAGTAAGAATGTATGATGCATTCTACGTCAAGGATGATTAGTGTGTCGTACAACAATTGCAACCACAGCCGCAGGTATCCCAACCGCTACCTCAACCGCGGATGCAGTTTGTATTGTAGAAACAACAACCGCCGCAGTTCATGTCGCAATATGCTCCGATGCAGATCGCTCCACAACAGCCACAATATGTACATCAACCACAGTATGCACAACAAGGGCAAGGGATGCAACCGACACCAATGCAGCAATAGTTTAACCAACCACAGTAACAGTAGAAGGGAGGATACCAGGGAGGATGTGGTGGAGGATTTGGTTAAGGATGAGGACAAGGTGGTCACGGACCTGTTCAATGTTATCACTATGCGGTATGGGGACACTATCAGCGAGACTTCCCACTGCTACAGAACTAGTGTACGTTCTGTTTTGTTAACGATCATATAGTTGAGAATTGTCCACAGTTGATTGCACGATGGCAGGCAGGGAACACTCCCCAGTTGCAGACATAGCTCCAGGAACAGCAGCCCGATCAGAACAAAGTACAGCAACCAGTGTAGAACCAGAATCCACGGTCGAATCAAAACATAAATCAAAATATAAATCAACCGGGGAACGTACCACCGAATCAGCAGCAGGGTGCAAACATCGCAACAATTTCTGCAGAACCAAGTTCGCAAGATGCTTCCGTTACTGTGGTCACTCAAGGAGGAAAGACAACTGGAGAAGATAGCTCAACAATCCTGTTAGCTGGAAAAAAGAAGGTCTCATTTGATGTTGATGCGGAATGGGAGACGTTTCTTCAAGCATGACAAGCCTTAGGGAACGACCGAGGTAAAGCCGTCATGTATTATATGCCCTCTACTTTTGATGCTACTTCGGAGGTTAGCCCATCGTGGCGGTCCAGCACACTTTGATCATTTTTGGAACATTGTTTGTCCCTGGCAAAAGATCCCAATGCTCTTGCTGCGATTGAAGTCTTGTTGAGATGATCGACCTAGGATCGACAAGAGCTCACGGTTAATTCCTTGCAACGACGGAAGATGGGTAAGGAGATGTGGATGAATATTCAAATTGGCGACTATGAAGTTGATTCAGTTATTCTGGATCTTGGTTCAGATGTCAACATCTTGACCAAGCAGGCTTGGCAGAAGATGGGGAGCCCCCCATTGAGTTGGTCTCCTGTACAGCTTCGATTGGCTAACCATGCGAAAGTAACACCCATTGGGTGAGTTCCACGGCTAGTGGTAGATATCGAGGGTATGAAAACCTATGCCGACTTTGATGTCATCGAAGTTGTCGAAGTTGGAAGATCTTATCTTGCGTTGTTGGGGATTGGATGGGCTAATGATAGTGGAGTTGTAATCAACTTCAAGTGATGGATGATGACTTTTGAAAATCGTGATCTTAGAGTTATCGCCCTATTGGATCCGGCTGAAGGATGCCACTACATAGAGCCAGTGAAGGACGATGATCCCAGTGTCTGGGACCATGCATTCAATATTTCTGAAGATTATATACATCCGACTACCAACGATGAGCTGGGATGGCGCAGTGACAGCTCTGCATCTTTTGACTTTGATGATGCACTGGAATATTGGTAGAACCGCTTGCACGAAGTGTCGCTCCGTAAGTGCGGGTTGGTCACACGGTCATTATGTTGTGTCGCGACTGAAACGGTTACACTACCAACATATGAAGGACTACCTGGCTTATCTGACTTTCTGATGGAGTTCGAAGAAACAGTTTCCGAACCACAGCGCTTGCTGGCATTGAATGAAGCATTGAAGGCTGCTTCACCACGCTGGTGGGCGACACACAAGGCATCAATTGATGGATGGTCGAATTGCTGAAGATTGATGATGGTACATTTTGGTGATACTGAGGTTTACCACACTAGAAAGTATGATGGCCGGACTGATCCGAGTGGTCACTTGATGGAATGTCAGCGGCTTTGGGTATCGCGACCAAAAGATGAGTGGGTCCATGCTTTTATCCATACTTTGGATGAGATGCCACGTTCATGGTATACTGCAGCTGAGTTGCGAGGATAAATTTCTACTTGGCTGGAGCTCACGGTTTGTTTTACCCATACATTCAGTTTTGCGGATGCCAATCCAGAGGTTAATAATCCATTACAGCTCATCCGTGATGTAATTCTGCAGGTTGTCCCTGTAGCATATCCTATGGATCCGCACACGCACTTCCAGATGCAGTCTCTCATAGAATGTTTCAATATCAGTGGTGGGCCAGAAGATAGTGATGATCCATGGAATGTGAATATCCCATATTCAGAAGGAAGTTGTGCTGTGGTACCACCTGATGCGCCAAGCGACTCGATCAGCTAGTCGCTGAAGCTTCGCAAGATCAATATTGGGACAGAGGACACTCCGAAGTTCACAAATGTTGGGGATTACTGGGATGATGAGCTGATAAGCAAGGTCACTAATTTGCTCCATGAGTTTCAAGACATATTTCATACTAAGTTTTCTGACATGAAGGGGATTCTGGGCGACTTAGGAGAAATGAAGATTCCATTAAAACCAGATGCTAAGCCGATCCGACAGTGACCCAATCGATTGAATCCGCGACATAAGGAACGGGTCAAGGCTGAGATGGATTGCATGTTGGATGCTGGTATTATTGAACCAATTGAGGAGTCGGAATGGATTAGTCCTATGGTGGTACAGGATAAGAAGACTGGTGAAGTGCGCATTTGCGTTGACCTCAGGAAGCTAAATGATGCATGTTTGCATGATTCGTTCCCCACTCCATATACCGATGAAGTGCTTGAAGGTGTGGGTGGCCAGGAGATGTACTCCTTCACAGACGGGTTCTTTGGCTATCATCAGATCCGCATTAGCAAAGAAGATCGCCACAAGACAACTTTCATTACTGAATGGGGCTGCTTTAGATACATTGTAATGCCGTTTGGTTTGACGAATACACCTGCAATATTTTCAGAAGTTGTCGTTGCTGCATTTAAAGACTTCATTCAAAAAATTTTACAGGTATACATGGACAATTGGACGGTCTATGGTTTGGTCCGTGATCATTTGGTGAATCTGCGGTTGATGCTCGAGCGATGCCGATAGCACCAGATATCGTTGAATCTGAAGAAATGCATCTTTTGTGCACCGTTTGGGATATTGCTCGGCCATATTGTGTGTAAGCAAGGGTTGTTGGTCGATCCAGCTAAGATTGTGCTCATTTTGAGTTTGCAACCACCAACCACTATTAAGTAGTTGCGGGCGACTCTAGGACACACGGGGTATTATCGCAAGTTCATCAGGGATTATGCTACGATTACTGCCCCTATGGAGAAGTTGTTGAAGAAGGATGTGGCATTCCAGTGGAGCCCGGAATGTCAGGCTAGCTTTGAAACATTGAAGGCGAAGATGGCGTCGGCACCGATATTGGTATTTCTGGACTGGAGTAAGGAATTCCATGTCCATGTTGATGCCTCATCGATTGCGTTGGGTGTCGTATTGGCTCAACCAAGAGAGGGAGACCTTGATCATCCTATTGCTTTTGCAATTCGTAAGTTGTCCTCTGCAGAAATAAATTACACTACCACTGAGCGGGAAGGTCTGGCACTGGTTTATGCACTGCAGAATTTCAGGCACTATTTGTTGGGTGGGCACTTTAAAATGTTCACCGACCATTCCGCGTTGAAATACCTAGTCAATAAGCCTGTGTTGGGGGGGAACATATGCTGTTGGCTACTTCTTTTTCAGGATTTCAATTTTGAAGTTATTATGAAGCCAGGCCGGTTGAATGCCAGTCTTGATCATCTCTCATGGATTGATACAGGAGAGGAGCTGACCAACATTGGAGATGGTTTACCAGATGCTCAACTGTTTCAGGTTGAGGTTGCAGATGGCTACTTTACGGAAATCATTCAGTTTCTGACAATGGGTACCGCACCATACGAGTTCACCACTAGTCAGAAGAAGCAGTTGGTAGTCAAAGCTGCAGAATTCCAGCTAATTGCAGGAGAGTTATACAAAATGGGTGCCGCTGAGGTATTGCGCAGATGTGTCTTGTTGCATGAGCAATCACAGTTATTAGCATAAGCGCATGGAGGAGTAGCTGGAGGACACTATGGCGGTAGGGAGACTGCTAGGAAAGTGTTACGTGTTAGGCTATGGTGGTCCACTCTAGATAATGATGTGACAGACTATGCGCGGTCCTGTGATGTCTATCAGTGAACTCGCAAACCATCCCAATGCAATGAGATGTCATTGATGCCCCAGTTGAAATTGCAGCCGTTCGACAAATGGGCGGTGGATTTTGTAGGACCAATCAATCCACCAGGGAAGCGCACTGGTGCACGCTACATTATCACCGCGACAGAGTATTTGACTCGATGGGAAGAAGCTGCACTAGTCACTGATTACTTCGTGGCCACAACCGCGTGGTTTCTCTTTGACCACATTGTCACTCGCTTCAGCTGCCCTAAGATATTATTGAGTGATCAAGGCAGCCACTTTCTTAATCGCACCATCAGTGCATTGATGGAGGAGTTGCAGACACAGCATAAGAAGAGTACACCCTATCATCCGCATGTGAATGGCACAGTGGAGGCTTTCAATAAGGTATTGGAGCATGCGCTGACAAAGGTGTGTAACGTGAACCGCGATGACTGGGATCTCAAAATCCCAGCAGTATTGTGGGCCTATCGCACCACATGTAAATGGATGATAGGGCAGACACCATTTAAGCTGGTGTATGGACAAGAAGCAATTATGCCCATGGAGTATACTTTCCTGAGTTTGTGCATCGCGGCCGCAACAGGCCTGGATGATGCAGCGGCACTAGATGAACATCTACAACAGTTGGTGCAGTTGGAGGAAGATCGTTTCATCGCTGGGTTCCACCAGAGGGTAGAGAAGGATCGCCAGAAAGGATGGCATGATCGACACATAAAAAACAAACAGTTTCAGCAAGGCGATTTGGTGTTGTTGTACGACAGCAAGTTTATGAAACATCCAGGAAAGTTGCAGATGCATTGGCTTGGTCCGTATCACATCAGTAGTATTACTTCAGGGGGTGCGGTTCAGCTACAGCAGCTGGACGGGGCCATGCTCCCAAAACTGGTGAATGGTCATAGGTTGAAGCCCTATCAGTCGGGCTTGGAATACAGTGATGCCTGAGTCGCATCGAGAAAAAAAAAAAAGAAAGAAAAAAGAGAGAGAAGTAGATTGATTGGTGGCAGGATGTCACACCATCATGGATGAAATGCGGAAGCAGGGAGGCTTCTGCCGCAAGTTTGGAGCGGTTGGCGACACGTGGAAGTGTTGCGATTGGGTCACATCAGAAATCATTATGTAGCCGACACCTTTACCTTTTTGGGAAGATATGATCGTTAGACGAATCAAATCGTGTCAAGAATACACACATTTGGAATGAGGAATCTAGCATGGCCGTCAGAACCTGAAGGGATGGTTTGCAGGGTTGGCATGAGGCATCCACCATGGTAGTATGGCTGACAGACTGCCTCGCACACTTTTGCACATAGGGCAACAGGCAGGGGTTTGATCGCTCTGCCCACTTCCGGTGTCCGAGCAATGGACTCTTATTATTACCCTGGAGCGCGAGCAAGTTGTGCAACGGATTGCCAAGGCAGATGAATGATAGAGTGCACTGTATAAATAGAGGACCTGAGGGGCATATGAACATAGAGGTTGTTTTAGTTAAGAAGGTTTATGCTACGAAAGGCTCTGGAATTTTGGTAAGTTAAGAATTCCAAGGAGGTTGTGGAAATGCTACATTTTATTTCGTGGAGTAGCACACCCGATGCACTGAGGGCCCGAACCACGAGTGTACATGAGCGGTTGGAGCAAGCTGCTCCTCGGACACTACGGGATTACAAGCATGAAGTCTCGTTTGAGATGTCTAGGTAGTTGGTTATGGTTCGAAGTCGCGTGGTCCCTGCGACCACACAAAAGGGGAGGGTCATCGCCCCTGGGTCCCTATAACATGTCCTTATTGGTGCGAAACAGATGTGCCTGAACCACTGGCCTGTTTTACACCCTGGCGTTGCTTACAAAATTCCTCTCCGTCTACAATCGGTCTCTCGAGATTGGAGGATGAGTTTGTAAGGATTACGACAGTAAGCCGGCAAGAGTCCACTTTTGCGCAAGAAGTACATGATAGCAAGCAGATGATCAGTGTAGCAGAAGGAGCATGACAACACCGCATAATCCAGACAGCAAGAACAGTTGCATAAACATAGTTCAACCATAAAAGAGTCCGAGTACACCATGTCCTACTGACGTGGCTCGAGGGCGAGCCACACGATTGTGTTGGGGTTCTGTTGGCAGGTGGTTTAGTAAGGAAGAATCGCAGCATCGTCGATGCTATGACACATCAAACGAGGTCACGGAAGGAAGAAGACTATTATTTTATGTATTTTTTTAGTCGTTTGTATAGAGGAATGTGGGTTTTGGGTCATTTGGACCACATATTCTGTAATGTTGAGTCAGTTATACCGCAGAATGCGGGTTTTTGGTCATTTTTCGATAAGTCAGTTAGATATTGGGTCGTTTGTCCATAGTGTCAATTAGGAAGTCAGTTAGTAAGTGGACAAGAGTTGTAAGGCGGAAGCCTATATATAGATAATAATTGTAAGTGTCGAAGATAAGAATTCAAGGAGATAAGTCGAGATATAATTCATGGGAGAAGATTGTGAAGCTTTGATGTTGTAATATTTCCGGGTATGTTTTGATGGCAAGAGTCATTGCGGAGATCTAGTTTTTGCAGAGGCATTGTATCTGGGTTGACAATGATAATATGGTGAAGCTATTTTGGTGCAATCCCTATGTTCAATTTGTTCAGTTATGATAATGTGATATTGCACTATACGAATAATGTCATGCTTCTTTGATGCAATGCTTGCTTTACAATTACTGTTGTTGCAATGATGAATGTATTGGTTGAATGTCACTTTAATACTATGTTGAATGCTTAAAGATCTTTGTCTTAGTGTTGCAATAAGTTAAGTATCATAACCGCAACCGTCCTCCTTCATTCGGAGGAAACATGGTTTCGTCTGCTCTTCCTAGACGCCTCGGGTGAGACCTCATCTGCTCTGCAGGTGTTGCTGGGCGGGATAAACCTTGTTCGGGTCGGTGACCAGGGAGACTGCGGTTGGTGTCGACAGTGATGCGAACCCTTGTTGACTGGGTTTGAGTCAACAATCGTCAAGCATTTGCATGTGCTCCTATAGTGCGGGTAATTGTGGACATTGATGGGTAGCATGGCCCAACTCATCACACAAAGAGCATTTCAAAGGAGCTCTAAATGATGGAGGGTTTTTTACCATTTTGGGTGGAGGTAGAGCAGTGTATGGTTGTGGGCCTCTGCCCCCAGTGTGCTTGATAAGAGGGGATGGATTGGTGGATGAGGAAGGAGTAGTGACACTAGGAAGTGGTTGACTAGTAGTGGTAATGGGTTGCACCAGTTGTAGGACGACATTTGGTGTCGGAGGGGAAACGGGAGGTGTGAGATACCACACAGGTAGTCCTAAATTTAACCCTGGGAGGCTGAGAGTGGCCATAACCAGGGTGCTCACTACTCCCGAAGGGGGGAATAGGAATGGGATTGTATGGATGGGTGTTACACCGACATGAATAGGTATCAACGGTGGTTGGGGCAGCAAGGGCGGTTGATGGTTGCGTGTTTGTGAATTGTGGGAGTGTTGTGGCCACAAGAGATCCCATGCTTAGCTGAAAGCACAGGAACCCCATTGTGAATAAACAAAAGGTATTTTGGTGAGTGTACTCTGTAAATATGATAATTTGGGTTTTCACTTATTTAGATCTCTCACTCATACTTTTTTCCCATGCGTTTCCCTCTTTCTGGATGATCTCTAACTGTCTGGTTTGTTCAAACCCTCAATTTTTGAGTATTTTTTCTTTGCTTCAATCAACCCAAAACCCGACAGTTAGGAGACCCGAAACCCGCAACCCGACAATTTTGGGTTGTGGGGTCTTTGTTTTGCAGTTTTGGAATTTAAGCAACCCGAAACCCACAACCTGACAGTTGTGGGTTGCGGGATTTCATTTTTCAATATTTTGGTTTTCATCATCCCAAAACCCGCAACCCGACAGTTGCAGGCTTCGATTTTTTCCTTTGTAAATAATTTAGGGAAATTTTGTCCAGAAACCCAAAACCCACAACTGCGACTTTCGGCTTTCAGGATTTTCTTTTTTAAATTTCATATTGTTGCGTGTTCCCGAAACCCGCAACCCGACACTTTCGGGTTGCGTCTTTCGGGAAAAAAATTTCGATTACGATTTTCTTTCTAGATTCCCGAAACTTGCAACCCGACACTTTCGGGTTTTAGATTTTGGGAATTCCTTTTGTGCTTTTGTTTTCTTACATTCCTGAAACCTGTAACCTTACACTTTCGGGTTTCGGCTTTCGAGATTCTTAAATAAACTTATGAAATAAAAATTCCGCGTGACCCCGCATCCCGCTCCGGTTCATCTCAGCCATCCATTTGTTTTGATCCGATGGTCTTGTTTTAATCTGATAAATATAATAAGTGGGGCTTTTTCGGTTTTATTTTGTCATTTTTACTACCCAAAAATTATCCCGTTGCACTGTGGATTTCACTGCCAAATCCTTACCAGAGCAACTGATTTTCAGTTACTTTTGGCTAGATTGTTGCCTTTGCTGCACTTGGTGTTTGACAGTTCCGATTTTGTTTTGACACCTTTTTTGTTATTTGTTTCTACTCCTCAAGGTTTTGCGCCGTCATGCCTGTTTCGGTCTGAAAGGTTCTTCCGGTTATTCTGTTAAATCCGGTTTGATAGGTACGCAAGAGTTGCTGGTCCATGTACTCAAGATCCTATTTCAGTCATTTCGCAATTAGTTTTCGAGCCATAATTTTCATTGTGGTCATGAATTTGAAGCCATGATTCCTGATGTGAAAATACTCGTAATAATGAGCTTTTCAAACCAGTATAAGACGTGCGAGTTTCGATTGGTTTTGTACTTCCACATAGGTTTTATCCAACTAACGCATGTCCTTGTTCGTTTTCATCACAAATTGGATAATTGCAGTGAATCGGCCGTATAACTTCAATCATTGTTATTTGTCCTACCCAACATCTGTTATCTTATCTGTTGGCTTTAAATTAGCAACAAATATGAAACTTTTAGCTCGTCCTTCGCATTCTTTAAGAGGAAAAATTCTGTGTGATAGTCTTGCAATTTTTCCTTTTAGACGTATCTAATATGAGCAATATGAAGATAGGAAATGCTTTCCCAGATGCACGTTTTAAAGATGAAGAACTATTTCCCTTACTATATCAAGAACCTGTGTCACCACCTTTTGATGTAGGTGTTCCTGATTTAAGTAGTGATAGCGGTGAAGAAGATTTTGAAGCTTTTTCTGTCTGCATGCAATTCCCCGAGGAGAAAAGAAAGAAAATTCCCGAGGAACTGGCTGACCTCGATGACTCTGTTCTACAAGATTATATAGTCAATCAAGAACCTGATGTCCTATCGACTTCTTTTGAAATAGATCCTTTAATGGATTTTTCTGTTTTTGAGAATATAGTCTCTGATCCAGAAGTTCCCGCGGCAGATTCTTTACAAGCCAAATCGTCTATTACTGATAATGAGCAAGTCGGGGTGGAATTCTTATTGTGCTGTGAGGATCTTTTTTAAAGAATGCATCTTTAATAAACTATTTTGAAAGGTGGTAGAAGTCATGTAGACCGAGGAATGGCAAGATTTCTTGGATCGGTAGTTTTGATCCGATTTTGTAGTCTCTGTTTTCTAGGGATCCCCATTTTTGGACTCTGTTGTAATTATTTAAAGAAGGATATCTCTAGTAGTTAGGGGTTGGTAATTTTGGAGTTGTAAGTCAGCAAAAGACTAGACTGGAGATACTCTGTTAAGCAGAGCTTTTTGTAATTTCTATATAAGACTTCTTCATACAGTAAAGTAATCTTTTAATCTATCTTCTGTTATTCCTCAAATTTCTTTGAGAATTTTTGATTTATGCTTCGAATTGTCATCTGTTATGTATCTGGCCTTTTGCTAAACATTTGTTAATATATAAATCCGTTGTATTGATTTCTCTATATGACTGGTTTATGTTTCAAAGTACTTCATTGAGTTTTTTCAATACAAGTACTTTCATGTTTTATTTCTGCAAATGATTCAGTGCATATAAATTTATATAATCATTGTTAATTTTTAAATTAGCAAAGTGATTACAGACTGGATCTTGAATGAGCTTGAATACTTGAAATATTGTCATTTAATTTTCATTAACTGATAATAATTTAAGTTAACAAGTAATACAACTAAAGACATTTCTGTTGAAGCTGTTCAATTACTTGTTTAATCATATCTCAAGACCAATCTACACATAAACAAGCTTTCATTTTAGAATAGGACTAACTTGGATTAGTTTCCCTTTTCTAGAATAGGTTAGGTTAGCTTAGCATCAACATATCCACACCTTGGTTTTCCTTGACCGTAAAATTGATCTAATAGATCAACTCACCAACTCTTAGAGTGCCAGTGGAGGCCTAATATCCGTGGGGGATCACCATACCAAACAGGTTGGGGATAGAACTTCCCTTGCGCAGGGTCTTTTGAAGCCTTTCAACTTGGGTTTTCTTCCTCTGTTGAGTTTCTTGGAACATTCCAGCACCTTTTGCATCTAACCTGCACAACTGAGGCATCAACAGGGAGAGGGTACATAAGTTAGATATTTTGGTCGCTGGTGACAGGGGTGAAATGGATTGGAATGTGGAAGTCAATGGCGTATCTAAGTAGACTCCGGGTCCAACTGAGGAAACCAACGAGGTAGGTGCACTGCGAACAGGTTGTTCAACCATGGGAAGAACGTTTTCGGGTGCAGCAGGGGCATTAGGATCGTAATAGGTGAGTTGATCAATCTTGACCACTCGTCCTTCATGGGGGAACATCATGGTACGAAAAATGGATGAGGCAACCGCCTGCATGGCGTACATGTAACTGTGGCCAAGCAAGAGGTTATAATCAAGTTGGGCGTTGATGACCTCTATGTCAATAAGCACTGTTTTACCAGCCAACTGAATGGGGACATTAGCTAAGAGACCTTGGGGTTGAGCCGAATGACCGTCGTAGGCTCTCAACGCAGTGGTGGACGGCTGGAGAGTAGGGGATCCCAACTTCTACCAAACGAATGTGGACATAACGCATGTAGAGGCACCCTCATCGATGATGCACCGATGGATTACAAGATATCCCCCTATTAGGAGGGACACCGGACCGGGTAAGACAATCCTAGAAGAAAGGAAACTAAGATACCCCGTTCATGACATGTCCAGATAGGTGAATCCGCAACTCCGGTCCTATCATCGTGTGGGCCTGAAAGGAATCACCACACGCAGACCAACGAGTAGGTAGCCTTTGGTTACTGGGTGGATTGTGGTATTCCACTCAGGCCTCCGAAACCAGTCTGGCTACTTCAACCCTCCTAAGGGAGAGGCCCTTTGATAAACTGGTTGTGACCATGTCAAAAAATACTAGGGGATTTTGGTACCCTGAAGGACAACAACTATGTCTCAAGGGTAAGCAACCGGGGGGTGTTATTTGGATGCCTATCCCCCCTGTCCTACCTAACTACAATATTCTTATGTGTTCCCCAAGTGGGGTTAGAATGTTGGTTGTGTTAAGTAGTTTTTTTTTAAGGCTCACTTGAATTAGGTGACAGAGTGTGTGCGTGTGAGGTAATGAACCCAATCAAAAGTGCCATGCGTGGGTAACTTTTTAACCACTAATAATGCAGAAATTTGACTTGCAATGCAAAATTTTCTTTTTTCAATGTAAATGCTTAAACTTAAAAAATTTTGTAAATGGAACAGAAAGCAAACCGCAAAAAAAGGCTGTAGGTAGCTATGGCTGCAGACAGAACAGGTGGTTGTGCAGGTGCAGAAAATATTGCAGAAAAATTCTGGGTTCAAAAAAGGGTAAAAATGCAGAAAACATATCGCGGGTCTATGACTGAAATGCATGGCCTAGAGTGCAGCTGTAGGGGTGAACCCTGCGGTCGGATCGTGGGTTTGTGGTCAAGAGGCGCAGTTTGGGGCGCGGCTATAGGGGTGAAACCTGCAGTTGGATCACGGGTTTTGGGCCACAATGCGCAGTTTGGGGTGCGACAAAAGGACGAAAAGATGTGGTCGGATCGTGGGTTTGCGGCCATAATGTGCGGTTTGGAGAGCAACAAAGGGGCAGAAAGCCGCGGTCGGATTGCAAGTCTGGGGCCAAAATGCGCGGTCTAGAGCACAAAAAAGGGGCAGAAGGATACAGTCGGGTCGTGGAAAAACGACAGGAAGTTGCAGTCGGGGCCACGGGAAAAAGGGCAAAAAGCCATGGCTGTAAGGAACAGAACCGCGAACTGTGGCAAAAAATCCAACTGGCTGAAGCCATAGCCGAATAGGGAAAACAGAAAAATACTTGCAGAAAATAAAAACTTTTAAATTTTTAACCAGAAATTCAAAGAACAATAGTGGAGTCGCCAAAACTGTAGCTAGGGTTTCACCCTAGCTTGTGCAAATGAGCACCTACTAAGGAGAAGGGCCTCCTTAGTAGCAGTTCAGTAAAACAGTAAATTTAAATAGTAAAAAAATATAAAATCTAATCTAGCATGTGCATTAACAGAAATAAAAGACAATGACGATATAAGAGAAAATTTTCTTTTTGTATTATGATATGATCAAAATTACATTTACCTCAAATGTAGAGGTTGGTGGAGCTCTTGCAGTAGTCCAGGAGGGTTGCTTCTGTGCTCCAATGGGTTCCTTCTCCTTCTCCAAGGTGTTTGGATAGTGGGCCAAAAGGGGCACTCAAATGGGAAGCTAGCTCAAATGGTGAGCTAGGGTTTCAAGAGTGATTTTGGCAGAATCAGGATAGGATCGATTGTGGATGTCAAATGGGGAGCCTCCATCACATATTTATAGTTTCTTTAGTGGTGGATAGTTGACCCATGGTTTTTGGCACCATATGGTTTAGGTCAATTGTTTTAGGGTTTTTGCTTCCTTTTTCCCTCTTTTTCCTCTTTTTTATATTTTTTATTCCCTTTTATTTGATTTTTGGGATTTATGGCCCTTTTAGAGGGTTTTTGCTATCTTTTGAGGAAATTTAAATTATTTTTTGGGGGAAAAGGGGTTTTTTGGCCTTTTGGTGGTTTTTTAATGGTTTTTTGAGGTTTTGAAGGCAAAGATGGTGGGAAAAATAAACAAATTAGTCATGTGGTGAGAGAGATGAGGTAATGAGCACTTTTTAGGTGTTAACACAGGTAGAGATATATTCAAAGCATGAGTAAGATATGATAAGTAAATAGGTGAACCTATTGTTGATCAAATTGATGATATCATGTTGCATGTTGTGGTGACTGACAGTACTTTGAGGTTATTGCAAGTAAGGGGTTAAGAAAGCTTCAATAAGACCTTGAAATAAGAAAGATCTCGAATTTATGAAACATGCAATAAAGCCAAAATGAACTTAAAATAAGAAAAGAGTTATAAAACCTTTTGATCTAATCACGGGGGACGCCCTGGATTATAAAGATCTTGGAAATTTTAAGGAAATTTCCCTAAAGTAAACCAAAATATTTATTAGAGAGTTAACCAGTAAATGAAAGAAGAAAATGGATAAGAAATACATATGTCTAAACAAGAGGACCGTGTTGGGCATAAGCCCTAGATCACATGGACCACTTTATTATGTTTTGAGCATAAGCTCTTGAGCACATAGAGTAATTTTATATGTGTTGGGCATAATCCTTGGAGCACATGGACTACTTTATTATGTGTTGAGCGTGAGCTCTGGAGCACATGGAATACTTTATTATGTGTTGAGCGTGAGCTCTAAAGCACATAGAGTGATTTTATATGTGTTGGGAATAAGCCCTAGAGAACATGGACTACTTTATTATGTGTTGAGCGTGAGCTCTGGAGCACATAGAGTACTTTTATATGTGTTGGGCATAAGCCCCGGAGCACATGGACTAATTTATTATGTATTGAGCGTAAGCTATAGAGCACATAGAGTACTTTTATATGTGTTGGGAATAAGCCCTGGAGCACATGGACTACTTTATTATGTGTTGAGCGTGAGCTCTGGATCACATGGACTACTTTATTATTGATGTTGAGGTGAAGGACTCTGGAACATCGAGATTAATAGATTTATTATGTTTTTGGATTGATGTTGAGTTGATAGGATCTGGAACATCTAAGCATGACTAACAATGTGACGATTGTGATATATTCATTTGTTTTGAGTTTTAAATGATATGTTTTACGAAACAATTTTGGAAGACCCGGTTTTGTTGCACAAAAGTGCAGGTTATGAGTGATAGCAACATGCGGAAATCGTGAAAGTTCGAAGATAACCAAGAATATCAAAACAGAGATGACGAAGCGAGCAAAAGATAACAATTGAATGACATACAAAGGAAACCAAGAGTGGAAGAAAAACTGTTGAAAAGCATGAACATCGAGGACGGTGTTATTCTTAAGGGGGGGAGGATGTAACATCCATCTTTTATACCACTATTATTTTGTAAATGTAAATGTAAATTGTACTTGTTTTTGGTGAGGATCTCAAGTCCAAGGCCCCACTAGTAAACATTGTAAATTATGTGGTTTAGTTTCCTAAATTGTAAATTGGAATGCAATATTTAGGATACTGAGGTCATGATGCAACCTAACGATGAGGGGATGAATCCACTACGGAGGAAAGGAGAAATGGCTTGGAATCCATGAGTTTGATGACAGATGTTATCATGGTTCCGCAAGCACTTAAGTGAACAATGAATTTCACCAAATTTTACTTAAGTTTTTGGTTATCGGTTAGCCCTAGAGAAGGATACTGAAGATACCCTTAACCGCAGAAAGGCAGTAAATGTCTCCTAAGACATAAATCTTAGCATTAAGTTAATTATTGTTAAGAGATATTATGCAAAACTAAGAAAATCCTAAGGATCTCTTTGACATGCTAGTTCCGACAAAGGATGTCAAGGGTTTTCATCATCAAAACCCACTATCTAGTAATTAGCATAAGCTAACTATTTATCACGTGATATACTAAGTGATTGTGATTACTATCTTGGTTTGGTTAGTTAAACCACAAGGTATACAATTAGTACCTTAGGAAAATAGAAGAGATATATGTATGCCATCACTTTGATAAAATATTATTAGTTATAATAATATTTTGTAATTCTATACATATACAGTACATTGTAATGCATTATAATGATAATGCAAGAGAAAACAATATAAGTATATAGAGATACATATAGTTTGGTACTCATAAAGAAGGGTAAATTAATTTATCAAATAATTATTTAAGTGGTCATTGGGAATATTTAGACTATAGTCTCTTATTATAATGAAAAGAAGGGTTTTCATTCAATATTTTTACCATGGCCTATGGCTATTAACCTTTGATAAACACTCCCATAGCCCATGACTGTCCTAAAATCTCAGCACTATGAGCATAATGTCGACACTCCATTATCTTCTTAAAAGCTCGGAATTAAGAGCTTAGACAACCATCATCCCATGATCTGCTGGCAGGATCGGCAGGTGGATAAGCCACAATAAGAGGAATTTCCCTCATGATGTGGGAGGACTCTCCAAGGAGAGCTGAAGTTTTCTGAGTGTATTTATACATGGTCACAGCCTACGAAAAGAGCGATATTTTGTTCTAAAGGAGGCTTAAGCTTGTTGATTATGGGTTTTTATGAGTGTAGAATTCGGGTTTCCCTTCTATTGTCTCTGGACATTTTTGCTTGGCGCAGCTCCATGTTATTTTCCAACCCATATTCTGCTTTAATGTTTATATAAGACATAGAAAAGGAGGAGGATGGATCTTCATATTGGAGTGAGCTCAATCCCTCTTCAATGACCCTGCAAATCGTTTTTTGTTTGTATATATATTATTGTTCAGATGTGGGACGAATTGGCTTAGTGGAGTAAGCCCGATCCCAAGATATTTGATACTCTGTGTATTAGTTACACATTGTTTCTTTACCTCTGCATGTTTCTTTACATAGCATGATAGCCATGGGGGATGGACGACTGAAGAAACCGTTCCCAAGATCTTTGATACTCTGTGTATTAGTTACACGATGTTTCTTTACCTCTGCATGTTTCTTTACATAACATGATAGCCATGGGGGATGGACGGCTAGAGAAGTCGATCCCAAGATCTTTGATACTTTGTGTATTAGTTACACAATGTTTCTTTCCCTATGCATGTTTCTTTACATAGCATAATATCCATGGGGGATGGATGGCTGAAGAAGTCGATCCCAATATCTTTGATACTCTGTGTATTAGTTACACGATGTTTCTTTACCTCTGCATATTTATTTACATAGCATGATAGCCATGGGGGATGGATGGCTGGAGAAGCCGATCCCAAGATCTTTGATACTCTATGTATTAGTTACATGCAATTTATTTACCTCTGCATGTTTCTTTACATAGCATGATATCCATGGGGGATGGACGGATGGAGAAGGCGATCCCAATATCTTTGATACTTTGTGTATTAGTTACACATTGTTTCTTTACCTCTGTATGTTTCTTTACATAGCATGACAGCCATGGGGGATGGACAGTTGGGGAAGCCGATCCCAAGATCTTTGATACTCTGCATATTAGTTACACATTGTTTCTATACCTCTGCATGTTTCTTTACATAACATGATAGCCATTGGGGAAGGGATGGCTTAGTAGAAGCTCGATCCCTGTATCTCAGTTGATCTATTATATTTCTGTTATAGTTTATAACCACTGCGAAGAACCATTTTTGGAAGGGACGGGTCAGTAGAAGCTCGATCCCTGTATCTCAATTATTGTATTATAAGTCTGCTAAATGATCTATGCATGCATGTTGTGCTTCTTGTTGACAACAATACTTATGACAAGAAATATATGGTTTGCTTCTTAGTGATCCTTCCATGTTAATCTATCTCTGTATTTGAGATAAAAAAAAAGGGCAATCTCTGCATTAGACATGTGGAGTTTGATCGCTACCTTATATTATATAATCCTTGCATCATTCATACGTTTTACTGTTTTCTTGACAAAATTAGGTTTTAAGAGAAAAGATCTCAAGGTAGTTCGATCGCTCCCTTATATTATATAACCCCTACTTGATTACCTCATTCTTGAGGATTGACCCAAGTTCCATCTTTAGTAATGGATACTTATGTATATTAATACCTATATGAATGTTGGGTGTAAATGAGCTTACAAGGACATAGGGTGTGCCCTTGCTGAAAATGACCATCCAATACTTTATACTCATATTTTTGAATTTAGAGCCTCGTTCACTTACCTCTAGTGGATTCGTCTCCCAGCTCGAGGGTGGTCTCTCGGAGGAAAAAAATACACCGGATAGAGAACCAATGGTAGGGTGGAAAGTTGCAGTCGTGACCATAGTCGCCTGAGTTTGTTTATTTGAGTAAATCTTGTTATAGCTAACTTGTTACAAAAATGAGAACTTGGCATATGTGTATTTATGATGGCTTTGTTGTTTAACTATGTATGTCTATCATTAGGTTCCTTTAAACATGCAAACATTATTTTATATCAAATGAGTAAGTTTTGTTGTATGAGTAGAAAATCTATAAAGTTAATGGTTGCAGGAAGAATCGACATGAATGAAGTATGTATGTAAACATTCAAAAGTTATTTTATATCAAATGAGTAAGTTTTGTTGTATGAGTAGTAAAATCTATAAAGGTAATGGTTGCATGAAGAATAGGCATGAATGATTATATATGTAACCGAGGTACTTGAATATTTCCTTTATTAATTCCCATTATGTTGTTGCAAAGGTGGTGGTCTTATGGACCTTATCACAAATGGATTTCATTATAAAATTGTGGAGCTTTTTACCATTATCAAGTTCCAATGAGAACGTGCATTTGTATTATTGTATAGTTTTGTAAAAGTAGTTCTCTTAAAGTTTTAATGAAATTTGTTTAGAATAAATATAAGAATTATGGAGTATTGAGTAGGCCCTTGGAAGGGTTTATAACCTCTTCTAATATAGAATTCTATGTATATTTAGGAAATGCATGATGGAGGCACATCAAATAAGGAAGTACATTAATTCTTCTTATGTGATTCTAATGTAGGGTGATAGTCACTTCTTTAGTTCCTATTGGTAAACGTTATAAGGAATGTTTCAGTTTAATAAGATTCACTATGAGGTTAGAACAAATGTATTCCACCCACCTTCTTAAGAAATAGCTACATGAAGTTTCATTAAAGTGAATGATTACATAGAATAGTCTATAGAGGCAATATTGTTGGAGAATTTTCCAACCACACATCATTTATTTGATCCTTACAGCTTAATTATCCACTTATCCTAAGTATTTTGACTCAATCATGTGCTTACATCATCAGTAGGTCACAGTTTCAGTAAATTGGGCCTCCTCCTACATTCTAGGAGCCAACTGGGCCATCATATGAGCCTCCTCCTAAATTCTAGGAGCCAACTAGGCCATCATCTGAGCCTCCTCCTACATTGTAGGAGCCAACTGGGCCATCATCTGAGCCTCCTCCACCATTCAGGGGTTGATTTGCATGACTAATGCACACTACTCTGTCCAACTGACAGCATTTACTAGTTAACTCACCCAGCAGAAGACTAGAAGGCGCCCTACTACACTGTTTGACTTCATCTGGTGTTATTCTCATCTACCATTTAGTTATCCTACAGACAGAAGGCGCTCTCTCCTATTTTTTGTCATTCAGTCGAGTTCTGGATTGAGTTAGACTCAGTTAGTCAGTTTCAGAGTCTGTTAGAGTCAATTATTGATTAGTTAAGTGGTTAACTGATGTGCCGAGTGGTGTTAACTTCCAATTAAGCCACTCATGCATTCAATGAGAATGACCACTCTAGAATTCGAATTGCTTGGCTTGTTGTAGCCATTGTTACACATTGTAATGTATCTTCTGAGTATATGACATTATTTTACTGCTGCAAACCTTCTGCACAGTGTTTTCATACATTTTGCTACATGCATCTCTAGTAACTATTGTGCTTGTTCCATAGATCTATTGTGCTTGAATTTTACATGGTATCAGAGCCATGGAAGGTACAATACAACTCTTTTGTATATATTTCAAATGAATATTGAGCAACTTTGCTCAAAAATATTGCAGCAGTTTTCTACAGTTGCAGCTATTGCTCAAAAATTTGAACTCTGCACCAGAAGCCGAAAGTTTTCCACATAATTCCTGGATATTGTTATTGACTCTTCAATATTGCTTGATAGTCTATTCCGGGTGTGATGCAACTTGAAAAGTGCAGGTTTTTTACCTTAAAAGTTTTTGTTTGTATGTGATTGCAGGTTTCTCACTCCCTCCTATTGCATTCACTATTATAGAGATGGACTCTTCTTCACAAAATATTCTCACTCCATTCAACTACCATCAATGGAAGGATGATGTTGATATTGTGTTGCGCTCTAAGACATTTTACAAAGTCATGATGGGCCTAGACCCAGAGCCTAATTCTACAGTAGAGAATTCCAAGTACTTCAAAAAGCTTGATAAAGCTTGGTTTTCTTTGTCTCAATATTTCAGAGGATCTTCTTTTCCATCTTAGTGGATTGACTACTCTAAAAGAAGTGTGGGAACAACTTTCCAATATTTTTGGTAAGCAGGATGAGATGAGGGCTTATCAGTTGGAGAATGAACTGATTTCCCTAAATCCTGAGAATTTCGAAACCATCAATGAGTTTTTCACCAAGTTTAAGCATTTGGTACTACAGTTGAAGCAATGTGGTGTTGAGAAGAAAGATGAACAGTTGATTGTTTCAATCCTTAAGAATCTAGGTTCAGATTATCCAGTGTTTGTCTCTACTTTCCATTCGAGAAAACTCACCATTCTGAATTGGAAGATGCCTACCTTGAATGCATTCATTGAGTCCTTAACAAAAGAGCATGATAAGCTTGTTCAAATGGTGTCTATAAAAACCTGCAAAGATCAATCCCTTTTTGTTGGAGGACCCAAAGCTACAAATGGAAAAGGAAAGCAAAAGAAAGAGAAGGCCAAGTTTGATCATCCAAAGCAAAAGGAGAAGACCAAGTAGTCAAATGAGCCCTCCGGTTCAAGGAAATACAAGCAAAAGGGAAAAGGGAAGACAAAGTGTTCTTACTGTGGTAGGGGCTTTCATTTTGAAATCTCATGCATGAAGAAAATATTGATCAAATGGTCCTTCTCTTGGATAAAAACAACATTACTCTTCCCGATGGCGCAAGGAAGAAGGACATTAATGATCATGTAGAAAGAGATCATGCACTCATGGCAAGTGTTTCGAATTCTACAGCTCTTCTCATAGATTCAGGAGCTTCGAATCACATGGTTGCAAGCAAAGACTCCTTCTTATCATTGGACTTTGACAGCTGCATCTCCATCCACATGGGAGATGATTCACAAATTTCTTCGAAAGGCAAAGGTACTATTCATTTAGAACATGCCAGTTTTCAAAATGTTCTCTATGTTCCTTTTCTAGCTTCGAACCTGATTTCTATGTATCAGATGACACACACTAGTTTGCCAAATAAGGTTGTATTCATCTCTAATAATGTTGAAATTTTTGATATTTCCACCGGAAATCTCATTGCAGTAGGAAAAGCAAATCATGTTGCAAAAACATATGAGTTTCCCTACTTTTTTCCACATTCAAAGCCAAGTGCCCTTCTAACTCATGGAAATGAGGTTAGCTGGCTATGGCATGAGAAGTTTGGACACCTAAATTATAAATATTTGCAGATGTTGCAAAATAAATCTATGGTTGAAGGCCTTCCGAAAATCAAATCCTCGAAAGGGATATGCAAGGGTTGCATCATTGGGAAGGACCCCGAGCACAAGTTTGATCGAGGAAAAGCTAGCATAGCTTCTTGTATTTTGGGGCTGATTCACAGTGATATCAGTGGTCCACCGAAAAATACCTCCATGAATGGATCAAGGTATGTTTTGACATTTATTGATGATTTCTCAAGGTTCACATGGGTCTACTTTCTCAAGAACAAATCAGAAGTGCTAGAAAAATTCAAAAATTTCAAGGCTTCTGTTGAGACTGCTACTGAGAGCAAGATCAAAGCTCTTATATATTATAATGGTGGATAATATATCAAATCAGATCTGCTGCAACTTTGTGTGGAAAATGGAATCCAAATCCATCACACAGTTCCCTACACACCTCAGCAGAATGGTGTAGCGGAGAGGAAAAAATGAGCAATGAAAGAGATGGCCACTTGTATGCTTGAGTTGAAAGGTTTGGATCCAAATTTTTGGGCTGAGGCCATGAATTTTGCTGCATACATTCAAAAAATAGTTCCACACTCATCCGTAAAAGGTACTACTCCCTTCGAATCCTACATTGGTCACAAGCCTGATATGTCCAATCTTAGAGTTTTTGGCTCCACTGCATGGGCTAGAACTCTAATTGAGAAGATAAAATATTTGGAACCACGGAGTATTGAGTGCATAATCATTGTATATGCTGAAGAATACAAAGGATACAAACTCATGGATATCAGATCCAAAAATATATTCATCGAACGAAGTGTCAAATTTGAAGAACCACTTCAAGATCTAAAACTAGTTGAGGAAGAAACTGTTGAATTGCCTCCTCTCCAAGAAGAAGATTTGAAAGAAGATGATGAAATTTTGTGTTCTGATATTTATGATATTTTATCAGAAATTAATGAACATGAAATATCAGGTTTAGATTCAGATCCATATGATCCCCCTCAATTTCCAAAGTGGACAGAAAAGACTCTCAATTCTGTTGGTTCTAACATTGGAAATCCTGTTGATCCAAGAAGAACTTGAGCAAACTTTCAAAGAGTAGGTATGGATCTATAATATTCTGATCCATTAGTGTCTGAGAATTTTTTTTTTATGATAGGTTCAGATCCTAAATCATACTATCATTCCCATCGAGATCCGAGATGGAAAATCTCCATGGATGAAGAGTACAATTCTCTTCAGAAAAATGCTACATGGGACCTAGTTTCTCTTCCACCTGGGAGGAAATTAGTTCAATGCAAATGGGTCTACCAAACCAAGGTTGCTATAGATGGCTCAACATGCAAATAAAAATCTAATTCGGTGTCAAAAGGATTCTCACAAGTTCATGGTGTGAACTACACAGAAACCTTTGCACTGGTTGCAAAAATGGATTCTATTCGCCTAGTTTTGGCAATTTCCGCATCTAAGCTCTAGGAGGTGCACCACATGGATGTGAAGAGTGCATTTATTCATGGAGATATTCAGGAAGAGATTTTCATGAATCATACTGGAGGCTACATGTCAGATCCAAAATTAGTGTGCACACTGAAGAAATCATTGTATGGTTTAAAACCGGCCCCGAGAGCTTGGTATGCAAATATGGATTCCTTCCTTCTGTTGCAAAATTTTGCAAGATGCAAATCAGATCCAAATGTGTACCTACAGAAGCATGAAGGTAATTTTTTGATCATTATCCTTTATTTTGATAGCCTTTTGATTACAGGAATCACTCTTTCTTCGATCGGAAATATAAAAACCGCACTACATCTAGCATTCGACATGAGTGATTTAGGATTGTTGAAGCAATTTCTTGGCTTAGAGATCACTCATAATTTTGATGGGATCACCATATCTCAGTCAAAATATACTTTAGACCTGCTAAACAAGTTTAATATGGAATATTTTAATGCGACACCATTCCCATTCCTCTCAGGAATCAGACTTGAGGATGTAATGTCCCTTTTTTGAAATTTATTAAAGTGGTGAAATTTTCAATTTTTCCACTAGTTCAACCCTTGACTAGTATTGGTTTCTTGATCTCCAAATGGATCCAAATGCTCCCAAATTGTCACAGAAGGTATATGGATGGTATTAGGAAATTATTATGAGGTTCATGGATGCTTTAGAGTCTTCAAAATACTTCTTCAACTCTCCTCTAAATTCTAGCCAGTGTAGGGAATTTGACTAGCAATTAGGGGTTCAATTCCCCATGAGGTAGATGTTGGAAATGGATCACCAAATGATATTGGAACCTCTCGAATTTATGAATAGAGGAAATGGATATATAAGGGAAATCAATATAGTCTCATATGAATCACCATTCAATTTAGTAAGTTTGCTACAACCCTCTTATCAGATACAAAAAGACTAGTTTCCACCTTGGGGGAAATGATAGTAAATCTTCACAAATGGTTATGAAACTTAAGAATATTGCTCCAAATGCTTGTATAATGAATATGAAAATTATTCGGAATATTAATGGAACTCCATACAACATTAATACATCATACATTGACTGAACCATTATAATTTGATACCACTTCAAGTGCAAATAACAAGGTATTGGGGAAATGACACCATTTGTTCATAGTTTAGCATTTTTACATCAAATCTCTTTGAATTTCGACCTGAAATTATTCTGAGTAGTAAAAACAGAGTATATATATCATATTACAAATATATGGGGCCTCTATATCTATCCAAAAGAGTTCATCACCTCAACAAGTGCACCTCTCCTCAAGGAGCAAGAATATGCCAAGAAATAGAAGAATGGTTGTAGAAGCAAGATGAAAGAGATGTGAACATGAGCTTCCCTGTAGCTTCAAACTGTAACAAAAGACTCTATTGTAGCTCCAAATGAAAGTTCTGAATGGCCTTTCCAATTACCAACTAGGATGGGAATCTTTCACCCTTGAAATTGGTGCTAAGGCAAGTAGAGTAGCACTCCACTAGCTCTCCTCTCAAATGCAAATGCAAATTATGAAAAATGATCAAAAGCTACCATCCTTCTTTGTTATTGTATTTTATAAACTTCTACGGTCCTCCATGGGTTGAATTCCTCCCAAGATCTTCATGCCAACTCAAGTTGGAAAGAGATTCCCAAGTATGCCACTTGGCCTTCCAATTCTAGCCCCCTCCTTCTCCAAATTCAAATTGGTGTCTATTTGGATGCCCTAACTCACTTGAGCGCCCTCTTGGAGGCTATTTTTAGCCCTGACATGTCATATATGTCAGATGTCATCCTTCAGGTCTGATTTGTGTCATAGGTGTCCTAGCATCTTCATCATTGTTGTCATGGAGCTAGGGAATCTAGCCCAAGTGTTCCACTAGCTCCAAATTGCCTCTTCCTCTTCCATGGGAGTTACTCTTCATCTACATTTCAACCTCATTGAAGCCATGCCAAGAATTATTCCCTTCCAAATCATCCCAATAACATTATACTTCTCATGGATTCGAATTGACAAGAGGAGGATGCCATGTGGCATATAAAATCTAGCTTGTGTAGGTCCCACATCCTCCATGTGTCTTCATGATCAATTGCCACTTTGATTTTCCCTTGTATTTATTTATTTAGCTCCTTTATTAAATATTTATGCTATTCTAATGTCCAAACATCATTTATTATCCCCCTTATTTCAAATCCCAATGCTTCCACCCCCAACCTAGAGAACTAGTAATTTTCCTCCATGACAGTTCATTTGGATGGGTATATTGCAAACTTTGAATTGGGAATTTCTCTTAATGTGACCCACCTTGTCCATTTGGATCTAATTTAACATTATTACTAACTTGGACATAATTCTTGGAAATTATTTGACCCTTAGCATCAATTTGACAAACTATCATGAGTATGGCCAAGGGGCTTAGGCCATTGTGACCTAATGCAAATTTTGGGACATGACAGAGGATGATGATTCCACACCATTGGTGGATTCTACACTTTATCGACAGTTGATTGGAAGTCTTCTCTACTTGACACACTCTAGGCCTGATATTTCTTATGTCGTGAGTGTTGTGTCAAGGTATATGCAGTAGCCCCATGAGCTTCACTAGAATTCATCCAAAAGTATCTTTCACTATGTGCAGAGTACTAGACATTTTGGCATTCACTATGCTGCGGATTCCGATCTAGATTTGGTTGGATTCACTGATTCAGATTGGGCAGGTGATAGAATTGATCGGAAGTCGACTTCCGGATATGTTTTCATGATTGGCACATGGCCTATTTGTTGGTCAAGCAAAAAGCAGGATGTCATTTCCTTATCTTCAGCAAAGGCAGAGTATCGAGGAGCAGTCAATGCTTGCATTCAGGCAGTTTGGTTACAGGGTATTCTAGCATAGTTTGATATTGGTAGCACCACTTCTACTGTCATATTTTGTGACAATCAAAGTGCTATCAAGATCTTGACAGATCCGGTTCAGAGACAAAGGACAAATAATATCGAGATCCACATGCACTACATCCGAGATCTTATGCATGACAGAACCATTGTACTGTAATATTGCCCTACAGAAGAGAAAATTGCAAACATATTCACCAAGAGCTTCACTAAGAATAAGTTCTCTTACCTTTGTTCACTGTTGGGGGTGAGTTCTACTATGGTGAGGACAAATAAGATCCTTCAGTGTTTAGTTTGAGGGGGGGTTTTCTTTCCCACTAGGTTTTTCCCTCTTTCCTCATTTAGATTTTTTCTAGCATTTTTGGATTATTTCTGTACTGGGTGACCTATGGACTTTGTTGCTAGGGCCTTTTTATTATTTGTTATACCTCCATGAGATTAGCTTAAGGGGGGTTGTTAGATCATTTTCCAACCACACATCATTTATTTGATCCTTACAGCTTAATTATCCACTTATCCTAAGTATTTTGACTCAATCATGTGCTTGCATCATCAACAAGTCACAGTTTCAGTAAACTAGGTCTCCTCCTACATTCTAGGAGCCAATTGGGCCATCATCTGAACTTCCTCCTACATTCTAGGAGCCAATTGGGCCATCATTTGAACTTCCTCCTACATTCTAGGATGCAACTGGGCCATCATATGAGCCTCCTCCACCATTCAGGGGTTGATTTGCGTGACTAATGCGCACTACTCAGTCCAAATGACAACATTTACTAGTTAACTCACCCAGCTGAAGACTAGAAGGAGCCCTACTACACTATTTGAATTCATCTGGTGTTATTCTCACCTACCATTCAATTAAACTGCAGACAGAAGGTGCCCTCTCCTATTTTTTGGCATTCAATTGAGTTCTGGATTGAGTTAGACTCAGTTAGTCAATTTCAGATTCTATTAGAGTCAATTATTGATTAGTTAAGTGGTTAACTGATGTGCCGAGTGGTGTTAACTGCCAAGTAAGCCACTCTCATGCATTCAATTCGAATGTCCACTTTGGAATTTGAATTGCTTGTCTTATTGTAGCCATTGTTACACATTGTAATGTATCTTTTGAGTATATGACATTATTTTACTGTTGCAAATCTTATGCACAGTGTTTTCATACATTTTGTTGCATGCATCTGTAGTAACTATTGTGCTTGTTCCATAGATCTATTGTGCTTTAATTTTACAAATATAATGCTAGGTTCCAACCAAAAGAATGTAGGGAACCTACATGATACATAAATAAGAGTTAAAGTTATATATCTTATTCATAGCTTATCCTTATGAAGTCAATTATATGGATACATATAGCCTTACATCTCTTTTATAAAGAGAACCTCGTAAACTTAACTAATCCTATTTAATATTTTAATTAAGATGGAATCCACACAAATGAAATATGTGTAGCGTACTAGGAATAGTACTTTGCATTTGTAAGTGGCATGATAGCGAGTTAAGTGATCATGATGAAAAATTTGAAAAATTCACTAAAATGCTAACTTGGTTATTTGGGTAGGGAGTAAAATGCTTATTGAGTATGCATAAATATGGAATTTGTGTAAATTATAACAAAATGATAGAAAATCATCAACATAAAGGATATTCTATATATATTGATGGAAGGCTAGAAGATTCAGGAAATATTATTGGGTTTATAAGCAATTCACGTCCTGTAAGTATGAACAAACTATCCAATTGCATTTTTGAGGAGTTTTATGGAAATAATGTTGTCATTTATGTAATAAAACCAATAGCTATAGGGAAAGAGTTGTTGATCAATACAATTTGAATAAAATTGACAAATCAAGTAATTGTAATTCATCATTTATATTCATTATTTAATGAAGAATGTTTGCAATAGTTTTATCTTAATTATTTTTTTATATAATTAACATGCCTTCTTTCTATATATTTCTAATTGAAAATGGTATTTTTTGTATCGAACAAGATTTGCAAAGATTTCCTCTTTGCACATTAGAAGAAAATGAAGAAATTTGCAAAGCCATCATGAATGAATTTCCACCAGATTCATTATGTAAAGTGTTTGTCTTATGATGTTTATGGTGATTTAGCACATCTTCTATCCATTCGAATCAACCATGGCCAATGGAAACAAAAAAATAGTATGATTGCTAACATTATTTGAGTGCAACATGCATGAGTAGATTCATCATTTCTAGATCTATCAAGTACACTGATATACTTCTTACTATCCTCCTTGACACTTACTTCCCTATCAACTACAACTGGAAGAGAACGCTTGGAAATAAATGTTTGTGGAAAAGTAAACCATAGGTGCCCCATTGCATCATTTCATCTCAAAGAAAATGATTGGCCACTTGGGTGCACTTGTGGGGAAGATGAATATGTATGCTTTATGATGATTTTTAGGAATGTAATAAAGGTAATTTTTATACAAATAATAAATGACACATTTTAGTTCTTTTGTGCATGATGCTTTAATTTTTAAATAATTTATTGTCGCTAGTAATTATTAATATATGGTTATGCCTATATTTTTTTGTTTATTTGGTTATGATGTATTGGATGATGATAAGAAAGAGAAAACATGTGTCGAGTAGGAATGCACACATTGTTGTTTCCTTGACTAGGATGGTTATAATGTATTGGATGATGATGAGAAAGAGAAAACATATGTCGAGTAGGAATGCACACATTGTTGTTTCCTTGGCTAGGATGATTTGAGTCTCTTTTTTCTACATTTTTTTTGGAAGCATAATCTCTTTTTTCTCTATTTTCTATTGGAAGCACAATCTCTTTGTTTATGATCATTGTTTATTAATTTCCTAATCCAATGTTTATTGATGTTTATCGATGCTATGTGTTTTGATTCTTTGTAGGATCCCACATTGCCTCATCGCAATCGTCATAATTTATACTTCTTTAATGATGCTAACCCCCTTGGTTTTATTTGAGAACAGGTTAATGAATGGGTTTTTTAACTTAAGGGATTGATGGTGAATGAAGTCACTCCAAAAAGTGACCAAAGAATAAAATTCCCGATTTCAAAAATCTAGTAGTTCAACATATTTATATTTGAAATTGGATTTGATCAATTTCTTTAATGAGTACAACATATTGTTTCTATATGAATCCAATTTCCTAACATAGAGTTTTCCTTTTACAGTCCTTCTTGAGAATGGATTCCCTTGGGATTTGGATTATCAAATATGCATCTATTGGTGGAGCATATGCGCTTGCTACACATGCTACCAATGCCTTTACTACCAGTATTGTTTCTAGTACCCCTAATTTTGCACCTAGTGTTGGTGTAGGCCCATATACTATGACCTCGGATAGTATTAACCACATCCCTACTCACGTGCCTCCTTCATCAAATGTTTATATGAGTCCTAAGACACTAGGCATAGTCATCAAGAGCATTGGGGATTTACCAACTTATTTACAAAAGGACCATGAACTAGTCCAAGTGAAGGGATTAAAACTCAGCCAAGGTAATTACTAATACATCAACATATTTCATTTGTACAACAAAGAATATTTTTATGTTGATATTATCTATTTAATCATAATATATGATTACATGAAAGGGAATCAATTTTTCTATAAAGCATTGAAAGAAAACATGTGTTCTCTTTTTGCACCAACAATTAGATAAAGTTATGAATACCATAACAAAAAATTGAAAAAAGAGTTTATGAAACACATGACCACTTTGTTTGGTCCCATATTCAACCAAATGTTGGTTTGGACCATAGTGGAGAAGTACTTGAATAAGTGTGGAACAAATATTGCACTATTCTTAGTTTCAACACCATTTATGAGTGTCTTGGAATAATTCCCATATAGGAGTGGGTTGCACTAATCGAGGATTCTCAAGAGAAGAAGATGAAAAAGAGGGATCCTTGTAGCCAAGAGTTGAAGAGCCACAAAGGTAGATATAATAATATAACATACAATGAACTTATAACTGTGCATTTGAACATTTTGATTCAATCGCATTGACATGCACTTCACACTTTTCAAAGGCTCAAAAACACTACGAAGGCCACACACGTTATATTGGATAACGTTGGGAAACACAAACATGGCCCAAGAGGCTATGCTAGATATGTAAGTGCTAACATTTAAAAGTTTTAATTATTGATTTTTTCTACTATAATTTAAAACGTTTCCTTACTAAATTGTTTTATGTTATGGTGTGTAATCAACAGATTTTGGTGTCATGCCCACTATTGAAGATATAAAAGTTTCCTTGGGGTGAAACCATGAAGATGGGTAACACTTTTTGGCCAAAAGTGACAATGAATATTCAATTTTTTACATATTCATTAAATCGAAGCCCTCAAAAATCATATATGCCTTGTGAATTCTGACATGCAACAAAAAAAAAATTGTAGGGAATTATGTTGTCTTTCCAACTATATTTTTTAAATAATAAAATTATTTAATATGACAAACTTGCATTTAATGATAGGCGTGATCTTGTAAATTTCAACAAACGTTTACGAGTGGCATGTGTGCATGTAAAATAATTTATTGATAAATGCATAATTTTTGAAAAAAAAATATAGATGGACATAATCTACACAAAATGCACTGGGGCGCACATATATATATATATATATACATATATATATATATTTTAAATTTATGATGGAGAATTTTTTTTTTCTAATTTTTGAAATTGACCATTGGAAATTTTAATTGCATTTTGTACACATTTTTGTGCACATAAATTTTTTTTACTAGTTACAAAAATGGAAAAATAAAAAATACCCTTTTGAAGAGCACACATTGGTCTAGGGCGTATGTATTTTTTGAATTTTTTTTGTTTTTACCTTTTATGTTGTTTATTTATCTTTGTGCTGATTGGAAGTTGTTGACATGGTTTTGCGAGTGTAAGTTTCAAAATAAAATAAAAAAATATCATATGAACTCATAAACTCATAAATTATATGTCAATGGATAGATAATTCATTAATGTATCCAATGGTATGAATTCCACCATATAAGCTGCATCCTAGGCTAGGGTTTAGGTCTAGCAAAAAGAGTAGAAAAAAAACAAATTTAAAAAAAGGGGGCTAAAATCCTAGTATTTTAAATCCCTCGATCGAGCTAATATCTTGATCAAGGATTTTAAATAGCTCGATCAAGTGTTTGTGCATGTTTTTCGAAAAATATCGATCAAGAGTTAAAGCGTGGTTAAACAAAATCTCGATCTAGAAAGCATCTCGATCGAGAATACTGAAAATAGATCAATTTAGCATTTGTAGATCAATCAAGCTACTGTTCGCCTGCGTTTCACCTTGCTTCCTTCCCTCTAACCCAACCCGTGAACTACCTACCCACATTTTGCAATTAATGAAGTATAATGTATAAACGAATTTATAAATACACATATGAACTAAAATTTGTAAATTGTAACTTCATTTTTAGTCTATTGAGTCTCTCAAAGTGTATTTTTTTCTAATCATTTCAAATCAAATTGGACATTTTCATTTCTTATTCACCAATCAACATGGGAAACAAGAAACGTTGAAGTAGGAAACATGATTGTGATCAAATTAATGAATAATAAAAATGATAAAAGAACAAAGAAAGGATGAGGTGATGACGAGCAGCATTGAGAGAGCAACAAGAAGATGATGAAGATCAACCTTTGGTGGATCCAACTCCAATTGAGGACGATATGGGTATTTTTCTTATTTTATTCTTCGAATGATAATTATTTCAAACAAGTTTCTTTATTCTTACTTCTTACAACATTCTTTCAATTATCATGTACGAAAACTAATTATGTAATTATCATGTCAAAACTAGTTATAGAATTATCATTTTTATTTATTTGTAGTTATCAAATTTTCAAGATATTATATACGATTTTTATTGGTCACAATTAATTTTTATGTAGTGAATAATGTAGTGAAATGTTCATGTACATGCACTGAGTATTATTAGAGAATATTATTGCATGCTAGTGCACAATCAACTTATCAATATAGATATAACAAAAAATTGTGTGAACTCTCAAAATTTTCCTTGTAGTGTTAAATTTTATTCCTCAAGGTTGGTTTTGATAGGAGTTTCAAATATCATCTAGAGGAATCGATAGCCAAATATTCATAGCAATGAACAATCTAGAACAACTTAAATTCAAATATGTACATACATGTGAAAGAAACAAATCATTAAATTAGAGGTAGCATTTATTTATGTATATGGCTCATGTTTATTTATGTATATGATTTATCCTTAAACTAGAGATATAAATATGCATGCAATTTCACACATAAAATGATAGTTTACAAGACACGTATTGTAAATTACTTCCTTGGGATGGATGTTGGAATAGATACAAAATTAGTCATATATTTAAAAATAAATTATTACAATTTACTTAGTAAATAGGTTTGTGAATCAATCTACATATACCTTGAAAATATATATTCACTTTTCATTTTAAGGAACCTTCACAAAGCTCAATTGTCTTTTAAACGTGTGATACTCCATGCACACTAGATATTGTAAAATCATCAAATATATAATGACACATGTGCCTCCTTTAAAATGTACCAATGATAATTAACATAATTAAACATAGTTAAAATTCAAAGCATAGTTAACATAATTAAGAAGTTCATTTAATGTGGAGTACTAAATTTTATTATTTTATATTTTAGAAAGTATGAATTTGTATTGTCATGTATGTTCATAAATTATTAGATTAAAAGTTTCTTTAAATGTTATCTCACAATCTTAAATTGAAAGTGCACACATGTATTAAATAAATATGCTTAGTCACTATTTTGAATTTTGTTTTACAAAGTTTGTTTCATATTTAGTTATTATTTAACATGTATATGTACCGAATATATATATTTTAAATTGGATGGATTATTTTTAGAAATGATCAAGTTCATTCTCACTCCACTAAGCAAAGAAAGCCATTAAAAAATCAACCACAACAACTTAATCCAACCAACATAATTTCTCCACGGGAGGGTACAAAATAATTTGTTATAATAAGGTAGGATTGTTGGGTTAGGTATCCAAATAATTCCAATCAATCATTTCTCATAAGAAACATAGTTGTTGTCTATAAGGATCCTTTAAAAACCCTTCATCATCAAGTGGATAGACTAGTACTACTCCAAGTGCCCATCGTTATAAACAGTGATTCGTTACTGTCATGGGATGTTAACAATACCTGGATTGGATTTTGTTGGTCGCTAGTACTACTCCAAGTGCCCATGGTTATAAACAGTGATTTGTTACCTTCCCGGGCCGATGTATCCAATGGGTTCACAACCATTGAAAACAAGATCCTTTGGAAGGCCCATTTACAGTTTGAGTGGAAGGACGTTAGGTCATAGGGACCTATTTACTTTTTATTTTGTGGATAGACTATATGATAAAAATTTTAAATATTTAAGTATATGTACATATGGATGAAAAATCCAATTCTGACATAGAAATAGATATGGAGGAAAGATGTTCATGGAAGCCATGTAGTCATAAGAATCCCTTCAACCATATTTAACTAGCATAATTTTTCATACATTTTCTTGTGATTTTTGAATGCATTTGAAATAGTCATGGGTGATACCATAGTGTTTGAATGCTTCTTACTGAATGATTCTATTTTTTTCTTATATCGAAAAAAATTCCCTTATTTGGTCAGAGTTGAACTTTCAAAAATTTAATTTGCTTGTGATGTTTTGAATGCATTTGAAATAGTCATGGTTGAGACAATAGTCTTTGAATGCTTCTTACTTTGATTCTATTTTTTGTTTCTTATATCTAACAAAATTCACTTATTTGGTCAGTGTTGAACTTTCAAAAATTTAATTTACTTGTGATGTTTGAATGCATTTGAAATATTCATGGGTGAGACCATAGTATTTGAATGCTTCTTACTTCCATTCTATTTTTTTTTTCTTATATCAAACAAAATTCCCTTATTTGGTCAGATTTGAACTTTCAAAAATTTAATTGGACTATATGTAGGGATAGATCCTGACCAACTATCACGGGACCCCATTCCCTCTCAAGCAGATTCAAGAGTAATTGATAGCTTTAATGGGTTTGCAATAGGTGGAGATTGTCTATAAGTCCTTATGTATGTTTCCATAGGAGAAGAGTTCGGGAAACCAAGTGTTGTTCGGAAAGTTAGAGAGTATGTTAGCAACATTATCAATTTTCATTTTGAACAACACTTAGTTATCACACAAGCTCAAATCCTACATGGATCTCTAAAACATAAAACACTAAAAGATGCCACAAACTTGTTGGGTTTTAAATATGCTAAAGGTAAAATGGCACATGACACCCTAGCAGAAAACATCACAAAAGTGTTATCTTCGTTCATAAAGTCAAGACAAAATTATATCCAAGCTACTCACAGGGAAATTATAACTGCTATTGTGGCACCAACAAACTCAAGAATTCAAATGTTGGCAACAATGTCAAAATTACTCCATGTTTCAAGAAAAACATTGCACAAATATACTAAATTGAGGTTTCGGATAGATGAAAACAATGAAGCTGCTTGTTGGGCTCGTATGGGCAGGAAACCCTATCATAACAGGATTTATAAAAGCATTAAAGAGGAGGTGGTAGAGTTTTGGGACAACCATTCGTGTGCTATACCGGATCAAAAGCATTTCCTACAACAACATTTATCCAAAGGGATTTATGCTGAGCATTGTAAGCATGTTATAGAGATGACAAGAGTTGCATTGTTTGAGGAATTTCAAGAATCCAATCTGAGTATTGAGATCTCAATCAACATGTTTGACAAGCTAAAACCATGGTATATTAGGACCAACACAATTTGTGACACTTGTTGTTGTCGATACCATGTTGAATTTCAACTCTATTATGACACATTTATATACTTTTGCAAAAGGAACTGGAAAGGGTAGTTCAAATCAACACACTTTTTTTATTGGTTGAGTCACATTCATAAAGAGACAAGAGTTCGAAATACTTGGATATTTTTTGAAACATGGCATGGGAAAGGAGAGCATGTTGGTGTAGGTGCTTGTGTGGAACATGCACTTAGAAGGTACCGGATGAATCAAGGTGCAACCTGACTCAAATCATTTGCAGAAGTAGTTGACTAGTGAACATTGCATTTGGGATGCGAAGTTCATGAATAGGAAAGGCCAGTGCACATGTAAGACAATACGGTGTGTAGTTGAAGCTCACATTTTGAATGTTCTTTGAAACATCGTCTTAGTTGAAAAAATATATATTTGATTGTACATTTATTTTGATGCAGGTTCTTTTGGAATGTTTCCATTAGTGATTTGAATAGATTTATTCCTTGGTATTGTGATACAATACCTGGGACTAGGGAATTACACTATGTTCGGAGTAAGGACATGGGAAACATATTTTCCATAGAAACAAGAAAATATGCGTGATTTTGTGAGTTTTTCATCGATGCAAATGGATGTGACCTTGATAAATGCCAAAATGTTGGACATGTGAAACAATGGAAATATGTCCCTCTTACTATGAAGGGTCCTCATCCAATTATGACATGGAAATATGTGCACACTAAAGATGTTGTGGTATCATTAGATCACGATCGGGTTTCTGACGTGGTTAGGGAAGGTATTTAAATCTTATTTTCATGAACATAAGATAAACTTGTAACTTCTAAAATTTCATTTGTAACATGACACTTCTGATTATTGTAACATCCATTCTTGCTCATGTAACTTGTAATTGTAAAATTGTAATTTGTACAATCGTCAACATAAACATGAACATAAGATATATTTTACATGCAGGTTCATAAACATAAACATACTTGATAAAGATAAATTTCCATAAACATAAATAGCATACACACATCATATATCCATGAAGAAAAAATATGATACAAAATAGTCCTTCAAGTATATAAAAAAAAATAGTTGTGTATATGTATACATAAAAAAAATAAGTATATATGCATGCATAACAATAAAAATAGTGCAACATGAACAAATATCGTCAAAAATGTGGACCAACACCCTAGTGGGATTTGTAGTCATCCCCACTGCTAGTACCACCTACACCATTCCCCTTGCCACAAGGAGATGCATGATCGAAACTGATTTCTAAAGATCGGGACTGCAAAATTTAAAATTGTGTACTCTGTAAGTTAGTTATCTTTTAGTACTTGAAATTAGGTATATGACATATTTTTAAAATTTTGTGTGGATGGATCAACTTACTTGACTTGAGTCCATGGTGATATTGTCCAAATCTTGTTGTGTGGCAGCTCTAGGATGATTCTAAGTCTGTAATATTCCCAAATCAGATATGAGAATATGGATTCAATCACAACAATTTTTAATTCAATTTTTTTTAAGATAAAACTAGTCAACAACTAGTTACATGAAAACTAGTTTTTAACTAATGTAGATTTCCCACAGAGTTGGAAACTTGACGACTTGAGGACCTAAAAAATATATAGGTGAATGTGCAGAAGAAATAAAATTAGGTTCAAGTCCAGATTCAGAGTTCTAAGCACAATGTACTGGGGCCATTTATGTTTCGAACATCAGCCAGGCTGAAATCTACTCCAAGGTTTCCTGGGCACACCACCATATGCCTACTAAACTCTTTCACTTACGCCTTAAAGTAACTAGATTATGGTATATCATTATTTAATTTCCAATTATGATGAGGATAAGTGTTTCTAATTATTTGGGAAGAGTTGGTAGAGTTTGCAAGCAAAAGGGGGGAAGTGCAATATGATGGACAACACAACTCGTCTTCTTTCAGGCACTCCCAAACAGGCTAAGATGCCTACGAGTTCTCAGGAAAATGGTTGGAAATTATTTATTGGTTCTTAAGAATCGGTAATGACCATTAGAACAGGAAATTGATTCACATGAAACTTTTAATTGCAAAAACTGTAAAACTAGTCAAGAAAAGGAGCCTAAAGAGATAGTCTTGAAATTACTTAATTCAAACAGCCTCTGAGGCTTTCGAATTTCACTTCTGAAGTACAGTATGAATAATACATGAGATAAATAAATAAAATAAAAGCAAAATTAAATATTATGAGCATAAATCAAGAGTATTTTAATCTTCAGGAAGTCTCCAATACAAGGAAATCTTACAAAACTGAGAGTATAAGTCTGCTATGAAGAGAAGAAAAGAGAAGTGTTGCATTGGATATGAAAGTATGATGAATACAGAGAAGGTGGATGTGCATGGAAGGCACACCAATATTCAGGGGATTCTAATGGTCACATTCACTAGATTGAACCTCCTCCTCTGGATGTATCTTTCTCAAGAAATCTCCCCAATTGCACTATCATTGATGATCTCTCTAGATGACTTAGATTATTCAATGGTGAGATGATACTGGCCTGTAGATCAGTATTCAATAGCTATGGATATGATCATGGAAAAACTGAAACATACACTACATTGGGGCTCATCTCCCAAGCTTGGTTGAGGCACATCCCTCAACCTTGAGAAGCAAATGCTCTTAGACACTGAGCAAATTGACAAAAATATGTGAATGGTGCACACTAGCATTATTTTATAGGATTAGATAACTTCCTGGGAAAGGAACTGGCATGTGTGAGAAGTGAGGGCGCCTTCATTAGGAGAATTATAAAATTTTATTGCCTTGTGCAACTTGCTTTATTTGTGTTTTCTTCTGCTTTTAGCAATTGCACCCTCCTTAGCTTTTCTAAATGTTTCCTTCTTTTCAAACTAGATGCTTTTCTGCACTTTCCTTCTTTCTCACTTTCCTGCTTTGTGCTTTTTCTTGTTTTTTATTGGTTTTGTCATTTTCCATTTTTTTATGTTGCCGCCTTTCTTTTAGTTGACTCCTTGTTGTTTCTATCTTTTTCAATTGAGTAGGTGAGGTCTACCTTGTCCTCATGCACCCTCCTAGCCATGTGAACATCACCAATTTCCAAAATTTAATTAATAATGATAATGAAATAATTACAAAATACTTCAAATATAAAATTATTAAATTTTAATTACTATAGGCCTTGTACCAAAATTTATCCCAATTAATTAATTATTCTTAAAGAATTGACCAAGTGGCCACTAAGGAAGGAACATGACATTCCTCCCTCCCTAATACTGATTGTCCTCAAGCAGGTGCAATCCTAGATGTTGCAGAATCTATTCATTTTCCCAGGTTGCATCTTCACTAGGAAACCCCTTCCACTGCACTAGATATTATTTAATAGTTATGGTCCTCAGCTTCCTTTCTATACCTTGCAAAATATTTTATGGATATAGGACCAAGTGTCCTTCATCATCAAGAGGAGGCAATTATTTTGAAACTATTACTTGTTGGCCTACTACTTTCTTCAAGAATGACACATGGAAAACACTGTGTATCTTTCTTCCTGGAGGCAGATCTAGTTCATAGGAAACTTCAATGTGATGCCTCAGGGGAAGGCATTAGAGAGGTTCTGATGAAGAACAAGCATCCCATTTCCTATGAGAGAAAAAAGTTGCAACTACATGAGAGGAATTATTCCATATATGACAAAGAGATGTTGGCCATCATGCATGCCTTAGCCAAATTCCGACAGTACCTGGTGGGAGGCAAGTTCATAGTGAGGATTGATCATAACAGTTTGAGGCACTTTCTGACCCAAAAGGAGTTGAATGATAGACAACAGAAAAGGGTGAGTAAGATTCAGTCCTATGATTTTGACATTGAGTACAAAAAGGGTAAGATGAATGTAGTAGTTTATGCCCACTCTAGGAAGCCTACTTTTTCTTTGCTGCAAGTATTAACTGATTGGAAGGCTCAACTAGATATTGAATATTCTAAGAACCAGTTTGCTTGTGAAGTGTTGGATGGGAGGATTCATGGTGATGCTTACAAAGTCCTTAATGATTTCATATATTACAAGGAAATAATTTTTTTAGTGCCCAAATCAAAACTTAAAAGAAAATATTTTGGAGGATGCTTGCAATGCACTAGTGGCTGGCCACCCTGGGTTCTTGAAAACTTACCGGAAGGTGAGAGATAGGTTCACATGGAAGGGCCTAAAAAATGATGAGTTAAGGAATATAAGGGAGTGTACTGCATGCCAATAGAATAAAGTTGAGCAAACTCATCTTGTTGGCCTCCTTCAACCCCTACCAATTCCATAACAAAAGTGGGAAAGTGTGTCCATGGATTTCATCACTGGGCTACCCAAAGACTAGGGTAAGGATAGTATTTTTTTAGTGGTTGATAGATTAACTAAGTTTTCTCACTTTTTTTCTGTCACGTAAACTATTATATCCAGTCAATTTACCACATTGTTCTTTAAATAAGTGTTCATATTGCATGGTCTTCCCAAGACTATAATAAGTGATCGAGATAGAAAATTCACTAGTGCTTTCTGGAAAACTTTGTTTGAGTTGGTTGGAACTAGTTTGAACCTTATCAAAAGATATATTTCTCATACTGATGGAAAAAATAAGAGGGTAAACCAATGGCTCGAAGGTTATCTCAGAAATTATGTTACTGGGTAGCAGAAAGCATGGGTCACTTGGATACACTTGGAGGAATTCTGCTATAACACTACATTCCATCTCTCCATTGGGATGACACCATTTAAGATCTGTATGGGTATGAAGCCCCCACATTTGAAGATATGATATTTGGGGATTGCAGAGCCTAAAAATAAAAGGATTGGATCCAGGAAATCCAAGACATACTCAGGGCACTCAAGGAAAACTTGCAGGTTGCAGAGAACCAACAGAAGGTAAATGCAGATAAACACAAAATAGATCGAACCTTCCAAGAGGGTGATTTAGTATATATGAGGTTGCAGCCATATAGGAAATATTCTTTGAAATCAAAGGGGCCAAAAAATTGCAGCCAAGATTCTATGGACCATACAAGATCATAAGGAAACTTGGTGAAGTTTCCTATGAACTAGATCTACCTCCAGGAAGCAAGATACACAATGTTTTCCATGTGTCATGCTTGAAGAAAGCAATAGGCCAGCAAGTAACAATTTCAAAATAATTGCCTCATCTCGATTATGAAGTACACCTAGTCCAAGATCCAAAAAAGGTTTTGCATGTTAGAGAAAGGAAGCCGAGGAACATAACTATTAAAGAATATCTAATGCATTGGAAGGGGTTTCCTAGTGAAGATGCAACCTGGGAAAATTAACAGATTCTGCAACATGATCCAAGATTGAACCTACTTGAGGACAAGCAGTATTGGGGAGGGAGGAATTTCATTTTCCTTCCTTAGTTTCCACTTGGTGATGCAGGAGCATCGGGGCCTAGGCAGATCAGTCGAAGTTAGTCAACATGAGGAGATCCGACCAGAGGGAGTGCCGACGACCGCTGATGCGTGAAGAATATTGACTTGTCTAAGTCAATAAGTTGATCAGAGAACTGTCGAAGCAGTCAGCAGAGGTGCGAAGGGAGGTCGAGAGTCGACATGTAAATAGTCGACAAACGACAATCGATAGGATACAAGTTGCCGCAGAGTCGTAGGAAGGTCTCACTAGTACATATGGGTGTATTGTTCCACGCAATATTTCCATGTTTTCAACATTCATGGGTCCATGAAATGAATTTTTATTGTTTTTTTTATAAAAAAAAATTACATGGCGGAAAAACTGTGGCAATAGCGACGATGTTTAATTTCGTCCCTATATCCACAAAATTTCAAAGTTTCAATTTTCGTTGCAATAGAGACGAAGGTCGAGCTATATATACTACATACTCTAACCATTATTTACACATTTTCTATAGTTGAGACACATTGAGCGCGGATTTTGAACTTGCGAGGTGATTGTTTGAGCTTGGATATTCTACATAGTTCTGATTTTGAACTTGCAAGGTTAGTATTTTATATTTTTTTGTCTATATTTTTATAAGGGTTAGAATTTTATATTGTTTAGTAATGAGGCTTAGGCTAATTGTTTTTCCCCATGATACATCTAAATGGGTTAGGCTAATTTTTTTCCATGATACATCTAAATGGGTGAGGCTAATATTGTAAAATGATACATCTATTAGGGTTAGGCTAATTTTTTTTCCATTTATTAAATGTATCTATGAATGTATTTATAATAATTGTAGAGAAATATGATATAATAGATCAAAATTAGGTCACCCATATTACATATAACAAGATTATTCACTTGTTTTGAATTATAAGGTTATGGAAATACTTTTAATCCTGGATTAGTTTAACCTTGACCCACTTTCAACATTAACCATTATGACTATAGAAATAAGATGACCCTTGACATAATTAATGTCTCTTAACAAACATTAACCTGAAACACACTAACACCTTAATACACTATAAACCCTATCCATTTTTATTGTGAACACATTATGATTCCTACCAACCTAACCCACTGGCATACGTTAGTCCCTATCTAGTATTATATATGACCCATAATTGTTATCACCCCCATCAAAATCATTAACCAAGTAATATTTGACTTCGATAACACTGAGAACCTAACCACTATGATCCCAAGTCCCTATGAGCCACAACACAATATTCCCTTTAACACATTTTTTACCACAAACAAACTAATGCTTAGTACATTGTAACCCTTATCCACTATGCCCTCGAACACATGATGACACATGTAAGGTTACAAGTTTGTTTTCTTTGATATAGGTATTTATTGCCATGGTAAGTTTAATTTAAAAACATAAAAAATAACAAGTATAGCAAGCTATATATATCTATACATGGTCCAATATATTGTTCTTATTGTACCCTTAACTTGCCACATTAAAAATGCCATGCGTTTATAAACCCTTTTTGGTATTTTATTTTATGAATGGCACATGTTTCATAATATTGATGTTGCTTTTCATTTTTATTTTATAAAGTTAGATCAATGATAAAGTATGAACAACCTTGTAAATGTAATCGATTTTGGATGCTAAACTTAATTCAAATTGCAATTGGTTTAGAATTGACTCACGAGTTTTGTAATGATTACATATTAATAAACTATCACAAGAAGATGGTACATTCAAAGTATATATTATCATCATTACGATTTAAGAAAACACACAATGTCTTATAAGTAACCTCCAAGCTACAATTGGTTTAATTAATCTATACCAAAAAATAAATGTCTTTATTTGATGTATCTTAATACATGACAGCTGGGACATTGTGCAAGCTGTTATTTTAGTGGCCTAACATCATTTTTTTAAACAAAAATGGATAAGAATTTTATAAAAAGGTTGGAGGTAATGCACGAACTATCAAGGTCTCCTTTTGAGTAAATCAAAGGCCATTGCACAACACTTGTTGGCATTAATGAAAATTACTTTAGTCTTCATGTTTTTCTTTATAAATATAGAAATTGGTTTATAATATACTGTATTTAGAAATATACTTATAATATCTAATGTAATTGACAAATTATTGTTTGGTATGGTGTAGGTAAGACAATTACTTGTACCACTACAAGGATTTGTCACTATAAATGAAAATGCAAGGAAGCTTGCTCAGTTTAGAGCTGCATTAGAGGCGAGAGGAGATGGAAAATGTTATTGTCCTTGCTCTGATTGCAGGGGCTTTCAAAAAAGAAGAATTTTAATAACAATAGATTAAAGACATTGTAGGGAGAAGGGGCATGCCGAAGGGGGTTATGAATATCATCCCCTGGTAAGAGGTTGTTATTCAATTTTTAATATATTCACTGTAATATTCATCATGTCATGAATTTTAGTAAAATGTCTTTTTTTTTACTATATGTTCTATACACACTAATTTTTCTACATTGTTTGTAAATTTATAGACAATGCCCCCAAAATGTCGCCCTCTAGAGAGTTATTTTCCAAGTACTAGCATAAATACTCATTTACAGCCTAACGAACTTGTACATCAGAATATTGAAGATGATCAAGTAGTTATTTCTGATGATATGGATGTAGATAACATTAGTGATACAAATCAGGAAGATGATATACATAGATTGATCCAAGACACATTTACTCCAATGGATGAGGACAACCAGGATGATAGTAATGATGTTGATCCTCTACTCGAGAAGTCATGTCAACCTCTTTATGAAGGCTCAAAAACAAATCTTCTATCTGCTATATTTTTGTTAGTGAAATTGAAGGTTTTGAATGGTTTATCAAACACCTGTCTAACACAGATACTATGGTATGTAATTTGTTAATTATTTTTGTGTGCATGTTCACATCTATAGAAAGGGTTGACTTTTTTCCTATATTATTTCTATTGTTTTCTAATTTGTAAAGTTTGGATGTGATATTGATGATTAATATTGTTTTTATTGAATTATTCTTTTTAATTTTGTAGATTGTTAGGTGAATTTCTATTACCAACTTCAAATATTTTACCACGCACATATCAAGAGATATATGTCATTATGAAAGCATTTGGAATGGAGTATCAATCTATTGATGCATGTCCTAATGATCATATCATATACTATGGAAAATATGCATTAGAAAATGAATGCCCACAATGTCAAACAAGTAGGTATCGAACCGATAAAGTGACAAAAAAGGTGCCTCAAAAAGTTCTTCGTTATATTCTGATAAGTCCACATTTCTGGCGGTTGTTCAGGTGTCAAAGTATAGCACAGTTTATGGATTTCCATGCAAAGAACATAAGTCGCGATGATGTTCTTCGAATGCCTGCGGATGGTTCTGCATTGAGGTACATCGATGAAAAGTGGCCAATTTTTAAAGAAGAACCTCATAATGTTAAACTTTCGTTGGCAGATGATGGTGTCAATCCATTTGGAGAGCTTCGTTCTACATACTTAGTGTGGCCTGTTTTTGTTATAAACAATAACCTTCCTCCTTGGATGTCGATCAAGAGAGAGCACACAATGTTGGCAATGATTGTTCCAGGTATTTAATTAATATGTAATTTTTTACTTGAAATTCTGATCACTAAATATTTCATTGATTTGTTTCGTGCATGATAATTATGTCTTTTATATATAATGACATATGGGTGCTAAATATAATTAATCATGTATGTTGGACCAATTAGGAAAGTACTAGGTTAAAGATATGAATGTATATATTGATCCTCTTATCGATGAGTTGTTGAAGTTATGGGCTGGCGTCACTATGTATGACATCTCTAGACCAATAGGGCAAAGACAATTTCAATTCCATGGAATACTTGCATTTACAATTCATGATGCTCCCAGGTTAACACATTTTTGTGGTATATTGTTACTTTCTTTTGTTCCTTAATATTTTATATTTCTGTTGAAAATATCATGTATTATTTTTAATTGTAATTCTAATTTGCTACACCAATTCATATATCATGTAGGTCTTCAAACAAAGGGTAAATTTGTAAGTCCTGTTTGCGGTCCCAGGATAAAATCTCGTCGTTCAAGGAGTTTAGAAAAGGAAGTGTTCAATGAGTATATGCACCTTCTGCCTAAGAACCATAGTTATCGAACTACAGACAAAGAAAAATTTAATGGTAAAGAAGAGAATGGAAAAAAACCACAAAGAATGACACCTCACCTATGGAATTTGGAATATAATAGAAACCGTAAAGGTATGCCAAATTTTTGTTTTTACTGAATTATGTTCAGCGCGATATGTTATACCTATATTGATTAATTAGTGTTAATTTGATTTTGTTGATGTTTCATGAATGTCGTTAAGGCATGAATGGGCTTCTATGAGGAATAAAAATTTACCCGATTCAATTCAGTAGGTTGCCATACTACGAGCACCTGTAAATAGTTCATTTGTTTGATACAATGCATATCAGAAAGAACATAACAGAAATGTTATGGCAAATATTAGATGGAAGGACTGACAAAGAAAAAATTGGAAAGATTTGTAGTGACATCCAAGAAGCTAATCACACATTGCAAAGTGTGATAGTTAATTCTAATGGCGATGTCCGTCAACAGAATATTAGTCTTCCTTGGTGCTTGACAGAGAAACAGAGCAATATTGTAAAAGAGGTCATCAAAAAAATAGGTTTCTGACAGTTTTTGCGTCAAACATAAAGAATATCTTGACGAAAAAAGGTTATTTTGTTGGGGTTAAAACACATGATTGGCATACATTCATTAAGGTAATTATGAGTCTATAATATATTTCATTATCGGTATGCACTATTTTATTAATTTTATTCTCTTATTTTGAAATAAATATTAATAATTATGTGTTTTTTGATACAGTATGTTCTACCTTTATCTCTCCCAGATGACTTTGACAACAACATAAAACATATCATTTATGTTCTTGGAAAATACATGAGGTAAGTAATGTTTTACATGGAAAATGTACTTGGTCTGTGGTTTGTGGCGGAACTTATTAACATATTATGTTTTTCCCGCAATTATTATATATGCCTTGATATTATTTTATTGCATCATTTGTAGGTGGCTTTCATCAAAAGAAATCCATAAAGAAGATATAAGGCATTGGAAGAGAGAAATTCCCCGACTAATGTGTGAAATGGAACAATATCTACCTCCAGCATTTTTCAATGCACAAGAACACTACCTCATACACCAAGTTGAGGAGATTGAATTATGTGGACCAATACACACAAGGTCGATGTGGATGGTGGAGAGGCAATTGAAGTCATTGAAGGATTTTGTTAGATAAAGAGCACATCTCGAGGGTTCTATGGTTGAAGGATATATGGTATATCAATGCATGGTGTATATTAGTGAATATCTACCTAAATTAGCAGAAAATATGAATGTGCCTCGCATTTGGCATCTCGACTCCATCCACAAATTTGAAGGGGAGGTCCTATTGGGGAGAGGTACATTGAGGACTGTGAAAGGTAATTATTATATGTTGTTGAATTAATATATTACACATGTATTTTTTCCAATTTTATATTATCATACTGTTTTTTAACCTTTTTTTAATAATTATGCATTTTAAACTATATTAAACTATGTGCCTTTAATGATATCTAATCAATGATATTGAATTGTTATTTTTTCCTATAGTTGGTCGAGTGTGGGATGCTTTACATTTATACATTGCAAACAACCTTGATTGGATGGAGCATTGGATAAAAGATTGTGAAGAAAACTTCGGTAGGTTATCATGGGAAGGGGTCAGTAACATGATTAAAACAGCTCATCGTATTCGACATCAATTTCCTGAACTTACGTCACAAAGGGAAGTTGATTTAGCCCATGGTTTAAAAGATAAAAAGGCAAGTAAATTGTTTTCCCACATTTTTTCTAGTTACTTCGATCCATTTTTCAAATTAAATTTCATTTGTTTAAGTTTTCAATTATATTTACTAAGTCCTATATTACGTTTATTAATTCACAATGTATTTTTAACTTGTTGTCAATGTTGCAGTTGAAACATCACAAGGCTATGTGGTGTAATGGTCGTAAATTTCGTATCAAAAAGTTGGATGATAACAGGAAAACCTCGGATTGTGGGATAACTACAGTGTTTAAGGTCACCAATGTTTCCTCTAGAAGTGATAGACATCAAGAAGAAACTGAGAATAGGTACTATGAGCGTTTGGAGGACATTATTGAGTGTGATTTTAATTCCTTTAAAATAGTTTTGTTTGAGGTGAAGTGGTATAGGCTACGGATGCATGAACGTGATCCTGAAAGAACTGTTATTGAGCATTCTAATGGATTTACCATGGTTAATACAAGGGCATTTGAACCAGTTACAGAGCCTTATGTTCTTCCAAGTCAGTGTGAGCAAGTCTACTACTCCAAGGTACTAGGTAAAGCAGGTTGGTCATACGTTGTTCGATACGATCCAAGAGGAAGGCCAGTAAAGTATACTCATGTACTAGATGATGAAGATAATCACGAAGAAGAAGAAGATGATGATGATTTAGATCAGGTTGCATTCGATGTGTTAGATGAAGAAGTTGAAGAGGTTGATCATGCAAATGTAGTAGACGATGATCTCATTGACGATATGGATGACTATATTAGCGAAGATGACTTTGATGATGATGACGATGTGAATGATCCTTTCATCAATATCTATTCAGAACCAGATCCTGATACAGATGTTGAGTTGGATGAAGAAGAAGATGAATGATATTTAATTGTTGAAAAGTAGAGGTACGCAATGTTTATAGGTTAAAGTAAATGCACTCACCATATGTTCATTTTGTTGATTAACTTGGTTATATTTGAAAATTAGTTTTCTAATCTTATGTTCTACATGTGCAGTAGCGTGGGTGTTCCAGGAGGTTGTAGTGGTAATGGTTTGAATCGAACATCTGTTGATTGAGCAAGATACGAAATGAAGTTATAGGATTTATGTGTTAATTTCTAGGTTATTTCAATTACTAATTAGTGGATTTGTATAATGTAAAGGATGTTTGGCATTTAGGTTCTTGATGTGTTTTTTACGAATATATTATTCATTGTTAATGACCCTCTGAGCCATCTTGGTTTGAGTTCAAGTGCAGTTTGTTTATATGTTATTCTTTTAATTTTTTTAAATTCAATCAATCAAGTATTTTTTCTTGAGATAAATTGTTACTTTAATAAGTCTTTTTTCCTTTGAAAAGACTTATGGACGTGCTATTTTTTAATCTATGTTGAGTGACAAAAAAAACTTTTCAATATTTTTCATGGAGGTTCCCTTGTCCCATGTTCCATCTATGTCACAAAATAGCTCTATCCGAAATCAATGTCACTTAGCTCACTATATCTTGTCCTCCTCAACATGCTAGGATAGTACATTAACACAAGATAATCAACTTCAATCCAAGTTCACAAAAAGTACCTCTCCAATTTCTAGGACATCCCTTTAAATATGACTCAACTCTACACAAACTCTATATGACTTCACAACACCCACCATTTAGATGCATCATCAATCATATCTATGATATCCCTTAGACCATGCAAGGTCAAATAATATTAAATGCCCATGTTCTTCATTTTACACTTCAAGGTAACTTATCCATGGCTATAGAGTGAAGGAGCTAATCCTTAATGCATGGAAACTTTAGAAATATGGATATAGAGTGAAGGAGCTAAAGTTTTAATTTCCAATCATATATTTGACTCTTCTTGTTGTTAACTTTCTCTCCTATTGCACATAAGAATTTTTCCAGGATTGTTTGAAATCTCTCAACAATAATGGTGGAAGCACCCCCAACTAGAATCATGGAATCAATAAACTATGAATAGTTGATTCCTCTAACCCCCTTGGCTATGCTTATCCCTTGAATATTCTTTGCAATTATCTCTTTATACAAGTTCCTATTAATGAATCTACCATATTGAGAAACATAGGAAATAATGGATAAGATATATAATGAATATAATGGATAATTACAAACCAAGCTACTCTAATTTTGAATTATGTTGGGACATAATCAAGGACTTCTTTAAAATGATTTAGAGTATGGAAAGGGAATTTTTGCATGATTTTTTTGGTTAAAATAGAAAGGGACAATAGAACACCTGTCATTGGTAAGTGCTTGAAACTAATGTACTGGGTCTATAGAATTGGGATCAAGATGCACAACATAAATTCCATTGAGAAGGAAAGACCTAAGGTTAAATGTGTGAAAATGAATCTTGCAGGTCATTGCCAAGTATCCTTTATGTAGAAAGAATGGCATTTTGCAAGAATAGGAAAGGCTACAGTTTAACCAAATGAACGAAGTGTTGTGAGGAAACATTAATATTATGACTATTAAGATTAATATTTTTGCAATGCTATATGCAAAAAGGGAGAACCCAAGTATCCTTGTTGCAAAGAAAAATGCTCACTCAACCATAGGTGTAGAACCAAAGAACTATATAATTGCGAGGGAGACAATTCCATTGTGTCATGAACCAACGTCAATTTTTTATCTCATAAAATGCACAAAGTCCTAAATATACACCTCCAAACCCTATGCACAACTCTATGTTGGAAAAGGGAGAACCTAAGTATTTTAGGTGCAAAGAAAAATGGGAACCCTACCATAAATGCAGAATCAATGAACTATACTATTGTGAGGGAGATAATGCCGACAACAACAATTTAGCAAGATTAGTTGATTCATAATTGACTTGAATGATGAAGGTGAATACAATTTGTTAGTTGACATAGTTGTGAAAAAGGGAGAATCTACCCCATGTTCAAAGATGCGATTTACATCCATCACTTACATCCAACAATTAGTAGTAAGGCAATATTATTTGAGAATGTAGCCATCAATCAAAGGGGGGTCTCATTTAAACCTACAAAAGGAGATCTTAAATTTGTTCCTCCTAACCTATGATGCCTTCTTGATAGGTCTCACAACCAAAGCAGAGACAATAGGTAAGAATTTTTAGGAAAATTACAAAAGCAAAAAAGACATTTTGAGATTTTCACTAGCAATGATTAAAGGAATTCTATAATGTCACTAAAACACTAATATTTTTAATATATCCCACCAAATACCAATTAATATGGTTGTATACAACCAAGAGATAATAGGGACATCAACTTGTTCTAAAGTGTATTTTCAAACACTAGATTTTAAAGTACAAATGAGATTTAATGCTTTACAACTTGGTGGAATGGACATAGTACTATATATATTATTATTGAATTAATATATATTATAATTTTTTAAACAACAAACAAAACATAACTGAAACATACCTGTCGAGCTTGGCCAAAATGATTTGTTTCTCTGTTGGGTTTGACGGCACCCCCTGCATGCAACCGGCTCTTGGGACATGTCCTCCTTCACTGTGAAACTTCCATCGGTCTTTTGGTGGCACTCGGTCTGGAAGTGTCCTCATTGCACTCTGCTATGAGTCTTTAATGTGCATGTTCCACTTGGTTTTTGGTTGCACCCGCTCCGGCATTGTCCTCATTTCGGTTTGCTACGAGGGCTATTGAAGTTGGTTTCTTTGTGGTACCCGCTCCGGCTGTGTCTGCATATCCCCGCAGACCCTCAATGGCAACCATAAGTTGAAACCCTCCTCTATTGAGTAGAATCTATGCATTTTTGGGTGCGAATTAGGTGGTTTTGATTTCATTTGCTAATTAGGTGGTTTTGATTTTATTTCGAATCTCTAGATATTCATATTGTTTTCTAAATTATTTGAGGCTGACTTGCTTCGAATCATATTTTAGAATGTGCCTAGTACTCGCCTTCCGTACCACCCATAGCACATAGAGTTGAGGTCAGAGGGTAAGGAAGGATAGGTGATGGCTGAGTATGAAAATGTCTAGTTGAATCTACTCCTAATCATTGGAAACACATTATGTCATGGATTATCATTTTTCAGGTTAATTAGCCCCCACCTCACTCACACGAATGGATTATCGGTTTTCTAAATGTTTGCAGGGTAGGGTTGGGATGATAAAGAATTCATCATGCAGCAATTATGCCAAGCCTTTTGGGGCTACCTTGCAACCTAAATCAAGTCCCATATTTCTTATATTGAATAGAAGTAATGGAATTAGTACAGTGTGATCAAAATCAGACAGCTTAAATTGGTTAGGTTGCAAAGCAGTCCATTCCCTAAAAAACAAATTGAAGTGGCATGGGTTTTGTAAATTTTTCTGATTTTTCTGCTTGCTAGTTTATGTCAACATTTCAGTGGTTTTCATTTACAGCCGGTTTTGCATAGGATGCAAACTACTTATGAAATTTTATCAGACAATTAAACACGCTGAAAATTCATACTAACAGACAGAAAATAAATATTGAACATGCACACCATAAAAAGATAGACTCAGAAATTTTTGGCAACTGTGCCCTAGAAAAACCCCCACAGGGAAAACCAGCAAGAGAGAGAGAGATTCTTATTTCTTCAGTAAATATTAGTACATAAATTTTACAGCATAAATTTTACTTATCTCCACAATGAAATTTCACCCATCAATTTATCTTGAAAACTGTACCAAACTGCAACCTCAATTTATGTGCATGGGTGCCTCAATTTCTGTGATGAAAGTACAGTGACTATAAAGTACAGTCCACCTCGAAATCTGTGCAAAATACTATATCAAAATATGTGCCTCAAATATGCCTTGAAATGTGTGCAGCAGTTCTTGAAATCTGTGCCACTCAAACTCCTCAAAAATCGTGCTGAGTATTTCGGGAAATGTGCCAAGAATGTACCTCAAGCTACGTGCAAACAGTCTCGGTAATGGTGCCCAGATTTACCTCGAAACTTGTGCCCATATTGTCTCAAAATTCATGCCAATAATGACTACTATACCAACATACCTCAGGATGTGTGCCCAGTCAACTACCTCGATTTTTGTGCTGTATGGACAACATTACATGCTGTTGTACACTACCTTGAATTATGTGCAACTGTGGCTGCCTCGGGATGTGTGCCTGGTGAAGAAAATAAAACTAGGAATCTGTACTGTGCATTAAATGCCCAGTTGATGCCTCAAAAATTGTGCTAAGAGAAAACTTCCCTTATAGTCTGCCTCGATATTCGTGCCCTTCTCCAAGCTCTTCTCTCTTCTCTCTTTTTCTCAAGAATGAGTCAAAATGCCTCCCTCAAGCCTTTTAAATCAAATCCTAGGGTTTCCTAAATCTAGTGGTTGAGATTGATTTAGATCAATGGATGAAATTAAATGCTCCATTTATTTCTCATAAATAAATAATTTCACTTACCCACTTAAATTTATCAAAAGTGACTTTGATGTTATAAAGTCTCATTAAGTGCAATTAATGTGAGGGTCACCTTTTTCCCCCTTCTAAGTGACATTAGGCAAATGTCACTTGGGGAACACTTCCCTCGGTACAAAAACTAACACTCCCTCTTACCGAGGAAGGTGTTCTGCACCACTCCCAACTTGTCTCTGAAGAAGACAAACTTGCCCCTCCCCAAAGATTTCGTCAAGATATCTGCTACCTGCTCATCAGTGGAAATATACTGCAACTCAACTGCTCCTCTCTGGACGTAGTCTCGGATGAAATGGTATCTGATCTCAATGTGCTCTGACCTGTCATGGAACACCGGATTCTCAGAGAGATGAATGCAACTCTGATTGTCACAATAGATCACTGTAGGTCTAAGCTCCTGATCAAATAAATCTACCAATAACTTGCGAAGCCACAGTGCCTCGCAAGTAACCGGACTAGCTTCCATGTACTCAGCCTCGGCAAAAATTAATGCAACGGACTTCTGTTTCTGACTGAACCACGACACTGTTGTCGAGCTCAAACTGAAGCAACAACCGAAAGTGCTCTTTCGATTCCTCACACAACCTGCCCAGTCTAAATCTGTGAAATCGACCAAGCTGACTCCACCCGAACCCCTGTAGTCCAAACAATAATCCATTGTACCTGCTAGGTATCTCAGTACATGTTTTGCGGCAGTCCAATGTACACTCCTAGGCTCCACCATGAACTGGCTAAGAGTGTTCACCGCAAAACACAAGTCTGGCTTGGTGTTGACCAGATACATCAACGATCCAACAAGCTGACGGTAAAGTGTAGGATCCACCAACTTACCCTCAAAAGCATGAAGTTGCTTCCAATTGGTGATCATCGATGTAGACATAGGCCTGCAGTCATCCATCCGAAATCTCTTTAGAATATCAATTGCATACTTCCCCTGTCCCAGTAAAATATGTCTAGGCTCCTGCCAAACCTCCATCCCCAAGTAGTAATGCATCAGCCCAATATCAGTCATCTCATACTCAGCTACAAGGTCTATCTTGCAATACACAATGAGACGTTCATCTCCAGTGATAAACAAGTCATCAACATATAACAGAAGAATGAGAGGATCTCCACCAACCACAATGTATTAAAGGTTGGGATCAGCCTCACTCTTATGAAATCCTATCAAAGTCAAGTATGCATCGATCCTGGAGTACCAAGCTCTAGGAGCTTGCTTCAGTCCATACAAGGATTTCCTCAGCCTGCACACATGAGAATCTCTCCCATGAATCTCGAATCCTTGTGGCTGCTCTAAGTACACCTCCTCCTGCAGAAGACCATTGAGAAATGCGGTCTTCACATCCATCTGGTGGATCTTCCAACCCATCTCTACTGCTATAGATATCATTGATATGATGGAAGAATACCAAGCAACTAGCGCAAAAGTCTCATCATAGTCAACTCCCTTAACCTGTGAAAACCCCGGAGCCACAAACCGAGCCTTGTACTTCTCCACACTACCATCTGTAGCATGCTTTATCTTGTAAATCCACTTGGAAGTCACAACTGACTTCCCCTCAGGTCTCGGCACTATCTCCCAAGCATCATTATTCATGATGGAATGGTGCTCTTCCATCATGGCATCTCTCCATACCTAATGCTGAGAAGCCTCCTCAAATGTGGAAGGCTCAGAGTCATGAAGACTCGCAACAAGAGCCATCCTCAATCTGTCTGGCATCACTACTGCCCTGATCTCCTCCTTGGGTCTACCAAATGCCTCTACTTCCTTCAAGGTGTCTTGAAGCCACTTAGGCTTCCTCTTCCTTAAAGGCTCCTCCCATACTGGTCTATCCTCATCTGAGGAACTCCCAGAAGTAGAAGGTCCAACACCCCGAGGACTAGTGACTGATGAACCAGTCCCTGAAGAACCTGAACCTATACCTATCCCTGAACCTGTCCCTGAAATACCTGTCACCTGAACCACTGAACCTGTAGAAGCTGTGCCTGTACTCTGTGATCCTGTCACTCCAGAAACCTATGGACCTGAAACCTGTATCGAAGAAGCCTGTTTCAACTGAGGTGTGGGAGCTGGTGGCTCCCGCTGCTCCATCTCTCTCAACTTCTTAAAGGCTCTCTCCTCATCAAACTTCACCTCCCGCCTAACAACAACTCTCTTCTGGCCAGGTAGGTAAAGCCAATAGGCATTCGAAGTCTTATCATATCCCACAAATATGCCTCTCTCAGCAGTGGGCTCAAACTTCGTCCTCTTCTCAGAAGGGACGTGAGAGTAAGTCAAAGAACCAAATATACGAAAGTGGCTCACCTCAGGCTTCTTGCCTGTGTACATCTGCTCTAGAGTCTTCCTCCCCAAAGCACGGTGAGGACTCCTTTTATGCAGATACACTGCAGTGCTGCATGCCTCTTCCCATAGAAAGAACAGTAATTGTTCGGGTACACAGGTTACTCCCAAAAGACCAAACACCTAGAGAAACCACTTCACACAAACAAATCACAGATTGATACACCGATGTTTTGACGTGGTTTAAACCCTCGTGAGGGAAACACTCCATGGCCCTGGCCAAATAGCTTCTACGGGACAATTTATTATGCAAAGAAAGAAAGTTACAAATGAGCTTCTCATAATCGATCAACTTTCCAATGACCCTCCATGCTCTTTAAATAGAGATCATGGACCAATCAGGTATTAAGCCACGGATCAAGGGTAGGTATGATCTAAGAGAATTTGAGCCGTCGAATCACTCTATGTCGGGAACATATCGTGACCGTCGGATTAAGTATTTACAAATGCATACTAATGCATACTAAAGAAACACACTTTACGTAACGGAACTATTACACAAGTTGATCTTAACTAACTCTTAAGTATCTAAATATCCTAACATCCCCCCTTAAGAACAACTTGGGATAGGATTGAAGGATTTACAAAAGTGACACTATTAGAAGAAGGAAGGAGGCATTAGAGCCTATCTCCCCTTAATGACAAGTTCCTGAACTCCTAACATAGATTGAAGTTTAGAAAAATTTGCTTCTGTAAGAGACTTGGTGAAGATGTCTGCAACTTGGTCATCTGTAGGGAAAAAGAGCACTTCAAGAACACGATCATGAACAAGATTTATGATGAAGTGCATATGTAGCTCAATGTGTTTGTTGTGTTGATGTAGAACTGGATCTTTGGCAAGCTTGATGGCACTTTGATTGTCGCACCAAAGTGGAGTAGGCTGCTATTGCTCGAATCCAAACTCTGAAAGGATCTGTCGAAGCCATAAAGCTTCCTGACTGGCATTAACTGCGGCTTGATATTCTACCTCTACTAAAGAAAGAGCAAGAGCTTGTTGTTTCTTACAAGCCCAAGTGATAGGTCCAGATCCCAGACTGAAAACATAACCTACAGTAGACTTCCAATCATTAGGATCGCTGGCCCAATCTGAATCAGTGAAACCAACCAACAAAGGTTCCCCCCCTATACTGTAATGAATCCCAAACTTAATTGTACCTCGAATATATTGAAGTATTCTTTTAGTTTCTTTCCAATGAATTTCATGAGGTGTTTGCATATAACGGGCAACACGACCAACGACAAAGGAAAGGTCAGGACAGGAATGAGTCAAGTATAAGAGACTACCAACAAGCTAAGAATACAAGGTGGCATCTACTTTAGGTGAAGTATAAGTGGCAAAAATTTTGACTCCAGACTGGAAGGGAGAAGGGCAGGTGTACAATCTTCCATGTGAAAGAGACAAAGAAGGTCACAAGCATACTTAGACTGAGAAAGAAAGATTCCTTCTTTGGTTTGCAAGACTTGGAGACCAAGAAAATAATGCAAATGTCCTAAGTCTGACATTTCAAAAATTTTCTTAAGACTCGATTTCACATGGGTTATAAGCTTAGGGTCACTACCAGTAAGAATAAGGTCATCAACATATAGAACAAGTATGATAAGATGGTTTCCTACTTTCTTGGTATAGACATTGGGGTCAGAATGGCATCTAGAAAAACCAGTGTCAAGAAGAAAGCTATCCATTTTGGCATACCAAGCTCTAGGAGCTTTCTTAAGGCCATATAAGGATTTCTTAAGGTGACAGACAAGGCTAGAGTTATTCTAAACATATCCAGAGGGTTGTTCCATGTAAATTTCCTCGTGTAAATCACCATGTAAGAAGGCAGACCTGACATCCATTTGATGGACTTCCCAGTTATGTAAGGTTGCAAGGGAAAGAACAAGGTGGATGGAGTTCATTTTTGCGACAGTAGCAAAGGTTTCATTGTAGTTAATCCCTTCAACTTGGGAAAAACCTTTGGCAACTAACCTTGCCTTAAGTCTTTCAACACTTCCATCTGATGCATACTTAGTTCTGTAGACCCATTTACATCTGACAAGTTTTCTTCCTTTTGGAAGAGGTACAAGATCCCAAGTATCGTTCACCATTAAGGAACGATATTCTTCATCCATAGCTGCATCCCAATTTGGATTTCCTGAAGCTTCTGCAAAGGTTTCTGGATCATGATTCTCATAAACTTGAGCCAAAAGAGAAGAGGCTCGCTGAAACTGAGAACGTGTTCGACGTTGATCTCTAGGATCACCGGCAAGATCACCAGTTGCTTCACATGTTGAACGGACCCATCGAGGAAGCACTTGTGCTAGTGCAACTAGAGGAACATGAGCAGGCGGAGGTGGATTTTCATCCTCACTGTCATCATCAGAAACTGGAGTTGGAAATCTGTCAAGGAAGTTGGAAGAAGAAGAAGAAGGCACAATCGCCGAATCAGGCTCGCAGGCCAAAGATGGCACAATCACCGAGTTAGGCTCGCAGGCCAAGAGATTTTCATCAAATTTAACATCTCTTCTAATGATTACATCATGAAAATGTGGTTGAAGAAGTCTATAACCTTTTACATCTTCAAAATATCCAACAAATATGCACTTTTCACTTTTAGGCTGCAATGCTTTTCGTTTTTCATCCGGAATGTGAGCCCATGCTTCACTACCAAACACACGGAAGTGACTTACATCTGGTTTAATTTTACTCCGTGCTTCTTCCGGTGTGATACCTTGTAATGCTTTAGTGGGGGTGCGATTAACTATGTAATTTGCACAATTAATGGCTTTAGCCCAAAATTGAAGACTTAGTCCCTTAGATTGGATCATACAATTAGCCATTTCTTTTAAAGTGTGGTTCTTCCGTTCACTAGGAAGGTATTTCTCGACACATATCTGCTAGACAATTCTTCTTCTTGGGATCATCATCATCGATGCATCGTCATCATCATAGTCACTGCTGCTGCTATCTCAACCAATCTCTGACTCTACTCGTCATAGGAAGTTCTACAGAGCCATTCCTTTTTCATACTGGATGTAGGCCCACCACCTGCAGGTCTTCATCATCTGTGCGAACGGTCTGATAGAGGTGGCCTCATAGGACTAATTTTATGTGCAAATGCAATACTGGAAAGAGTATCCCAGGAACATTTATGTGCCTAAGCACGACCGGCAAGATCTCCCAGGACTGATTACATGCATCTCCTCCACAATACCTTTAAAAAGTATCCCAGGAACATTTATGTGCCGCAGCACAACCGACAAGATCTATAAAGAGCATCCCAGTACTTATTACGAGCACACAGCTCAACCTCTCAGATCTCTAGGACTGATTACATGTGGATAGACAAAACCTTTAAAGAGCATCCCAGGAACATTTATGTGCCACAGCACAACCGACAAGATCTCTAAAGAGCATCTCAGGACTAATTACGAGCACACAGCTCAACCTCTCGGATCTCCAGGACTGATTACATGTCTCCGTAGTAATACCTCATCCCAGGACTGATTACGAGCACACAACTCAACCTATCAGATATCTGAGGATTGATTACATACTACATAGCAATACCAGAAAGAGTACCCCAGGAACATTTATGTGCCGCAGCACGACCGACAAGATCTCCCAGGACTGATTACATGCTATTTGCACAACCTGCCACATATCATCTCTGCCACATATCATCTCTGACCTCCAAGTATCAACCTGATACTCATGATCCAACAGATCATCATCGCACGAGGCATCGTCCTGATGCCCATGATCATACTGATCATAATCACTTGTACCATCCTGGTACATATCATCTGGAGCAACATCCTGAAGCTCATCATCATGATCAACCTGATCATACAATGCATCCACCTGATGCACACCAAGTATCTACCTGATACATATCATCATACATGATCCACCTGATCATACAGTGTATCCACCTGATACAAATACAAATACATGATACATATCAACATACATGATCTACCTGATCATACAATGTATCCACCTGATACATATACAGATACATGGTCCAAGCATCCAACATGATGCATATACAAATACATACAAATGATCCAACCGATCATATCCAGCATCCAACATGATGCGTACATGCATATAAATATAAATGATCCAACTGATCATATCCAGCATCAACATGATGCGTACATACATACAAATATAAATGATCCAACTGATCATATCCAGCATCCAACATGATGCATATACAGAGCAGTAACTAGAGCATCATCCTTATGCTCATCATCCAGCGCTTATATCCATAGCCATGTGAAGGATCCTCCTTCCAACATGCTTGGAATGGCTTCAGCAAATGTGTCCATCAATTTTTCCTCGAAGTGTCATCAATCTGAAGAACACCAAGCCTCTCCCTGAAGTACTTGAACTTCACCCTGGCTAGTGGCTTCATCAGCACATCTGCAATCTGCTCATCCATCGCAATGTACAGGAGCTTCACAGCTCCTCTTTGCACCATATCCCTGATATAGTGATATTTGATCTCTATGTGTTTCGACCTGTCATGAAACACTGGGTTCTCGGATAGCTTCACACAACTCTAGTTATCACAAAAGATACCATTAGCATCCAACGGGAAATCAAATAACTCAGACAATAGCTTCTGTAGCCATACTGCCTCACAACTAGCTGAACAGGCTGCAACATACTCTACCTCAGCTGTACTCAGTGCTACGCAGGACTGCTTCCTACTAAACCAAGAGATCACACCTGATCCCATACTGAAGCAGCACCCAGATGTGCTCTTCCTATCTGCAGCACTGCCTGCCCAATCTGAATCAACATAACCCTGCAGGTTAAACTTTTGATTCGCTTCATACTTGAGCCCATAATCCACTGTACCCTTCAGGTACCTCAGAACATGCTTTACAACAACCAGGTGAACACTCCTCGGATCTATCAGGAACTGACTCAATGTGTTCACAGCAAAGCAAATATCTGGTCTCGTGTTCGTCAGGTACATTAAGGACCCAATCATCTAACAATACATAGAGACATCAACCGGATCAGATGAAGCATCACATAGAAGCTTTAGATTCGATGCCATGGGTGTGGCCATGGCCTTGCAATCCATCATCCCGAATCTCTTCAGGATATCTACTGTGTACTTCCCTTGACCAAGGAAGATCCCACCTGAATTCTGCCACATCTCCATACCTAGGAAATAATGCATCATTCCCAAATATTTCATATCGAACTCAGCAGCAAGCTTCCTCTTAGTATCTGCAATCAATCTGTCATCTCCTGTTACAAATAAGTCATCCACGTATAGAAGTAGAATCACAGGATTTCCTTCCTCAACCTTGTAGTAAAGGTTGGAATCCGCTTTACTCTTGGTAAAGCCCAAACTAGATAGGAAAGCTGTCTATCTATCATACCAAGTTCTGCATATATATATGACTCCCTGTCATGTGTCTCAGAACTAAGTGGCTACTCCACATACACTTCTTCTTCAACTACACCATTCAAGAAAGTTGTCTTGAAATCCATCTGGTGTATCTTCTATTTCATCACTTTTATATTTCTCTATGATGCCATCTGCAGCGTGCTTGATCTGATAGATCCATATGGAAGTCATAACAAACTTCCCTTTAGGTCTTGGGACTACATCTCAAACATCATACTTCATGATCGACGGATCATGGCATTCTTCCCATATCCTGGGAACTTCAATATTTTCAATAGATAATTTTGTTGCTGAACAAATGTTGTAGTCCTTCTTTTGTAGGTGAAGGTATACGATCTTTCCTACAAGACAAGTTAAATTGCATGATTAGAAACATCTCATAATTTTCAAACAAATTCTTACACATAAAGAAATATGTCATACAGTCATGCAATTATCTTAGCCAATGCATCAATTCAACATTTATCCATGTTCCATAACTTTCTAGATGCCTTCCAGTCTCTACCAGAACATTGTTAAGAGTGTGCACAACTCCCAACATGTCAGCAAAGAGGTTTCATTCTAGATAAGTAGCAATGGAATGTTGTACAGTGCCATAGGCCACTTACCCATGTATATTAGTAGTATACTGTTCATCAATGCAACTATTCTAATATGCATAATGCATATCCTAAATCTAGGAACATGAGCATATACATCATTGAACAATTTTATTTAAACAAACAAATATGCAAGAAATGATAATTAAAATACTTATCTTTGTTTGTTTGTTGGGTGGACTCCCTCTAAGTCTTTGCTTCCTTGAAGGAGCTGCTGGAGTCCTAATCTGAAGTAGCTTCTTCTTATACCTTTCTGTTGTAGAGAGATGGTCAACTCCCTCTGAATATATGCATCCTTGCAGAAACCACTGGAGTGTGCTTCCTCTTGATCTTTGCTTCCTGGATTACCTATTCTTGAACTTATATTCATTCTCGATCCCTATGCATGCTTGTTAGTATCATCATTGTGTTATCCTCGAGGTCTCATACATACACATACATTCATTAGTATATTCTCAATACTATCAGAACACGATAATCTCAAGCATGTATAGTCATGATCATTTCAAATAGAAATAATAAGCATTAGCATTCAAGGTTTATATATAGGACTCTTATGGTTAGTCATATCATAATATGCATATACCCATGATTATTCAAACCTATGACTTTATGAACAATCATCATCAATCATGCCATGCATACTTATATAAGAGATCCTATGATATAAGGAAAACATACCTGTTCACCATATTTGCTAGTTATGTCTAGCAATGTTTTCTTCAATGACCTGCATAACCCATAAGTTAACCTTTTCAAAAACCAAATCATACATACCTCCATGGAGAACTGGATGACATGGAACCACAAACATCTGAGTGGATGATTTCCAAGATGCCTTTTTCCTTGCTTTCACTGCTTGGAAATGCCTTCTTAATGTTCTTTCCTTTTGCACATCCTTTGCAAACACCTTCATGCATGGTCTTGATTTCAGGAAGACCTTCTACCATCTTACTTGCGATTGGTAATGCCCTGTAGTGAATATGTGCAAGTTTTCTATGCCAAATTTCACTTGGCTCCATGGAATCATGCACCATGGCATGTTCAGGTTGTCCTTTCAATTTATACAAACCTCCCTCTTGCTCTCCAATCACAACTGCATCATCTATGGTCTTTCCCTTTGGCCACATTAGGACTTGGCCATCCACAAATGCAACCCTCATAACTTTTTCATCCAATGTAGAGATGGAGAGTAAGTTCTTCTTGAGCCCAGGTACATAAAGGACTTCTTTCATCTTCAAAGATTTTCTAGAATCTAGGTTGTAGGAGGCTTCACCACTTCCTTTGATTGGGTATTGATAATCATCCCCAAGTTTCACCTTATGGGGTGATTCGTGTTCAGACAGATTTACAAAAGATTCTTTAAACCCAGTCATGTGTTTGGAAGCCCCACTATCAATTAACCAATCATTACAACCATGGGAGATAGTACCTGTGAGAGCAGAGATTAGAACATACTCTTCTTCACTTGATGAGTCATCATCACTTTCTGCCCTAGCCTTCTTCTTTGGAGGTTCATCATCTTCGGCAACATGAGCATGGTACCTTCTTTTGTTACCCTTCTTCTTCTTGCTGGAGTTGTTGCTGTTGTAGTTGTCCCTTTTGTTCTTGGGACATTTTGAAGCAAAGTGACCATTCTCATTACAAGTGAAACACCTTAGATCTTTCTTGTCTTTGTGAAAATGATGAGAAGATTTCTTCTTGTGATGGGATGGCTCCCTCTTGAACTTGCCCTTCTTAGTGTGAGCTGTGAGAGCTTGATCTTCATTTCCCATATTCTCTTCTCTTGCCACAAGCCTTGCTTCTTCTTGAGAACATTCCTCCCATAATCTGTTGAAGGAGATTAACTTCTTTCTGGCACAGATCCCCTGGATAAAAGAGTCCCATGACCTAGGTAGGACATTCAAAGTAGTCATAACAATTTCACCCTTCTCCACCATTTCATCTACAGCTTCAAGTTGTTCCTTGATCTGAGAGACCTTGGAGAAATAGGATTAAATGGTTTCTCCATTCGACATCTTGACCCCTTTCAATTCATTCCGTAGGGTCATCTTCCGATTTATGTTCTTTCCTTCAAATAGCTTGGTCAAAGAGTCAAACATAGCCTTGGGTGTCTTTAGAGAAGACACATGGGGTATGAGATGGTCTTTGATAGAATCAGCAATGATTCTCTTTGCCTTGACCAAGTTCTTCTTATGCAATACCTTAGCCTCTTCATCCTGTGGGATAGGGATGCCTTCGTTTATATATGAGTCCAACTCATTCTCTTCCAGGATTAACCCAATCCTATACTTCCAAGCTCGAAGTTATCAACCCCTTCAAGCTTATCCTCAAGCTTGGTGTGGTGAGACATCTTAAAGAGTACTTCAAATGGAAATAGAAAAGATTTAGGTCTTACCACTTGAAATGCTGAAAACTAGATCTGGTCCCAGATTAGGGTTTGTTGGAAAAACCCTAAAAATTCAAAATATGAATTTCAACTTTCTGAAAGGATAGAAAGATGCGCCTTGATGCGCTGATCATCTTGGTGTATTCAGAATTTGAGATCAGCAAAGCTTTACCCTTCAGATTTGCCTTTTTGTCCTCCTGGGTTCAATGGGGAGAGCCCTGAATTAGGGGTTGAGTTTCCCGAAGATCTACCCAGCAAAAAATCTCGATCCAAAGCTCTAAACTTCGATTTTTGCAAGGAGCTTCCAGCTATGTCTTCAGATTTCAGAAATTCCTATTTTTGTGGAAACCCTAATTTTTAGGGCCAAATCTGAAAAATGCTCAGAATTGAATTCTGATTGGACAGATAGATTCGCCTTGATGAGTAGAGTCAATTTACTATACTTCTTTTCCAAAACCTGCGGAGAGAAACCCAATAAACAAGAAACTCAAGTTTTCGTCACTGCAAAATGTCTTCTTCTCAAGTTAGCTTTGAAACCATGTTAAAATTTGAGCATTAATTCACAATACTCTTGGATCTTTACTGAGAGAATAAAATATACAGTATATCAATGCATAACAATCACAATAAGCATCACAAGCATCACAAGAATCAAAATCATGAGAGACAAGAGACACAAAGTTTCCGTGGGGAAAACCCTAAGGTGAAAAACCCCACAACTTCCTCAGAGATAGAGAGAGCAATGGCTCAACCAAAGTACAACCAAAATACACTTGAGATAGTCTCCTAGAGCAGATGATCCTCCTCCTCACTAGTGCGCCACTTTCTGAGTGAGAGAAGTGTGTCTTTCCGAATGATCCAAATAGAGATCTCTCGATCTCTATTTATACTTAACCTGTTTGCCCAGTTACACTATGGGGCCGACTTGTCTATCTAGATACATCCATAATATAATATATATTTCAGGGCCGACCCCACACATGGTGGTCTAATAACCCATCGGCAAGTACACACACTTGCGACACTTGTCAATCCACATGACGACACTTCCTTATAGAGGAATAACACATCTCTAATAAGGGTACAATAAATATAAATAAAATACATAGATGAAATACATTCCAAAGTTACATATACATCAACAAGTAATGATAAGGAAATACAACATTACTATACAGGAGTTATACAATGTTTGTTTTTCATAAAACTAGGAAACATTCTATAATATACATGAGATATTATACAAAACTTTCTACTATTAATAATTATAGGATAGATACTGATGAACATATAATTACTACCTTTATCTATCGAATTCAATGGCAAATTGCCTATCCTGTAATCTATTCTTAATTTGCGTATCTATACTAGAGTACGATGCATAAAACAGCATGTGGAAAAATATAGATACTGGTTTATCAATTCAAATCATCATTTAAACTTTAACATTTAGACTTAAACAAATTTAGAATTGAATTCTTTTTCGAAAAACAGAAAACAGAGATTACTAATGACACAGACAAATCTAATAGCTGAGATAAGGTAGAAAATTTGTAAGAACCTAGGTAAATCTGTAGGGCAACAAACAGCCCAAGAAGACCAAGGATAATTTTAAGGACCCATACTTATTTAAAAGTGTATAAACCTTGGTGAATCTCACCAATTCTTAAAATGTCAACTATAAAATATTTGGCGATATTTTTCTAAAATTATTTCAATTTCTAAGGATTTTATATAGTTTATACAATAATTTGGCAAATTTTAGAGTGAAAAAAGTTTACCCTATCAAAATTGGGCGAAATTGGGCTTCAAGAAATGCAAATTGGCGAATCTTTTTTGGAAAAAAACATGGAAAAATAGCCCATGGGCTAAATTTCGCCCCTTAAATTATCCTTGAAGAAGACTGTTCCACCTAACCAATTCCTGAAAACAGTCAAGTACTTTCTTAGGACCCCCGAGCCTGTTCACTGAACCACCAGGAGAAAGAAACTCTAGAAATTAGGATCTCCACTTGCAATAGCACTAACTGTTGAATCTTCAAGAACTAGCAGTCCAATAGACCTGCACCAGCATCTCTGGTTCTTCTTGGCAATATGCAGACTTAAGATTGCACTCACAACTAGCCTCCCTATTCGAATCTCTCAGTGATCACCTGATGCACATGAGGAAATGTTTATGCAGAAAATATTGTGTAAGAGTTGCCTGCTCAATTCAAATTTGCCTTTTGTAGGCTACCTAGGCCTTTTCAGATGTTACTGGGTCATTAAATGAGCTTCCTACTCACTCCCTCCACCCGGGGGATAATGCCACATTTTTAGGGGTAGTTGTCCCATAACCAACAGCTAGTGGTGTGATGCAATTGCTGTCATCTGTCCATACCTTCCAATAGCTTCCATTCCTCCTAGTGGGTCAGTGAACACTCATTTAATAGTCTCCTTGGGTGTTTGTCTCCTAATTAATTTATTTAAATAATAATATTCAGTAATTACATTCATCCTTGATCAAAACTGATCATAATTACAAAACTTTGTAATTAAATTTAACATAAAGTATTTTGCAAATAAAATAATAATTTTCAAAAATTTGGGTAGGTGACACATGCAGTAAAAAAGAGGCATGACAAAGGTTTAAGAATACCAGACCGATAGATAGATTCAATATAATCGTCAATCATTTGATAAATGAGTTTTTTTCTTTCGACCATCATCTACATGCTATATTGCAATAACAAAGGGGATTCCAACAAAGACTTGGGGATGTCGACTAAAATATATACACATGTATTGATGTTTTTTCAACAATACACAATTATAATAAACTTTGATACACATGTATTGAAATTCTTTTCCATTTCTCTACTTTTGTTGTGGTGGAATTGGAAGTAGCAAACACATATTAATTTTTTTTTTTTTTTTTTAAACCATGGAAACCACAACCACCATACGACTGCTTCGCTCAAGCGACCGCTTTATCTAATGACTAGCGTGAAAACCACAAGTCAAGTCCATCCTTAGTGTTGATCTAGGAGAACGATCTGCCCAACAACAAGTAGTATTGTCACCATAAAAGACACGAGATTTGAAGGGATCTTGAGCCCCGTCTAGTTGGTACTTAGGTCTCCATCAAGTCAATCATAAAACCCCACTACTAGCTCCTAGCTTTGGGTCATATACGTAATGAATTTATGATTCACAATTAATTATTTTCATATAAACTTTATTAAAGCGTTGAAAACTTGAAAGTGAATGTTACTTTTAAATATTCCACGTAATAAGTTCTAATAACATTATACTTTGTTCTTAGTCGGTGTGTTCCATTAAAACCAACCCTTATCATAATGAAAAGTACAAAGTGGAAAATCAGATGTAAAAAATAAATTGCATTAATTCAAACGAAGTTGCGCCTCATATATTAAATAAAAAATATAAAAAATAAGCAAGCAAGTTGCTATACTATATGTCACAGAGTGAAAAAAAAATACTATATGTCAATTCATATGTCACATTATGAAGTTTAAATGACCTTCATGGATACAATGCACATTATGAAGTTTAAATGACCTTCATGGATACAATGCTTGTCTGCTTGAGATCATTAAAATAATCTAATAAGAAACATAATTTGTATTGAGTAAATACTCTTATGCATATTCGAGGACATGAGTCTACAAAATAAGTATATAAATTGATTTATATTCCTCACATCAATTTTGACAGATTTGTTGAATCCTTGACTATATAGTGTTTACATAAAGACTAACAAAGCTAGTGGATATGGTGCCACCTATCATTTTAATGTGGATATGGTGCTACCTATCATTTTATTTTAGATCATAATAACTTTGTTAAAGAGGGATTTGGATTATCCATGCACTTCACTTTTAGTACTTAGATCTTGTATACTTAAAAGTTCAACTTGAATATGTCAATTAAATATAGTCCAATCACCTACAATAAAAATGAAGTTATAAAACATAGCATCTCATTTTAATACCAATATATGTTTAAGAAGGGAGCATGATGATTTACATGTAGTTAGGTAACACGACTCATCTTGGTGTACACCAAGGAAACAAACAAAGGACATGAAAAGTATTTTTTTACTTTTGGATTTATGGCAAGGTGAGTTGGTACTAAGAATTGATACTTTTTAATTTATGGGAAGGTGAATTTGATATGAGGATTGACCTGAGTCATAGTATATCATATTGATTTATAGGTTAAGTGAGTTGAAGACTTAAAATGAAGGCTTCTTTTAAACATTTTATGTAATAAATTTGAATAATATCTATTATTTTAAAAACAAAGTTTTTTTTTAATGTTTTAAGTTATTATTTAATAAAGTTTATCATAAATTGGAAGCGGAAAATTATATTTTAAAATAAATAACAAATGTAATGGTTAAAATCAAAAGTATTAATTATATATATATATATATAAGTTAGACTAATTGAATTGATTTGTCATATTGAAATCATATTGATCGAAAATTTATGAATTCAAATATATCTGATTTCTTCACGGTTAAACATACATGTTTGTTCACCAATAACATCTACGTCAAGCACCATTACAAAATGGAAAAGATTTTTTCCTTAAAAAGTTTTATATGTAAAATGTGTTAATTGATGTGCCAATTCATACATAAAATTTATGATTATATTGTGTAAATGACTTATTTGAATTCTTGAACAGCGTTGGGATGTGGTGATTTTTCTATGTGACTAGTATAATTCTTAAATTTTGATAAAATGAAAAGGGAGATAATGAGAATATAATCTTATGCCATGCATTGAGATTTGATTGTAGGGATTGTGATAGAGTGTTGGCTATAACTGACTCAGAGGTTTTCTATAAGACCCAGGTTCTTCGTGGTTTCCCCTTGGACCAACAAAACCCCTTCACACTGGCCATTTCGGCAACAACCTGCAAGCAGGCTGAGGTCTCACCCGAGGTGTATCTAATGGGGTATTGCAGAATCAGATTTCCACAGTAAGTGATGAGCTGCTTGGATGGACATACTGCGCAACACCACAAAGGGTAAGTGCTGCGAGGTGAGACTGCGCAGCGATGGGCAACGCTGCGGTCCGCACTACTATGTCCTTCTACTGCAAGACTTCCACCGAAGCTGCGAACACTCCAACTCTATTCTACACTTGGATTATCTTGAAAATGCTTAAGGTACTGAAATGAATATCACTCATCCATTCATTCAGACGCTTAACTGTCTAGTCTTCTAACATTCGTTCGCTAACTCAAGATATCATAATTCAAACATAGCCGATTGATCTAATCCACAATTATACATTCCTTTGCTGCACATAAGAAAATACTTAACGAATTGACTGATTTATTGTCTTCATACACAAGAGTAAACATTCACCCTTCAACCATCCATGCGAAGCTTAACATATCATTTCCATACTTCTCTTAATGGCAAATGCATATAAAAGCTCTCTCATAACAGTATGCAAGGAAACATTTAGACATTCATTGACAGAAAACACAAGTAAGCATTCATTCATAAGCACAATCACATAACAAGATATTTAACGTGGTTCACTTCCCCAGGTGGGAAGCTACGTCCACAAGAACAGTTGGTAATATATTTCTTTAGAAGGGGATGGGGACAACCGTTCTTAGTCTGCGCACTCAGCCACAGACTATCCTTCTTCTAAAAAATAGGCCTCTGCGCACACAGCTGCAGATCCTTTACAATCTTCTCGACTCAAGAGATTTTACAATACAAAAGTCATACAAAGATTAACTCTAGCAACCAACTAGCCCCATCCCATACAAAATTGTCTTCTTTTATAGATCATGCCCGTAGTTTATGTCTTTACAAAGTGGAAGACCTAAACCCAAAAACCCTTAGGGTTTACAAACTGCGCCGGTTTCCCTAAACCGGCTTGCTGGCATCTGGTAGAGTCTGCTGCATCGTGGCAGTTTGCCACGTCTTCAATCCGTCGCTATCAGCCTTCCTGTCGCACACGTGCCAACAGATCGCCTCCTCTAAACCGTTCAGCTCTAACGATTTCGACCACCAAGCGTGCCAAGACGTCACTTTCTTCAACAATCTCGTGCATTGGCTTCCTTCCTTATTTGCTCATGTCCGCCGCTCGGCACTTCCAGAGCATCTTTCCAAAAATAGACCTTTACCGGTCCATCCGATATCTGCACCTGATCCATGTCCAGCACTCTGCTTTGTTGGTTCCACATGTCCTGTTTGCTTCACAGCACTGCTTCCTCGCAGCACTGGTCTTCGCGGTGCTTCCCAAAATTCAGATGCTGCACACAACTTCACAGCCCGATCAAAACTTGGGTGCTGCGCACATCTTCACAGCGTCCTCAATACTTAGACAAAATTGTCTTTCTGAGCTGCGCTTAGCTCAGATTTCCCTGCTTATCTCAAGAAGGTGTTTCCAAAACTTTGTCTCAACCTGGGCCCAACATGCCCCTAACACTTACATGTGGCTCGTCCCCGAGCCACTTACTGTTTCAGTTGTCTCACTTTGCTCCGCGACCAGTGGAATTAGTTTGGCCGCAAACTCATTATATACATTGAGCAACTGCTCCACTGCTTCTTTGGTATCCTTCTCAACTTGCTGAACTGTTTCAAGCAGCACTTGAGTTATTTCTTCTCTGATCTGTCCCTGTACCTGCTCCTGGTTTTCATGCAGTTCCTTCAGCTTGTCCTCTATCTGCTGCGACACCGCCATGGCATCCTCCAGGAGCTGCTGCGACTGATTATCCATCTCAGTATCTTTTTCTCGTAGTGCCTGGACTTCCTTCTTTAAGCCGAATATCTCCTTGTATCTCGGTAGCCTCTCCCTGGGTGGCAGAGCTTTGACCTCTGCGTCCAATTTTTTCAGCGCGGTCTATTTTTCCTTTACCACAGTCTTCACCTGCTGTAGCGCTTGATCCTCTTCAAGAGCAGTGAATGCCTTGGAAACTTGTTCCAACAGATCTTGGCACTGATTCATGCCACTCATTATGTTCTACGCAGCGGTAATGACTGCTTGTTCTCTCAACTACTGCTCGTTTAACGGTGTTTGCTCATTCAGCTTCTTTTGCAGTGCAGCGAGATTGGCCTTGTGGAGGATATCCTTATCCTGCATCTCCACCTTCAACGATTTGACCTTTTCGTTGATCCTCAGAACCTTGTCTGAAGGATCATCCTAGAGTTCTATGCCTTCAACATCCATGATGACAGTGGATATAGTATTTTCCAAATTTTTTCGGCGGTCCTATTCATCGCACAACTGCATGTTTGCGCACACTTCAAGCTATCTGTTTGCTGCAGTGAGCTCAGCTTGTGATTTCATCAACTCCACCGTTCGTTCATGCATCTCCTCAACAATCTGCGTGTGGATGAAGTGCAATCCTGGTAAGGGGATTTTTTCCAAGTCGAGCTCTACCTGCTCGACTCCCTTTGTGTCCAAGACCAACTGCTCTATCATTGGCAATGCAATAGCCAATGGGTCCACGTGGACAATTCTAGTCTTCGACGACAGCGTGATTGCTAGCTGTGGCGGTTCTTGCTGCGAGGTCCCTACTGACCTCCCTTCGGCTCTTGCTTCCCACGGCAAGGTAAGGCTTTTCTGGACATCGTCCATTTTCTTCATAAGGCCTTGCATTGCGAGCCGTGTCTTCTGCAGGTCATCCTGGATGACCATATCCTTCTTTTCTTTAGCCGCCATGAGCTCCTTCATTTGTTCTGAGACTGTTTTGGCTATCATCTCATAGTCATCATCATCATTCAGGACTGCCTCAGATTGAGTCTTTGTAGCCTTCATCTTCTTCCTTGCCTTCAGCTTCTGCAGAGTCTCTGGCTCTTTCCGCTTCCTAGTTTCTTCAACAATTGGGCATTCCAGCGGGATTGGCTCGTCCTCTTCAGAGTCTATCTCAACATCCATGACTTCCACACGGAAGTCGGTGGGCCAATCCATCATGAGGGCTTCAATGTCCTCCTCATACATGTGGTAGTTACCTGGGAACCACTTTGGTTTCTTCATTCTTGCCTTTGGTGAGATGAAGATACATCGCATGTTTGCGCTAAAGTCCAGAACGCGAATGTACTTTGACGTTATCTTCTTTGTGATGCGGGGTGTCTGGATAATCGCATCGTGCAGCTAAGTGTAATATTGGTATAACACCTCAGCTGTCGCATGCTGTCGCTCTACGATGACATTTGCCTAGAGGTTGGCATACCAAAATCCTCTGGGATCATTGCTTTCTATGTTAATACCCACATAGTCCCTTGGCTCCTTCCATCTGCAAAAGGCGATGAGGATGATGAGCCATGTGAAATGGAACTGTCCACCATTTTCCTGGATATCATTGAGTTCATCCAAGAACTCATTTAGAAGAAATTGACACCAATTGAACTCGGTGCCTTCAGCCGCTGCGGCACCAAGTAATACTGTGCCCGCAGGCACCTCCGGCGGCCTAGCCATTCTGAGGATTTTCCCTACAAGTAACTGGGTCACAAATCTTGTTGTTCTGTCCTCAATGTCTTCTATGGGAAAACCTCTTTTCCGCTTCAGCAATGGCTGGCTTTTCTTCATTTTCTCGACAGCTTCTTTTTCCTTTCTCTTCCCTTGGAAGAACTGCTTGGGATCCTTACCACGCTTGCTGAGACCTGTTATGCCGTGGATCAAGGCAATATTGACATCAGTGTTTTTATCTAGCCACAGGTATCCCTTGTGGGTTCACGCCATTAGCGTGCAAACCACAGCATTAACCTCCGCTGAACGATCAAAATGTGGCAGCCTAAGGAGGTTTAACAAGCCTGACGGAACTACCGGTGTCAGCCAGCTCTCGGCAACCAAGTTAGGTGTGCCCTTGGCATCTTTCTTCCAGCACATATACTGGTCAGGCTGGAACTGTGGGTACTTAGGCACGTGGGGCTCTTCCTTTTGCACGCCTAGGAGGTCAAAATATTCCCACTTGCAATTCAGAATCTTTCCAAGTAGGTTCTTGGCAACCTCTACATGCTTTGATATCGGCGACAATGGGATCTCATACTTGGCGCTCTTGACCAATTTGAAGACTGGGGCGTCCAACGCCCGTGGTGATATATATTCTTGTGTGAGTTTTAGTGGTTCTTTCTGAAAGACTGGCGATTTTTGTGCCGATGAGTCCATCTTTATGATCTTGGTTCGAGGTGCAGTTACGTCTTTTCCTTTATCTTTCCATTTTTCTTGCATGACCGGATTATGACGAGGTGATCTTCTGGATGCTTGACCTAGCTCAATTACAACCTTCTTGGTAGGGGTTTTCATTAACTCTGCAATTCCCCATACTGAAAGACTTCAAGTGCTTCTTCAATGGTCAGTTCTTCTTCTCTATAGGAGGGTTCGGACATTCACTGGTTAGCTAATAGCTTTGATAATCAAATGATAGAAGAATACTAGCTCGGGGAGTGATAGCAAGAAAATTCTAAGTGCAGAGTAACGCCCGCAAGTCATATAGCGGTGTTATTTATAGGCACAGCTAGGTCCTCCCCGCACCTCCCAATGGCTATATCTGCATTTAATGAGTTGTCCGTTGGCGGATTTGAGCAGATCCTTCCATCTTTTCCGTCGTCAGCATGTCCAGAACGGCTATCTTTCCTTTAAATGCTCGAGCGGTTCGTTGCAACGGTCACCTAATGGCTATATTTTTCCAACAGTAGTGTAACGACTATTTTTCTGAGTGATGCGCCAAGCTGCGCGGAAAGCCATCTGAAATCCTGTGCAGTTACTTCGCATTGCCAAAAAATTTCAACTACGCGACTTTCCTTTTTCTTTTCTTACTTCTCTTTTTCTTCTTCTTTTTTTTTTTCCTTCCACACAGCTTCAGCAGTGCTGCACGGTACACACATTGTTCTATTTAACATACATGTACAGACTCTTTGACATTTCCAGTATCCAATTTCAGCTATCCCTGACACTTGGAAATCTCTTTCTCTTCTTATCATTCAGGATGCTGCGAAGCAGGGCTGTCATGATACAGCTTCAGCCTGCTTCCATTTATCAAAGTGGGTAGAGTATCACCAGCTAAATTGGCTAACTGGACTGCACTAGTGTTAGTGACATGTATTACAGTATATGGACCAAGCCAATGCATTTTAAATTTACCAGGAAATTTCATGAATTTGCTGTCGTAAAGGAGGACTAGGTCACCTACCTGAAAGCAATTGTTCTTTATACGGCGATCATGCCAAGATTTCTCGCGGTCTTTCTCAACTTGTTGGTGGAAGCCCGCAATGAATTGATCTTCCTCCAACCCAACAAGGTGTAGCAACCTTTCTTCTAATGTTGCGCGGTCTGCCATCCCTGTGAATTCAACGATCCTCAAACTAGGGACAATGTACTCCATTGGCATTAGCTTCTTGCCCATAAGCCAGCTAAAAAGGTGTGTGTCCTGTCAATTTCTTGCAGGTTGTCCTGTATGCCCATAATACAGAAGAGACGCGCAGATCCCAATCATCTCTATTCACATTGCAGACCTTAGTCAATGCATTCTCCATAATTTTATTGAAAGCCTCTACAGTGCCATTCGCCTATGGATGATAAGGAGTACTGCGTTGATGACGAATCTGGAATTCTACTGTAAGTGACTCAATAGTCTTGTTCAAGAAATGAGTACCTTGGTCACTCATCAAAATCTTTGGACAGCCAAATCTTGATAATATTTCTTCAAAGATAAACTGCATAGCAGTACTAACATTGCAGTCCTTGACTGGTTTTGCTTTGGCTCATCTAGTGAGGTAATCAGTAGCGGTGATGATATACCTTGCACCAGTTCTCTTCCCTGGTGGGTTTATAGGACCCACAAAATCAATTGCCCACTTCTCAAATGCTTGCAAGGTTAACTGTGGATTTAATGGCATTTCATCTCTTCATGAGGGTCTCCCAGTCCTTTCACAGACATCGCAGTTCCTGCAGTATTCTTTGGCATCTCTGTGGATGGTGGGCCACCATAGCCTTGCACACAATATCTTCTACACAGTGGCCCTTCCCGCATAGTGACCTCCTGCGACCCCCGAATGTGCTTCGGCTAGAATCAATGGTTTCTCATGATCTAGTACTCATCTGTGCAGGACTTCATACGACCCAAGTTTGTATAGCTGGCCTGCAATTATAGTGAAGTCCGTGGCGTGCACCACTAGCTGCTTCTTTTGCTGGATCGATAGTTCCTACGATGCCAACCCTATTGTTAAAAAATTAATGATATCCTTATAGTAGTCATCAACAACCTGTATACTAAATAACTGCGCATCAGGCAGACTGTCTTCAATATTCGTCGGCTCTTCTCCTGACTCAATCCTTGACAGATGATCAGGTCCCAAGTTCAGTCTACCTGGCTTAACAACAATCTCAAAATCATACTCTTGGAACAGTAACAGCCATCTGCATATACGCCCCCCTAACACTGGCTTGTTGACCAGGCACTTCAATGCAGAATGGTCAGTGAACATCAAGAAGTGCACACCAAGCAAGTAATGCCTAAATTTTTGTAGGGCATATACCATTGCAAGGCCTTCCCTCTCAGTAGTGGTATAATTCTTCTCTGTTGTAGAGAGCTTCCTACTCGAAAATGCAATGGGGTGGTCAATACCTCCTTCCCCCGGTTGAGCTAATACAATTCCTAGTGCAATGCATGACGCATCGACATGGACATGAAATGGTTTCGACCAATCTGGAAAGACTAGAATTGGCATATTCACCATCTTCTCTTTTAATGTATCAAACCCTTGTTCGCATTCTGTATTCCAGATGAACGGTGCATCTTTCTTCAGCAGCTTTTCCATTACTGCGGTTATCTGCGCGTAACCTTTAATGAACTTCCTGTAATAGCCTGTATGGCCCAAGGTAGAGCGCAACATTTTAACTGAATTTGGTGTTGGCAAGTTTACAATTATTGCGATCTTCATAGGATCCACCATCAATCCTTGCTTACAAACAATATGCCCAAGTAAGATTCCATAAGGAACACAAAAAATGCACTTCTTCAAATTCAAGGAGATCTGATGCTATCGACACTTCTCAAGCATCATCCTAAGGTTCGCACAATGGTTCTTCAATAAACCAAAGACAGTCCAGTCATCAAAATATGCTTCCAAAAGCTTATGCATGAAATCTTTGAATGTTGCGACGACAACTCTGGAGAATATGGCTGGTGCGTTCTTCAAGCCAAAGGCATTACTATGTATTGGAACGACCCCCATTCTGTAGCAAATGTCGTCTTATGTCTATCTGCGGGATCAATCCTGATCTGATGATACCCGGAAAACTCATCAGTGAAAGAGTAGGCCTCGTTCCCTCCAACATTATCAAGTACTTCATCTATGAAAGGAGTAGGGAATGGGTCATGCATGGAAGCATCGTTCAATTTTCTGAGATCAACACAAATATTGATCTCACCCTTCGCTTTCTTATCTTGTACGACCATAGGACTAATCCATTATGATTCCTCAACAGGTTCGATGATTCCTACTTCAAGCATTTTATCCAGCTCTGCGTGTACTCTTTCTTTGTAGCGCGGGTTTAGTCTGTACGGTCTCTACTTCACAGGTTTCGCACCTGGCTTCAAAGGTATTTTCATAACTCCTAGGTCTCCCAAAATTCCTTTCATTTCTATGAATTTTGTTGGAAACAGCTCCCGATACTCATGCAGGGTGTCTGCTATCTCTGAAATAGTCTGATCGCCCTAATAATCTCCAATTGCTGCGAACTTTGGTTTTTCTTTTGTGCCAATATTCACTTTCTGTGTTTTTACTGGTCTGCTCATATCTGGGATTTCTAACGGAGGTCCTTCTACGTCACGCGCACCCTCCAACTCTGGTATGTTTATATTGAGCGGATCGTCATCATCTTCTTCATTTTCATCATCAATGTCTTCAGCTACATTGTAACACTCAATAAGGTGTTCTTCATGTTCCTTCCATTCTGAATGTAGGTGCGCGGGAACATGGGCTGGCCCGAAAAATTCCTACAATGTCATATTTTTGTGAGGACAGTCGTCCCTGAATATGCATTCCTTAATTATTTGCAATGCCTCATGGATCAGCATATCCTCATCCTCAAAGTTGAAGTCTTTCTAGAAGTTGGCAGTCAACATCTCCCAATTTGTGGTTTCTCTGCGCAACTCCAGATCTAGGTACCATTTCTTTGGAATGTCATCATCCAGTGTATGTACAAAGAGATGCACCCATTCTATGTGTGGCCTTTCTGCCCATGCCTATGAACAGACTTCAATGTGTTGACTAGGGTCTGTCTGTCCATTAAACTTCTCAAAAGGTAAGGTAACCTTTTCAACAAACCGAATCTGCATCTTAATTCTGCATTGATCCCAAGTGGTCAATGTCTGCTTATGCGCATTCCACCATTAGGCAGGTGTGTCGCGAAACGCCTTATCTAATGTTGGTATTCTGTGCTCATCTGCAATAGCTGCAGTGTATTCTTGGATGAAAGTATAAACATTAGCAGAACCATCATATGTGGGAATAGGACTTGCCTCCTTCCCGATCCAGTGCAGTGATTTCGTAACCTGCGCTCACCTTCTTGTTGATACTTCGTGCATTCGGCTTTGCCAATTTTTGAGCCCTGCCTTCGAATCAGAAATGCAAGAGCTGTCACATCTCCAACTGAGTGTGCCATCTGGGGTAGGATTGATGTAATCTTCCTGGTTCGCTGTGAGCTGGTATAGTCTGTCCAAGTCTTGAGCCTTGGATTCCTCCTGAATCAGCTCACTGTGTCTGTCACCATCGACAGGATCCAATGGTGCGATGACCCTAAGATGCTTTCCTTCAAATATCATCTTCTTTGATTTTAATTCTATGATAGCCAAGTTATCCATAGCCCAGTCAATTCCTAGTAGTGCAAGAAAAGGCTGACTATCATCCACAATCTCGATAACTTCAAAGTCTGTATGACTTTGGACTCCATTGATGTCGACTATCACGTCAGCTAAGCGGCCAAAAGGTATGACTTTCTCTTGGTTAGCCATTCTTAGCTGGATAGGTGACCATGACAACTTTGGTCGACCCATTTGCTGCCATGTCTGCTTAGTTAAGACATTTACTTCAGAGCCCAAATCAAGGATGACTTCATCCATTTCAAAATCTCCAATCTGCACGGTAAGTCTCATTTCTTGGCCCATTCTTTTATGCTTCCTTATGTGATGACCTGCGCTATCAGAAGCCTTTGTTTTGGTCTGTGGCTCATACTGGTTTATAAGCTTTTGTAGCTCTACAATGGCATTTTCACTTTTCAGTAACTTCATGCAGCTTTGCAAGAACTGCGCAACGGAGGTGCTGACATCCGTCGCGGTGCTTGTGTTGTCATAGGCCACTGGCATGTATTCAACATGTGGTGCTTGAATGCGCAACGGGATCCTTTGTGTTTATGTTGCTGGCTCTCTGAAGCTATCCCGCATGTCGATAAATACTTCCTTGTTCTTTAGTATATCGATAGCAGGTACTTTCCTCGGAGCTTTTATTATCCATACTATCTCGAGAGGAGACTGCTTTGTGTGAGCCTCCCCCGATGTGGAAGCTTCTGCTCCACTGTCGCGGCCTGTCTGAGCGCTACTGCGCATGACCACATTGATGCTCAGGTCTGGTTGTCTTTTCTCTACTACGATCCATTGGACATTCGTATTTGGCGCATATGTTCGTCTTCTTTTCTGCATTTCCACTTCTAGCACTGGACAATCTTCAATAACATGGTCAAATGATTTACAATAATTACACGTAGTGCATGGGTTAACACAATCTCTGGATACGTGACCTGGCTGGCCACAATTATAACAAATGACCTGGCCGCGGCCTCTTCCCTGCGTCGGGCCAGCATTTCTTGCTCTACCGCGATATCCGCCACCACAACCTCTGTATCCTCCTTGGTCATATTATGCATTCTCTTGTTTTAGCTGGGTATCTTCTTGTACACGGTACAAGCCAGCACCTTTCATTGAGTCCATGTCCCGTTTTCTTTCATTCATTAATTCATATGCACAGTAGTTGGATTCATCATGTCCAACTGACTTACAGAAATTGCAGTATAAATTTTTAGGTGTTTTCACATATTTCTGTATAAGATAACAGTCTCCAGGTCTGTGTCCTGTGGTTCTACAGATTTCACACCATGGGGCCTGATTCTAATTCAATGGGTTTAGCTCACCAATGTTAAGATAGTCGCGGAATAACGAGCAATGCTCTCTGTCATGGCCTTCTCCTTTACAAGCTATACACCAGACCTCATGTCTAGGTTCGTACCTTTGTTCTTTGCCATTCTTCATGCTTTCAACTCTAGTGTCAAGGTAGTCAGTTGGTTCTGGATCTGAGACATCCCAGAACTAGTCTCACCAATCGGCGAAGCCTCTAGCTTCATTGCAATCTCCAAGGCCTCTACCTGGGACGTGACCCTATGTTGCATCAATGGTAACCTAATATGGGGCAACAGTGCAGAAATGAACCATTCCTTGTCCTGTTCCGGAGCTATAACAAAGCTCACTTGGTCTAAAAGGGTCTTGAACTTCTAAACAAACTGCCAAACCGTTTCAGTCGGTGTCTGCTTTATTTCTTTCAACTCAGTTATACACTGAGATTCTGATTTAGGTTTCTTAAATTCTGCTATGAGCGCAGCTTTAATTTTTGCAAGGGTTCTCGGCTATATGGTAGAGTATTTCATGAACCAATGTAGCGCTTTGTCCCTGAAATTGGTGATGAGCTGTGCTCTCTTCACTGCTTCATCCTGGATTTGTCTTACACTCCATATGGCTTCACAAAGGAACCAATGTTGATCAGGGTCTTCTAAGCCAGTTCCTCTGAATATCGGTAGCTTCATATCTGTATTTTCCATTGTGCTGCTAGGTGGTCGGGCGCCCGAATTAGTGCGCGGCTGCTGTGAAGGGCTCTGCGCAGTGAATACAAATGGGACTATCAGGAGAGATGGATTGGGCTGAGTTTTCTGCGGGTCAGGTTGAGTATTCTGCGGGGCGGGTTGAGTATTCTTCAGAGAGGGCTGCATATTGGGTGGGTTTTGAAATAAAGGCGGTGCGGTCTCTGTAGCCAGTAGGTTCTCAGGGGTGAATGGTGGTGCGGCTTCATTGTCAATGTTACACGGGATCTCGGTATTAATATGTAGTCTAGGGCCTCCAAGTTTCTTATTAAACTTATATCTTTTACCACTTCTAAGATTATGTGTTTCTTCGTCCGAATCACTAAATATACTATTTACCATGACAAACTTTAAGAATATTACTGCATTCTTAAAACACCTTTCTCAGTTAACAGCATCTTAATGTATAGACTGATATTGTTTAGGAACTTACCTTGGAAACCTCCAAAAAAGTTTGCTTCTGCTTGGTTGTAGGATTTGAGTGTGTCTACAACAAATTCTGTTACGAAGCCTTCTAGCATATGATCGACCCAAAAATCAACTGTGCGTGCTAATAGGATGTCTATTACTTTGAGCTATGCCATGAGCTCGGGAGTCCACTCTGTAGGAACTCCTTGAAAACAAGTTTTCTTCTCTGCGAGCTGTGAGATCCACGAATGCAGTTCGTTGGGAAATGATGCCCAAAAAATATCGTGAATATCATTAAACAAATATCTATCTGACCACTGTGTGTCACTCAGACGCGGATGTCTATTCTCTTGTCTTTTAAAGTCTCTTATAGTCTTGTCCCACCAAGCTTGGATTTCAGTCTTTTTAGGATGCCAGTTGTCAGAGCCTTCCGGGAACTGGTATTCTTTGTCACACATCACGATTGCAACTCACCACAGATTCTAGCGCGATAACGGAACCATTTGTTGGCTATAACTGACCCAGAGGTTTTCTATAAGACCCAGGTTCTTTGCGGTTTCCCCTTGGACCAACAAAACCCCTTCGCATCGGCCCTTTCGGCAACAACCTGCAAGTAGGCTGAGTTTTCACCCGAGCTGTATCTAATGGGGTACTGCGGAATCAGATTTCCACAATAAGTGATGATCTACTTCAACGGACGTACTACGCAACACCACAAAGGGTAAGTGCTGCAAGGTGAGACTACGCAGCGATGGGCAACGTTGCGGTCCGCACTACTATGTCCTTCTACCGCAAGACTTCCACTGAAGTCACGAACACTCTAACTCTATTCTACACTTGGATTATCTTGAAAATGCTTAAGGTACTGAAATGAATATCACTCATCCATTCATTCAGACGCTTAATTGTCTAGTCTTCTAACATTCGTTCATTAACTGAAGATATCATAATTCAAACATAGCCGATTGATCTAATCCACAATTATACATTCCTTTGCTCCGCATAAGAAAATACTTAACGAATTGACTGATTTACTGTCTTCATACACAAGAGTAAACGTTCACCCTTCAACCATCCATGAGAAGCTTAACATATCATTTCCATACTTCTCTTAACGGAAAATGCATATAAAATCTCTCTCATAACAGTATGCAAGGAAACATTTAGACATTCATTGACAGAAAACACAAGTAAGCATTCATTCATAAGCATAATCACACAACAAGAGATTTAACATGGTTCACTTCCTCGGGTGGGAAGCTACGTCCACAAGAACGGTTGGTAATATATTTATTTAGAAGGGGATGGGGACAACCATTCTTAGTTTGTGCACTCAGCTGCAAACTATCCTTCTTCTCAAAAATAGGCCTCTGCGCACACAGCTGCAGATCCTTTACAATATTCTCGACTCAAGAGATTTTACAATACAAAAGTCATACAAATATTAACTCTAGCAACCAACTAGCCCCATCCCATACAAAATTGTCTTCTTTTATAGATCATGCCCGCAGGTCATGTCTTTACAAAGTCGAAGACCTAAAACCAAAAACCCTTAGGGTTTACAAACTGCGCCGGTTTCCCTAAACCGGCTTGCTGGCATCTGGTAGCGTCTGCTGCATCGTAGCGGTTTGCCACATCTTCAATTCGTCACTATCAGCCTTCCTGTCGCATGCGTGCCAACAGATCGCCTCCTCTAAACCGTTCAGCTCTAACGGTTTCGCCCACCAAGCGTGCCAAGACGTCACTCTCGTGCATTGGCCGCCTGCCTGATTCGCTCATGCTCGCCACTCGGCACTTCCAGAGCATATTTCCAAAAATAGACCATTACCGGTCCATCTGATATCTGCACCTAATCCATGTCCAGCACTCTGTTTTGCTGGTTCCACGTGTCCTGTTTGCTTCGCAGCACTGCTTCCTCATAGCACTGGTCTTCGCGGTGCTTCCCAAAATTTAGATGCTGCGCACAGCTTCGCAGCCCGATCAAAACTTGGGTTCTGTGCACATCTTTGCAGTGTCCTCAATACTTAGACAAAATTGTATTTTTGAGCTGCTCTCAGCTCAGCTTTCCCTGCTTATCTCAAAAAGGTGTTTCCAAAACTTTGTCTCAACCTGGGCCCAACATAGAGTGATATAGTTGTAAAATTGCTCCATAAATATCTTGAGACTTGATACTATCGTAAATATGAGTTTGTGGTCTAATGAGATAGTTATAAATTGTCCCAAGAGAGAGATGTTTTTAAAAACTATCTACATTATTATGGAAAAAATTACAATGGTATATATAAGTTGTGAACTCTTAATCATAGAGGGTAATCAGTTTTTAAGTTAATTACTATTTAGATTTGTGTTTGGAGAATTTTTTCTATGTCATACGATTTACACCTGATTTCCAATGTATTAATATAATTGTTATTAACTAAGCATGACAATGGTGTAGTTGTTGACATTTTAGATATTGATTTCGAAATTATTTAATGAATAAAGCTTGTGCATTGCTTGCACAAAGTTGCCCTATGTAATTATCGGTTCCTCATGCTCTATTCATTGTTAGTTGTAGGCCTTCTGCAAAGCTTTATTGACCAATGACAATTTCATGGTTGCAATATTTAATATTTTCTCAACGCCACTAAAGCTATCAACTTCAAAGGATGTCTAGAGTGTAGTAAGTCACTGGCTTAGTATTAATCTTACCTTTGAGTATTTGAATACTATAGTCCATCTTCATATGGAAGGGGTTTCTACTATAAAAAAAATTGATGATGTATTTAAGTAGCTTCATGTCATAGTGGGATATTATTCAACCTTCCAAAGTAATTTCCAATCAAATTTGAGAATGCTTAGTTCTAAATTTAACAACAAAACCTTTACAAACTTTCTATTAATACTTCTATTTTCTCAATGTAAACATTGGAAAGAATTTTAAACATCTATGTGTAGATTTATGAACACAAAACACTTTATAATCATAAAATTTAACAATTACATAATATTTTAATAGAAACTTATATTGTACAAAAGTTAATAATCTAAATAAATGTTAACGATAACTTTTCTACTAATCATAAGTATTTAGTGTAACATAACCCATTAAAGCAATAAATAAATAAATATATATATATATATATAATAAGGTTACATGTATATATATAAGGTTAAATGTATATATAATTGAGATTGTCTTAATAGAAAATCCACACGCAAACATTTTTATTATAATAAACATGACGCAATTATTACAGTGGCTATAATACCACCTTGCAGGAAGAAGTTTATAACATGGCACACTATCATTGGCAGCGTTCACTATCCACCTATGTGTGTACAATTTTCTTAATTTGATTTATCACATATTCAACATTTGTCAAACCCACACAATTTACGAGTTGTCATACTACTCATATCATAAATTTCCAAAATTTGGTCGTCATTTTATCTTTAAATCTTCCCATTTATTGGAGTTTTGAGAGTGATTTTGAAATATCCTGTTGGATTTTGAAACCCTATGGAGAAATAATTAAAACATTAATGTCTCGACCTTTTACAGGTTTTTGCATCGGATTATGGATTTTACATGCTAAATGAAAAAAGACTACGAATGCAGCATATGTTCATATTGAAATTCATTTAGAATATTTTCCCAATTTTATGGGTCTCTTTGTTGTATAATCGATGCTTTATGTTGTTTAGTTGGGAAAATGGTTTGTATGTCATGTTTATTTTGTTGTCGTTAATTATGATAAATTTTTTATTTATTTTGTGTTTTGTAGGTTATGGTTTAGATTCCTTGACTTGGGTTTTAATGATGATGATGATTAACGTCCACTGCTATCAACTTTGGTTTAGTGGATCTTGGTTTGCTTTAAACTTTTGTTTTTATGCACAAAAATCTTGGTAAGAAACTTTCCAAGCTCACTAATATAATATATTATTCTTCCTCAAGAAAATACAAAAATACAAGAGGTTTGTCTGGGTGAACAAAATGATTCTAATGAATGAATATAAGAGATGTGTTGTGATAGTAATCACAGAAAGTGAAACTATATGGAGGAGAAAAATTTGAGAGAATAGAAAAAATTAAAACATATGATATTATTATTAGGAAAATTCTTTTATATATCTAATTTAAAATGAAAATTTATCGACAAAGCCAACAATAACAAAACAATGTGTAGAGATTCTCAACACACTCCTATTTAATATTGTTATTTATTACTACCATGTCCTCTTATGGATAAGTATGATCAAGTTGCATATAGGCATCCTTGAGCTATTAACTTTGTTCAGGCTAAGTGTGCTCTTCAATGTGGACGTCTTCCTTGGGATGGATTAATTCCTCCCTATTTTGAGGGAAAGGTGTTCCCACTTTCTCAAGGATATTAGGAAACTTGACCTAGAATGCATGATGAGAAAATCATTTGGCTTGTATAGGTATTTGTCCTTAATATATGATTAAGTTAGAAAAATAATTTTGTTTCTTGGTGGAATTGGTGAACACCTCCAACAAATTATTAGTGTCAACAGGGAGCAAGAAATCGGGGATGTCATATGTTGTATGGGAGATAATAACCTCTTCTTATAGGAGTGGGGAGTCATATAACTTTAAGCTATTCACATTAATGACATTATGAATGATAGTTGCTTTGGTAAGTCCAAATAATATGCATTCTCCTCTATCTGCTAAAGAGTGGCATAAGGTTCATAACATAGAGGCTTCATCTTATGATGTTTTTATTCCTGAAACATTGTTTATCAAGATAAAAACAAATATGATCATGAGGTTGAAACTATAAGGGCTCGATGATGGATATGGAAAGGAGTTCAATTGATAAGATTCCATTCAATTGACAAGAATGAAACTTGAAGTTGAAATTTGGAGCACTCTCTTGGAGAAAACTTGGAGCTAAAGACCAAGAAAGAAGGTCATTTACAACCCTTTGATAAAAGTATGAGAATTTGAAAAGTTCTTTGACATTTCCTTGTTGTTTAGAAATTCCTCGTTGGGGTTGGTTTCCCTAAACTTAATATAATATATATACTTATTTGGGGAGGTTTGAATTCTTGTATAAAGTAGCTACTTTATCCTTCTAACCAGCCTAAACATATGTAAAAAACCCCATCCTATTGAATGTTTATGAAATTTCCTAGAAGTGATTTGGTGAATTTTTTGTACGAAGTTATAGAGATGTTTGCACCATATAGAAGGGAAACCTAGACACATTCTCCATAAGGAAAAACCATGCATTTGTGCAGTTTTCCTTAAGGAAACCCATGTGCATGTCATGTATGGGCTTACCCACCACAAATTTGTGGAAAAAAATGGGTTTTTAAGGGAATTTAAGGTGGGTTTTGTTGAATTTATTTGTATTAATGAAGAGTATAGTAAAATGTGATTTGGTAATTTTATAACCTCATATAAGTATTCCTTAATTCCTCTCTTTGATTATTTTCTTTCATATAATTAAGTATGAGGAGTTTCATATTGCTTTCAAGTTTGGGATAAACTGATTTGAAATGGATCAATATATAATCTGTCATCTATTTTGGTGCTTACTGGGTGGAGAGATCGGATGAATTGGCTTGTAGGGACCATTTTAGGGGCAAGTCTCACTTTGCAGATTTGGGGTCCAAACCCTTATGAGGCTTGTTTGAGGATCTAAATGGTGCATTTTGGGGTTAAAACCCCATCACTTGTACCATGCTCCTTGATGTGAATATACGCTATGAGGCCTTTCCAATGGTCCAAGAATAGCCTCAAACGGAGTCCATATGTAGAAGTTATGTCTCCCACAATTTGACCTATCCAATTTACCACCATGGTATTGAGTGGAATCCACGCCAACTCTCATTTCTCCCACATGGAGCTAGTCACGTGTGGAATTTCAAGAACATTCTAGAAGCTCCTAAACACTAACCCTAATTGGAAGTTGGGGCATGAAAAAACCCTAAAATTAACGCTAGATGGCTATCGTGCTATGTTAAATACCTAGCCATTAGGAAAATAAGGGATTCCATTATTATGATGTTAATGTATTATAAAATAGCTACTCAATAACACATGAGTGGAAATTAGAGCATAACAAAGGAGATAGGAGATCTTGTAGTAGCCATTCTAGTTCCAGAGTCACATGTAATTCATAGAGAGTAACCATTCATTTGTATTTGCATTCTATATAAAAGAAAAAGGTGTAGTCCTCATTTCTGGCTGGGTTTTTCCCCATAGTGGGTTTTCCCAATGTAAATCTTGTGTTTATTATGGGGATTGCGTATTTGTTTTCTCTAGGTATTTATCTTCTAGTTCCATTTATTTACCATTCAATGGAAATACTAATAAAATGAGCTAAGTTTGTAAGATTCGTTGTGACGAACTGTTACAGTGGAATATCCATGTCAATTTATGGATCATAGTCCTATATATATTACCTTCTTACCTTTCCTTGATTGAATGATCAATTAATATCTACAAAACTAAGTAGGATTACATGAAGGTGAATACATACTGAAAACATCCAAGATTGGTCCCTCAAGTATTAAGAGTATGCTTTCATATTTGTAGGTGAAAGGAAAATGTTTTATTGGTGATCAAATTGTATTGTAAATGAAGGATTAATATGTTGATCAATGGAGAAATATTGTTATGGTTGGAGAATACAACTTGCATATGTTGGTCTATTATATTAGTAGCATTAGTAGCATGGATACTAATAATAATCCTATATGAATGATATTTGTCCATGAAAAAATGAACAACAAGTAAATATTTCAATTTTGAAAGTATGCTTGAAGAACTCATTTATAGGAGTTTATTTCAAACCTACACTTGAAGATATAGTATCTTCAATAGAATTGATTATAGATCCCATTTAGTGATCTTATTTTGAATTTAAGCAAAAGTAGGAATCATTTATGAATCTACCACATAGAGGGAAGAATCTTATTCAAATAGAATTCAAGTTGTGGTTCCCTTAAGAGGAGTAATCATTGCATGTGAAATGGTGTGTTACTTAGAATAGGCTCAATTTTGTATAGTTCCAAGAAATCACTTTATTAGTCCCTGCCGAAGGCCAAGGTAACTCTTGTATTCAATACGTTTGGACTTTCTATTAATCGCTCTTTGACTTTTCATATTTTTTCATATATCCAATTTTTTTGGCATGGATTGTTAATTTCTAAATTAATTGTTTCCATACTTTTTATTTTTCTCGATTGCTATTGGGCTATAGTTTTACTCGTTATTGTCGGGTCGGCGGCGAAATACTTGGAAGTTGGGATGGTTACTTAATGCATATTCAAAACAGTATTGAGAATGGAGGTGGCTACTTAATGAAATTGCTATGTGTCAATGCTTTAACTCCTTGTGTTCTTCGATGAATTGGATGAACTGTCACTGCCACCGTCACATCCACCGCCTTGCGTTCTATAGGATTTTCATTCTTGCTTTATGTCGTTAAGTTGATGATTTTAATTTGTAATAGGATTTGATACTACGATCAATTTTAGGATATCTATTTCAATCTTGAAACAATTATTGCACATAGCAATTACTATTGAAATCAAGCAGAAACTAGAATATTACGTATGCAACATGTAAAAATTATACATTGGCAGTTTACTCACTAGTGCCAAGATCTTGGAAGGTATTTGTTATTAACAGGCCCAGGAATCAACAGAATAGTAGCTCGCAGTGATGGTTGAGTGATAGTTGAGACTGCACCAGCAGACGAGTATCTAACATAGGAAGCAACAGTAGTTCATACAGGAGTCTTGGACAACGACGTCTATCCCTTTCCATGATCTACAGAGAAGGCGCTATGCAAAAAAAGTGAAGCTCGTCGAATTTGTAAGAGCTTCAAGATCCTCAGGAATCTTATTCTCACTTACCACTTTCTTTAAGGAAGACTGCACCAACCTGTTAAAAAAACTGAGCTCAAATGCTTCAAAATTATAAGTAAGTTGTTGTTTAAATTTATTTCTATGTATGATGTTGTTTTCGATGAAGTTATTTCTATGCATGATGCAAGTAATGTTGTTTTGATGTTTACATTAGCAAACTGCATAGTTATTAGCCGATACACTTATGAGATCCATAGGAAGAAACCCTGTGTGATCTATAAGAAGAAACCTGACACAGAAGCATAAGAAGCATAAGAACAAACATAAGCATACTAATGGAGTTTCAAATGTTGATTATATTTTGAATAATTCAGGTTAATAATTCAGGCTTTTAATTCTAGGAGCAGAATTTAACAATGCTATAAATTTATAGAACCACCATACCTGGAAGTTGAGTCAGGGTACTGCTATTGCTACAATAATCAAGTAGAACATAAACTTGTCAGGATGGAAGACACCTTTGATTCCCTAGAAAATGGACATCACTATATCAATATATTCAATGCAACTATCTGTCAATATTTGATCTTCTTGAATTATCCATGTTCTATTTTTCAACCCTCTTTAATTGAACAAATAACAATGGATGGATCTGTGGTTACACCCAGGCGTTGTGGTGGCCCTGCAATGCCACCACCTCTTTCATTATTATATGTTGATGATTCAGATAGCATGCTTCTCCCTGTTACCCTGGCACCTTGAAATTTATGCAACAATTTCAAGGGGTTTTTAAGCTACAAAATCAATGTAATTTTTTCGTTAAGTTATTACTTTAACTTTAATAAAAAATTATATGGCTATCAATGGCCATTTAAGAAAGAATATTGAAAAAGAACAAAAAAATTTGTACCAAAAAAACTAGCAACTCATTAGCTACCATTGAGTGTTTACTTGTATGTTCTACTAATAGTCATATCTTCTAAGTTTTATGAGAATAAATTAGGATTATCAACTTAGCATACCTTCTTCATCTATTTTTGTTTCTGGTCGACAGTGCTTCTGCTGGTCAGTTTCACATTTAACCAACTAAGTTCCAATATAGCAAAACAACGCTTATTGCAATGGACCTAATCAAAAGGGAGGCAAGTCCCTCTCTGAAACTGTTCACAGAATGGAAGACAAGCTTCATACTTGGTAATTTCCATATATGTTACATACGTTGTCCCAACTTACCCTGCTAGCACCACCATTTCCCGCGCTTCCTTGGAACTACAAACCCCACATAATACAATACATCAATTCCTTTCATTTTGGTATCGACAATATTTGGTTCTTCTTCCCCAGAAGCCATCCCATCTTACATGTGTTATCCTGAATCGGTTCCATTACTTCCTTCATGAGATTCACAAAGTAGATCTCTTTAAACTTGCGTAATGGAAAATAAACATCCACATCTGTGCAAGGTTGAGGGAAACACTTGTGCTTTGGTTTGTTGAGATCCATTGATTCAAAACAAAGTTGGCGCAAACCAACCTCACGATGGCTTGAAGTAAAATGGTGGAGAGGGTACACTTCACTTGGATGAAGAAGGAATTGGGATCTCTGGCAATGGGTTTGGAAGAGTGGATTTAACCCTTCCTATCCTTCCTGAAGTTATGAAAAAGAATTTCCAGATATATCAATCATCGTTGCTTCCTAGGAAATTACTTGTATCATGTTTAGAGAGCTATAGAAACACTTGAGAGGTTTGTGTGAGGTGAATTCGGAAAGCGAACTCCAACAAGACATTGACAGGATCCCCTAGAAGCGAAGGACATTGACACGATCCCCCGAGAGAAAACTACAATAGGGTATCAAGAGGATCGCCAGGATAAACTCATCAATGCTCACCCAACTACTACACATTTGTGGTGATGAGGTGGTGCATACACCAATTATCAACATTCAACCAATTACACCAATTTTATTTATTCCTCTTTATTAATTTCACCTATAATCCCAAACTTAGCCAAATTATGTAGCACGGGTTGATGTGAGGACTCTACTAGAATGGAACACCACCAAATCACACAAAAAAACAACACCAACTATTGTTTTCTTGATCGCTTACAGTCTCCATTTGGTGCGCAGGCTCTTGCATGAGCCAACAACAACACTTGTACATTATATTATGTACATGTTTTGTGCAATGTCCTGCATTGTTATGCGTATGATGGTGTTTAGGCTATCTAATTCATGCGCCTTATTCATGGCATACTATCTATTCAAGTCATCGTGATTCGTCCATCTATCTTAAGTGGGAAAGAAAAGTTTCAAGTCATCTTCCATCTGTCTTAAGTGGGAAACACAAGTTTAGTCTTCCAATGTGACTTCTGACAAGTTTGATTTTCAGTTATAAATGCACGATATTTTGCCACATAGAACATTAAATAGGATTCCTGGTGCGTTGTGTGGCTTGCAAAGTCATCTTCTTCCACAACTGGTTCCTCTTCACTAAACTCGGCCTTCAATATATCCCATGCTTCTTTTGGAGTATAATCTTCAGCAATGCTACGAAAAATGCAATATTGTATACTGTTTTGTATGAGACTTAAGGAAACAACTTTTATTCTTTCTTTCTGAAATTCTATCAAATTCTCAAATTCTACTAGATCAATATGATCCTCTTCAACTACAAAATGCCACGAATCTTGTGACCTTAACAAATTCCTTATTTTTAAATACCATTGATCATAACTGATTCCATCAAAGGTCTGACATGATCCCATTGATGTTAACAGATTTCTTACCTCTTCGATTTCTTTTGGTAGCTCTTCTAGCACCATCATCAAAATTCGATCTTCTTGGCCTTTTTTCTTCGATATTAGCGGTCCTTCAAACTTCAGATCCTTGGAAATTTTGATGAAAAATCTGATGGAAACTTCATATCTTCTCTTCCCTTTTCGACACAGGATCTTCTTGGATCGATCTCTACAAGAGTCGATCTTCTTCAATCTGATCTTAACAATGTTGGAACGTTGTCCAAAATTTTGGATCAGCAGCAGCAATACTTTCTCTTCAAAACTCGTTCTGGAGATTTGATTAAAGGATTTAGATCCTTTAACATAGTGTCGCACTATGTCTTGCTAGCACAATGCATCGGGCCAAAATCCATACTTTCCCTTAACAGCAGGTGTGTCAACGACGCACTTATTCCGTGCAGAGAGTGCATCAAGGGTGCGTCGATGGAAGGGTGACGCAGTTCTCGATAGGGACAGGGTGCGTCGACGCTTCCAAAGGAAAAAAATAGATACGACCCTGGTGCTGTGAAGAAACTCCTCCACGCTGATGTGTTCCCATCTTGATCTTCATATGTGCTTTCCACTTTGTGAAAGGGATTACCCCAAATCAACAGTTATGGATTAGGACATGCAACTCTGATACCATGTTAAAGTTTATAAGACAGAAAATGATGGAACACATATGGGCATATTCATTTCCTTCTCATTATTAAGCATAAGCCAAAAACCACAGGTAAATACCATGGGACAGATAATACTATGGGACATCAAAGTGTCCTAGTCAAACTAACCAACTAATCACTCAGCTAATTAATGCACTTATGACGAGTAGTGGACCGGTCAGATTACAATTCTTAACACCAATGACCATAATATTGCTCTCACATTGTTATTTATTTACCCAACTGTTAATAAATCTATGTTATTTACCTTGGCATGATAGTTGATAGAATATCAACCATGAAATGGCTATTTTTCATGAGATGAAATTATGGTTTGATGCACAAATCAATTAATTCAATTAGAGTGTTGAAAATTACCGCATATGAATTAAAGATGAAATTCATATGTAGAACAATTTAATTTCTTTTGCATGGAAATGGTGTGAATCCTCATTCAACCACATGCTTATAAATAATTTATTGATTAATATTTAAATTGAAAGATTCATAATTGCGCAGTAATTTATTGATTTAATTTCAGTTTATCTATTATTGCACAGTAATTAGACCTCATTGCCTAATGAGTAATTGATTAGCCATGCAATTGGTTAATGCGCATAACTCAGTCTATTAGGGAAAATGAAATATTTTATGTAATGGTTTATTGTCCATAGTTCAATTCATTATGAAAAATGAAAATATATATGAAGTATTTATTTTATGTGCAATGTTTGAACCATGTTTAAATTAATATTGTTTAATAAACTCTTAAGAAGATAATTAACAACTGTTAAATGTTGTTACTAAAACTTAGCATGGATGGTATTCTGGTTTTGGAAAACCATGGGATGAAAATATAAACCACATGGAAGAAATATATGGTATTTGCATTAACATGCACATATTTAGTATTTATACTTAATTAGTAACTTGAAACAAATACCATTTGTTACGGCTTAACTAATATGCCTTGTAATGAATGGCATTTAGAAACCATGGGCTAGTTTTTCTTAATCAAATAAGTTTAAACCATTATGTTGAATTATTATCTTATTGCAATGGTATTTAGAAACCATGGGCTAGTTTTGCTTAACCAAATAAGTTTAAACGATTATGTTGAATTATTATCTTATTGGTTCAAAGATTTCCTTCCTTATGTAATTTATGCATTTAACCTTAATGCGTAGTTAATAGGTTGAGATGTTAATCTTTATTGCGCGGTAAAAATGTTGAGATATCAATTCTCACTGCGCCCCAAATATCCTACTTATTTTATAATCTTATAGGGCAGTTAATATGTTGGAATATTAACTTTATTGCACAGTAATTCGCAGTCTTTTTCCAAAGAGAAAATTATGTGACATTGTATTATGAGAGAAATATAGGTTACATCCAAATAAGCTTAGACGGAGAAATTTAAACTAATAGACAGAACTCCGAACAGGATGACAGGGGAGCCTGTAGCTCAAAAACAACGATTATCACCATCAGTGCTATATGCAGAGATGTTTCTCATTGACATCCAGCGGCATATATTGATCTGTGGAGGAACAATGGTCATCTTTGGAAGCGATGAACTGGCTGAGAGCTAAACCAGCTACCAGAGGCATGAAACTATGCTTGATGAAAGACGGACGACACAGTCAAAGAGCCAATAAACAAAAACAAATCAAAAGATCTTAATGGACCCAGGATCGATCTTGATTCCTTCCATCAGTTCGGTATAGCTCAAGAGACCGTCGAAAGGGCCCAATTCCAGTTTGGAGAGCTTGTCCGCCTCCCAATTGGATTCCCTGTAAATATGGTGGCAAGATAAATGATCAAATAGCTGATGATGCTATGGATTTCCACCATCCAGTGCTCCAAAAGGATCTCGCTGATTGCATATTTATCATTAAACCAATTTAGAATTATACTTGAGAGTCTCCAAAAATAATAAGTGAATTGTATCCCCTTCTGCGAGCAAACCACAATAAGCTTCTCAACGCCAGCAACTCTGCTTTCAAGCCATTTCCGTAGCCAAGATCAACAGTAATCTTAATGAAGTGACTCCTTATACTCAAATGGAACAAAATCCCAGCCCCACAAATCCCATGCTGGGAGGCACCATCAAAGTAACCCTAGATCCTCCCCTCTTCAAGAACCGGGTAGGAGACCCGACGGACCTTAGTTGTGCTTTTCTGGGTTGGGTGGGCCTTCCAATGATATAATACTTTCATAGCCGTTGACTCAATAGGGGGGAGCTTGTATTCAAAAATGCCAAGGTTACGGGCATACCATGTGCCAATAATGAGGAAAAGAGGCAGACTTCTAAGGTTCCCAAAAATCTCAAACCAGGACCTGAGACTATCCAAGAGATCATTCCCAGTCCATAGATCTGGTTCATTTTTCCAACCTCGGATGACCTGCCATACAGAACGAATATACCTACACTGGAAAAATATGTGATGTGTCCTCTTCCACTTCTCTGCAAAGGATACACAAGCCAGGCCCCAAAAAGTCACATCTCTGGATGTTGGCCCATGTAAGAAATTTGTTCTGAAAGCTGAACCAGAGGAAGCATTTGTATTTGAGCGAAATATTCCAATCCCAAATCTTGGAGTGCCACCAAAACAATGGAGGGGGATTGGAGCTCATAGAAGCCAACATATTATAAATTGTCGAGACCAACAAGACCCCTTTGGAGCCAGGGTCGTCCCACAGTAAACAATCTGCCGAGCTTTGTAGGTCGATCCCAGCTTGAACGAGCCTAGAGATATAGTGCTCCCACGTAGCATGCTACCGAGGGGGGAGATTCAAGTCTGTTGCCGAGAACCAACGATCATGGGGGACAAAATTGTTGCCTTTGTAGAATTGAGAGAGAACCACAAATATTCTGGAACGCAACTCTTGGATGAAAGAAACATCAAGCCCGTACCTTCCAGCATCCTCGATAAAGGGGTCTATACCAACAAAGAAATCAGTGCCATTTCCAATTTTCCATTTCAACCATGGCTTGATATTAGCAATGGTATTGTGAATACCAATCCAAATGACTAAATCCCTCGACGGACAGTGCTGGTGATTTCTGAGCCACTAGAGAGAGTTATAAGATTTCAGATATTTGACTTGGATAACCCTACTCCACAAGCCATCGACCATTAGGGCTCTCCAAAGAGATTTCGTGAGCATAGATTCGTTGAACCATTCCAAGTTGCTAAGGCCCCACCCTCCAAGAGCTTTTGGCCAACATAAGATCTGCCAAGAACACAAGTGCCACTTCCGACTCGCCGATTTACCCGACCAAATGAAGTTAAAAAGTCTGCTACGAATACCATCGATGATCGCAGCTAAGAGTTTTTGCATACCAAACCAGTAAATGGGAATTCCCTGAATAACCGACTGAGCCAAAGTCAGTCTCCCTCCAATGGATAACCAGTGAGTCGCCCAGCATTGAAGCCTCCGATCAACCTTTTGTAACAGCCATCCCCAGTCTGCTATTCTATAGTAATTTGGTTTCAGGTAGTACCCAAGATACATCACCCCCACATCCAATTCAGAGAAAGTATAAGGGAAAGAGACTTTTAGGTATTCTATGAGAGAATCTGCCACTCTATGAAAAAGGAAGGAGGATTTCCCCATGTTGATGGACATGCTCGAGGCCAGGAAAAAAGTTGCAAAGATTTCCTTAAAGATAAGCCATTCATTTACTAAGGCAACACCAAAAATCAGAATGTCATCAACAAACAACAAGTGCATTATTGACAACATCCAAGAGACCCTTACCCCTTTTAACCTGCCACCTTCCTTAGCTGCGTTGATCATCCTACCGAGCCCATCAATCGCCAAGATAAAAGGCAAAGGTGATAGAGGGAATCCCTGCCGGATACCTCGGCTGCAAGAGAACATTGCAGTAGGATCATCGTTCACCAGAACTCCAAAAGTAGTCGAGGAAATGCAAGACATGATCCATTGAACAAGATGAAGCGGAATCCCAATCTGTAGAAGAATGAGCCGAATAAAAGACCAATCTAGCCTGTCAAAGACTTTCACCAGATCCACTTTTAGGATGAGAGCATTGAGATTCTTAGACTTGACCGACTGAAAACACTCTTGAGCCACACCAATGGCATCCAAAATCTTCCTGTTGAAGAGAAAACCAAATTGTTCCATCGCGATAAATTTTTCCAAGGCTTAATACGGCTAGCTATAATCTTTGCAATCAGTTTGTACAAGGTGTTGCACAAAGAGATCGGCTGAAAGTCCGAGAATATTTCCGGTCGGTCAATTTTAGGAATCAGAGTTAAGTACGTACCATGAAGTTTCTTAGGCACAACGGCCTTCCTCCATGATTCCTTTGCAACCTTCAAGATGTCCTTGCCTATGAGATCAAAAAAATGGCTGAAGAATTCTACCGTACAGCCATCATGGCCGAGGTTTTTCTCCTTAACAAGAGAGTTGAGAGTTTTCTGAACTTCCTCCATAGTAATCGGCCTAACCAGCTTCATGCTCTCCTCGATGCTAACGAAGTGAGGGAAAATTTTGATAATGTTCAACTGTTCGGTCAAGTTATTCACATGATCTTTCTTATAAGATTCCTTAAACAAGGTCTCCACTATGTCTTGGATGAACCCTTGCTCAGAATGACAAATACTATCTGCCCCTTTGATCTCCCAAATGTTGTTTTTGATACGACGCATGTTGGCATGATTATGAATTTTTTTTGTATTATTGTCACCCTTGGCCAACTAGAGAGCTCTGCTTTTGAGGCACCAGGGGCTTTCGGTTTGAATTAGCAGGGCCTTCTTCCGGATACAAAGAGATCTGAACTCCTCACATTCTGCATCTTCAAATGTCAAGCCACCCTCCTTCAGATCCTTGCTTGCCAACTTCTCATCAATCTCTGCCAACTCTTTGGTGTCCTCCAGTTTCTTGAGCCGCTCCCACTGCTTAATTTTTGTTCTAATCACGTCCAATTTATTGTTGAGATTAAAAAGGTGGGAAAGGCTCCTGTCATCCTGTAAAGAATTCCATTTTTCAGCGATCAGGTCGCAGAACCCCTTCTTCTCCAGCCAGGTACTATTGAAGCAAAAGGGGTATGAAATTTTCTGGGGTGTCAAATCAAATTCAAAGCAGATAACTTTGTGGTCAGAGACCCCCATGGCCGCACTCTAGGACCGGAACCGTTTGAAGTCATTGACTAAGTTTCCTTTGATGAAGAAACAGTCTAAACGTTTCCCCACTCCATGGTTCCCCGATCTACCATTGTTCCAGGTAGGAATCAAGTGGCTGGGAATAATGCCCACCAAATCGGAAGCCTCAAAACGATTTTTCAAGAAGCATGCTAGTGGGTCATCACGATGCCCCGAACCCCACACTTCACAGGCAGATAAGGTGAAATTTAAGTCTCCACAAAGGAGCATATTCTCCTTTTCCAGGAGCCAACTAGCAAAGACCTTCTCCCAAAAAGGTTGTCGGTCCCTGTAGGGTCCATATAAGTTGAGAATATTAACTTCATGATGATATCCCTTGAGCTTGCCTTTCAGCACAATTCCAGAACAAGCAAAAAAAGGGACTAGGTCATCCTGAGATGGGTCCTAAGCTGCTAAGATCCCCCCAGATAAACCAAGGGAGTCAATGGCATAGCAATGCCAGTTGGGGCAAATGCCCCAAAAAATGGAAACCACACCCTATCCCAAATGCATTGTCTCTTGGAGAAATAGAACAATAGGCTTAACAGAATTTAAAAGAAGTCTTAAGATCATCTTTTTTGGCAGTCTTCCCATCCCCCTAACGTTGAAGGATGCTAAGATCATTAAGGAACACCGGAGGGGCCAGTACCTGCTCTAAGTGACCCAATGGATGAACCAGGTGACAAAGCCCTAGAAAAGTCTGTAGCTAAAGATAACTTAGGATTTACCCAAATGGAGTTCCCATATCCTCCGCGGAAGACCTCCTTGAATTTGTGTTTGGTAGTCTTCCGCCGAACAGTAACATTGGAGCTGTTAATTTCCCCTAAGGGGATGTCCGAGTCCCCTGTCCCAATCACGTTCTAGCCACCAAAGACAGGAATGGGGACTAATGGGGACTAAGTCAGTTTTAGATGTAAGTTGATTTGTTGCTTCCAAGGACCCAAAATAGATGGGAGAGCTCCCCTCCACACCCAACGGTGAACCTTGAGCCGCCTTAGAAGAGGGAATCTCAGCTTCTTCCCCGTCCTACAGAGAACTGGGGGTGAGTGAAATATCTAGAGCCCCCTCCAGGTTCTTGAAACTGGAAGTAACATGACCAGCCCCAGACGAAGCCTGAATGTCCTCCCCCCGAGGCTGAAAGAGGGCTCTCGGCTGCAAGACATTAGGGGGCTCCCCGGACAACGAAGAAAACTCACCAAGACCCATCGAAACGAGCATATCACCCAGCGGAATAGATTTTAAGAGAAGAGGGACGAAGGGTTTTATTTTACTAATGCAGTCCTTCGCCAAATCTTCATCGAAAGGGATGGGGAGAGTGAATGCCTATTCAAGGTCCTATGAGAGACCATTCTCCTCATAATGACAAAAATGTATCCCTAAAAGCACGGCAGTCTTTGCTAAGATGTCTCGGGCGTCGGAAAGTATAACACCAGAAAGGAATACGCCAGTGGTCTAACTGTTGAACAAACATCCCATGTTCCCATTTAAACTCCACCTCCATCGGGTATCCAGTAGAAACGTTGACTTCCACAAGAACCCTCGGGCACACCCTTTCTGAGGCCAAAAGAGTGCCTTCCTCCATTATAATAAACCTACCGAAAGAGTTTGCAACCTACATAAAATCTTGAAAGCTCCAACACACCAAAGGGAAGTCGGGGAGCAGAACCCACAAGTGGCACTTGGTCAATTTTTCTCTACTTGGGTCGAAAGCAGTGTGCCACCTTGACAAGATGAGGGAGCTGACCCCCAACACCCAGAACCTCTCATGTCTTCAGTCAAGAAGTGGAAGTAAATCCAACCCTTCTCGAGCATGATCACTTGAGGGACGTAGTGGATGAGCGGCTTCCAAGCCTGCGTGATCCATTCTACAATCTCGCACCTCCTCAAATGTACATATTCCATTCGACCTACCAAATCCCGAGAATCCAGGTTCAAGACCATGTCCATAGTGATGTCTCGTCCCAGAGTGCAACTTGCTCTCACCTTCGATGCCTGTTCAACCTTAATATTTCCTTTCGGCCTGCGGATAGGCTTTTGAATGCCCTCCGAGAAAGGTTCTGACACCAACAGAGCGTCCAGAGTAGAGGGTGAAGAGCGTGACACTCCTCCCAAGCCACAAGTTGTCGACAGAGAAGCCCCAGAGTTCACCGAAGTCTTAGCCAAGCCCGAGGATTGCGATAATGGTGACATGAAGACCACGTTTTCCTGCGGGTTAACGCTCATCTTCGCCAGGGAAATCGGGACCGATCCCATCATGAAAGAAAAACCAAAAATAAAGAAATAGAGCATTGTCCCCAAGAGTCAACCCCCGGGTCCAGAGCACTGCAGAACCTTCGACATAGGTACCAAAACCCATAGAAGTGCAGGAAAGAACAGTGGTGATTGCAGGATTTTTTGAAAGAGAACTTCCCACTTTGTAAGCTTGGTTGGTACTAACCTTCCGAGAGGAGAGGTGGACTCCAAACCTGCAATTGACCACCCAGAAAGATGACATGGTACTACAAAAGTTCACGAGAACAGGCAGCTCCCGAAAGACCACCATTTGGCCAAGAACACCATGTTACAGAGCTGGTTCATGACATTAGAGGTTGCTTATAATTAAGTCTCTGTCATGCCCATGGTTTGCATTGAATGTTTTAGAAAACATAATACATATTTTAATTGGTGAGTTTAGTTAAATATGATGAATAATGAATTCCTTATATTGGTAATATTGGCACCATAGTGCCTGGTTCCTAGATAGATCTTAATGTGCAATCATTAATATAATATTTTTACTGTGTAGTCCTTAACTCAGTATTTACTACACATGTGTAGGTTTTACTAGGTAGTATTTACTGAGGCAGATCATAGTGCAAATTTTAATAATAACTTGACTCTATAAACTTTCGCTAAACGATTCATTTAATAAGTTTTTGCTATTCCTTGTTGTGCATTATCTTAAAATAATGCATATGCACCTTATGTATGTAAAAAAAAATTTAAAACAAAATTATGTGAGTTAAGTTAATGTGACACTGGGTGTGTTACAAATTGGTATTAGAGCTAAGGTTACAGCCCTTGAACCTTTGGGATATAATATGAACTAACAATCATGGATGATATCTTAGATTGCTAGTGACAACACCATTTTCAGACCACTATAATTGCAGATTACTAGAGTAGTAGGAAAGCAATATTAAAATTGCCAGAAGAGCCTACATTATCCAATTTTTTTGAGGAAGTTGGTATGGATGTTCAAAGAAATGAATCCAATGGTCATCAGACTAAGATGGGAACAATGGAAGTGTTCCAAACCTTGAAATACTTACAATTTGGGAATGGAAAATTTTTACAAAGCTTAGAACAACAAAATCAAATAAATCAGCAAGTGATGCCGAATATGGTACAATTACAAAATCAGATGCATCAAGTGTCTTCCATTGTAAGAAGGGAAGAAGAGGAATCAATGAATAGAGAATTTCCATATAGATATGAACATTCTAGAGATAAAGCTGAAGGAAAAAAGGGGCTGCATTGCCAATATCAAACAATTGAAAGTCATCATGGGAATGAGATGCATGAAAATCAACATGATACTCCTCCCAGAAGGAATCCTAAGAGAAAACATGATGGAAATATATTACAGGGTGAACTCAGGAAAATTAAACCTCCCACTTTTGATGGGGAAAAATCTTGAGAAATTGCAGAAATTTGGCTTCTAGAAATGAAGAAATATTTGCAATTACTTGATTATTCTGGTAATCAAGAAGCTCGTATTTCCATATATAATATTCAGGGAAAATCTTACACGTGGTGGAAGCATTTGAAGCAAGTAGAAGATTTGGATGAAAGGAAAATCTCATGGAAGAGTTTTCAAAGGTACTTCAAGTATGAATACTTGTCTTGACAATATTATGATAAGAAAATGCAAGAGTTCTTCGAACTCATAATAGGAAATGTGAATATGGAAGAATATGAGAAAAGATTCCTAGAATTACTATGCTATGTTGAATTTATTCAAGATGAAAAGGTTAAGATTCAACGATTTCTCAGTGGCTTACCATCGTTCTACAATGACTGAATAGCTTATGATGAACCTCACACTTTGAAGGAATGCATTAGGAAAGCAAAATGTGTGTATGAGCAAGGTAAAAGCAGGAAAGATGTGCACAAAGTTTGGAAGGGTAAATTGAAAGATAAGAAGGACCAAAGGAGAAAGGGGTTTAAGCCTCTTGGTGTTAAACAAGATTTGTTTAATTCTTCCAAATAGTCAAATCTGAAAGTTGAATCAAGGGTGACTGAGTTTGCAGGACAAAAGAAACCATTCCAAGTTAAATGTTGGAAATGTGGAGGTGACCATCACCTCAGTAATTGTCCTGAAAGGAAAAATAAAGTTGCCGGTATGTATAATGTGCAAGAATCTTCTACGGTGGAAGATGTTTCTAGAAGTGTTCCTCGCATATATGCAGCTTTGGATAATCGTCAGGCATACCACTAGTCATCAATGACTGAAATTGAAGGTAAAATAAATGATTTGCCAGTTTCAAATTTAATTGATTTCAGAGCTTCTTACAGTTATATAAATACTCATCTGATTGAAAGATGCAAATTAGTAAGCAGTAAGCTTCCCAAGCTTAGAATGGTTCAATTGGATATCATAATGAAAAGGAAAATTACTTCCATGGCTAAAGATTGTTGTTTGGAAATGAATGGGTTTCATACCAAAGTTGATTTAGATATCATTCCTCTCGGTTCTTATGATGTGTTGATTGGAATGGATTGGCTGGAAAATCATTTTGCAGTTTTGGACTGCCATAACCAAATTGTTGCTTTCTTGGATGAGAACAAGAATACAATTAAGATAAATGGTATTCCAAGACCAATTTCCATAAGAAAAATTTCAACCATGCAGATGAAGAAATGTTTCAGAAAGGGGTGCTGGTTGTATTCCATGAATGTGGAGGAAATGACAACTGAAAAAGAAACAAAATTTAATGAACATGTGGTGTTGAAAGAATTTGAGGATGTGGTCCAAGATGTACCTGGGTTACCACCAAAGAGGGACATTGAATTCACAATTGATTTGGTGCATGGAGATGTGCCAACATCAAAATCTCCTTATAGAATGAGTACCCTGCAGCTGAAAGAATTACAAATGAAATTGGAAGAGTTATTAAAGAAGGGTTATATACGGCCCAATGTGTCACCATGGTGAGCGCCGGCTCTTTTTGTAAGAAAGAAATATGGCACACTAGCATTGTGTGTGGATTACAGGCAACTAAATAAAGCTACAATCAAGAACAGGTATCCACTACCAAGGATTGATGATCTTTTTGATCAGTTGAGAGGGGAAAAAGTATTTTCCAAAATTGATTTCACCAAGTGCGCATAAAATATGAGGACATCATAAAAAAAATTTAGAACCAGGTAAGGGCATTATGAATACATAGTAGTGCCATTCAGTCTAACAAACGCCCCGACCACATTCATGTGTCTAATGAATGGTGTGTTTAAAGAATTTTTGGACAAGTTCATTATAGTGTTCCTGGATGATATTTTGGTGTATTCCAAATATAAGGAAGAGAATGAAGAGCATGATTCTTCGAATTACTTTGCAAATCCTAAGAGAAAATAAACTATATGCCAAACATAGAAAATACTCATTCTATCAGAAGGAACTCTTGTATTTAGGTCACATCATGATCTCTAAGGAGGGCATAGCAGTGTACCCAACGAAAATAAAATCCATACAGGAATGGACTACTCCAAAAAGTGTCACTAAAGTGAGATCATTTATGGGGCTTGCGGGATATTATCGAAGGTTCGTAGAATCTGTCTCTCAGATTGCAAATCTGATTACATCATTACAAAAGAAGGATGTGAAGTTCATATGGAACAAAAAGTGTGAAGACAACTTCAAACTCTTGAAAGAATTGCTCACAGGTGTGCCAATATTAAAAATTCTGGATCTAGACAAAGAGTATGTGGTTTGTATAGATGCATCTCTAGAAGGATTTGGTGGATTTTTGATGCAAGATGGGCATGTGATTTGTTATGAATCATGAAAATTGAAGGAACATGAAAAGAACTATGCTACTCATGATATGGAGTTAGTTTCTATAGTTCATGCACTTCGAATGTGGAGGCATTATCTCATGTGGAACAAATTTAAGTTGAAGATGGATCATCATAGCCTGAAATATTTGTTTGAGCAACCTCACTTGAATTCCATACAAGCTAGACAGATTGAATTTTTGAATGAATTCAATTTTGAAATTGAGTACATAAAGGGAAAAGAGAATCAAGTGGAAGATGCACTCAGTAGAAGATGTCAAATAATGCAAATTACAGCTATCAACAATTGGAAATCTGATTTAAAAATCAGGTTACATGAGGCACTAAAAGCAGATGATCACTATTTTCAAGTGGTGACAGCGTTGCAAGAAGTCAATAGGCCATTAAAATTTTCCAAATATACATTGGATGAAGACGGAATTCTACAATTAAATGACATGATTTATATACCATCTAAAAGTGAGTTGAAGAATATTATATTGTATGAAATGCATAATGTGCCTTATGCAGGTCATCCTAGATACCGAAATATGTTGACAGCAATTAAGAAAGAATATTATTGGCCCCATATGAAGAAATAAGTATCCATATTTATTGCTCAATGCTTAGAATGTCAAAGAGTAAAAGCAAAACATAAACATCATGTTGGTTTACTCAATCCATCGTCGGTACCAAAATGGAAGTGGGATGTGGTAACTATTGATTTCATTACAAAGTTACCTAGAAAATTGAAACAACATGACTCCATTATGGTAGTGGTTGAAAAATTGTCAAATTCAGCCCATTTTGTTACGGTGAAATCAACATATGAAGAAGCTAAGATCACATAAATTTATATGAGGTAAATTGCCAAGTTGCATGATATTCCAAAAGTAATAGTTTCAGATTAATATCCAAAGTTGACCTTGAACTTTTGGAGGGGGTTGTTCAAATAATTTGGGACTAAACTCAATTTTAGTACAACTTGTCATCCACAAACGGATGGACAGACTGAGTGAGTAAATCAAATCATTGAGGACATGCTCAGAATGTATGTAATGGACAAACCCAATAAATGGGAAGATTACATGTACTTAGTGGAATTTGCATATAACAATGATCACCAAGCATCATTGAATATGATTCCATTTGAAGCATTATATGGTAGGAAATGTAATGTTCCTTTGAATTGGGACAAACTAGTGGATAGACTAATAGTTGGACCAGAAATGCTTTAGGATATGGAACAACATGTAACCAATATCAAGCATAACTTGAAGGTAGCTCAAGATCGTCATAAGAGTTATGCAGATAAAAATAGAACACATAGAGAGTTTCAGGTTGGGGACAAAGTGTTCCTAAAGGTCAGAGGAAGAAAAAGTTCATTGCAGTTGGGTAACTGCAAGAAGTTGGAAACCAGATTTTGTGGACCTTTTTTTATCCTAAACGGAATTGGATCAACGGCCTATGAGCTAGCTCTACCTCCTACAATTAATGTGCACAATGCTTTTCATTTTTCATTATTGAAAAGGTATGTTTATGATTCTAGTCACATACTTGATTAGTCTGCGGTGCAGGTGGAACCCGAAGGGGAAATCCAAGTACAACCAGTTTTCATTTTAGACAGAAGAGTCAAGACACTCAGGAACAGGGTCATAGGACATATAAAATTCCAATGGACCCATTATATTTCTAAAGAAGCGACCTGGGAATTTGAAGATGTGATGTGGGAAGGATATCCCCATCTATTTTGAAGACTGTACATATGTAATTAAATATGATTTTTTTTTCATGTATTTTGGATAGAGATAACACTGAGGACAATGTTGAATTTAAGGGGGAGGGGAATGCAATACCCCTGGTTAAGACCCCTTAACTAATCTTAAGTACAATATGATTATTATTATTTAATTCCTGAAAGGCAAGACAATTGTACATTTCGACATTATAATAATAAAAATTATAACTGGTTTTGGTTGAGGTAGAACGTTGAAAGATCGGGGACTCATGTATTCACTAGAGTCGGCAAGGGGGTTAAAATTCCTTAGGTGAAGAAACTTTTGCTAAGACCCTTCTATAATGCTAAGTCCCTAAAAATACCCAAAGTTTTGGCTAAGTCATAATTCCAAGTTAATTAATTAAGGCTTAAGGTTTAAATATTAATTAAGAAAATTAAATGAAGGGATTATGTGTTTTAATTAAATGGCTAGGAGATCCCATGTGTTTTCTAGTTTGCATGCAGATACTTATGCATGCAAGGAAAGGTGTGTGTGTTCCATTCTGCACACCAAGGATGGGAAGACAATTGTTCTATGGGTAAAATTAATTTGATGGTATGTGTTTGAGAGAAAAGGGTAGAAAAATTCTGTTTGAGACTGAAATATGAGATGAAATTCTCAGCCTGTTAGTCAAATTGTTGAAAAATATCTGTTGAAATGTTGTGTATTTTGCCTCTAGTTGCACCTGTGAAATGGTAATGGTGTAATAAATTCTCTTAGTGGAAATCTAAGCACAGATGCAGTGATGGGTTTCACTGGGTGCTATTTAGAATGAAGCTAAGGGAAGGGATTGCACAGTTGGCATGGATTTGGTAACAAATCAATAAATCTCGTTTTCCAAGTGAGGAAATCCTGAGAGAAGCCTGAGAATTAAAGAGGTGTCTCTTGGTGAATGCATGAGTCTCAGCTCGGGGGTGGCATTTTGCTGAGAGATATATAGTAAAATTTCCTACAGATGGATGGGTGGAGCGTGGAAGCCACACAATCAGTTGCCCATTTTGAGAATTTTTCATATAAGTTTTATTTCTCAATTTAGTTTAATTGATGAATGATGAATAAAATTACATGTTGATAAATTCCTGATTGTTTGTTGAATTCATGTACATGGAATTGACATGGGTTTGTTCTTGTAATTTAAATGTTTTCTGGTTTTAATTATGGTTTTTATTTCCGGTAAGTAATTAAATTGGGCAGACGTAAAAATTAGAGTTTACTGTGATAAAATATGAATTCACGGAAATGGAAATTTTGGTATATTTAGCTATGGTATACTGTCCATAGAATACATTGCTTATCGACACCTATAAAATTGCCTATAGGTTAATGTTTGAGTGCCAATGATCATAATATTGCTCTGGCATTGTTATTTATTTACCCAGCTGTTAATAAATCTATTTTATTTATTTTGACCATGAAATAGCTATTTGTCATGAGATGTAATTATGGTTTATGAGCAAATCGATTAATTCAATTAAAGTGTTGAAAATATATGAATTAAAGAAGAAATTCATGTGTAGAACAATTTAATTCCCCATGCATGGAAATGGTGTGAATCCTCATTCAACCATATGCTTATAAATAATCCCTAATTTCAATGCTTAAACTATTATTGATTAATATGCTTAAACTACTATTGATTAATAATCCCTAATGTTGTTACTAAAACTTAGCAAAGATGGTATTATGGTTTTGGAAAACCACGGGATGAAAATATAAAACACATGGAAGAAATATATTGTATTTGCATTAATATACACATATTTAGCATTTATATTTAATTGGTAACTTGAAACAAATACCATGTGTTAAGGCTTAACTAATATGCCTTGTAATGAATGGTATTTAGAAACTATGGTTTCAAAATCTTAAAGCGCTTAATATGTTGGAATATTAACTTTATTGGGCGGTAATATGAATATAAATTAACTTTATTGACTGTTATTTAATTGGTAATATTTTTACTTAGCAGTGCTTAACTAAGTATTTAAGAGGCGCATAAGAGGTGCATATATATTTTACTGGTAGTACTTACTTATCAAATTATAGTGCAAAGTTTAATAATAATTTAGGACATGATTATGATTATAAACCTAGATGCTCTTTAATGGGCAACTTATATTAATGTTTAATTTGGCCGGTTTACCCTACGAATTTACTAGAAAAGTTTATCCAAGTTTTAATTTTTTATGGGTCCATTATAAGATGTTTTAATGGAAAATATTTAATATGTGAATTTAAGATGAAGTTATACAAGAATTGATAAATGCGCAGCATATAATTAAATTAAGCTTCGCTGAAAGATTCATTTAATAAGTTTTTGCTATTCCTTGTTGTGCATTAGCTTAAATAATGCATATGAACCTTATGCATGTAAAATCAAATTTAAAAAAAAAATGATTATGTGAGTTAAGTTAATGTGACACTGGTTGTGTTACAAAGATCACCAATATCATTATCAAACCATCAATATCATCAAGGTCATAAATAATCAATATCATAAATAATTAATATCATCAAAACCATTAATATCATCAAAATCAATAATACTATCAAAAGCATCAATATCTTCAAGGTATCAATATCATCAAACATATCAAGAGCATCAACACCATAAATAACATCAAATCATTATTATCACCAGTATCATAAATATCATAAGATACCATCAAGAAAATCAATATCATCAGATCATCAAGAACATTAAATCATTAATATCATAGAGAGCATTGAGAGCATCAATCATCAAGAGAAAAATATCATCAAGAAAATAAATATCATTAAAAGAATCAATAACATCAAGTGATTAATATTATCAACACAATTAATAGCATTGAGTCATCAAAAGAATCATTATCATTAAGAGAATCAATAACATCAAATCATTAATATCATGAAGGGAATCAATATCATCAAATAATCAAGAGTATCAATTACATCAAATAATCAATAACATCAAATCATGAATACCATCAAGTGCATCAATAGCTTTAAAACATTAAGAAAATTACTAACATCAAATCATTAATATCATCAATGGCATCCAAATCATCAATATCATCGAATCAAACCCATCAACATCATTAGCATTATCAAATTATCACTTTCACTAACCAGCTCTACAACATTAATAACAAATGAGAAACACTAAGGTTATGCTCCTAACAAAGATATGATATCATTGAAAAGTGACCACACAACCATTTGAGGTGTCTCCACTTAAGATGGAAATAACACATTGACCAAGGAATACCATAACATCGAGTAAGGAGAAGGAAGGTGAACCATGTGTTTTAACTAAGGAAAGTCATTTTACCCTGAGCAATTATATATATGAATATACCATCCCAAGCATTCACATTTTATGGTAATCCGGGTAGGAATAATAATGATTACAAAGTACCATGGAATTAAATTGTTGAACTTGAGAAAATTGTTGATATCTATGGTATTTAATCATTTCAATGCTTGTTTGGTTTCTTGAGGAGGGGAAAGGGTTGGTTGTGTTACTTGATTTATAAGGTTTTTTTTTTCCTTACATTTAGTCAATTTAATTCTCATAAGTCATGTATTATGTATTAAGGTTTATAAACATAATATTTCTACACAATAGCAAAATTTGATTATTAACATCATTTTTTATATGTTAAATATGAACACCCAACATCTTATGAATTTACTATGTACTATTCTAAGTAAATGAAAACCATAAACACGTCATATTGTACGAAGGCATGAATATTAAAACTCAATTTAGGAAGCACAAGAATGCCCAACTCAAATACCACCAATATGTGTGTAGCAAAAAATAATTCATCTATCAAATATTATACTTTGTTTTGTTATAGTAGTAGGAGTTTCAATGCATTTAGCTAACATGAGAAATCATCCGTGCACAAAATATCAATAAACCATAGAAATAAATGCATATTTATTCAAGAGGATTCTATCTATTTACTAATTCAATAATCATTAATGCATCTCACTTTTACAAGTTTATTCTAACTATTCAATTTAAAACAACATTAAAGCTATTCTCCTACTTGGCATACATGAATTACAAAAATGTGAATGACCTTATGATTCTATTCAAATACAAATGCATTATCATTGTTTTTTGGAACCTGAATACCCAAGGAGCAATATGATTCTATTCAAATAAAAATGCATTATCATTGATTTTTGGGACTTGAATACCCAAGGAGCAATAACATCTAGTCTATCCACTAACATCATTCTACCATATGCATGTATAAAGGTATCAATATGTATATGGATCATACATATGATATTACACGCATATGAGCAACACCATGAAACGCACACAAGTATGCATATATGTGTGTTGCGAGGGGGGCATGTGGGAGAGAAGTGGTATTCAATCTAAGTAGTGATTATGTACCATAATATATTTTAGGTTAATATTCTAAATCTACTGAAAAACAATAAAAATTATTCTTTAATATGAAAATGCTTGTATAAAAAGAAATTAAAGAACAAATAATTGTGCATCTATTCTATAAACACCACAATTTATAATAACAAACATGTTTTTCCTTCATGTATGTATCCAATAATAGTATGCATTTGAAAAATAGGGAACACAAGTATTTAATTTTAAGAGGGAGGTCATATCTATTTTTTCATTAAATCCATTCAATTTATCTAGACATAGCAATAATGTATATGGCTAGATGTTATATTTGATAGTCATCATGTAATTACTTTCTTCATAAGTGAGCATATGTGTAGATAAGTGCACTTATAGAGATGCACGCACACGCACTAACACACATTACCATATACGTGTTTGTGTGTGTAATCATATATAAAAACAAATATATGAAATGCATTCAACAATGAGTTGAACGAAACCAGAGTGTATGAAACATAGTGAATCAGTTAGACATATATGCAATAGATAGTATGCGTGTGAGATAGAATTGGAATTCCATGAACCTATGGCATTGATGGTCATTAGAGGCCAAACTAGCCTTAGATATAAGGCTTCATAGGATAATGGGGGATGAGCCAAATACTAGTGTAACCTTCCCAAAAAATTTCCTATATATTGATGTGTGCATGGAAAGTAACCCCTGATCTGGATTTGGAAATTTCCTTCATTTCATTGATGATGATCCAAACTCAGTTAGGATTTCCTATTTTTTTAATTTTTCACATTCTTAACCTCTTGGTTATAACTATGAGGGTGCAAGCTTTCTGTTATGGTTACTTTCCATAGTTTGGGGTTTCAACCCTATGTTTCTCATCTTCCTCCTCCTTAGTACCATGTATATTTCTAGTTAAATGGAGGCACTTATAAGGTATATTAGTGTTGTATATACTTGGTTTATATGTAATTAGAAGCTAGAGTTTACTTTGCTTAATGTCTGAAGAGGGAACAAAATTTACAAGATTATATATGGTCTGCTTCTTTTCCCTTTCAAGTCAAGAAGTAGAAAATTTCTTAAAGAACATTCATAAAATTGATTGAGTTCTATGGCTAAATCTCTTTTCTGTCCAATAATATATTGTTCTAATGTAACAAAGTTACAATAAATGCTAAGTTTAACTAAAGAATGCAAAGAAAAAAATGTATTTCCCATTTGACTTTAGATTAGGATGAACTATTGTAATAAATGCTACAAATGAAATTATGCTATGCATGATTAGTAGATGGAACAAGAGCCACAAGGTGGCAATGTCCCTGCATTTGCTAATAGCCTATAAGCTAGAAGCTATAGAAATATGATACTTTTGCCACAAAATTGCAGTAGAAAAGAAAATTCGTTTGCCAAAGAATTACTTAGCCATCGAATCAATTTCATTCTTAGCGATTGAAACGATTTCTCAATGTTTTGTTGGAACAAGGATGGCTAGAAAAGATGGAAAAAGTGTGCTAAGCATCCTTCTTCACGATCAAAAACTCAATTTGTTACATCTTAAATATGGATACATCCACATAGAGTTGGAGAAGGGTGTAGCATATGTGTAAACACAAATGAATTCATTGAAATAGGTAGAACAAACAACCTTCACTATGACCACTCAATCAAATTCATAAAATAACTGCAACAAATTAAAACATGTAGATGCAATATAGCCCCGCAAGCTATGATTTGACGTAAGGCCAAGCCCAAGGATTATGCAATAGTTGAAAAATCGGCCACATAAAAAACCACAAAAGACATACACCTAACCTAGCATAAAACTCCATTAAATGCCAACACCTTTACTTTACGATGAATCTAAAACACCACAAAAGGCATGTAGACTTACATGGCATCCATATGTCCAAATGACATTGACATGAAAAAGTAATGAGTTGGTCAAAGAGATATTAAAAATTAAAAAAAATTGAAGATTTAGCTTAGTTTCAACATTACTAAGCTAAATCCAATATTAATCCAGTAGTATTTTAGATTAAACTAATATTAATTATACACATGTTTTTCCTCATATTATTATTCAAAATTTTTAAATATTAATTTTGAAAAACATACACATATAATTTACCTCCATTATTTGTTTCACATCTTAATCACTATTTAAAATAGAAAAATATTAGACACCTCCAACATGATCCTAGAATCATAACATGTAATTCCATGTGCCTCATGTCACATAGCTTATTTCAGCACTTGAAGATTTCATGGATTCTTTATTCATAAAAATGTGATTGCATATGCCTCATGCATAGGGCTTATGTTGCCATTTGGAAAAATATTTCATAACTTTTGTTCATTGAAGGTAACTTTTGCTCCTTAAATTGCTTAATTTGGATAAGGATCAAAGGGAATTTGGTATATTTATATTATAACATGTTAATTAGTTACATTATTTTTAAAAATTAGGCTTATGGAATGATGGACGTAATGGATTAAATTATCAATCCAAAACTCAAAGAATTTTTAGAACTTTGCCTAAATCATCAAAAACGCGTTGGTACATTCAGAAGTTTCTTCAGAGTTGGACGTATAGGAATTAATCTACTGTAAATCTTATTAGGTAGATCATCTCACCAAGTATACAAATGGTAAAAAAAAATTGCAAATTGTAAGGACGGTGAGAACCAAAAGACCAAATCAAATCACCTTATGGATATCAAGAAAAGCACAACACACATTAAAGTTTTGAAAATGTGTAACATGCATATAATAATAAGATGCATATAATAATAAAGTATTATTTTTAAGGTGGTTTTGTCATTAGTGTTTATATTTTAGAAATTGGAGTGGATTAATTTATAAGTTTTTCATGATTGTACGAAGATGAGACATTGTCCACATTAATTAAGACACTCGTTCCAAATTCAAAATAAACAATTATATATATATATATATATATATATATATATATATATATATATAATAACTAGTAGTTATGCATGAATAACTCACGTAGCTGATGCATGGATAACACATAGTTTGTGCAACTACATATAGTGAACAAGTAACTTGTTGGTGACACTTAAATTATGACCTAAGCCTGGTTTAAAAATCCTAAATACGAATAAGATAACTTAAAGTATTCAAATAACCTTGTTTAAAAATCCTAAATAGGAAGAAGATAACAAATATTAAATGCAAGATCTTGGAAACCCGTTACTAAGTGTAAATGTAAGATCTACAGTCCGGGTGGGATGGGATGGGATGGGAGAGATGTTACTTTCGTATGTATATTAATGTCATTCTTTGTGTTATATATAGAGAGAGGGATGTAATTTAATAGTAAACAAGTGGGTATATTGACCCATATTCGATTTTAATTTCAGTGGATGATGTTGCAACTTCTTAAGAATTCCTCGAACCAATAGGAGTATAGTTAAATTAGTAATTGAATAAGAAGTATAATATTTGTGTGTGGGCGTTTGCTATTTTATGTTGTAATGTGCTATTTTTCAAGTGTGGTGTGCAATGTCTCCTCCTCATTTTTCTAAATTGGTAAACCATTATTGTGCATATCTGCTCCAAAGATTGAAAAATGAGGAGCAGATCTTTGGAAAACAATTATTGTGGAGATAAGATAAGGAAGAGAAAGGAAAAAATAATTTAGACACCTTAGTTTTGTTCCAATGTTCTATGCATAATAATCAACAGTATTTATAAATACAAATATGTCAAAGAAAAGCCTGAACCATATTGATAGATTCAGAAACTCAAACCTCATGGAAAATGAAGAATATATATCGGTCGGCTTCCCACAATTGGACTAAGAAAATGAAAGTGCCATTGACAGAAAAAGGAATTATAGTCGTATTCACATTCAGGTCTGGACTTTCAAAATATGCATACATTTAGACAACATAAGAGACGACAGAATGGGAGTTGTCACGGATCCTGGTCGTGCTCTGTTTCTCTTCATGTCAATTAAATTTTTGGAGAATGGAGATAAAAACCCCAAATCAAAAAATAAAAAAACTTAATAAATTACCAAAATGTGCATACAATTAGACTAACAGAAAAGGAGATGGAAGGGTAGTTGTCACAAAAAATTCCATTTTTAAATAAATTTTTAAAAACATTATTAAGAAATTACCAAAATGTACATACAATTAGACAAGATAAGAGAAAAGGAGACGGAAGGGTAGTTGTCACGGATCCTGGCCGTGATATGTTTCTCTTCATGTCATATAAATTTTTGGCTAAATATACTAAAAAAAATCATTTAATAAAAAAATACAAATCTTATCAATCAAACATTAAAAAAAATTCCATTTTTACATTTAAAAAATAAAAAATATCATAAAATAATTCCCAATCTCAGCATGTTTGGATTGTCTATAAATTTTATTCTTTTATGTTGTTAGTTGCTTCAACCCCATACAACTTATGTTTGTTCTTTGATTACCCACTGCTTTTGCTCTAAGAGACTATTATTCTGTTTTTCTATTTGGATGTTTGTATAGTAAACTATGAATGAAGCAGTACCAATATCAGTACCCAACAAAGCATATTCACACAAATCAAAATCATACTGACTGTGGTTAAAATTTAAATTATGTTCTTACTACTGCAATCAGTACATTTGGATTGGAGTGTTTCACAAGTAGTACATAAACATAAGTGATCAGCAGATCGTTATAAAAAATCTGTCACATTACAACAACAATCCTTGAAAACTGGGCATTGGGTATAACAACTATTACTCTGTTTTTCTATTTGGGAATAACAATCCTAGAGAAAGATATTGGGTATCGGGCATATAGACTATTACCCTGTTTTTCTATTTGGACATTTGTAAAATAAAATATGAATGAAGCATTATCAATATCAATACCCAACAAAGTAGATTCACACAAATCAAAATCTTACTAATTGTGATTGAAATTTAAATTATGTTCTTACTATAGCAACCAGTACATTTGGATTGGAGTGTTTCGGGTCCAAAAATCAAGATGATTGCGTAGACACTTTTGTTTTTGCATCTTCCCCTCGCAACTCATGTAGATATCTCCCCCCTGTAGACATCTTCCCCTTGCAACTGTAGACACTTTTGTTTTTGGCATAAGTACCATAACCATTTTGTGAATGATCGCAAACCTGAAGTCCCGACCTACCTAGGCGGCTGTTGCAGGGGGAGACGGTGTGCGCGATGACTTTGTTTCTCCCTGCCGGACTTTGCCGCCTTGTAAATTGAGGAAAAATCGAGAGACCTTAGGCTTCTGGGGTCTTGAATGGCGCCAAATGCGAATTGACAGTCGGGTTTATCCAGTGACGGGGTTGAGGGTCTTCGGTAGCATGGGAATTACGCACACCTTAGCACCTTCCATGGTCATTAGTAGGTCGTCGAGCTTCCACGAGGGAAACTGTGACTGATCATTACATACAAGACTGACAGATCAAAAACTCAAATACTGACATTGGTACGCTTCACAAGACAATATTTATCACCTAGATGACGTCTTACTGCCGCCAAGGCTTGGGGAGCGAAAATCTAGACAAACGTTAGCAGCTATGGACCAATCAGCATGCAAATAAATATTTATTTTAAAATATATTTAATATAAAAATTTGTAACTTTCACATAAACATTAGAAGGTGAAATGAAATTTCGCATGTACGGACAAATTAATATGAATCATCGATTCATATATTGTCCCCTACGGGGACATAATAAGAATATATAACTAGCAATTGCCCCAAGAAGGTACAATAATACGTCGATGGGTTCTTGGAGGGTTAAAAAGGATGAAAATGGGAGCTCAAATTGGATTGTTGTAGACATGGCATTGTACCTTAACAAAACAAGGAACAAGTTTTGCAAGGAAGGGAAATTTGAAGGGGCAATTGTAAGAGACAAATGAGACAAATTTTTCACCCCATTTAGTATTATCAACAAACCACACACCAAAAGAGAAAATTGCCAACCTAGGAGGCACACAAACTCTCTCACCCCAAAAAACAGATAAATGACTCACTTGGATGTGAAATCTACCACTTTAACCCAATGAATTACTCACTTTGAAGGAAAGCAAACTCCCAACCTCAACAAATTGGTAGCCTTTCACTTACTTGAAAACAAGTTTATTTATTCATCTCTTGGTTGTAGATAGGCTCTTTATTTGTTTGTAAGCTTCTTCTGTAAATCATGACCTTTTAACAGGCGCGTTTTCATACAATTCCCCATGATAGATTAATTCCATGTCAAGCATCTTATCTATCATGAAAAGACTAAATTAATTAGATAACAACTCACCCTTTTTCTACTTTCGAAGAGCTAATGCAACCAGATTTTAACTTTATATAGATGTAAGAAAATGGATAACTCACCATTTTTCTAATTGTAAAGAGATACTGCAGTGCATTCAATTTAATATCAAGAAGATTATTCTTCTCAAATCAAATTGAAAACCATAATTTTCTATCAACCAAACTATGATTGATATTTGCAAGTTGTTGTATCGGCTTTAGGAGAATGGATATGTCGTCAATTGTCTTAGAGAACTCCATGAGACTAAAATGTATAAAATCTGAAAAATATTTTATCATTCATGAAATTCGTTCATTAATTTTTTTTGTAGGTCAAGTTTTGAACATCAGTATGCTTCCATCAACTTTGGAGTTTAATTAGAGTGCAATGCATTAGGGACAAAAACATTTAAAATTATATATATGCAACTAAACTTGAGCGGACAATAAAATTTTATGCATGATTATGTTGTAGGAAATCACAATCCTCATCATCAATTTTATATGCAATGCATGGGTCACAACCTTTCAATATCTTTCACAATCAAAGCATGCATAAGAGAAAAATTTAGACATGATTATGTTGACAGAAAACACAAGTTTCTCCGTGAGGTATCTCAAGGATAATGATACTTTTCAGTTCAGTTAACGTTGTACTAGTCCCAACAGATAGAAATTGGTCTCTCAACTTGTTCTGGCTGAGAATTCCCCAAAATCTCGGTCCTAGTATTATTTAATCCAGTTGAAATTTATTAATTCAGTTGCATTACTATTGCATTGGATGAGAGATATCTTCATTCTTGTACACCATTTTAGATCTCTGTCAAAACCGCAGTAATTTTTTTTTAATCTAGTTGTATTTTCACTTTGTTTATTTCATTTCATATTTGAACCTATTCTTATGGCTGAAGATTGCTCAATATCCAGCTCCTGTAACATGATGATCACTTCTTTGAAGAGTGAAGAGTAAAACTATGGCCCTACACTCAATCAAATTTTGACACAAGAACCATTTTTGAAGCACTAAACTTTTTTTATTTCCTTTGCATTGAAAAATCATAACTCATGTCTGTTGAAGATTGTAAGTTTGAAAATGCAAAGGAAGGAGTGTTGATATGGAAATAAATAAATTGTAGTTGAAACCCCTAACTTGTGCAAGGAAGGGAAGAAACCCCTAACTAGTACAAGTGTGTTGTCTTGAACTTGGGCAAGTTCTTATTTCTTGTCTATTGTTTAGGCTGACCCAAAATTGACTAGTGATGCATGTGGCTGTGATATTGATAGTAGATAATGGGGTCTCCTATTTGCCACATATCTAGAGGATATGTTGAAAATACAATGGAATTGACTCATACACAGATGAATAATGGAAACTATATTTAGTAAATAAAGGTTGAAAAAGAGAGACAATGACACTTTATATTAGCAGCTCCTGTAGTAGAGTTCGAGTAAAATGAAAAATTTGACCTTCACCATTTTAAATGTTTTCTGAATTGTTGTATATATTGTTGAATTATATAATGCTTTTGAAAAACTACCCAACATTATTCTTTTGATTGCATATGAAAGCCATCGGATTTTCCATTCTTGACATATTTAAAATTAATATTTCTATTAACTAAACCTAAACTTTCATGGCTATGCATTGAGTCGTATTCCTTGACAAATGAATCTTCACAGGTGTTATTTTCCAGATTCTAAACATCTCATTTTCCTAGGTAAACCCTACATGAAAGGGGGAATTTTCTAAGTTTGTTTGGAAGTCAACAAATTCCTAAATGATAAAGTGGGTTCACACACACACAAGTTATCATCTCTAGATGGAGCATCAAATCAACAGTTTATACCAATATTAGACAGGGATGCACCACACCCCCCTTTTTGTGGAACTCCACAAAGCACAGTCTGAAACGTTTCACTAAGTTGTGGGATGAGTTTTGCAAAAAGGAAGTAGGAACATACAAAGAGACCTGATTAACACACCACCTAGAATAATAATCTGAATTAGAAAGAATGTTCGTGTGTGTGGGGATTGCCATACTGCCACAAAGCTCATCCAAAATATTTTTGAGACTGATATTTTTGTGAGGGATACCAACCATTTCCCCCATTTCAAGGACGGCTTATGTTCATGTGGGGACTATTAGTGACACCAAGTAAGACAAATGAAAAGAAGACAATTACTATTAACCAAAATAACTAGTCTAGATTAGGATGAATCTAATGTTGGTGTGGTGTCTTCTCCTATTCTCCTATGATAAAAGACTCTATGGCCAAGCATATCTTTCTTGTCATTTAAAAAAAATCACGGAAGTAAATTTTCTACATTAAAAAAAAACAAATAATTAAGATAATTTTTTAAGCTCCTAGTTCATAAGGTTGGTTCAATTAGTTCCAATCAATTGTTTCAAGGCACTTTTCCAATCAAAATTTTCAAGGCAAAGTTTGCCATGATGTTACACTCAAATTGTTTCAAGGAGAGTTTTCCATGAGACCTCTACACCCAATTAATTGTTTCAAGGCACTTTTCCAATCAAAATTTTCAAGGCAAAGTTTGCCATGATGTTACACTCAAATTGTTTCAAGGAGAGTTTTCCATGAGACCTCTACACCCTGTTGGATTGCTAAGTACAGGAAAAATCCCAAATTGCTACAAAGTTCCCACCATCTACCATATTCATCCAAGAAGATAAAAAAAAAATCATCATATTGTGAGTGGTAGAAGCCCAAATTGCTATATAAAGTTCCCACTATCTACTATATGAAGACCAAAAGGAAATATCAAACACCAAATGGACGGTTTGTTTTTCATTTTACTGCAGACTAAGATAAGTGCAGAAAGGAGAAAGGACAACTCCCGACGCAACAAGTATGTGATATATAGGCTTACATGGCAAGTCTGTGCTATGGTTTCCCCACAACGTGTGTTCCGTGAACTGAAATGCCTGAATTTTTAACCATGAATAAAGAGCCAAAAGTGGGTTTGAGCTGCCACAAATACAATTTTTAAAAGTGAGTTTTAGTTTCCAAAAATGCAATTTCTATGTGACTAGAGAGATTGGTAAGAAGTAAGTTTGCATTATTGATAGAGATGTTACACCATCAATCTTCTCGAAGTTTGTAAAATTTATATGGATGGGAAATACAATTTTCTATAACTTTTATAGTTTTATCAATCCAATTGATCATTTTTATTTTTTTTAATAAATTAATGTGAATATTTTTTTATTTGGATTTAGTTCTTTTTATTTAGTCAATATTTGTATTTGTATTTTTTATTATTTTGATTTAGTTATTGAATCTAAAAAAGAGACTTGATTTTTTGCTATAATTTATTTTATACATTAATTTGTTTGAAAAGTATTCTTAAATCTTCTGTTATTCTTTATTCAATAACAAATTCTTAATAAAAATATAAAATTTATTTAAACTATAAATATAAGTTTTAAATGTTGTTGTTACATAGATTGATTCAATTTTATATCTTTTTCCATTTTTATTGTACTTAAATCAAAACTCAAAAACATAAAAAATAACCTGTGTAATTTAATATTTTAAATTTCTTCATTTATGTATTATTTTATTGTGAATTTAAGAATACAAATAAAAACCATAGAAAATAATAAATATATTTAAAAATTATTTTAAACCTATAAACATGAAATATATATTAATTTCAAAATTTATAAAATTTAAATATGTATACGAACATAAAAAGGTATATATAAAGCGAATTAGTTAATAATTAATAAGATGATGATGTTTTGTTAAAGTATTCATTATGAGGATATAAAGCTTTAGAAATCAAATCAATCATATTTACATTTCTTACGAGATGATAAAATCAATCATAATTACATTTCTTACCAGATGATATTTATATTTATTATGAGATGAGTTTTATAGTTTATTATTATTATTATTAAAAATACCATAATTTTGTGTACATAATAAATTAAAAAAAAAAATCATCATCTCAATTAAACTTACAAATAAAAAAATCATCATCTCGATTAAACTTATGTATTTATAGACAAAGAACAACTAATCCACCTCAATCAATATTAGATCAAGGAAATGCAAGCTAAAAAGTATTGAATGATTTTCTATTTTGAATTATGAACGCTATTTTAAAAATATATTTATGTTCAACAGTGTAATTTTTTAAGTATTGAATGATTTTCTGTTTTGAGTTATGAATGCTATTTGTAAAATAGATTTATGTTCAACAGTGTAATTTTTCGTTTTGAAGTTTAAATGTTCATAGTGCAATCTTAGACGATATATACTAATCATAACAAGTATATACGGTCTTAATATTAATAAAACACATAGGCCAATTGAACCATTCTTATTCCCTCTTAAATCAATCCTTAGTAAATTGTTGCCTGTGACAATTCATATTACTATAATCTACTTTAGATCATTGTATTATGTCATATTACTAAATGCATGGAGGCATAGCCATTGTATCATTTCTTAATATACATGTTTATGGAGTTGTTTAAAGTTTGAAAAACATACTTGGTATAAGTATGTTGGTTGGAAATTGATTTAAAAAAATCACGGTTATGATTTTTCCAGAAATTTTGTATTAGTTTAGAGTAACGAGAAACAAAAAAAAATCATAAATCTTGCATTTTAAATAATTTTTAATCCACTCACATTAAGAATTGTTGTTATGCTTTTAAGCTTCAGTATGAAACTATAATATGTATAATGTATTAATGATACATGTGGCGTTGCTCATGACAGACCCATCCGCCATGAAATTTTCCACTCGTGAGACTGAATTTATTATTGTGATCGCTCATTTTTTTTAGCCAACCCAAACATTCGTTACGTTTCCATAGCCAACTAAATGGAGATTGTTGATCGTGCATTTCTTCAATTGTGGATTATTTCCTTGATTTTAGGGTCTCACATTGCATATTTGACTTGTTGGAGTAATTCTAGAGAGTTAGCTCCGTTGGTCAAGGACTATAAGCACCCTTCTTTATTATTATGAGCCAATAGCACTATCCTTGACTATTTTGAGAAAAATCCTCTCATGCATGAATTGATCCTTGCTTTTAGGTATCTAAGCCTCCACTTTTCCACTTATGATCAATTATGATCATAATTTATGATCTCGTTAACTCATCTCTAAGAGATTGCATGGCTAACTAAGGGCATTTAAGCTCTGGTTAAGCCCAACTAGTGAGTAATTCGAATTGCCTTCCTTAGTAATTTGAATTGCCTATACGTAAAGATTGATTCTTTCTTATAAAGTTATTGGAATAATGGGTTTGTGAAAGAACTTTTGCATCTCTTCTTTATTGTTGATGAATATCATGATTTTGTCACTTGTTTAATTACTTGCTAAATGTATTACTACCTGTTTTAGTTTATAGATCTTGTGCTCCAAAATCTCACATGATATCAAAGCATTAGGGACTATAAACGAGTTACTGTACAAGATTGCAAGTTGAATACACTTTGGAGAATGCATCAGTTCGAATGGAGCTTTCTCCCTAGCAAATCCTTACCCCCTTCAATTATTTTGAATGGAAATAAAGAATTGAAATTATATTACAAATTAAGGGACTTCACAAGATCACTATGGGAACATAGGTAGAGCCTAATTCAACTGTAGAGAAGTCAAAATATATGAATATAATGGATGAATCCTTTGTGTTACTACACAGGGGCTTCACTAGAAGGCAATATAATACCACGTTCATTCATATTGCACTATTAAATATTCATGAAAACCTAAAAATTATATTGCTTATATATTAAGGGGAAAAGGGTTTTTTTATTTAATGTAACAATACAAAAATACTTTGGGGTCTTTTTTATATGGGCGGACTAACAAATATCCGCCAAATGGAGATGGCGGGATCATGGCTGGATGAGAAATCGGGTTGAGGCAAGGCTGGGGCTTACCAGTATGCAAGGAAATCGCGTCTTGAGGCATGCTTGAGGCTAGGGGGTTTCGTGGTGAAGTGGGTTTCCATTTGATCATAGTAGAGAGACAGTGGTCATTGACAGCCAATTGTTACCAATAACACTCAGCCAGTTGTTACCAATAGCCTTGGGAGGCTTTAAGCCTCTAGGGCCTATTATAGGCCCTCAATAGTCCTTGGGGGCTTGAATACCCAACCACTCGTGCCTATTATAGGCCTTGGGAGGTTTAGCCAACCTCCTAGAGCTTGTTATAGTCCCTAGGGGCTTGGATACCTAGCCCACAATAGGCTTAGTCAGCGATTGGGGAACTGTAACATGCAATCTAAATGTTGTACTATGTGCATTGGCTCTAGTGACATACAAGAAGTGATCTCCTATCTCTTCATTAGACCATTAGATGTTGCAAATCATAATGATATGTGGTTGAGTAATTGCATTGTGGGTGAAGTAATGTGCATCCACAATATACATCAAAAGAAGCAAGGTGCATTGTAGAATGCGTGTGGGGTCATAGGAGGGGTATCATATCAATATACTAGGTAGAAATATAAAGGGGTATAAAAAATGTTAATGAAAAAATTGATACATACAATATCTAGTGAAAATAGGGGTTTTTTTAAATTGGGAAGGCATATTGGGAGGGGGTAAAAAAAAACGATTTTGGAAGGTATTTTCCAATATTTATTGAAATTAGGGGTATTGTTTCATATGCCATGAACGAACGTGCTATGATAGCGGTTTATTGAGTGAAGCCTCCGTGTGTTACTATGTTACTCAAATATTTGGATCTCTTATATCACACTAAATCTAAAAAAACCCCAAATGAAATCTAGACCAAGCCATCTAGCCTTTTCAGAAGCAAGATGAGATGAGAGGCCATCAATTGGAGATTGAGCTCTTCAATCTAAGCCCAGGTAACTTCAAATCAATCCAATAGCTCTTCACAAAATTTAGGTATATATTACTTCATCTCAAGATCTGCAAAAGAGACAAAGACAATAATCTGTTAGTTTTGTCAATTCTATCAATACTGGGATTGGATTATTATGTTTTTATCTCCTCATTCCATTCAACAAGATTGACACTAGGTGCTACATGGAAGATTCCTACATTGGACAATTTTTCATCCTTACTTATCCAAAAGAAAGATAAGCTCAATCAAATGGGCCTCCCAAGGTTCTCAAGGCACATGCCCTTTCTACCAATAAGTGAAACAAGAATATGAGCAAATATAAACCACAATTCAAAGGAAAAAAAGGAACACAATCTAGAAGTTGCACAAGAAAATTCATACTCCAAATATGGAAAGACCAAGAAGGAGAAGGAATTATGTGCATACTATGGGAAGGGTCCACATGGAGAACATGATTGTAGGTACAAAAAGTTTAGTGAAGAAGTAGAAGAGGAGAAGCGCAACAAGGAAGTTGATAGACCTTAAAATTACAAAGGCCATGCACTTGTAGCAATTTATGTTTCATATCCATCCTTGTGGATCTTAGACTCTAGAGATTCAAATCACATGGCCTCTTCCAAGGACATGTTTTCTTCCTTAGAACCACACAGCAGCCCTGCCATCTTGGGAGATGCACCGATTCAGATCATCCATTCAGCCGAGGGAGAATATTTTACAGATTCTGATGAACATGTGATCAACGTATTTTTACATTGTATTGGAGAACTTGTTATAGATCAAGTTCTTAGAGATAACACACTAGTTCAAATCTATCACTCAATTGAGGGAGAAATTTTTGCAAATCAAGTTCTTATTGATGAAGATCTCATTGATGTCTCTTCAATTACCTAAATTTCTACATATTTTGCTCCAAAATGTCACATGGTATTACTACTTTGGGATGAGGCTATAAACTATTCAACCTATATTCAAAATAGAGTTCCGCTTAAAATCTTTAAGGGAGTTACTCAATTCGAATCTTAGAGTGATAAAAAATGACTAGTCAAGCACTTCAAAGTGTTTTGATATCGTGAATGGTCTCACAATCCTTCCAAACGAAGAAGGGCCTTGTATCCACAAAATATTGCTGACATATTCACAAAGTCCTTCACAAAGAAGCAGTTCACACAGTTGCAAGCTTTCTTGGGATTGAAGACATCTTCAAAGAAGGCTACTTAGTCTACTCACTCAACATTCTCTCTTTTTTCTAGGGGGGGTTCCCATGTGGTTTTCTATCTTTCCTCCTTTGTTAGAGAATTGTTTTTGTGCTTGGGTTGGCTAAAAATTGCTTGGAACCAATTTATTTTGAATTAGTTTCACCATGTTAGGCGTATGGGGGGAGGGGGGGGGTTGTTAGATCCTATTCACTCTCTCCATAGAACCAATCTCTCACCTAGCGACTTAGATATTGGTCTCATGATTAAAATGGTCCAAATTGGACTAAATTTGAGCAGTCGAGCCACTGGAGTGCTTCATCCCTAGATTCAAGGGAGTAATGTGTTATTTATAGATTATGGGAGTTGTCCTTGGGTTTATTTTTGGCATGTGAGGGTGCTTTCCTTAAATTAGGGATTTTTCCCTTGATTTTAGGGTCCCACATTGCACATTTCACTTATTGGGTAATTCTAGGGAGTTATCTCCACTAATCAACGAATAAAAGAACCCTCATTTTCTATTCTGAGATTGCAAGGCTAACTAAGGGCATTTAAGCTCTAGTTAAGCCCAACAAGGTTTTTGTTCACTAGTGAGCAATTCAAATTGCCTTCCTTATTAATTGGAATTGCCTATATTTAAAGATTGATTCATTCTTGTAGAGTTATTGGAATAATGGGTTTCTAAAAGACCTTTTACATCACTTATTTATGGTTAATGAATATCATGATTTTTTCACTTGTTTAATTACTTTCTAAATGTATTACTACTTCTTTTAGTTTCTAGATCTTGTGCTCCAAAATATCATAGTACCAAAGCGTCAATTTTATGCCCAACTAATGAAACTACCTAAACTAGGTGATGCCCCCCCTAAGTAAGGCTCAAGCTCATTGAGGTGTAGGATATAAGCATTGAGTACTCAATATGCTCAATAGATCAAATCAAGGATCAAGAATCTAATTGATCAACCATATTTTGGTGGAGATGTAAGCACCTAAACTCGGTGATGCCCCCCCGAGTAAAGCTCAAGATCAATGAGGTGCATAATATAAGCATTGCGTACTCAATATGCCCAATAGATCAAATCAAGGATCAAACATCTAATTGATCAACCATAGTTTGGTGGACAGACTCCTAAGCTTACATAACCCCCTACCCATTAGGGTTATGGTGTATAGGAACATCCACTGGAGATCCTAATGCATATGCCCAATTGATTACGTACCATTATCAAGAATTGATTTCTTTTCCAGGGACTACTAACCACTCTAGCTCTTGATGAATAAGCTTAGTTGGTCTTTTACCATTCTCAACATTTTTCTTCAAGGTCCCAAAAGAAATCAATTTCCAGGATCAATGAGCGTTATTATCCTTGGGTGGTGAAGTACATTCCCAACCTCATCTACCCACGCAAATTAGGCTCGAGAAGTCATCAGATTGCTGCCACTAATTCAGAATAAAAACAATTATATTTCCCAAGACGAGAACGTCAATAATCCACCAACAATCAATCCCCACACACAAGGCATGCATCACTTTTTTATAACCTCCAAAGTATTGAAAATGAGTAAAAGGTGAAATGCAACTCGTCCCACTGAGGAATTTTACCCCATGTCAATTCAGGAACTTAATTTCAAGTCAAATTTCCCTTCCAAGAATTACTAGAAACTAGGATTAGTCAAGACATCCTCATTGAGAAAGTCACATCCCTTGGACACAATTTCCACCACCTAATTAATATTCATTCAATATCCTCTTATCATTTGACATACATCAATGTGGGTCCTAAGACATAATCTCCATAAGGATATATTTCTAAGGAACATCACACATACACACACGAACCATCAATGTCGGTCCTAGGACATAATCTCCATAAGGATACGTTTCTAAGGAACATCACACACACACAAACCATCAATGTGGGTCCTAGGACATAATCTCCATAAAGATACATTTCTAAGGAACATCACACACACACACACATGAACCATAATGCATCACTAAAGGAAATAATTCAATGCATTATTAATAGTCATCAATAAAATAATGAGTCCAAAACACCATCTCCCCAATCAACAACCATAATCTTCATAAAATAAAGTACTTAAATGAAGTGTCAATAAAACACAATAAACACTATAATGAGGTGTTACAATGATTATGTAGAAGTATTGGTAGGACCAATTCCATTTAGTTTAAGTAAACATTATTATTATTAAAAACTAATTAAAAAATAAAAAATACTAATCTCCCTAAAAATGTCATGGAGCATTTAAAAATGCCACTTGATCTAATAGTAAGTCTAAAAGTCATTTAAGCAACCCAACATCTATCGTTAAGGTAATTACTCAACATTAGGAATGTATAAGCATGTCACAATTCATAGCCCTCCAAAAATAATTGCATGTACATGTGAAATCCACTCAATCTATTCATGTCCACTCCTCCTTGTACATTAAATTCATAGTGATTTTATTGCAAATTTTATGGATCTATATTGGGTCGGTCGTAAGATTGATTTTATGGATCTATATTGGGTCGGTCGTAAGATTGATTTTATGGATCTATATTGGGTTGGCTTAAAGATTGAATCTCATTAAGTGAATTCCTTGATTTTTGTTTTAATCTTGTTTTTTTTTTTCAAAAAAGGCTATTATTTTTTTAAAGATCTGCCAATCATAGGTCACATGGTTTTCATTACCTAAAATCAAATTACAAATGTCAATTATAATTTAAGGATCGCTAAATTCATCAATTTGTAAATTAGTTTTGAGAACCTACTTAAGAAATCAAACGACCATATTACATTTTTCCTTCATAGCCATTTTGGATGAACCCACATGCTTAGTTTTTACAAATTTTTTATTATTCTTCCAACCTTTTCTCCCTATACGTAGTCTTGTGGACCAATTTGGCTTTTATTCAACAGTTCTTTCACTTGGGTTCTAGTCCTCTCGACTAGTTTTCTTTCTTTTACCTCATCTCCAGCGAGACTTGCCTATGCAATGACTTCTTGTGGCGCTCTACAATACGCACGCCCAATCTTGTTTTTCCCTTTTTGTTAAAATCCCTTTGTTCTTGTTAATGCCATTCCACGTCTGCCCTCTTAGGTTTTTCACCCTTTTAAAGAAAATCTATCCAATTTTTTTGTTGGTAAGGGATAGAGATATGGACATTTCATTATGAGGATTGGATTCTATGGTTATGGTTGAGGTATTGAATTGGATTCTATGGTTATGGTTGAGGTATTGAAGGGCCACTCAGGTTAGCTTTAATTTAGTTTAGTTGTTTTATGAATGATAAAGGTATTGAAGGGCCACTCATGTTAGCTTTAATTTAGTTTAGTTGTCTTATGAATGATAAAGGTTACATGGTAGAAAATCCATGTCATTAAAAGTATATGATTCAAGTGGAATATCTAGAGATGACATAAGAAAATTATATATCTTATTAATCAATTTTAAATATTAGTTTTAATTTTTTAATTGTTATAAATAAGTTTCTTCATTCTGCAACGATGTATTTGGGTTTTATTAAATCTTGATTATGTTTTTAGGTTTCTTCATTCTGCATCATTTAATTTGTTTATAGGAATTGTTAATACTTTCGGTGTAGTTCTTGCCCCAAATTTTTTTGATTGTATATGATTCAAGTGGAATATCTAGAGATGACATAAGAAAATTATATATCTTATTAATCAATTTTAAATATTAGTTTTAATTTTTTAATTGTTATAAATAAGTTTCTTCACTCTACAACGATGTATTTGGGTTTTATTAAATCTTGATTATGTCTTTAGGTTTCTTCATTCTGCATCATTTAATTTGTTTATAGGAATTGTTAATACTTTCGGTGTAGTTCTTACCCCAATTTTTCTTGATTGTAGAATTTTTTTTTTTTGAATTAAATGTAAATGTGTTTAAAATTTACTTAAATAAAACAAATTTCATAGCTTTTTACTTTTAATAAGACCTATCTATACATCAAACAGTCACCATTTTATTTTATAAACAAATTTAAATCCCTGGTAATAATATTGTTTTACAAAAATGGTATAATGGTACAAGTAGACAAACATAATGCATGGGAATGTGATTGCGGATAATGCCATTTTTCATTTAAAATTGGAGAAAAGGAAAACTGCAGTGGCATCAAGTTTACTTGAACATACATAATAGAGTGTGACATATGAGCATACATCCAAGCTGCCCCTACCAATAAACTGATGTATCTCCAATTTCATGCATTTTTTTGTAACATAAAGAATAGTTGGAAAACAATTGGTTTCCTTATGAAAGAAAGCAAAGAATAGAGAATTGTTAGGTAGGAATGGATAATACCCAAATATGAAGAGATTGATCTCATCTAAAGTAGTCAAAGTTTTTGATGCAATAATGGGTAACTCATTTGGATGTCTAAGCCGAACCTACATAGTTCCATGATTCTAACTTCAACATCATGCTCTTCTTCTCTTTCTCCAAATGCAGTAGCAACAATAACACACATGTAGTAAGAAAACAAGGCAAACATAGGACACAGATCCCAAATTGATATTAAAATGTGTTATGTTGTTTATAAAAAATGCTACATGTTAACACCTTGCATTAACAAAATCACGAATAAATGAAGGCCACAATCATGTTGCTATTATTTTCATAATCAAACTAGAATCAACTATCTATTTTTTGTGGATCATGAAGTTTGTTCAATTGAGCAATCCAAATCTAATATTTAGCAAGAGGGGATAAGAGTAGTTTCATTCAATTTGGCATTGAGTAGTTGCATGGAGATATAAGAATTAGAAAGTTTGTGAGGACTTTTCTTGAATTCTAGCATCTCTTGTCATTAGTCTTTTTGTTGCAACTGAAATTCCATTCTAGTGTTTACTTCCATCTATAAGTAGATTGTCCTCCATTGCTTCCAAAATGACGTTATGTAGTGTCACTTTGTTTATTTATACTTCATCTACAAAGTTGTTAGTTAAAATGGTTATTAGTTATCTCTTTAGTGTTATGCCACATAATTATAAATATGCGTTTAAATGATTAATTGTCAACATCCAATTCTTTATTCAACATTATGGTTTCAAGTATTACATTTGCTAAAAGTATTAAAATCTAATCCCAAAGAATCAACTACTTTATGTTCTGAGGTAGGTTAACTTATACACCATGTAAATTTTATATTCAAAAAATAGTTTTTGAAAAGCTCTTTCATGAATTACAGTGTTAATCATTCAACTTGAAAGTTATTAGGTAAAATCGTTCTGGTCAAGGATGAATTGCAACTACGATTGGTGTTTGTTTGTTTTATGAAAATGTTTAAACTCTCTCCTTTCCGGAAATGTATCATTAAGGATGAACTTATTTTTAGGAGGAACTCCAATAACACAACCTTCACTTAAGCTAGGTATATTTATTAAAAATTAGAAGTTATATCTTATTACCAACCAATAAGTTTCGCTTGTTCAATGTTTTATTTATCTCCACTAAGATTATTATATAGTCTAAACATCATCCACTATGAGCATTGGTACAAGTTTTCATGTTCATGACATGTCCAAGTATGACTCTCTATAATTACCTAAACTAAAGGTTACATTGCCAAATCCCAATGTATTTAAGCAAAATCATGAGCATTTCATTTATGTTAAGCAAAGTAAATCCTTTTTGCTACATTTCAAAGAGATGAATGACAGGTTGGAGAATATAAAACCAAAGATGTGTCCCTTTAAGGGAATGATAAATCATTTTCACCTTTAAAAATAAATTCATCTTAAAGTTAGCTTAAGATTAGTTACCAATGAAAATCATAAATTTACATCAAGCTATATGCAAATTATCTTATATGTATTAGACTTTTAGACTTTGACAAATTATAGATAATGAATTAGATGTAAAGTTACCATTTTTCATTTGTTTATCATTCAAATATCATATTTGGCAGTTATCCTCACTATCTAATATCTACGGCAATTGCTATAAGTGATATGGGTTATCTTTATTTGATTTATTAATCATAGGTGATGATTATTAACTTTATTGAACTTAGTATGGTAGTATTTATTGTCTTTATTGAACTTAGTACAATATGTGTATGGAGTAAATGATCCAGGGAAAAGGCTATTCTCTATCTATTAATTGGCACTTTATGATTGAAATGGCTAATTCTATCTAGATAAATGTAAGAGGGGTAACATAGAGGATGTAGCATCTCAGACATAGCTCCATTGTATGAATAAACTTAGTATGGTAGTATTTATTGTCTTTATTGAACCTAGTACAATATGTGTATGGAGTAAATGATCCATTGCAAGGTTAACATTAACCGCTTTAACAAGCCTGAAGAAAAAAGTTATAACTTAGATTATAATATGTAAATATTTGATTTTAATGTCATGATTATGTTTTATTGAGGTGTATCATAACCCATTGTAAAACATTGGAATTGATATAGAAATTTTAAGTGCAAGGTTATATATTAATCTAAAAATAATTCTTAATAAAGAGTTAATGTGTGCATATATATGTTTATGTATGTAGCCCCAAGAGGTAGCTCAATCGGTCGAGCACCCGTAGTTAGGCCTCCCAGCATGTGAGGTCGCGGGATCCATTCTCCTCGACACTCTTGGGGTTAGGTACGCAAAATGTGCCGAAGGTGTGAGGTCCCTTCGGGTGGATCCGCCAGCTATTATTCCGTGGATGTAGCGATGCCGGCCGGTGGGATCGATACGTGAACCACATTGAAATATATATATATATATATATATATATGTTTATGTATGTGTGCCTGCAAGTAATAATTAAATTAACAAATTTACAATTCTCTAAATATTAAATTTTACATTCAACAAAATATTTGACACCACTGCAATAATAATTAAATTAACAAATTTACAATTCTCTAAATATTAAATTTTATATCTAACAAAACATTTGGCATCACTGGAATAAGACCTCAAATCTATTTATGAATAGTATGATACATATAAAACAATTTTAATATTTTATAAATAAATATTTTTATTTAAATAATATAAAACTTAGGAAAGTAACATAAATTATATAGACAAAACATTGTCAAGGATACGGTGGTTTGTTGGTGGGGATTGATGGATTTTATTCTATCCATCTGAGTTCAATTTTATTGTAACATTTTCTAGTTTGGATGATCAATTGACGGTTTGCTTGACCTACCATCCACGATATGTGAAAAAGTTTGTTGAGATTTCTCATATGTGTGAACTTTGCTTAATTCCTTCATAATATAAAAAAATTTCAATATTTCATATAAATAACATATTTATTTTATATTATAAAAAATCTTAACAAAAAAAAGTTATGGTCATAGCCCAAAATAAATACAATATACCTACCTATGGTAGTGATACTAATATACTTGAACTCTTAAGGTCATGAAAAGGGGAAGTGTTATTTATACACAATGGTGTGGAATTCATCATATGACTAGTTAGGTACAAGTATTATTATACTATTAAATAACAAATATTATTAGGTTACTATTATTTAATAAATGTTTAATATATATTTAGAAGTATACAACAAATACATATTATATAGTTGTATTTGTAAAATAACATAAATGTAAAATATATAAAAATTGTAGTATTTATTTTGTATTAAATTCAATAGGATTTTTTATATCAAAAATCTTTACTCATAACATTTTTAGTATTTATGATTTTTAATGGTTTTTTAAGAATGTCAATTTCCTTGTTGAAGAAAATGTTAAGATAATAATATTTTTCACTTTTCGAAATTTTATAATTTTTATTATCCATTAATATTAATTTCTTATTTCTTATTAAGAATTAATATTAATAGATAACTAGGGGAATTGGTAACTGGAGATTGGGCTGGTACTTGTGTGACACGGGGTTTAGGGATTTAATCCCGCTACCACTATATCCCTAGGTATCCCATAATTGCCCGCAAGCATGGGACACGGGTAAGCCCATGTATGATTTGAACTCGTGACCTCTATTTACAACATGTGACTTTATATCAAACGAATCGCCAATAAACCACACCCATGAACCACACCAGTGCAAGCAATTCTTAATTTTTATTAAAAACAATGAAATTGATTTATTATATAATTTTACAATTTTCAATAAAAACAATAAAAATAAATCATATAATTTCACAACTTTCAATAAAAATTAATACATTTTTCAAACATAAAATAATAAAAATATAACTTTACATAAAATAATTGAACAATACTGGAACAAAGAGAGCAATTGTTGGCGGAGCTATGATGGTCTCTTCTAGGGTTTCGCAGGAGGGGCCTGCAAAATCTTCTGGATTTGGACGTATGGGTGGCGGTTATGGATGCGTACGGTTTTGATTGGGTCATCTCAGTTTACTGGCCCCAAGGGAGAGTACGGGACTTTAGTGACAGTTGGTTTTTGTGGGAGGTGTCACGTTTGTTTTTTCCTTCTGCAGTGGACATGTGTCTGATTCACCGGCTGGTCCGGTAGACGGGCCATGAATTCGCTAGTGGGTGGAGCTTCACCCCATTCATGTCCTTCCTTCGGGTTGGAGTCTGTAGTTCGGCCTGCTACACTTTCCCCATCTGCTCGACGGTATGGGAGAAACCCTAACTTGTCTGGTGAGAAAGCTAAGTGCAGGAGGAGGGAAAAAATGCTCAAAGCGCGGGAAGGTGTGGAGAGATTTGTAATTCCTGCGGCAGCAAACTTGGAGAGGGTCGAAATGTTAGCGGATAGAGCTCTGGTTGGGCGTTTGGAGTATGCATCTGGCTCGAAGGTGGAGATTGTTGAGTGGGTCAAAAACATTTGGACGTCGCTTGTGGGTAATACTCCGCGGATTAATTTGTTGGTAAATCAGTGGATACTGTTCATTTTCCCCTCTCCGAAGGCTATGTTGCAGATTCTTGAGGGGACCTGGTTGTTTAAGGATGGTTCGCTGAATCTTAAGCGATGGAACGTTGCTTTTGACCCTATTCATGAGCGCCAGGGTATTCGCCATCTGTGGATGATTGTCCCCGGTCTCCCTATTGAAATTTGGACGGAGGACACAGTAGCTGGGCTGGCAAATTCTGTGGGTAAGTGTATCAGGGTTGACAAGAACTCTATCTTTGGCATTGATAGGCGATATGCGAAGGTGTTAGTGGAAATTGATTTGAGGTTGGGCTTGCCGGCTGCTATTGAGATTGTATGGGGTGATCGTAGCTGGACTCAGCTGTTGGATTTCTACAGGATTTCATTTCGCTGTTTTCTCTATAGGGAGGCTGGTCATATTAGGGATAAATGCCCTAATCGTCTGTCTTGTCCGAAGGAGTCGGACCGCCGGGGTATTGTGAACCCATCTCCTATTTCGGCTTCTCAAATGTTGGCTTCCCCGAAGACTCCTATTACTGGTAAGTTAAACGTTTCCCTGGATGCCGCTTATACTGAACTATCTAAAGCTGAATTAGACTTTATCACTGACAAAGAAGTGGATTTAGATAGGAGGATATCTTTAGGGGTTGTTCAGTTAAGGCATGGTTTGTCCAAACCTATGTCTGCTCCTGGGTCTGATATGGCTGGTTGTTGTCCCGTTTCTGTCGCTGGGGTCGATAATTGCCCTCCTAATTTGTGCCCTAGTACTTCTTCGGATGTTCTAATTTGTGGGGATACTCAGAATGTTTCGGTCTCTTCTCCGGTGCCTCCTGTGTGTGAGTCGGTTGACAATATTTTGGAGAAACCTGTGGATGTTGTTGTTTCTGCATGTTTGGAGGACAAGGGTTTCAGGGGGGAGTGTGATTTGGTCCCTCTTGATATTTATTCAAAAAACCCTGCATGGGACTCCAAAGTGTTGTCTATTCCTTCAAAGTTCCAGAATGTGACTATTAGAAAGGGGAAGAAAAAGAAAAATGTGCCTGATCCGGGGCCTTTGCAGATTGAAGGATTAGGTGATGGTGATAGTGGTTTTGTGGGGGTTAATGGTTTGGGTCTTAGAGCACAGACGCCCATTGTGGATATTTCTTAATGTCTATCATCTCCTTGAATGTTCGTGGGTTGGGTGGGGTTTTGAGGGCTAGGGCCCTATCCAACCTTTTTCTTGCTACTAGACCTGGTATTGTTTTAATTCAAAAAACTATGTGCTCTGGTTCTGATGTTGTTTCAAAAATTGGTAGTATCTTGCCCTTTTGGGAGATTTCTGCAGTGGATGCTTCCGGTCTTTCTGAAGGGTTGGTAGTTGCTTGGAATCCTCAGTTATATACTTTCAATGCTTTCAGGACTGCGTGGGGGATACTTTTGAAGGGTTACTGTGTTGGCCTGAACCTTTGTTTATCGGTATTTAACTGCTATGCGCCTTATTCGAACAGGCAGTCCTTTTGGGAAACACTTTCAGGTTCAGGTCTTTTGAATGATGAGAGACTTATTTTTGCAGGTGACTTAAACTTTACAAAATCACCTTCGGAAATATGAAGGAGGAAAGCCAGACTTGACCCCATGGCGGATTTCTTCAGTAATTTATTGTTGAATCATGGGCTTATTGATGTTGAGCCTACTAAATTATGTCCTTCTGGAGTAATGGTAGAAGGGTTGTTGATGGTGTCCATAAGCGACTTGATCGTTTCTTGGTTAAGGCGTCATTACTGGAAAAGTTTCAAAAATATCGTTCCTGGGTTCATGGGAACAGGGTTTCTGACCACTGGACCATCTATTTCCAGTTCGATGATTATGGGGTGAGATCCAATGTTCCTTTCAAATTTAATCATTCCTGGCTGTTGGAGGAAGATTTTTGCAAATTGGTGAAAGGTTTTTGGATTTCTGCAGTTGTGGAAGGTGATAATCCATTAGATATATTTTGTAACAAAATTCGAAGCCTTAAAAGAGTTGTGATAGATTGGGTTAAGAAGAGGAAGGAAGATGATAAGAGAGATTTGGCTATTCTCGAAGATGAGATACGAAGGATTTATAAGGAAAATATTGAGGGTGAGCTGAGACAGGAGGGTTTTGAAGTGGTTAAGCAGCTTGAGAAGAAAAGAGATGATATCCTTCTTAAGGAGGAGATGGAATGGAGGTTAAAAAGTAGGGCTTTGTGGATTAAACATGGTGATCAAAACACCAAGTTTTTCCATTCTTTTGCATCAACTCGTCGAAATCTGAATTCCATTTGGGAATTGTCTGATGCTAATGGTAATATATGCTCGGGTGACGAGGATTTAAAAGTGGAAGCTGTTAAACATTTTGGGAATATTTATAAAGATGAAGGTAATTGTGATCTGAGGGAACAAATTAAAATTGCAGAACTCTTTCCCCGGTTTTTCAATGATGATGATGTAGCTGCTCTCGGTAGGGAGGTTACACTTGAGGAGGTGGAGAATACTCTGCATCTATTTGCTTGTGAGAAAAGCCCTGGCCTTGATGGGTGGCCCGTGGAGATTTATACTCATTTCTTTGAAATTATGGGGCCGGAGTTATTACGCATGGTTGAACATACAAGGCTGCAGGGTTTCACTTCAGGTGCGTTGAATTCTACCTTTGTTACGCTAATACCTAAAAAGGGTAAGCCTGAACAGTTTGGTGATTATAGGCCTATTGCCCTTTGCAATTTGGCTTATAAGTTAGTATCTAAAATTATTGCTCAAAGAATTAAATCGGCTCTCTCAGATCATATTACTGCAGAACAGTTTGGTTTTTTGCATAATAGACAGATAGATGATGCCATTGGGGCATCTCAGGAACTTCTACATTCCATTAAGAGTCGTAGAATCAGTGTAATGCTGCTCAAATTAGACTTGGAAAAGGCATATGATCGGGTGAATTGGACTTTCTTAAGGCTTATTTTGATCCAAATTGGGGTGCCCCCTCTTGTCATTAATTGGATCATGTCATGTGTCTCTTCGGCTAGCATTGCTATCTTGATAAATGGTTCGCCTTCTTCTTTTTTTAAGTGTTCGAGGGGAATCAGGAAACGATGTCCCTTATCCCCCTTATTGTTCCTTTTGATTGTTGACACTCTTAGTAGAATGCTAAATTTTGCTAAGCAGGATGGCTTAATAAAGGGTATTGAACTGGGGATTGATTGTGTTATTACACATCTGATTTTTGTGGATGATGTGCTGCTGGCTGGTTTGGCTACTATTGCTGAGTGGGGGGTCTTCCGGAATATATTGAATTGTTTCTGTCGTATTTCTGGGATGAAGGTAAGTCTGTCAAAGTCTAGCTTATATTATCACAATGTGGATTCTGATGAAAGAAAAGGTATTACTTCTATTTTTCCTTTCAACTGCCAACCATTAGATGAAGGGCTCAAATATTTGGGTTTTTTCTTGAGACCAAACAACTATCAAATCAAGGATTGGTGGTGGCTAGTTCGAAAAATTGAGGCTCGGATTTCACACTGGGCATATAGATTGCTCTCTGTGGGAGGCAGACTTACACTGATTAAGGCGGCTCTGCTGGGAGTTCCTGTATATTGGTTATCTCTCCTCGAGATCCCTGCATATATTTTAAATGTTATCAGAAAACTGATGTTCAATTTCCTGTGGTCCGGCGGTATAGACAGGGCATCTTTGGTGATGATGGGATGGGAATCGGTCTCCAGACCTGAGCGTTATGGGGGCTGGGGAATTAAGGATTTAAAATCCTTCAGTTTGGCACTCAGGGCAAAAAGCCTTTGGAGGTGCCTCTTTAATCATAATCCTTGGTCCAAGATTTCTTTTGTGAAATATATTAATATGAATTGGTTGAATGGATCAGATTGAATATGCCTTCGAGTCCAGGTTGTTCTCCATTATTGCGTGCATTGCTTAAGGTTTCAGGTTGGATCATTGGCGACTTGCGGTGGCAAGTGGGTAACGGGAAGGCCATCAGGGTTGGAAAAGACTATATTCTGGGTATAAATGAACCTGTCTGTCTTACAAATAAGATACTGGAGTATTTAAAAATATATGGTCTATCTTCCTTAGATCGTATCAGGAATTTTTATGGTCAGACATATTGGTTACAATCCTTTGATTTGATATTGATTGGTGAGGACGCCAACTCTTGGGATACCTATGTTAGTACTCTTGGTTCGGCAGGTATTACTTTATCAAAACAGGAAGATAGGTTGATGTGGATTGGGAATGAAAAAACTGGTATTGTCACAGCTAAAACAACATATGACAGAATTATGTAGGAGAAGTATATCTTTCCACAGCACTGGTGGTATAAAAAGATTTGGAAGTGGAATATTGCTTTAAAGCACAAATGTTTTTTATGGCATGCCTTACAGGGAACTTTGAAAACTTTGGATAATCTCACAAAGCGTGGTTGGAGTGGACCAAATTGGTGTATTTTATGCAAGGAGAATTCTAAATCTATCAATTATCTGTTTGTTTTTTGCTCCTTTGGTAAAAAAGTTTGGGATTTTTATTGTTCAAAGCTGGCAATCACAAAGATATGGGAAAATGTTGATTTTGGTGAGGCTATGCTGAACTGGTCTCGTGCTTCCAAAGAAACAATACAGGTTCCTATTTTTATTTCTTGGGCTCTTTGGTACTTCCGGAATCTGATTACCTTTCAGGATAAAGTGTCGGATGTTGTGACCTGTGGACTTATTGCTACAAATTTATCACAACAATATTCTGCAAAACACATTTCAGCGAAGGAGAGGAGCATTGGACAGTTTACCTTTGTTGTTAATCAACCCATACTGTTCTTTGATGGGGCTGCTCAGAACGGTATTTGTGCTACTGGTGGTGTTATATATCTGAATGAGGGACATTTTTATACTCTTCGTCTCAACTGTGGGAATGGGAGTAATATGAAAGCAGAACTTTTAGCTCTGTGGTGTGTTCTGAAATGTGCCAACATTTTTGCGTTGGTAAATATTATGGTTTATGGCGATTCACGTGTTACTATCAAATGGGCAGCAAAAGAATTTGATATAAATGTTATTGCACTTTCCCACTGGTGTAGGCGTGCTAGAATGGAGATCGATAAGCATGAACATATCTCCTTTACACGCATCTTTCGTGTACACAATGGACAGGCTGATGATTTATCAAAGCAAGCTTTACTAGGCACTGAAGGTTTATTATTTTGGGAGGAATGGATGGATTCCAGCTTGCTGGAATGTGGTGAAGTTTTTTTCTTCTAGAATGCTTTAGTCAAGGTTTTGTTGTGGAATAACATGCTTTTTGTAAGGTCTTTTCTGATATATATAGTCTAGCATGGACAATGATGTAAATTGGAGGCGGTCTGTGGGACCACTATCATGATTATGTAGAATATACCTTTTTTGCAAAAAAGGTGAAAATCTTTGTACTATTTGATTCATGGAATAGCAATAGTACGTTTTTTTTCCGATTGAAAAAAAATTGAACTATACTATTAAATTGTGAGAAAATGATATTATAAACAGCTTTCAATAAAAATTAATACATTTTTCCAAACATAAAATAATAAAGATATAACTTTACATAAACAATACTATTAAATTGTGAGACATAATATTATAAACTAGAGTTCATGAAACAATGTTTGTACAATGAACCAAAATAACATCAAGATTCAGGCACAACCTTCCACTATTAATGTTCATGCTATCTGCCACATGTTGGATCTCTTATCATTTCAGACACATGACATGGAAACTTGAATGCATAATCTTCCTCCTTTCAAAATGTGGCTTTCAATTGGAAATTCCAAGGTTGAATTGATTTGATGGTACATCATATTAAATAATTTCCATAAATTTTGTTTAGACCAAGAGAGTTGTGAATATTCCTTTTAAATATTCCACGTAGTAGTCACTTTTAATAACATATTATTTTTCAAAATCTTATCATGGTCTTAGTCGGTGTGTTTCATTAAAAATGTAAAAGTTCATAATATCATGGAAAGGTGGAAAGTGGAAAATCAGATTAACAAAATTAAATACATTGATTTAAACCAAGTTGCAAGTTGTTCTTGCTCATATATATATATATGTGTCAATTCATGATGTTTAGATACCTATTGGACGGGATGTAATCTTATTCCCTGCATTAAGTTTTGGGTGGGTTGTTGGATTGTAAATTTTAAATTCCATATAAATGAAATCTCATTCATTTATATTTATATATATTATAAATCATAAAAAATATATAGAAAATCAGATTAACAAAATTAAATACATTGATTTAAACCAAGTTGCAAGTTGTTCTTGCTCATATATATATATATATATATATATCAATTCATGATGTTTAGATACCTATTGGACGGGATGTAATCTTATTCCCTGCATTAAGTTTTGAGTGGGTTGTTGGATTGTAAATTTTAAATTCCATATAAATGAAATCTCATTCATTTATATTTATATATATTATAAATCATAAAAAATATATAGAAAATATTTTAGATACATTTTAGATTTTTGTTTTGCTGGTAAAGGATTTGTGTAGAGGGTTTTATTATTTTTATTTTTTTGGGGTGTGTGTGTTTTTATTAGTCCTTGCCAAGGCCGGGATTATAACTATCGATCGGTCTTCCACATAGTTTGACTTTCTATTAATATTTAGAAAAATTACATTGCTTTGGCAATGTTTTATAAAGTTTTCATATTTTTTAATAATTTGCACAATTTTTTAATAATTTGAAAACAGAAAAATATTTTTTGAAATTAGTTATTTCTTATTTTTAATTGGTGGAGTACATTGAAATGACTAAATACCCCTGGTGTGAAAGATAATTGTTAGAAATAAAAATTAACATTTTTTTTTGGCATTGCCACTTGGTACATGTACTACAATGTCATTTAATTATCATTTAATGTTACTGTTTTTTGGCCATGGCCATTGACAATACATCCATTAGTCTAGCCTTTGACACTTCATCCATCCGTTCAGCATGCGAGCCATTTATTAGTGATATGATCTGCCGAGCTCTGCTAATGGCATTCAAACATCTACGAATATCCCTACATTGTCCAAACATTTAAGTTCTTTAATTGAATGATATATGTTTGAAGTGACAAATATGCTCTGAGCAATGTACCATATCTACCTACGGATACTACTTTATTAATCCCCCGTCTTTATCACGGATACATTTGATGAAAGCTGGTGTTGGAATCAACGCCCTCAGTGTGACTTATTTATTTAGTATTAGTGCACTAAGCTTGAATTTATTTGGACAAAACGCAGAGCTGGAAACTAACTGCATCTTTAGTTAATTATTAGTTAGAATAAAACTAAATCTACTCCATGTGGTGCAATAATAGGTTTAGTGATCACTATGATTATTAAATGGGCCACATGGATAGTGGGAGCAAATGCCTTCCCTTCTCCCACCTTGAGGGATAGATTTGTATGATAGAAATCCAGTCTCCAGAGCAGAGAAGCAGAGTTTATGGATCTATTTTTATGTTTACTGTTTAATTGACTTGTTATTTTGGGGTTGGCGGCTGTCGGAAGGATATACAGTTAGTGGACTCCATAGCCAGGGTTCGTCAAAATCAACCCAAGGCACCTAACTCAATTCTATCAAAGGTTTTGGAAAATGGTGAGCTTCACCCTTTTATTCCCTTCGATACAACTATATTTTTCAACGGTGCACTGGAGTTGGACATGACATTATATTCTGCTTATTGGGCAACCTAGTGGCCTCTTTTTAGGTTATCTGTGTACATTAACTCATGAGAAGGAGGAGGACCAGCAAGTATATCTGCATTACGATGAGGCCATGTTGCCCAATATTTCCCCATAGATTTCATAGAACAAGTATAGTCTCTAAAATGGATCTACGGATTTGTATCATTTTCTATCTACCTCGACCCCTTTAGTGAATGGTTTCAGTTTATCTCCGTCCTTTTTGTCAAAGAACAAGAGAATTAAATTGTGATAAGCGTGTGCTTATATTCCTTGAAAGTATAGTAAAACCGCATTGAAGGACATAGTTGCCAGTATAAATAAATATATTCTATTTGTGAATTGCTTGGTTAAAAACTTGGCGTATGTTTTCTCTGGAAGTCAACGTACTGATGTCTTCTGCTTATTCATCTGGGAATGATGACCTCACTAGAAATCGATTGGTTGTTATACATTTGATAGACTAACCATGGATTCTTAATTGATGTCATGTTACCAATGAGAAAATCCCATGTGATCTTATCCTTAAAAAGGACTATCTACAGATATTCTCTCGCTACTGATAGCGTAGAGTTATCAGATTATGGTTTTGGCTATTTACAACAAGTAGTATCTCTGCCAAGATGTTAGATCAAGGTCTTCAATACGATACACAGGCTTAAAGAAGCCTGCCAAACCCACCCAGCCCAAACTTGCTCTTCATCAAATCCGTAACCCTTCTGGAGGATGTGGTAGTTTCGAAGGTGGCAATGGAAATGGCAGCGTGAGGTAGAGGCTCCCAAATCCGCACATGGAGAAGCATTTCATGGCGGGGAGATGGCAGTAGCTCAACCAAGGCTCAACAACGTTCAACGGGAAAGAAATGGTAGTAAATATTTTATTCTACATTAACCAACCTTCTCATTTCTACTCGGAACGTTGTGGTTTTGAGAAATGTGGTTACTAGTCATCTCTGTTCATTGAAGATTTGGCTCGAGTTTATGGGTTTAACTATGCAGTCATTGAATTTCTTGCTATTTAACAATGACTAGGTACATCAAGATTCAAAAAATACATAGATTAATTTCTATAGCTGCATTTTATTTCTAGAACATAAGCCCAATAATAAAATAGATAAATAATGGAAAAATATGAATGAGAAGCAATTAAATGTTTGAGGTCATTAAATATGGTTTGGAATAGAATAGAGGAGGATCGGTGCATGGAAGAAATAATCTCTTGTCTTTTGGGGTAGAATAGAGTGCCTACACGTAAATTTGTATACCCTGTATTTTTTACATATGTGCATGACGATGAAATGCTATGGAAAACAACACTCATAAGCAAGGTCTTGGTCTTTTGGATTTAATTCGATATTTAGCTTTACAATTACAACATGGCAAGGTCTTGGTCTTTTGGATTTAATTCGATATTTAGCTTTACAATTACAACATGGCTTGAAGGAAGAATTTAGACTTACTTTCATAAAAAATAGTCTTGGAACCTTGCTTGGGCCAATCGTCTTGGAATCTTGCTTGGTTGGCCCTTCTTCGCTAGCTTTTAAACTTTACTCGGTGTGGTTTGATAGATTGTCCCCTGTATGGCTTTGACATATTCTCCAATTACATATCTAGTTGCAATTAAAGATGCAAGGGCATGGAAATAAGACTAGGTTGCCAAGTTTTGTTCTGAACATTAAACTTGTCTGCCAATGCCGACTAACCTACTATCTTCTTGAAACTAGTCTCCCCTGTGCAGAGACTCTGGGCTTACTCAGACCAACAACATCCCTTTTTACGCTGATATCCAATGTCATTCCTTCCAAATTAATAGCTAGCAGTCACAGAGCCTAATCATTTAACCGAAAATTGCCCTCTGAAGTAAGCAGCAACTTAACTATGTATAACCCAACCTTGGAAACCACTAATCTTTGCCTCCGGTCTTCCTGATCTGAGGATCCATGGAATGCGAAAGTCTAAAATCTTCCCGGACGGTGGTATCCAGGACGAGGCTAAGCGTTGCATCATCTAGCTCGTTAAGGATCTAATTCATTTTTCCACCTTTGCAATCTAGTGAGCGAGGAACTCTAGCAATTGTTATTATGGCCACATGTTTAAGACCTGATGCCACTTGTTGAAGTCCAACATTGTGAAACTGCCACGCGAAGGTTGTTTGCTCAAGGCTTTGGTTTGTGGCTGAAAAGCTATTTACTTATTGTTAATTGCAAATCGACAAACAATGTGGGGATGGAGTCTCCAAAACACTAACACTTATAAGTATTACCCACAAATTAGAAGCAACTCTTACATCCGAGGATTGTGTGTACAATTTAACAAAAGGGAATGGCTGGCAATGGGTAGAGTTTGGATAATCTGGGGCTAGAGTTTTCAATTTGCATGGGCCATAAATCCGTGAAGAAAGACATGTATGCCAAAGTTGGCCCATATGATAACGATCTGGTAGCTTTCAACCTCTGTAATTATAGAATTTACTCAAACAATTTGCGATTGATAACGATCTGGTAGCTTTCAACCTCTGTAATTATAGAATTTACTCAAACCATTTGTGATTTCAGGAAGCAATAATATTTATATCATGTAACCAACGCATAGTTCGTAAATTGATAAACAAAGTCTTTTACATAAAATAATTAAAACATTATTTCACATGGATCATTCGCATAAAAAATATTAATTTCAATTGTATTAATTTCAATTTACAATTGATATTACAATTAAAGAAAATTAAAGCCTATGATACGCTCTACTTTGATAGTTATATAAGCTAGTTTCATGTATACTGAGAAAAATGAATATAATTTTTTTTTCAATGCTACAGTACAATAATATATGATATTTATCCCTATTTGAGACTGATCGACCTAAAAAGATCAAACGAGCTAGCATAGGTCGACAACGGAGTAGATACATAGGTAGATAAGTGAAAGCATGTGGAAGCGAGGGAACCGAGGATATATAAAAAAAACCTGTATGATAGAATCAAAACAATCATAAAACAAATAAAAATATATTCCCAGTGATTACAATGAGAAGTAATAAAATCAAACTAAAAGCCAACAGAGAGAACAGAAAACTTAACATATATGCAATTAGAAGTAATAAAATCAAACTAAAAGCCAACACAAAACTTAACATATATGCAGGCTATTTTAGCTTTTAATAATTTAGAAGAGGTGAATGGGCTATGCAAATTAGTAAAATATGAATATGTAAATTAGTTTCATACTAGTTTTTAATGAAAATATTTGAAATAACCATATATTACAACCTTTAATTTCAAATTTCAAATTGTGCTGAAATAATATTTAAGGAATGACTCCATTTTTTTTTAACAAAAACGTATATTGTATATAAAAAAAGTCGTGGTTTTGAACCAAATCAACGAAGTACATTGAGGGCTAGTTTGACTATGAGTATTTTCATCTTCACATAACAAAGAGTCTGTGGAGACCATTGTTGAATAAAATTGTTATTGGATGTCAATGTGCCTTTCATCTCATGCTGAGAGAGCTTATTACAATTAAATAGAAAGAATACTGCACTGAAATTGCTGTTGATGCTGCTAAAATGAATATTGCAAACTGAAAATGCAAATAAATTTAGAGGCATAAGAATAACAGAATGACGTTCTGCTTCAGTTGTTGAAATAGAAGTAATTCTTCTGCGTTGTTGAGTTAGGTAGAGATACTCTGCTTTGCAATCATGAATTAGACCAAGTCTTGAAATTTTTTTAGCATTGAGATTGTTGATGATGATAGTGAATAAGAATTCCATTGATCATGGTGATTATGTTGAATCATAAATTGAATGTTGCGCCGAAGTTGCTGATGAAGTAACAGGCCGAGAATGTAATGAGTTTCGACTACCCAGATTCAAATATTGGAGAAAATAATACATCTACATATTGGATATGAAGGGAGCAGTTTGCTTTCCAACTTTTGAATAGGAATCAAATCTCAAAGTGTTTCCAGGGATTTTCTGCGAAGGTAGAGAACCGAATTATGCTAAAAGTGATGCTTAGAGGAATCAAATGCTAAAAAACCTACCCTGTTGTAGATATGGATAAGAATTTCATGAAATATGGTGAATATCACTGAAGGTAGCGATCGCCTTAATGTAGAACAGAAAATCCTTCTCATGGAATATAACGAATTTCATTGTCTGTACTAAAGATTTGCAGAATCCCTTCGTTGAGCCTGCAGGCTGCATTCACTTCAATGTCAGCTTCATTGTTTGACTGTCTAAGAATGTGAAATGCCTTGAAATGAGTAAAGGCACTTGAAATATGCCTTATTCGCTGGATAATTCGGTTGAGAGGTAGATTGTTGAGACTGGATTTAGCATTAAGAGCTTTGATGATAATCATAGAATCTTCGAATACTTGTAGGTTATTGATCTTTTGATCTTTGGCAATCTGGCAACCTTTCATCAATGTTGTTTGAGCAAATGCCAAAGCCCCATCAATATTTCAATCTTATTACGCCTTCCTTTGTCCATAGGACTCCCCCTGCTCCTGCTTCTCCAGGATTATTCTTGGATGCACCGTCAAAATGTAGGCTGTCAATATCCTGATTGTTTCTCCATTCATGGAAATCTATATTTGTTAATCTGAGTTGCCAGGCAGGTTGGTTTTGCATTTGTGGTAGTATGGTTGGATAAGGAATGAAGGTTCCAATCCAATTCTTTTCATTATTGCTGAGAGTTGCTTCAGTCATATATTTAGAGATTTTGAGGCACTCAATTAATAAAGCTTTGGCTTGGCTGGCAATTTGTAAGGGGGTAAAATGCTTATCTTGAAATATGGCATGATTTCTTGCTGTACATAATTTCCAACAGGTGTATTTTGGGATGGAGATCCATATGTGATACTAGGGATTCTTAATGGGGAGAGGAGAGGGATAAGTAGAAATCCAGTCATTGAGGGAATGACTCCATTATAATATTTTATTGTTACATTAAATTATTAATTTATAAAAATGCATTTGATAAAATTCGAAATCTCAATATTCAAAATATTTGAAATAACCATACTCTCTAATTTCAAATTTAGATTGTGTTGAAATAATATTTAAGAATGACTCCATTATAATATTCTATTGCCACATCAAATTACCAAACTATAAAAATGCATTTGATAAAATTCGAAATCTCAACATTCAATGTTACAAAAAGTTCTTCATAACTATCCCGAAAGTACGCATTTGTATATCAATTTACTAATAAGATGAAGGGTGGTGCTTTAGTAATGAGAAGTATAATAGGTGAGTAAGAACCGCAAGTTGCATCACAACCCTAGATCAATTTGCATTGTATCATTGTATTAAAAACAATTGAAACGAAAGCACATACCAGGTATGAGTGCTAGTCCAATGTTAAAGCATTTAGTGTTTTAAATTACTGTAGTAATGGCGTGTTTATAAGAAAGTAGATGAATTTACATTGTTGGAGATGAATGTATATTATTCATTGAATTTGAGGTATAAGTGAAAGGATTGGGGATTGGATATGAATGTATATTATTCTTATATAGATTTTTTTTAATTTATGTAATTAAAAAAATATAATTAAATTAAATTAAATTTATATTTAAATATGTGAGAAAATTTGATTTTTTTTCAAATATTAATTAAGATTTTAATTTTTACCATATTTTATATTTTTTTATAATTATTTATTTCAAATGAGAAATCTCCTTTTAGTCATGATTTTTTTTCTCACTTTTTTTTATGTTTTTTATTTTCATTTATCTTTAAAACTTTAGATTTTCACTTTCTATCTTTCATGCTTTCTCTCTAATCAATATTGTTATAATAAATTTCAAAAATAAAAAACATGTGTCTAAACATGCTCAACACCATTTAAAGAAAATATAAAGAAAATATAATATGAAATAAGTTTGACATGGACATGGAAAACTCTTCACAAGTTTATATAATATACAATATTAAAATCTTTTACAATTTCATGGTATTTATATTTTATTTTGGTAAAATAACTATCACAAATTCATATAACATATAAAACTAAACATTTTCTTCAATTTTAATGTATCTATTGCATTTTGAATAAAATATTTTAACACATAATTTTAAGGCAGGGACTAATTGCTTTGCAGTTATTATTCTTGTTTTGTATATTGATATTATAGTGGTTAAAATATACGATATATTTTTATGCAAATTTTGGTAATAAGACTTAAGTCAAGGTGTGACAGAAAAATAATTCATCATAATGAAATAACCCCAAAAAATATTATGAAGATGATTTGACAATATAATACTAGAAACATACATGGTTACTCATCAATGATATATTAAACTATATAAAATTATTAATTGAATGATACAATGTATAATTTTATAAGGAAATTGAAAAATGTTTCATCAAAACAATTGAAATTGACTAACATGTTTGTATGTTTGTTTGTGTAAATATAAACTTAATAATATACCTAAAACTCAATTAAATAATCCTACCAAGAATATAAACATAAGATACACAACACATTGTTCAATATGTATAATTTATTGTTGAAAATAATATAAATGCAAGAGACATAATACATTGTTCAATATGTATAATTTATTGTTGATACAAAACTTGCACAAAATTTTATAGGTAATTATTGCAATTCGCGTACATGTATAAATGTGGAGTTATTCTCACAAAAGTTCAAAGAATAGGGAACTCACTCTTTGTGCCTATGATATTTCCAATAACACATGAAACAATATATTTACATGTGAATAGATAAATCAAATGATCAATTGAGTTAGTTCTTAAGAGTCTATCTTATGTGTAGTGAATGAGGATTTTATTACCTCATTTCTTAAAATCAAGTTAATTAACACATATGCTAATTTTTTCTCTTCAATACTTTAGATATGTCGTAAAAACTTGTCTCGATAATCCATTCCCATGATCTGACATGGATAATTATATAATTTTTCATTTATTTTGGTACTTTTTGGGTGGAAAAATTAGAGGTATTGCCTTGTAAGAGGCATTTTTATGGGTAGGTTCCACTTTGGTGATTTGGGGTACAAAACCTTTTGCAGCTCATTTGAGCCCTTAAATAGCTATTTTTGGGGTCACACTTTGTTAATTGAGCTCTCATTCTCTTCATGTTGTTATACACATTGAGATTTTTCTAATGACACAAAAAGCACCTCAATTACTGTTTGTATGTGGAAGTTATGCCTTCATCAAGTTAACCTATCATATTGACTACCATAGTACCAAGTGGATGCCACATCAACTTCCATTACTCACACATGTGGAGCTAATCACATGTGATATTCAAGAATATTATAGAGGGTATATCACTAACACTAATTGGGGGTTGAGGCATGAAAAAACACTAACCCTAACCCTAGTCGACTATCATACTATGTTAAATAATGGGCCACTAAGAAAGGAAGGGGTTCCACTCTTATTGTATTGTTTATTGTTCTATAGTTGAGTAGAGCATCTAGGAGTGGGATATTGAAGCATAATAGAGGAAGTAGAAGGTCCTATAGTATTCATTCAAGTCACTATGTCCATGGAAACTCCATAGTTAGTGCACTTTATTTGTACTCGATTCTATCACTGAGAAGAAAAGAGAAATGTTGCCGCCGGATCAACACACCTAGTTAACGCATCAACAAATCTATGCTGCTACTCAGTGTACCCTTGGGGTCAAGTCTCGAGTCAAGGATGTCACTTGATCTTGACTCCCCCGTTTAGGGAAAACTCCCAACAAAGCCAAGGGGGGTAGTCCCTAAGGAAAGTTTCTAAGGCATTTATATTTTCTGATGAAATGGTTAAAGGTGTTTGTATTTTAGGAGTTTATTAAAGAGTGTTGTTTTTCCACTGAAAAATTAAACTTACTATTAATATGCGAAATAGTAAATATATCCAACTGTCAAAAGAGTACAAAGGCCATCACCCCGTCTAGTGAGTGATCAGTGACAGCCGTCAACATAGACAACAAATCAGCAACTAGTGACCAAATATGTCACAAAAAATAGAGTCACAAGTCACATAAATATCCATGCGTCAAACAGGAGGACGTCCTGTAGTGTAAGCAAATATGCGCCAGCATAAATCAAGAAAATATAAACATAAAACATATGTGAAATATCCAACCGTCCGAAAATGCAATGGCCCAACCATTGACCAAATACAGCAATAGTGTATCTCTCCAACCGTGCTCACCAACACAACACCACATAAAAGTTTTATAGTGTTATACATTTGAAAAACAAAAAATCTACCAGCTACAGCAGAATCACAGTTATAGCCGCAAAATGTATATATAGCCTGGAGCCCAACGAGGAGTTGGAATCTATGACAAATTATATATCTGCACATAGTAATATTAGTCACAATAATCATATGGAGATACCGCAAAATCACTAAAAGGTAAACATTATGTGCCATTGAAAAATAGACAAAAGTATCAAGACCAATGTAAATGTAAAGAACCATGGGAAAAAGGTAATTCCTCGCGCCATTCCTGCCACATAATGATCCCCATCTAAAAGGTAAGAGCCAGCTTGGATAGCATATTAGCCTCCGTATTCACTTCTCTGAAAATATGGGCGAAATGAGTATGCTCAAATTCAAGAAGTAATTTTCAAGCCTCTTCCATCTAATATTGAGTGAGAAGTAGAACATTGAGAGATGTAATTCCTTTTGCCTAAGAGATAATTGATAAAGAGTCACCCATAATCACTAAGGAAGTAATATGCCTGGAGCAAGCAAAAAAAAGCAGTAGCCATAAGGCACATAATTCATTGCGAGTATTTGATCCAATTCCCAAATTGAGCCAAATATGGAAAAAGCATGAGTTGGAAATGTGTAGAATTGCACCCGCCCCTCCCACCCCCGGCCCACCCAGCGCGGCCCCATCAAAGAAACCACATGGGTACACCAGGACCGGAGGAGCCAACCGGCAACTTTTGCTCAGTACAACCCTGCCAACATTAATTCCATGAATTGTAGTATATTCCTTGTATGCAGCCAGGGTTTTACAGCAGATCCAATCCCTCTAAGGCACAGAGTTCTCAATTATACAAGAATTACGAGCCTTCCATACCTCCCATATCATGAAATAAGGGAGTTCAACACACATATCGGAATGACGAGACCACGAAACAAGGCAGTCATTAAGAGAAGAATGCCTCCAGTAAAATTGAATGCCAGAGAGAGTTGCAATTTGCTTCCAAAGGTCCCGAATGAAAGAACAGGAGGAGAAGAGATGGACAACTGATTCCTCCTGTTGGCAACAAAGTAGACACTAACCCGGTCCATTGAATGCACATAGACATAAATTGTCCCATGTAAGAATCTTGTTGCACAAAGCCAGCCAAATAAAGCATTTTATCTTAAGTGGAAGGGTTAGCTTCCAGACAAATTTGTGCCACCAACTTGTCTCAGGATGACAATCTGCAAACATAGCATCATAAGCCAATTTAGCAGTAACTTTTCCACGGGTCACATCCCACGACCAGATTAATCTGTCTGGTGACTCAGATAAGTGAATGTTTGATTGATAAAGTGATCTGATATAGTCATCCCATTCATTCCCCAATATACCATACAATCCCAGCTGTGAAGTCGAGATCCACAATGAACGCCCATCCTTATATTGACCAGCCGCATGTGCAAGGGTGCAAAATCCTTTTGCTCTGAGATGGTCCTTAATTCCGAAGACAATATGTGTACAGATGGACCCCCTAAGATCGAATCAAGTCCCAGTTTAATGTCACGACCATTACCAGGAATCCATGATATCCATTGAGCAATAACATTGAATGCACCCATCAGACCATTCCAGAAGTTCGATACACTCGAAGTGGCAAGACGACCCATACGGAACCAATTTGCAACAGAAGATTTTTTCAAGTACTTGGATCTGATGATCAATCCCCAAATAGAATTATCAAAAAGTGCACGCCAAAGACTTTTTTCATGGAGAGCCGTGATAAAATGATCCAGGTCCTTTATATTCCAACCCCCCAAGTGCCAGGGTCGAGCTAACAAAGACCATTTTATAAGGTGAAATTTTTCCTGCGCCCCTCCACCCAACCATAAGAAGCTGAACATCTTTCTTCAAATTAGACCAAGGATAGATCTAGGGATCTTACAGAGGGAAAACCAATAGACACCCAAATTTTGTAGAACAGCTTTTGCCAGTGTAAGTCTGCCACCCATGGATAAGTGACGAAAGCTCCAATGTCCAATATGATTTTCAAATTGTTTAACAAGCCATGACCAATCATTTGTAAGATAATTGGAGGGCTTGATGAAGAATCCCAGATATTTTGTTCCATCAGTCATCTCCTTGAATTTTAGTGGCAAAATCGAACTAATCGACTATTCCACATCAGCTCCCAGGGAATGTTTTATAAAATGTGACTTAATATAGCTGATAATCATACCAGAAACATAACAGAAAAAGTCCAGAATATTCTTATAATGAACCCACTCCGCAAGGAATCCCAGGACGAAAAGCATAACATCATCCACAAAAAGAGAATGTGTTACAGAAATATCTCTCATAATCTTAATGCCCACAATCTGCCCCTCCCTTTTTGCCTTATGAATAGTGAGACTCAATCCTTCAATGACCAACAAGAAAAGAAGTGGTGAAAGGGGGAAACCCTGATGAAGACCCCTGGAAGCTTTAAAGTATTCCGAAGGTTTCCCATTGATAAGTACAACAAAATTTACTGATGACACACATGCCATAATCCATTTCATCACCTTCCATGGCAGGCCGATCTGGATCAGTATTAATCTCAATAGATTCTAGTCAACCCGATCATAAGCTTTCACTAAGTCCAATTGAAGAATGAGTACATCAAGCCTTTTTTGTTTTACACTGTGAAAAATTTCCTAAGTCACCCCCACAGCATCATGTATTTGACGGCCCTTCAAGAATCCATACTGTTCCATGGAGATGTGCCTTGAGAGAATTGGTTTGATTCGATCAGCAATAATCTTGGAAATTATCTTGTAGACCAGATTACAAAGAGCGATAGGCTTGAACTCATTATAATTATCCGGATGGGATGATTTCGGAATGAGAGCCAGATAAGTAGAGTTAAGTGCCCCAGAGACAATTCCCAATTTTCTAGATTCATCCACAGCCATCCGTAGGTCTTCCCCCATAATATCAAAAAAATGTATAAAAAGTTCCACCGTCCACCCATCCGGACCAGGAGATTTATCCTTAGCAAAACCCTGCAAGGTATTCTCCACATCCACTAAAGAAATATCCATAAAGATATTGTCCCCCTCCATTTCATTAAACATCTGAGGGTATTCTTTAATAATCTTGAATTGTTCCGTCAGTGTAGTATTTTTGGGGTCACAATAGTATTCCTGAAAGTGACGAGCAGCCTCCTCCCTCAACTCCATATCCCCCCTGATCCGCCGACCAGAGTGATCATTAAGATCCCAAATTGTGTTATGGATCCTCCTCGAGTCCGCAAAGTGGTGAAAAAAATTTGTGTTCATATCCCCAGCTTTGAGCCAGATAGCACGGCTCTTCAATATCCAAGTTTCCTCCTGAATGAGGAGAATCTTCAATTTCTGACTCTCCATTGTTGAAAGTTTTGAAGTTTCCAAAAGGGTGAGGCCAGGACTCACAGACCGTTGGCTCAGAGATTCTATATCCTTTTCAATCTCAGCAAGTTCAGCACCCAACAAAGCCTTTTTATTTTTTTCCCTTAATAAAGTAAAATATTTAATGGCCTTTAGTTTCACCGCCAGCTTGTCCATCGCAGATCTCTCCCCTGAAACATCAATCTGGAGCCAATTAGATCTCACACCTGAAGTGTATTCAACATCCGAAAGCCATGTGGAGTTGAATTTGAAAGGGAAATAGTGATGTGAGACATCAGCATCAAATTGAAATATAATTGGAAGATGATCGCTGATTTTTATCTGTTGAATCCAAGACCTATAATTCTGGAAACAATTTAGAAGTGGTTCTAAGATTAAGAATTGGTCAATGCGTTTTTGAATCAGATTTTCATCCTTCCTACCATTTGTCCAGGTCGGGTCCATTGGCCATGGGGAAACATCAATCAAGGAAAATTTTGTGAAGAGATTTATGAAATAGTTACCCAGGGGATCCCTCCTAGCTGAATTTCCCCAGATTTCCTCATCCCCCCATGTGAAGTTCAAATCCCCAGCAAGTATCAAATTCTCCAATTCTAGTAAATGACCCGTGACAGCCAAGTCCCAGAAGGCCACCCTATCGCAATAAGGGCCATAGCAATTTATAATATTTATGTTCTTATCTGACCCCCTGAAATTTCCAGATAATAAAATGCCCAAAGAGATAATCGATGGGTTTAGCCTCACAACCATTGGATTCCAAGCAGCTAAGAGACCACCTGAAAGACCAATGGCATCCACAGTGCACATCATCCATCCCGGCTTAATTTTGTTAAAGAAAATATGGGCCTTCTCCCCGCAAACCATAGTTTCCTGTAGAAGGACCAAATCAGGATTTATAATATGTAGGACACGTTTGAGGGCCAATTGTTTGGGCAGACCCCCCACACCCCTGATATTTTGATAGAAAAAAATCATTTTCGAACCCTGGCAAGGGCTTTAATTCCTCTAAGAGCCTGGGTATCATAAGATTTGGGAGAATCCACAGATTGACAGTCATCCTCCATCCCCCCCGGAGTGACCTTCTTATTTTTTCTAGCACTTCTCGTTTTCAATGGAGAGAATTCAGGAGCCAATCCACCCCTATGTTCCCCCCTTTGTATACATTGTTCACCTTTAGTTTCAGATGGATTCACTGAGGAAATTTTAATCCTTTCTTCCACAGGCACAATGGATTTGTGAGACGAGGAACCCCCCAATTCCTCAAGCACAATGGATTCGTGAGGCGAGGAACCCCCCAATTCCTCAATGGGTGGATCACTTATAGTCACCACCTGATTTTTGTAAAATGTAGGAATGGGCAACTTTTTTACCATTTCTGAGTATGAAGGAATATGTATAATTTTTTCCATCGAATCCGAGACATCCCCAGGTTGCATAGGTTGACATTCTAAGCCCGACTGTAACATAGAAATCTTGTCATATGCCCCCACTATCCCTTCAACAGAGACAGGATGAAGCAGACCGGGATTTGTATTACCATTACCCTCACACGTCAATATTTCCGGACCAGTGATGGGCACCTCAGAATCGATGGATGTAATGATAGTCGGGGAGGCAGATGTTGGGATTCCAGGAGAGACAGACAGAACCGGGGAGGAATCGGATGGAAAAATCTGTGTAGGCCTCACAAACGGCTCATTCTCAGAGATAGGGACATCGTCCTCAGATGAATCATTGGTTATCTTCTCAGACCCAGAGGAGTATGTTAACATAGGAATGTTTTGACAGCGACTCGTATAATTTCCATTATTTCCATTTTTTGAATCTAGTGCATTTATAAAAGAGATATCCAAATCGTTAAATGAATGGAAGAAAGTAGGGTCCTGTGATTCCAACTTACAGATCAAAGCCGAGTCAGGTGCTGGAGGAAAGGGAGCTCTGTTAGAGAAGCCGTCCAACATACCCGACGCATCCAAATCCATATCGCTGCCATCATCCAAAGACCAGAAAGGTCCCCCCACCTTGAGACGACTAGATGATGCATTCTCCCTACACAATCGCCACAAATGCCCCACCCCCTTACAATTTGAGCAGCGGAAAGGGATGCCCCAATAGTCTATGATCTGAGAAAGCTTTCGGCCATGCCAGTTGATGTGAAGAACATCTATAAGACCTAATGAAATGTCCACCTCCACAAGAACCCGGCCGATACGACGGTCAAAAACAGTAAGGTGATCCTCATCAACATGAAGAAAGCGCCCAATACAGTTTCCAATCACTTCAAAAGCCCCACGGTTCCAAAGAGCCAATGGAAGTCCCGGGAGGAGTACCCACAAGTGCCGTAGTTTAACCGACGTTGTTTCCGGATCAAAGTCTGTTGGCCATTTCTGTAGCATGAGGCTGCCCGCACCATATAGCCATAGTTTCTCCAGAATGATGGAGCAATGTTCCTTTTGTTCAAACTTAAAACCGTACCAGCCGCAAGCCATAGCAATAACCTGGGGGGTGTACTTTAAAATGGGGTTCCATTTTTCATTTACCCATTTTACAATGTCTTTATAGTTCATAGCGTGGTATGAGAACTTACCCACAAGCACTGTCATGTTGAAGTCCATGATTTCTTCCAAACCAATGTCTCTTCCAACCGTTAGCCAGACTTCACCAGGTTGACAAAAATACTTCTCTTTCAAACGCCAGTCCAAGTGAGAGGATATCACAGTTTTACCCATGTTTTCCAAGCATGGTGCCACCCGGGCACTGCCAACTGAAGGGTCCGAATCCATAGCATTGACATGTGTCCCCCTCAATGTCAAACGCCCCTTTGTCGACTTGGCTCGAGGCACCACCTGTCTACTGTTTGTGCCATGTGCCCGTTTCCCCTTCAGTTGGTTTTTGAAGAAAACATCTGGTTTGAATAAACCAGCTTCCTCTATCATGAAATCTGAAATGTTCATGTTGTTATCCGCTGGGATAATTGAATTTGGCATATTATCCCCCATTTCCGGCAGTCCTTATAACACAAAAACAAGGATTTTTGCAAGCACGGGCACTATTAATCAAATGTCCGACAATAACCCCCGTCCGTTTGTTCAAACCGGGATTTTGGCACCACACCCACGTATGCCCGGTAAAAGAGGGCACCACACCTAGAATACGTCACCAGCTTCAGATATCAAGAGAGAAGTCAGGGAAACAATTATTAGTAATCGAAACCCTGACAGGGTTACATACACAGTTCCAATACCCAAAATCTTCAAATGCCGCTTGAGCACGACCGTTAATGACACCCACCGGCAACCAGAAGTGAAAAATGTTCATAAAACAAAACCCTGACAATGAGGTTGTCAACCGTGACAACAGCCTTGTGTCAATCTATCGTTTTAATGTATGTTCCGGCAACCAGCAAGCTTGTTAAACCCCGTCGATAAAAACTAGAAAAGATGCATACCCTGTCCCAATACCAAATGGCTTCAACGACCACGTGAGAGCAACCATTAAAGGCACCCCCCGGCAACCAGAAACGTAATATTGTTTTACCAAAAAATACCCTGACAGTGTGGATTGGTAACCACGGCAATGGTCTTGTGAAAACAGTCGTTCATTGTATGTTCCGACATCCCACGGCCTGTAAAAGGAAATAGTTCATGACAGTTACCTTAAACGCTAGTTGCTAACCCTAGACCACCGCCATTGTAGAAACCCTCGCCGCTCCGCTCCCATCCTCATTGTTCATTGTATGTTCCGACATCCCATAGCCTGTAAAAGGAAATAGTTCATGACAGTTACCTTAAATGCCAGTTGCTAACCCTAGACCACCGCCATTGTAGAAACCCTATTAAAGAGTGTTGTTAAAAAGGTGTTCCAATGTAGCTTTGCAACAATAAAATAAAGATTGCTTTCACCGACATAAATTAAAATGACTGTCAATAGATGCACAATATTCAATATGGTGTTAAGCAAATAAAGTGTATAGTGAACTAGTGCCTTATGGAGTCAAAATATCAGATAAATAGTGTTGCTGAAAGGGAAAATGTTTTGCAAATGCCTCTTGGTTGTTTTTAAATTATTATGGTTTGAAAATTATTAGGGAAAAAAGGGGACTCCCGAGATACCGTGAGGCACAATTAAGCTATACCCTAATTTGATATAGTGTTGAACACCGCCTTATGGTTGAGTTTTCGTAGGATACATCTTGTATTCATTGTGTGGATAGTATGCTATTTTTTTTTTACATTTTGATTTATTCAATATTACATTTCGATTTTTATAATATTGTAAAATATGTTGTGAAAACTTGTTCTAATGAAATGTCTATAACAATTTACAAATTAATCCATCTTAAATGAAGAGTAACATAACGCTTTTTCCTATAAAACTTTTGAAATATAAAATTTTACATATTTTACTATATTAAAATATTATTAATGTATTGAGATTCTTCGAATATAAAATTTTACATATTCTACCAATTATAGAAATAATCAATTCTGTCCCTTGTTTAGTCACATCCAAATCTAATTCACACATATCAACTCTAACTATTTATGCAACCATTATAAGTTTGATTGACATATACCTAACTCCACTATAAATACATTTATACAGTGTTGAAGAAATTGTCCCTACATAGATTGGGTGTTTGCAAGGACTCTCGTAGAATCCTCTTAGCATCTTCGAATGAAGAATAAAAAGTAATGTTCCCAACCATTAAGGCGGTGAAGACTTGAAAGTGAATGTTCCTTTTAAATATTCCACGTAAAAAGATTTAATAACATTATACTTTGTTCTTACTCGCTGTGTTTCATTAAAATCGGCCCCCTAGTATAGTGGAAGGTGGAAAGGTGAAAGTCAGATTTTTTCGAACCAAGTTTTTCTTATGAAACGTAGAAAGCGGAAAATCAGATTTTAAAAGAAAACATCAATACGAAGTTGCTTTTTATATATTAAAAAAAACAAGTTGTTCTTTATATATTTAATATATACGATTTAATTATTAATTTTAATTGTCAAAATAATAATTGATTTTTATTTTTTTTTAAATAACATTTATAATAATTATCAAGCAATATAATCAATTATGACTATGGGTTGCCAAATACTATGAACAGAAAAAACCATGACAGATTCAAGTTTATCTAAAAATGAGAGACAATGAAATTATGACAAAAATCAAAATTTCCATATTAGAAATAGACATATAAAGAGAATATAACTTTAATACAACTTTTAAGAAAATACAATCTTATTCCATGCATTGAAATAAATTTTAAATTATATATATATATATATATATAATTTTAAATTTATTTCAATGCATGGAATAAGATTGTATTGCTAATTATTTTTTATATATGGAAATATTTGTATGGTTATTAGCAAGATATTTGTGTAGATTCTCATTCATTTAATGCAAGATTTAGAATTTATTCATGTATCTATCAATGAATTGATCACGATGTTGAAATAGTTATTATCACATGGGTAGTCGATCATATTTTTTTTCCCGCGAAAAAAAACCATACTATTGCTATTCATAGGAGAATCAAATAGTACAAAAGTGCATAAATCTATGAAATAGAGTTATCAGAACTATCCAAAAAACTGTAGGTGACAATTTTCACCAAAATAACATATAAGACTCGTAAGAGCTAAAATCAGCTTTTCCACAAAGAAAACATGAAAGCATTCTGCAATGTCTTTGCTTCCAGTCATATGCCAAAGAGTTATCTGTTCAAATATCAAAAATCTGAGTCAAGCCAAAGTCTATTAGAGTAGACTCAAAATGTTCCTCCTAGTAAATAACACCTTCATCCCCACTATATGTTTCCTTCGAAAGTGAATCAACCATGGAATTAAACTGCCTGTAAATATGCTCAGGAGTGATATGTTCAAAGTGCTGTAATAATTCTTTATTCCTCTTGCACCAATGATAGAGAGGCAAATTTTCCAACTTGTATTCACCCCGAGCCCATTTGATAATCACTCTGGAATCACCAAAAATCACCGCATCATATAACCCAAAGCAAAATGCAACCATCAAAACACACCACGGGCTAAGGATCTCAGCATTCATATTGGTTCCATGTCCACAATTCAATTTCAGAGAAAAATAATGTTCCGGGTTGATGTAAATGACCCCACCAGCTGCACAGTAACCCTCAGTCGCTACACCATCAAAAAATATCACTGCTTTATGTTGTGGCAAACAAAAAGGAGCTATCTTCCTTGTTCTCATCTTACTGCACTCAGTACAATGCTCCGCAATCAATTTGACAATATTTTTAAGGGTCCAATCAATGCATGGTCGGCGATCCTCAAAACTAACCTGGTTACGTGTCAACCAAATAGTCCAGGCGGTCACTGCAGGAAGAAAAGGTAATGCATCTGCACTTTTGTACCATTCAAGAGCATTCTGGGCAAAGGAGTCCACACCCCACAGAGAAGTAAAATTATAATGATGATGAAGTAACAACCAGAGTTCCTTGGTAAAGCAACAATCAACAAAGATATGATTGACAGTTTCAGATCTGAGCATATAAAGATGACAGATATTCGGGCCTTCCCACCCTCTTTTGACGAGATTATCCCAGGTTAATAGTTCACCCCTCAAAGCTCGCCACATAAAACATTTAATTTTGAGAGGTATTTTCCAATTCCAAAGTGCTTTATACCACCATTCACCAGGAAAAATACACTGGGTTCTGATGACTGCTTGATAGGCCAGACTTGCCGTAATAGTGCCCATTTTGTTATTTTTCAGCCATATTACCTTATCATTATCAAGTGAAAGCCTGCAACCGATGTCATTTAACTTCTTTATATATTGACTCCATATAGTAGCACAGTCACCATCAAAGCCCAGTTCAAAAGCATTTAACCAGTAACATTGGTTATGATTGTAATTAGTATTCCTGATTTTGTTGAGTGTCTTGTAGTCCAACTGATGGAGGGAGAGCACAATCTCATTGGGCAGCCTGAAACCATCTTCCAATCCAAGGATTGGATCGATGCCAACAAAAATGTCATGACCCTTTCCAGCTTTCCACGCCAGATCCATTGCCATCTAGTTGTATATCTTTAAAAAACCGGTCCAAATAATAGAAACATTGTAAGATCTCTTCACAGGATGTCTTAGCCAATTAATAACATCACTATTCAAATACTTAACATTGATCACCTTAGACCACAACGTATTGCCAAACAGTGATCTCCACAAACTTTTCATTTTCAATGCAATGTTGAAGTAGGTAAGATTATGTATTCCCCAACCGCCATAAAAATTCGGAAGAGCTAAAGACTCCCATTTGGTTAATACCAGCTTTCTACGAACAGAGCCACCAGTCCATAAGAAATTAAAGGACAATCTTCTTAATTTGGTGAGAATAGATACAGGAATTGGATGAAGAGATAGCCAATAGACTGGAATACCTGTAAGTACAGCCTTAACCAAAATCAATCGCCCCCCAATGGATAGCACCCCGAAGGTCTAGTGACAAATCCTCTTCTCAACTTTCCTTACTAACCACAGCCAGCCATTACACTTATATCCATTTGGCTTAAAAAAAAACCAAGATACATAAACCTGTCCTCCAATTGGTGGAAGTTATAAGGTAGTAAAGTTTTTAATGCATCAATCCGCTGATCAGAAAACCTAAAGTGATAAACACAAGATTTTCTTATGCTAACCTTCATGCCTAATGCTGCGAAGAAGATAGTAAAAATATCCTTATACCTCTGCCATTCTAAGTCAGTATCCATCCCAACAATTAACACATCATCAACAAATAAAACATTTCTAAACGATTTTTTTTTACATAATGATGCATTCACCATACTCTTTTGATTATTGGTTGTGAGTCTCCTACCAAATCTTGGTTGTCAATGGTGTCTTCATGAGTATAGTGATTGTATTCTTAACATTACTAAAATAATCATTATTAAAGTACATTTAAAATGTATTAAATGACTTATCAAATGCCTTAATATAAATATTCTCCTCGAATACCAGAATATTACAACTTGTAAAGTGTAGATTTTTTTCATAAAACAAACATTTTGTATGCCTAAATATTTTAGGCAAGGACATGAATCCATAAAAGAGTTTTATAAATTGATTTGTATTTCTCAATCAATTTGGAAGGATTGGATCAATCCTCAATTGTATAGTGTTTACATAAAGAATAGAAAATATTAGATATTGGATATTAGTAAGGTAACATGATTTAGCTCATGATACAATATGGAAACAAACAAAGGATATGAAAACTAATACTTTACTTATAGATTTATGTTGAGGTGAGTTGGTACTAAGAATTGATATTTTTCAATTTGTGGCAATGCAAGTGTGTTATGAGGATTAGATCATAGTAATTTTGTTAAAAGGTTGTTAAGAGCGATTTGGATTGTCTATGTACTTTTAGTACTTCAATTTAATTTAGTTAAAAATTACAATCCAATTACTTATAATAGAAATGAAGTTAATATCCATGTTTTTTTCTCAAGACCTACTTTTGTTTTCGCTTTAGGGTTTGTTGTATAAGGTCCAATGGCATTGGCAGGGGGGCATATCGCCCCTCAACTCTCCCAGTAAATTGTCGCTTTCAAGAGTTTGGTAGTTGATCGAAGGAAGAAATCACTTCATATTGATCACTCGAGGTTCGTTAAGAGGTTGGGTGAGATTCTTGAGATCCCTCTCCCTAAGGGAAGCTCCAGGAAATTCGCGCTATCACTTGCAGAGAAAGGATTGGTTGGGTAATTCGCGGGGCTATGGCCCTTGCCCCGATCGGTGGAATTATGGATTCACAAGAATTGGAAGCCCCTGATCTAAGGGTAGATCAGAATTTTCTTTGTAGGAAAAGGCTTCTTCATCTTCCATTTTGCAGAAAAGGCGGATCAGGACTTGATCTTCAGGAATGGGCCTTATTTTATGGGACCTAGAGGGCTCTATTTGAATCATTGTCTCATGACTTTGACCCGACGCAAGATGTGCCATTTGCGGTCCATTTTTACGTTCATCTCCCTCATATCCCTATCCATTGCTGCAACACTGAAGTTCTAAATGCCATTGGAAACACCTTGGGGAAATATATTGATAGAGCATAACCAAAGGATCAATTTTCATGTGCCTGGATTTGTGTTGAGGTAGATTTAGAAGTTGGGCTCACGGAGACCATCAAGCTAAAACTTGACTCTTGGGAGCATATCCAAGAGCTGGACTATGAGCAACTTCCGTTCAAAGGAAAGATCTGTCATGAATATAGACATTTTTCCAAACATAGTAAGAAAAACCCTCATGCTCCTGCAGATATAGAACCACAAGAGAAATTGACGATGGTTAAAAGAGGAAATAATTCAAAACATAAAGCCAAAGCTTCTGGGCCAAAGGAAAATGAGTCTGGAATATTGAAGATGCAAAAATAAAAAGTGGGACAGAATAGATTTGCAAGTTTGGAGTCAAAAGAAACATGAGAAGATCTTGAACAAGCTCTCCTAGAAGAGCACATGGAGGAGGAACATGTGAGTCAGTCCCACAAAGTTCATGATTTTTCCTCCTCTAAGAAGTCACTCCATCAAGTGCAAAGGCAGGATGTAGAATGGAACGAGGAAGAATCTCCCCATACTCTAGAGAGATGGAACCCCAAAGTAGGTCAGTTATCAGGAGCAACAAGAAAGTCCCCAATGCCATAATTCTTAGGCTCAGATTGCTCAGACTCATAGCAGAAGACACAATCTAGAAAAGGAAGGAAAAAGGATAAGGAAAAGAGGGAAGAAGAGGCAGAAAGGGAAATGAGTTTGGGAAAGCAATCTACCATTGAAAAGCTGATAGAAAAAAAACGCTAGAGGAGGTTGAACATTAGGAAGATCCAGGACTGACCCCAAAGGGGGCTCCCTTCAATCCAAAGGTAAGTAATGAAATTTATCTCCTGAAATTATAGAGGAATCGATTAAAAAAAGGAAGAAGCAGTAAGAGATTTAATTAGGAACGAGAAGTCAAAAATCCTCTTACTCCAGGAGAGAAAAATGGAGGAGAAAAAATTGCTCCAGAAAATGACTAAAATATGGAAGCAAGAATAAGGAATCACAATCATTTATAGAGGAGAATCTGGAGGAATAGAAATGCTCTGGGAATGATCCACGTTTGAACCAACCCAAGTTCACGTAGAACAACACTGGCTTATTGCTTCTTTTAGGCATCGGTCATCCAATCATCAGGTATCAGTCCTAAACATTTATAGCCTTGTTTTGTTCTTAGAAAAGAAATAATGATGGAACTATCTTCTTGATTAGGATGGCTTCCATCTTTTCCCCAATATTATACTGGGGGGTGATCTCAACTTAACCCTATCCGGTTGGGAAAAAAAAGTGGAACCATTGTTCGTGATCCCTGTAGAGAATTGGTAGAGGATCTTATTCAAATATGGGGTATGGTGGATATTGTCCCAACAAATAAAAAATTCACTTGGTCTAATAGGAGGGTTGGGTCGAGGCATGTAGCTGTCAAACTAGATAGGTTCCTTGTGTCAAATTCTCTTTTGATGTAGGTATTAAAGCTTTCATCTTTGGTTCTCCCCTCTAGTGTTTCAGATCATAATCTAGTCTCTCTCTTAATTGAACTTGAGAAGGACCCGGTACCAATTCCTTTTCAGTTTTCCTCTACATGGAAGGACCATCCTAACTTTCAGGATGTGGTCCTAAGGGAATGGATTGCATACATCCATGGATTCCATTTCTTTATTTGGGAAGAGAAAATGAGAAGGGTCAAATTGTGATAATCTGCAGGAAGATCTCACAACTGTAACAAACCTCACACAAAACTAACTCAAGAAGTGCAGAGAAGAAGAGAAGAATGTAGTCAATAATCACTCATGAACACATAAAATGGAGAATAGCAGTATAATCATACATCAAGTGTGAGCTGGCACTGTGAATAATGAATACAATACAATAACTATCAATAGAATTCGAATTAACCAAGGAGGTCATTCGAATCATGCTCAAAGTGTGGCTTGGACAACATTGGAAACACCATCTAATCAGTAGTATCAGTCATAAATGGTCAATAGTTAGTCAAATGAGTCTAACATAACCATCTAGGCACAAATTAGGGGATGGAGACTCCAAGTAGGGCGCATGAGGTTGTAAAAAGGTCAAATGGCACTCCAGAACTACTTAACTGGGAGCTACAGGCAGTTAGGATGATCAATCAGTGGAATAATTGCTTAATCAATGCTTTAAATGACTGTTAACTCATGGTAGGTGAGAAAAGGTGCACATGTCATGCAGGTGAGTAAGGCGCATTAGGTAGGTAGGAGGGATACTGGGGGCTGAAGACAGGATCTAGGGAGCTGAAATTAGGCTCTAGGTGCTGGGGAGACCACCAAAATGATGACTGGATGCATGCAAAATGCATGCAGGCTTGCAAATTTGAAAAATGATGGTGAGAATATTCCAACACCCCCCCTCAAGCTATACTATGAGGTGATAACTGAAAACTGAAAAATAGGGCCCTGGTGACTAAGACCAAAGGTCACCTCGTACAACAATCTAAATAATAAACGAGGAAAGAGGGAAAATCCAGTGGGAAGAAATCCCTCCCTTAAAATAGACTGACGGATGCTAATGTAGCATGTCATCACTCACCCCAGAAGGAGGCAAGTGTCCTTCTTTTCTGAAGAAGGATCGATCAATCTAAAATGGATCAGTAATGTGAGAAGGATGAAACCTTCCATTTTGAAAAATCTGATCTGGTTCTCCTCTGATCAGTTGGATCACCAACAAGACCATCAACAGATCAGAGAGTAGTGGCTTCCCATCTCTGAAGAGGAGGATCATCAGGTTCTTGTGGAACTGGATCTTCCATTCACTCATCTTCATCATCAGTTGCTAGACCTTTAGGTTCTTGTGGATCTGGGTCTAGCATTCGCTCTTCATCATCATCACTCTGACACTCTGAATCTGAACTGTCATGTGATGAAGGTTCACTCTCTTGCTCATCAACACTTCCAAATTATGAATCTGAAATATCATGTGATGTAGCTTTGCTCTCTTACTCATCATCACTTCCAAACTCTGAATCTGAAATCTCATATGATGCAACTTTGCTCTCTTGCTCATCATCACTTCCAAACTCTGAATCTAAAATCTCATGTGATGAAGCAAGTGAATCTGGAGGCTTCCTGAACTTGCTCTTTTGACCAAACATGGTGGGAACAAATCCAAGAATGTGAATATCATTCTAAACCATGTGATCCAAACTAAATGCGGTAGAATCAACAGCTCCATGAATGTGCATGTAGTTCTTTGATATCTCCTTTGAACCAACATGGGTGAGATTTTTACCAAATGAACTATGACATGATGATGGTTGATCTTCAACAAGATCATTGTTGTATGCAATAGTGGTGGCCCACTTTGCAATAGGAGTTGAACCAATGGGAGCTACATCTTTAGGTTCTTGTGGATCTGGATCTGGCTTTCGCTCTACTCTCTAAGTCTTCATTTTCTCAACCTTCTTTGTTGGATTTTTTCCATTCAAGCAACCTTTACAAGTGCTTAGGGCAGATCTAAGATTGGGAGGATCTTCAACTAACTTATGAGTTTGCATGCTCTACAAATGTTTGTAGTTGAGATGAGATAGACTACTCTCTTCATTTGTATGAGAGTGAAGAGTAGACTGCTTTGAGAGAGGTAAGAAGTGTGAGAACTCATAGAGGTTTGTCTTATGATTTGCAACACCTTTTGCAATGATTTCACCTGAAACCATGTGTTGTATTTCGACTTCATTTGGAGAGAATATCACTCTCTTGGGCTCTCCAATATGAGTCATTTGGTACAATGAAAGTAGATTTGCTATGAGAGTTGGAACATAAAGCACATTTGAGAAGTATCCATGGTCAAGATTGATCCTTCCAATCCCCTCAGATGAGACTTCAGAATCATTGCCCAACATGATGGAAGGGCCAACTGAGCATTCGAAGTTGGAGAAGAGATATTTGGAGGAAGAGATATGTCTTGATGCTCCTAAATCTATGATGAATGAGGATTCTTTTGATGCCCTTGCCATGAGAGGACGACATCTTTCTTTGTCCTCAGCTTTAGAGGGTTCAATATTTTTCTTCCTTGCACATGCAGGTACAGGGAGGTTGTTCTTCTCAAGTAACTGAGCCATCAACTCTATATTTTTCCTCATACAAGAACTCTCGGGATGAAATCCTCGATGAAAATTTGTGCACTTGGATCTCTCTTTCTGAGATTGCTTGTTCTTCTTTGAATTTGAAGCCCCATCTGAATAATATGGAACATCTTTTAGCTTTGTATCATTTGCTCTCTTTTCAAATACTTTTTGCTTGCCCTATGAATTCGCTCTTTTGGCCTCAGCAGCTGTAAGGGCCAAATCCAACTTTGGTTTTATCATTCCCATGGAGATTAACTTCTCCTCCTCTTTTGTGAGATATTGGATGAAGTCATCAAGTGTAGGAAACTTCCATTTTGGAATGGACATCTTAGCTGACTGAAATGTGGAGACAAAAACTGAGAAATTTGGCCCCAATTTTGAGAGAATGGAAAGTATGAGTTGTTTGTCTTCTTTCACTATCTCATATCTCTTCAACTGTGAAATCAACTTTTGAACTTGGTTAGGAAAGCATTGATAGTTTCGAAGCTTTCAGGACTCAATGAGATGAGTTCATTCTCCAATTTATGACCTTTCAAATCATCTTTCTGTCCAAAGAGGGATTCGAGCTTGTCCCAAACCTCTTTTGAAGATGTTAGATCGATGACATGGAAGTGAAGATCTTCAGAAATTGAGAGAAGAAGTAAGTCTACTGCTTCATCAAGCCTATCCAAGTACTTGGATTTCTCTACTGCACTGAGGGTTCGACCATAGTTCCATTCAATATCCTGGAGAAGCTCTTGGACCTCATGAAGATGGTCATCTTGGCCTTCCATTCGACATAGTTGGAAGAATTGAGTTTTAGATCCATTTGGAGCAGTGGAGGTCGAATTGAAGAGGAATTCAAATGGACGAATAAAATTGCAAAACAAGAAATTTTGTTGATGGAGATTTGCTACAATTTGAATGAACACTGCCTTAGGACACTGAGAACATATGACTAAGTCCTTCACACCTAGCTAGACCTCACTGGATTGCTCCAGTGAATTCAAGGTAACAACACTAGGATTTGTTGTGGAAACTCAGAGGCTTCTGGTGCTCAATGAAAGACAATTGCTCAATGAACTGCTGCAATTCGAATAGTTGTTGTCGGCTCTGATACCATGTGATAATCTGCAAGAAGATCTCACAGCTGTAACAAACCTCACACAAAACTAACTCAAGAAGTGCAGAGAAGAAGAGAATAATGTAGTCAATAATCACTCATGAACACATAAAATGGAGAATAGCAGTATAATCATACATCAACTCTGCGCTAGCACTGTGAATAATGAATACAATACAATAACTGTCAATAGAATTCGAATTAACCAAGGAGGTCATTCGAATCATGCTCAAAGTGTGGCTTGGACAACATTGGAACATCATCCAATCAGTAATATCAGTCATAAATGGTCAATAGTCAGTCAAATGAGTCTAATTGAGTCTAACATAACCATCTAGGCACAAGTCATGGGATGGAGACTCCAAGTAGGGTGCATGAGCTTGTCAAAAGGTCAAATGGCACTCCAAAACTAGCTAACTGGGAACTACAGGCAGTTAGGATGATCAATCAGTGGAAGAACTGCTCAATCAATGCTCTAAATGGCTGTTAACTCATGGTAGGTGAGAAAAGGCGCACATGTCATGCAGGTGAGTAAAAAAGGGCGCATCAGGTAGGTAGGAGGGATACTAGGGGTTGAAGGCAGGCTCTTGGGAGCTGAAATTAGGCTCTAGGTGCTGGGGAGACCACCAAAATGATGACTGGATGCATGCATTTGCATGCAAATGCATGCATGATGACTGGATACATGCAAAATGCATGCAAGCATGTAAATATGAAAAATGATGGTGAGAATATTCCAACACAAATGGCATCTAAAAAATTGGGAAAAATCTTCTTCCCCCCTCGGTTTCAGATCGAAAATAATGTCAAGAATATATGGCCCAACACCAATTGGGAATAGAATATCAAGAAGCCAGTTTGCAGGATATAAGAAGAGAAGAAGAATTACAAAAGTCTCTACACTTAGCACAAAGTAAGGAAGAAGAGTATTGAAGAATTAAGTCTAGATGTATTTGGTTGTAAGTTGGGAATAAAAACACAAAATTATTTCATATGTAGGCTAAGATACGAGAACACCATAAAACGGTCAGGGAAATTACAAATTCAGAGGCTGAAAATATCTCAGATTTTGAGAAGATCGAAGAAGAAGCCTTCAATCACTTTAGCAAGTTGTACATTGTTGAGGAAGAAGAGAACGAGGAGGCCCAAGAAGAAGTAGTAAAAGACAACATGCCCCTCATCTCTCAGGAAGATAATAGTAACCTAACTAGGCCAATCTTAGAGGAAGAAGTCAGAGAAGTTATATGGAAAATGAATTATGATAAGATTCCAACCTTGGATGGCTTCTCTGCGCACTTCTATAGTTTGTGTTGGAGAATAATAAAAAAAGATCTTCTAAAAATGATAGAGTATGCTCAAAGGAAGCCTCATGTAGGTGGTGCAATCAATTCGTCCTTCCTAGTACTAATTCCAAAAGAATCTAACCCAACTTCCCTTGCAAGATTCCGACCAATCTCACTTTGCAATGTTTCCTACAAATTTTTTGCTAAAATCATCTCGCAAAGGATTAAAAAAATCCTCCTGGCCATCATATCGGAAAATCAAGGTGGATTTGTGCAGAAAAGAAATATTATGGACAATATCATCGTTTTCCAAAAATACATACACTCCAGTAGGCAGAGGAAGGAAAAAGGAATGATCATCAAGTTTCATATGGCTAATGCTTTTGACAAGTAAATCATGATTTTCTTTTTAAGGTCCTGCAGAAGCTAGGATTTTACAATAAGTTTATATCCTGGATAAACACCTGTTTTGGAAAACCATGGACTGACCCTCTAGTAAATGGAAGAGTGACGAAATTCTTCAAAGGTTCGAGGGGTCTTCGGTAGGGGTTCCCCCTCTCCCCCCTCTTATACATCATTATGGTTGATTCATTGAGCAGGTCACTAGAGAAACCTAGAGAGACTGGATAAATTCAAGGCATAAAGATATCCAGAAATGTGAAAGAATTAAATCATTCATAGTTTACGGATGACACTTTACTCATAGGAGGAGCCTCCATAGTAGTGGCAAGAATATTTAACCAAATTTTGCATACCTTCTATAAGGCTTCAGGCAACTTGGTAAATAAAAGTAAGAGCTTTATTTATGGATGGAACATCTCTCCTCGCTTATTTCTAGTATTAAATAGGTGTTTAGATTCCAGGGATTGGCCTCATGGGACTTCTTCGAATATCTGGGTGTTCCGCTTTCATGGAGCAAGTAGCGAAAAAGGAATTGGCAGGACATTATAGAAAAAATATCCAATAAATCAAAACAATGGGGGATGATTTGGCTCAATTCTATAGGGAGGGTGGTTCTAATTAAATATGTTCTAGCCTCTATGCCTCTATTCATGTCTTATGCTTTCCTTTCCCCTTTGTCGGTTCTCAATTAGATCAATTAGATGATCAGGTCCTTTCTATGGAAGGGAGGGAAACATAATGGGCACAAATTCTTAATAGTAAGTTGGAATATTGTAAAGGGGCCAATAAACTGAGGGGGCCTTGGAATAAGAGATATCCAACTTACCAATATGTCCTTATGGGCTAAGATTCTTTGGAAATTTTTGGAGAATAATCAGGCTTGGGTCTCATAGGATTTAAGGAAGAAATATCTTAAGGGCCACTACCTTTGCTTCCTAGACCCCTCCCCTAATATCAATCATGGAACCATTATATGGAAGCTATTCGGCTTTGGGATGATCCTATTCGGCTTACCAGTCTGTCTTAGGTCCCTTCTGGGATTTCATGATATCCAAAGGTGGCTTATGCAGGAAGGAGTCTCTACGATGGATAAAGTCTGCAAGTGGTAGGAGGGTTCGAATCTATGGCTGGATTGGAAATTCCCATCCCCTGGACAAATTGAAATAAGCTCTCTCCTTTGTAAAAAGTTGGTTAAAAGTAAAATCCCCACTGGGCTCAAATAAGAAGGATAAAAGAGGTTGGGGGGGGAGGATGGGGACTAATACAGTTAAGCATGGGTATGAGATGCTACAAATACATCAATGCTCCTCCTCCATCTCCAAGCTGTGGGGGAATGTGTGGAGGAATAATGCTCCTCCAAAAGTCAACTTTTTCTGCTAGTTGGTTGCTCAGGGTAAAATACTTACAGGAGAGAACCTCAAAAGAAGAGGAATTGAGGGACCTTCGAGATGTGACCTATTTGAGTCGAATGAGGAAATAGTTTCTCAGCTTTTGGCTCAATTTCTATTTGCGATGGAAACATGGAAAGAATCCATGGGCCCACTCTTCCAATTCCTCTCTCATTAAGGAATTCATATGAATTATTTTCAAAACTGGGATAGAATTATACCTAATCCCTATAGAACAAACCCTTGTTTAAATATTTCTAGTTGACTCCAAAATTTATTTGTTGGAAGCTGTGGTTGGCCCATAATAAAAATATTTTTGAGAACACTCAATTCTCCCCAGCTCTAGTGGCCAGGAGATCGATCTTGCTCCTATTTGAATACCTCTCAGAAAAGGGGAATTTGGTTGATCCCTCACCCCAGTTATTGTCGGCTAGACAGGAATGGATTATCACCCTCAAACTTAAGTTTAAGCCAGTTTTGCTTCCTCCATCTGAACTCAGACATGGAGAGCTACAATTAAATGAAGAAGATTTCTATCGGTGGAAGCAAAATAAAAAAAGGCCATGTCGTCCTTTAATGGTGCGAGTAAAGGGAACCTAGGGGCGGCAGGAGTGGGTGGGGTTCTCCTTGACCCTAGAGGAAACAAAGTGGAAACATTTTATTGGAGTCTTGGAATGGCCACTAACAATTAGGTGGAACTCTTGGCTCTTTGGAAAAGTACGAACCTATTAATAAAAAAAGGTATCTCATAAGTTCTCATTCTAGGTGACACCATGTAATACCCCCAATTTGACTCTTGGGATATATTGGATTTTAATGTAAATATTGTATACATGTGATGTATGTTTTCCTAGCGTGGAGATCAAGACCATGACCCTGATAGTGGATGCTCGGGTTTTAGTTAAAAAGGAAAGTTATTGATACTATGTTATCCATGTGCTATTAAGCCATGGAACATTGTAAAATGATGTAAATATTAATATTGCAATAAAATATCAAAAATTGGCTGTGGAAGCAACTAATTAGAGGGGGTTATGTGTATCCACTAGGGAGTGGTGAGGGGGTTGTGGGGTTGAACCATATGCTTCCAAATGTCATCTTGAGAACCCATTTGACTTTCATTGCTGACATTTAATTCTGTTGTAAGGAAGTAGTTGAAGAAATCAATCCATGGCTTCAATGGAGCATGAACAACCCAGAAATTCGTATGGCAGGTATGGGATCTTTTTCCTTGACCCACAAGTCACTCTACCTCATGAGAATTCATTCTTCATCATTCCCATTCCATTTTTTATCATCTAAGCATCAGGTTTTCATCCCTTACACAATGCCAACAATGAGAAAAACCATAAATCGTAACTCTGAATTAAACCACATTTTGAATTGCAAAAAACACCCAAAAATTTGTATGGACAGTGAAATCCAATGGGGATCCATAGACCTGAACATTGGGGGGAATTTGAGAGTATTAGATGCACAAAAATCCATAGGAAAACCCCGATTTTATAGCCCGAAAATCCAATTACAGGACACAGTTATTTGGTGACAGAATTGAGAAAATACAAGTGTGAATAATAGAGAAGAAGAGAGAATAGAGATTGGAACTGCTTGATAAACCCAATGAAGGATAAAATATCAAGGAATAATAGCTTGGATCTTTCTATGACCACCCTGAATAGCACTAGAGGGAAGGGGCACCTGAGGGACTATGCAGTAGAGAAGGGGAACTTCCTTGTGTTTGGTGTGGTAGGTATTGTGGGTGCCATGACTGTTTGAGTTTAGTTGAGATGCCTGTAGCTCTATGGTTGAGATCACTGGCTTATCATCCTCCTCTTCCGTCTCTTGCATGCTTGATAAACCCAACTTTGAGTTGGCTTAGCATGACTGTTTGTGTGAAACCATGGATGTGAGTGAGCCTGTTTAGTTCCTCCTTAGTGGATACACATCCCAACTCGGGGGTGGTCTCTCAGCTGAAAGAATATAGGCTGGACAGGGACCTATGGTTGGGTGGAAAATTTCTCTCACATAGACAATTGTTTAGACAACTTCATCTTAAAGATAAGTATTCCCTATGGTTAAATTATGATCATTCTGTGTTCTGTTTTGAATGTTTAATTATTCATGTTAATTGAATAAAATGATTACCTTAAGTTAGTTGGCATGCAGCATGTGCATATCATGAGAAGGGGATTGATTCTCCGCATGTTGTTTCTGAAGGAACACGAGTCCCTTACTAAGTAAATAACCAGTACAAGTAACGTAAGAAAGCCATAAATGACTTTGTAGTAAAATAAAAGATGTAATTTATGATGGATGATTAATAGCTACATAGGTTTGGTCTTTATATAAGCTCATCATGCACCTTTTCGTAAAAGGGCATGACTATTAACTTAAATAGTCTTTAATTAATAATAAATTAATATTAATATTAATATATTATTTTATTGTTACATTGCCTTCCCCTTAAGGGAAGCTTTGTCCTCAAAGCTTCATTGAAAGCAATCTCTGATTTTGCTTGAACTGTCATCTCTTGATCCTCTGCGACACTTGATGAAATAAGACGATACGAGTTACGGATTCGACAGAAGAATTGTCGCATCGTATCTGTTGTGGTCCATCCCAGATCTAATTTTATCGGAGCTCTGAGATCATTTTGTGGGACGGGTCGTTTCAATTGTTGCTTAGAATGTCAATCTTTTCGCCTATCAACATAATTCTTCTGTGAGTGCTCGTTTTGACCCTGTACTTGGTCAAAACGACGATTATAATTGGGATGTTTGTAAGGTGTATGTGTTGTTTGTTTTTCTTTATTTTGAATTGTGGTGAGGACTATCTTCATTTCCTCAATTTGATTTTTGGATGCATTTTACGAGATTTGTGCTTCTTGGTTCTCCAATAGATTGTTATGATTCTGAATCTTTTCGATTATTTCATCTTGCGACTTTTTTTCAATTTCTAACTTCTTGATTTGATTATCTAGTTCCTGATTACGATTATTTAGACACTGGTTTTCTTCTTGCTTTTCCAGTATTCTTCCTTCGAGGTCTTCACCAGAGTGTTCCCTCTTACTATTGTTTTTCAGTTTTTTAATCTTTGTAAGCAATTTTTTGTTATGATTTCGTAGACGAAAAAATCTCTTTGGTATTTCTTGATAACACATTGTTGACTTTTGTTAGTTCCAACTTATGTGCCTTCTTACTGTCGTCATACTGCTGCTGGAGTTTTTCTTTTTGCTGTTGATGATGGCATAAATCTTTTTCTTGATTTTCTAGTTTTTCATGTATTTGTGCTAATTATTCTTCCTTGTCCATGACGACTTTGTTTAGATGACTAATTTCCTCTTCTAAGTCGACACTATTTCCATACGGCTATCCTTCGACTTTGTTTGGGTTTTTTATCTGGTCTTCAAGTTTCTGAATGATACTTTCCAGACGTGATATTTTCTCGTCTTTATTTGATAACCTTTCTATGAGTCTTTCTTTACTATCTTCAAAAAATTGAATATTCAATTCTGAGTTAGTAATCTTTAGTGTCTGCTTGGCATTTTCGAACACTATACTATTATTGGTTGCCTTGCACTGTTCTAGTTGAGGCGAAACCGCTCATAACTGTGATTGTAACTCTGCTATCATCGTTGCCATGACTTCTGAATTTCAACTTTTTTGAATTGGTCTTCTTTGTTTGATAGTGGATTTGGGATGCTTGACAAGTCTTCTTTGTTGACTCTTCTTGCTTCCGATAGCAGGTGGACACCAAAAATGTGTAATAACCCTTAATGTGTTTATTTCGTAAAAAAAATCTTCTTTTGTTATGGTTAAACAACATTTTTTTTTCCCAAAAGTAATTATTATTTTAATAAAATAATAATTTTTCTTTTAATATAATTATTATTATTAATTAATAATATTATTATATTAATGTTTTATAGACTATATATATATATATAGTTTTTTTTTTTCAAAGAACTAATTTTTTTGTTGGATTACGAATAGGTCAAGCCTTTGAGATAATAATAATATGTACTATTATTTATAGGGTGAATCCATGAAGATGGGTGTCTATTTTGGGGGGTCTTGTGAGAAAATAAATCTGAGTTTTTCATGTTTTCAAACTTTGGGCGAATAAAAGTGATATTTTTGTTTGGAATTTCACTTTTCACTAAAAAGAAAACTTTTAGAGAATTATGTTAGCTTGCTATCTATATTTTTTTCAATTTTTTATATTGAGATTTGATATGTCGATTCGGCAAATGTTTGACAATGTGTTCTTATAAAATGAAAGGACTACAAAATAGCCATGTTTTGTCGCATACGTAAAATCATTGTTAAACTTGTTTTTTGTAAAAAACAAATATGTTACGACAATCTACACACAATATACTACTGCATGACTATAAGTTTGTAACCAATGGATCTATATACCAATTATTATATTTTTTTGAATTTGATCAATGGGGAAATCTTGTCGATTTTCAACATATTTTTTGTCGCAAAACTTTTCTCTCAATTGAATATAAAACTAAAAAACTATGAATACCCTTTTGAAGTAGACACGCCAATTAACTGCACCATAGTTTTTTCAATTTTTTTGGTGGTGTACTTTTAAAGTTATGGATTTTTCATTTCACCGCATTTTGGAAAAGATGAAACCAAACTCGACACCTGTTAAGAAAAAAAAGATTAAAAATATTAGATCTTACCTATACACAACAAAATCTATATATTCGGAAAGTAGATTCAATAACGAAACTAATCGTATCAAGTCCGATAGTCGCTTTGTAGTGTGAGAGATTCTTTTTGCCTTCCGAAAATGGAGAAACCTGAAAACTGTGAGGAAACGTGAGCTTTTCAGGTTTGAGAGGTTTTTCAGCCGAATAACCGTTTTTCGTAACGGCGACGTCACTTACAACAAAGTTTATTCGGCCGAATAACCAAATGTAAACTCGTCGGCCGATTAAAAAAAAAAAAAAAAAAAACCATCAACAACAACAACAAAACAAAAAAAACTGTTGTTTTCTAAACTTATATAAATAAATCTAAATACATTCATTATTTTCGCACATTTTAATTTCGCATATTTCTGGTCAGAATATTTTAGAAGGGGTTTTCTAAGGAGTTTTTTTTGTAAAGGGAGTTTTTTTTTATAAGGTATTCTTCTTCCTATTTCTTTCTAAGGAGTACATTAAAAGAGTTTTTTCTAAGGCATTTTTGCAAAATGAGTTTTTATTGCAAGCTTTTTGCACTTCTTATTTCTTTGCAATGAGTTTTTTCAATGTGTTTTTTTTTCCAAAATGGTGATTTTAAATAGTTTTTATTCCAAAGTATTTTGTTCAAAGAAGTTTTTATTCCAATTTATTTTTTCAACGGAGTTGTATTTTTCCTTCTTATTTCCTTGAAAATGATTTTTTCAAAGAGTTATTTTCCCAAGGAAATTTTGCAAATGAGTTTTTTCAAAGTTTTTTTTTTCTAGATATTTTTGCAAAAGACGTTTTTTTTACAAAGTATTTTGACAAGTGGTTTTTTCAGAAAATGTTTCTTTCCAAAGGGTGCATTTACAGAGTTTTTATTCCAATGTATTTTTGCAAATAAGATTTTATTTCAAGGTATTTTTGCAAATGAGATGTATTTTTCCTTCTTATTTATTTGAAAATGGGTTTTTTCACAGAGTTGTTCTCCCAAGTTATTTTTGCAAAAGAGTTATTTCTTTGCAAGGGTTTTTCCAAAGAAATTTTTTTCCTAGGTATTTTTTTAAATAAGTTTTTTTTCCAGTGGTTGTACAAAGAAGATTTATTTAGAAGGTGTTTTTATTCTTTTCCAATGGGTTTTTTCAAAGGTGATTTATTGTCAATGAGTTCTTATTTCATTCAAAGAAGCTTCTTTTCAAAGGAAAATTGTTTCCAAGGAGTTTTTCTTCAAAAGACTCTTACAAGATTTTGAGAAGGTGAAGTAAATTTCAGTTCATGTGTTTATAAATTTCGTAACTGTTTTTAAATCTTAATTTTGTTTTTTACTATAAAATGATGATTCTTTAATTTATCATTTATAGATTAAACAATCATGGGCAGTAAGAGAAACCGTCAAAGAAAATATGATCGTAAACGTGATGATGATGATGATAATAGAGAAAAAAAACTTAAATATCATGCCAACAAATCAAGCTTTGTAGAAACGCAAGCTACAATTATTGAAGATACAAATACAGTTTTACATGATAATGTTGATGAAATGGAAATTGAAAATAGAGTACAAGAAGAACAAATTAAAGTTGAAGAGACCATTGTTGAAGATGTAAATAGTGATTTACATACTAATGTCCATGAAGTCAATATTGAAGATCAAGTTCAAGAACCAGAAATTGGACCAGGTATGTATATATCATGTATTTTCCAAATTCATTTTTTATAATGAATTGTATTTTTGGATACATGTTAAATTAAATTTAACTCGATGTATAGGTACTTTCACCATTGATGATGAAACGTTAAAAAACGTTGATTGCAACAAATATGGAAAAAAATACCCATACATGCTGCACGATATCGAGCTCAAAAAATTTATGATGATGTTCTGAAGAATTATTCAGTAATAGGACAAGCACAAATTTTGAGATGTTTATTAGTGACCAAGAAGTTAGAAGATGCTACGTCATTATTGGGTATTCACAAGGCGACCAAAGAGTCGAAATTGAAACATAATGTGATAGAAAATATAGGTGATGCAATAAAAAAATTTGAAAAATCTAGGAAGAAAGATATCAGTGCTGCACGAAAAGCAATTCATATAGCAATTATTTCGACTAGTACTAAACAAAAACGTTTGACAACACAACTAGCAAAAGCAGTTGGAACCTCAAGAAAGACATTATACAAACATAGCAAATTCAGAATGCAAATAGATGAAAATGATGAACTTGCTTGCTGGGCAATTATTTGTAGACAACCTTACAAAGATAGAATGGGAGCAAGTGTTAAAGATATTGTACGGGAATATTAGTTGACACATGCTCGAGTTTCACCAAATTTTAGGGATGTGATACGACAAAGAGTATCACGAGGAGTATATGTAAGCAATCCAAAACATATAATAGATATGACACAAGTACAATTGTTCAATAAATTCAAGGAAGATCATCATGAAAATAATATGTCAATCACTACATTTGTGCAACTAAAACCATGGTATGTTAGACCTATTACTATATGTGACACATGTTGCCGTTATCATGTGGAATTTCAATTATATTACGACATGTTTCTTGAATTTGGTAAAATGTTTTGGACAAATTCACCACCTCCACCCACAATACGTGAATTCATATCTCAAACCCTATGTGAGAGAAATCACGATGAAGTATTTTATAATAAGAAATGTGTCAATGGAAAACATTGTAATCGTTGTGGAAATTTGGTTTTATTCCACAATAAATATCCTATTGATGTTGATCACTTGCTGTCAAATGTAACCGTTGATTGGAGAAGATATGAATACATTATAAGTTCTAGTGATGCACATTCCAAAATGATTGATTTGCGAGAAGATAAAATAGGTGTGACAGATTTTCTCAAGAAATTTGAAAGTGAAATTTATAAATACACCAAGCATTCACATAGAGCACGATGGCAAAACCTTCAATTCAAATAGTCTTGTGAAATTTTTCCACCAGGAACAATTTTGTCAGTGGTTGATTTTGCAGAAATTTACACATTTGCTGCACAAAAAGAGATATAGAGTGAATACTATCATTCTGACCAAGTTTCGATATTTGTTCATGTTTTATATAGACATTCTCAATAGGATGTTGATGGCATTGAAAGCACGTATGACAATCAAGATGTGATTAAAGAATATCACTTTTATATCAGCAACGATCGTACACACGATACACATTTTGTTCAGCATTGTATTGAAAGTATTTTCTACTATTCACTAAAGGGACATAACGTTAAATTCAATGAGCATTGGATATGGTCGGATGGATGTGTAGGACAATTTAAATATTTGCGATCATTTTATTGGTTATGTCGACTTCATAAAGCATTGAACATTAAACATCGCTGGAATTTCTTTGAAACTGGTCATGGAAAAGGTGAACATGATGGTGCAGGAGCATGCGTAAAAAGAGCACTTTGAAGATGACCAATGAACCATAGTTCTGCATGATTTCATTCAGCTGCAGATGTTTTCCAATGGTGTAAATCATATCTAAGCCAAGATTATAATCAACAATCAAAAGATGTGTGCAGGCATGTACACAAATGTTTTAATTTATATTTTATTGTCAATTTAAAAAAAAGTATGTACTAACATCAAAATTTGTCATTTGTGTACTAGGTTTTTTTGGCTTGTTGGGGTCCAAGATATAAATAGATCAATACCATACAACGCTAGCACCATACATGGGACTAGAGATTTTCACTCTATTCAAACAAAAGCTTTCCAAAACGTGTATGCATTTGACAGTAGAAAGCAATCATGCTTTTATCATATTTGCATTGAAAATATTGAATCTACAGAAGTTTGTGAAAACATAACGAACAACTACGTAAAACATTGGAAACACACAGAGATTAATCCTAAAGGAAAAATGCCCTTAGCAAGCATAGAAGAATTAGAATCAAAAGAAATAGCAATATTATCTGATGGCTACAGAATTTCAGATCTTGTTAGAGAAGGTAATGATCAAGTACAACTATTTTGTCGATTGTTCATTCTTGTCTATCACCTTATACATGTATATTAGTCAATTTAATTGATTTAAAAATCATAACGTCAGTTGTAATTTGCACAGAGGATGTTTTTGCTATGATTGCACCTATAGACAACAACGAAAATGTGAAGTAATATTTGATGCGATGCACTGAAGGAAAGATGAAGTTATTGGAAGACTACAATGACAACAGATATACATACGAGAGAGGATCCATCATTTTAAAGGGCTATTTTTTTCAACAGACCCATATGACTGAAAATTATGTCTACTTTCAGGATTATGAACCTAATATTATATGTTGTCAATATAGTCATTTAGTATGTGCATCTCGAATAAAATTGGTTCAAGTTCCATCGAAAAAACAATTAAAAAATAAAAAATGGAAACTGTCCAAATATGACCATGAACAGAGAATTGAGGACGGCATTCGATTGCGATATTTTTAAGTATATAAAAAATTAATAGATCAATGGTTTTGTGCATGTCATTGTCAAATGTTGTGTACAATATATTTTTTTTTTCTTTCAACTATGTCTATGATCTTGAAAGGAACTAGAATATAAGAGTTTAAATGATCGTATTCTAGTATGCTGAAATGAATTCAAAAATTTATTTGGTAATGAAAACTTCAATGTGTAAAATTTTTGTCTTAATTCTGTATAAAATGCTTTATTTGAGTCCACATATTTCTATTAGACCACTTAAGGGATGAGATAACGGATGTAGCTGTCGCCACTCTCGCCCTGAATCTTTACTTTAAAATATTACTTGTGTAAGTTCACATAACTGAAATCATGGAAAATGGAGACAATAATCATTTGATTTTTAATCACAAGAAATTATTCCAAGATTGTGAAGCTTATGCTAAATTAGAGGAATAATTATTTACAATAAATCGATAAAATTCATCAAATTGTTGTCTAAACTCATTGCTCTAATTTAGCACGAGCTTCACAATCCTGTAATCTTTGCTTATGATTAAAAAACAAAAAATCGTTAAATCTCCATTTGCCATGATTTTAGCCGCATAAAATGTACCTGAACATTGAAAATAAGAATTATTAATTAAAAATTCCTATCAAAATTTGAACCTAATATTCATTTTTCAACTTTCTAACATTCATATTTCAATCAAAACTTCTTAACAAATTCCTGAACTTTGAACCTGACATTCATTTTTAAACTTTCTAACATTCATATTTCTATCAAAACTTCCTGACATTTCTAAACTTTCTAACATTAAAAGATAACAGTCATGTTCTTAACATTCAATCTTAACATTCATTCATTCTTGAAATTCCTATAAAAACCTAACATTCATTCTTAACATGCATTCATTCATTGTACTTATCGTAAATTCCTTAACATCTATTCTTACCATAACATTCATTCTTAATATATTCCTAACATTCCTATCAAAATTTGAACCTAACATTCATTTTTCAACTTCCTAACATTCATATTTCAATCAAAACTTCCTAACATTCCTAAAGTTTGAACCTAATGTATTCATTTTTAAACTTCCTATTTCATTCATATTTCTATCAAAATTTCTAACATTCCTAAACTTCCAAACATTCAAAGATAATGTATTCATGTTCTTTACATTCAATCTTAACATTCCTTCATATTTCAATCAAAACTTCCTAATATTCCTGAACTTTGAACTTAACATTCATTTTAAAACTTTCTAATATTCATAAACTTTTTAATATTCAAAGATCACAGTCATGTTCCTAACATTCAATCTTAACATTTATTTATTCTTAAAATTCATATAAAAACCTAGTAACATTCATTCTTAACATTCATTCATTCATTCCACTTATCATAACTTCGTTAACATTCATTCTTAACATATTCAGGTAACATTTCTATCAAAATTTGAACCTGGCATTTATTTTTTGACTTCCTAACATTCATATTTCAATCACAACTTCCTAACATTCCTGAACTTTAAACCTAACATTCATTTTTAAACTTCCTAACATTCATATTTCTATCAAAACTTTCTGACATTCATAAACTTCCTAACATTCAAAGATAACAGTCATTCTTAACATTCATTCATTCTTAAAATTCCTATAAAAACTTAACATTCATTATTTTAACATTCATTCATTCATTGCACCTAGAATATAACATCATTAACATTCATTCTTACATATTCATTCATTCATTTAAACATGCAAATACATATTATAAATCTTTAAATCACACAAAATATGCTAAATAAACAAAAAAAAGTAGATCATTTAAAGCAAATACAGAATATGTAAGTTCAATGTACATGTATATAATCCTCAAAAAATGTTCATGAACATGTGAGTTCAATGTACATATGTATCTAGTCTAAAAATAAATCTTCTCGATGTCCAAAACAAATCTTTACAATTTATATATATCAAAAAAAAAAAATGTCCACCATGCTAAAAAAATAAAATGTCTACCATGTTATCCTCCACTAGGGCCTCCCCTTGGACTCAACCCACCCTGCAACATGTATAAAAACAAATTATGAATATCATTTAAATTATTTGAACTAAATTCAAAAAATTAAAATATTAAACTTATATATCAAAAAACAATTCAATTATTAACAAAATTACATCAAATTCTCCAAATGTTTATCCACCACTATCTTCCAAATGAGTCTTCCCTTTGCCTCCAAAAGATTTAAGAGACCCAAGCTGCAACATATATAAAATCAATTTATGAATCTCATAAATTACTTGAACAAATTTTAACTAAATCCCAAAAAATTAAAATATTAAACTTATATCAAAGATCAATTCAAGTGTGAACAAAATTACCTCTGTGCCAATATTTGCTGCATTCAGCAGAGAACCTATCTCTCCCCCCTAAAATTTAAATTGTGTTAATAAATAAAACATAATGCAAACAAAAAAAATTAAGCAATTAACTTAAAACTAAAACAAAAAAATTAAAAACATCAGCTCACAATAGATGGTAAATCATTTAAAAAGTTCGTATCTAAAGAAACCTGCATGGATAAGTCAAATTAACAATAAGATGCATAGTTAATTTAAAATTCAAGAAAATATAATATATATCAAGTTCAAACATAATTATAAATATGTAAATAATAAATATACCTCTCCAATATGCTCTATATTTTCGCTAGTGGAAAGATGAAAATAATGTTCATTCATCATTCTTGAAAAATGCAACCAATAAACATTTACATAATGTACTTATTACTATACATAAAAAAACATAATTTATCATTCATATAATGTAACAAAAAATTCAATTCAAAATGAATAAAAGATTAAATTTAGATCAAGTCATATCATAATCAACAAACCTCTCCTAAACTCGATGTGTCATTGGATATAACATTTGATGCTATGTCACGACAAACCTTGGCATATGCCCTGAGATCTCCAATGCTCATTCCATCTATCTCATCATTAGTTTTGTAAACAAACTTTTGATGAATAGTGGAACAAGCCCTTTTCTCGAACCAATCCCACATCTACTCCAAGTAATGCTGACGATAAACCATCGCTAACAAAATTCCTTGCAGTTGTCCCAAGTTGGGATGTCGGCTCTATCTCTGATCTTAATGCCACCAACCTGGGTGGGCGAGATATCTGGGGTGAAGGTCGAAGATTTGTAGGGTTTTTAGGAGCACATTTTCGATTATATATTCGACCCTTTCCAACTCCATAAAATTTTGAATGAATATCAGTATAGTCTGGCTTCATATTTAAAAAAACTCAGCATAAAAAAATCTAGAAAAATATTGAAAAACATCATCGTTCCATGGAAACCGACCATAGGCTGTGAGGAACTGATCATATAGTAGATGTGCAAGATTAGGATGCTTGAAATATTTCACTTTCAACATTTCTCGCTTTAGACCTTCTTTGAAGTTAAACATTGATTTGGCCTGTTCTTTTGTCACTCTCTCCTTCACAACAACCCACTTGTCTGGACCCATCACTTGTTCCCTTCGTCTTCGCATCAAATCAACGAAACCATTCGTAGTTGGTCCGAGATTCTCATATGCCTGAATGAATTTTTGCAATGATCTCAAAACAATCTCCAAACTTTGTTTACTCTCTGGAGGGAAATCCATAGTAGCAACTTGCTGTAGTGGGATCTACATCTTTCAAGAGTCATTTGATGATCACCACTTTCCCATGGAAGCTCCCGAGGTAAATCAGATGGATATGTTGTAATGGGTGTACAACCCTCAGTTAGTTCAACATATTGCGTCCTAGCTCGACCATCATCACCTTGTGTAGAATAACGAGCCTCTTGAGAACCTTGCTCTGCACCCTCATCCGTCTCCCTTGCTCGCTCTGCCTCCCTCTCTGTAGAATTAAAAGCATCTTCTGAACCATGCTTTGCTTCAAATAAAAACAAAGTCTTGTTTAAACATGTACAAACTTTGCGTACACAAAAAAACAATTTGTATGTACACATATTAAAATATTGATATTCATATACCAACAGAAGGTCGAGATCAGCGTTCTCCCACAGAAGATATAGGGGAATCATTTGTACCCCTTTCGTCTCGTCGATGATCAACTGAATGTGAACTATACAATAAACTTGAATCTCGAGGGGAAGTTGACAACCTCCGATTATCACTTGAAACACCAACTCCAGGAGACTGTGAAGACCTCCTATGCTTTCGCCTCAAAGACTCCTCTCTTTCCATTTGATATAATGTCTACACTTACAAATATCAACTGATTACATATTCAAATTCTACATGTTAATTCTAGAAATTCTAAAACCTAGCTTTTAAAGAAACTAAGTTATGTAATAAGAACCTATATATACCTAATATCATCTAATAGTTTTTAAAATGAGTATATAACTAATATTGCTGGATGTATAAGGAATTAATGTACCAATCTTTTAAGTGTTTTTGATGTTTAAAATGAATAGAGCCAATATAGTTAAATACTAAGTTAAGGGTTACATCTAGATAGTAATTCTACAAATTCTAAAACCTAGCTGCTAAAGAAACTAAGTTATGTAATAAAAACCTAAATATACCTAATATCATCTAATAGTTCTTAAAATGAGTATAGCTAATAAGGAATTAATGTGCCAATCTTCTAAGATTTTTTGATGTTTAAAATGAATAGAACCAATATAGTTAAATACAAAGTGAAGGGTTACATTTCTTTATGTCAAAAAATGAGTTCATGAACATGTTAACTTTTAATTAAAATCTTAAATTAATTACTTAATTGCTATTTTAATAATTTAAACATAAACTATATCTACAAGTATTTTTATTATTCCATACAATCATAAAATATTAACAATGCATGGTATTATTTTTCACAAGTTTGGCTATGTTTCACAAATTTGCCATGTTGCAAAATGGTCTTCAGTTTGGTACATAATACAATTGACTTTTGTTCTTTCCTATTACATCTAAAGTAAATTTTATTCATGTCTAAAGTAAAGTTTAGTCGTGTCTAAAGTTTTGTTGTATCTGTAGCTATGCATTAACACGGTTTGTAATAAAACTAATATATTTATCTTTAAACTTTGTCAATGTAGACAGAGTTCATGAACTTTGTCCAAGGACAAAATTCATGAACTCTGTCCATGTCCATGTTGAGAGACTTCAACCCAAAAGAGAAACCTATATATAAAGGGGAAATATCATTTGCAAATACAATTACAGAACTACTTTTATTTTCATTTCTAAATACATAAGCAAAATCAATAGTTTAATAAGATTAACTAACTAAAGACTACATATATTTCTCTTTTTATATTTAAATTTAAATCATTTTCAACATACGATTTGGACAGAGTTTATGAACTCTACCCAATTGGACAGAGTTCATGTTAAACCTCTTAGTACTAATCCAATCTATTTGTTTATGTTACAGTTTCCATATTAGGTTACTATTATTACACTATCTATGAGTAATAAGTATCATTATCTATGCTCTTTCTTAGTAATAATAAGATCAGCTTAGCTAACTCATGTACAGAGATTCTGGAAATAAGGTAGAGCTAATTTAAAGAACACAGTTATACTAGTCTTCTTGTCTTTTTTATTGGACAGAGTTCATGAACTCTGCCCAATTGGACGGAGTTCATGAACTCTGCCCAATTGGACATAGTTGATGAACTCTGCCCAATTTTGGACAGAGTTCATGAACTCTGTCCAATTGGACATAGCTCATGAACTCTGTCTAATTGGACACAGTTCATTTACAGTACAAACTGAGACAAATTCAAAATTCTTTTAATTAATACTTAATTCAATAATTAAAAAAAAATTGAGTTTCGTCTTACCTGCTTAAATTTTCACTTCTTGGATCCAGCCGAATAGAACTCAGGCGAATTTAGACCCAGCCAAACAGAACTCAGGCGAAATTAGAAAAATGAACCCAGGCACCAAACAAAAAACAGAACCTGCAATAATAATGAAACATTAATATAAGAAGTTTCAAAAATAAAAATAAAAACATAAATAAACAAAAACGTTTACCTCTGTAGACAACCCCGCAACGACAGGTCCACAGCCACAACAGCCCACTCCTATGCAAACGCCCACCGACAAAACGAACACCAGAATGATCGTCCACCAACGGGAACGTGCACCAACGTGAACTCTCCAAAAATATGATCGTCCACTACCAGGTGAACACTCACACAACAAAAAATTCCACCAATAGACGTCCAGCCGCACACTACACCGATAGACGTCCAGACGCATACTCCACCAGTAGGCGTCCAGACGCGCAACAACCAACCAACAGCTATACAACTTTGCTGCGACCAGACACAGAAAGGAGGAACATATAGGGGCAGAGGGTGGCGTACGCACACTCCACCAACAGATGTCCACACATCTAGACGCGCAACCACCAACCAATGCTTATACAACTCTGCCATGACCAGAAGCAGAAAAGATGACCAAAACGTGATGCAGAGGGTGGCAGAGAAGTGAGACGCAGAGAGCAGGGAAGCAGGTGGCGGAGTTCACCGACAGCCGGGTAGACGGACCAGTGGCAAGACAGGTGAGTGGACGGACCAGTAGCGAGACGGGTGGCGCAAAGGCGGGGCCGGCACTGGGTCTCAAAACGGGGTCCACGAAATCCTGCTGAAAATGATGAAGAATGGTCGCGGCCGAGCTTTTATGTAGAATAATTATTTGACCGAATAAATAGACAACGTCGTGCATTTTTTCCGTCCGACTAAACCTCGCACACAAATCGAGGCCACCGATAGGTCTAACGGTGGCCCGTTAAACATTATTCGGCCGAATAAAGTAGAACTTATTCGGCCGAATAACTAAATTTATTCGATTGAATAACTAAATTTATTCGACCGAATAACTTCTGCTATGTCTCTTCGGCGCCCGATTCTCACCAAAGTGTAACCCACCTTCGCATTTCCACCCACTATAGTTATATAATAACTATAATAAAAATGGATTATTATTACTATAGTCATATAATAACTAAACTCATCCTAATTAAGGTATGAGTTGTTATAAATAATGGTTTCTTTATAAAACAAATGCTAGTTTTATAAAACCAAGGCTGGTTTTATAAAACCACGGGATGGTTTTATAAAACCACATAATGGTTTTATAAAACCAAAGCAATATGTGGTTTTATAAAACCAAGGTTGGTTAAATAAAACCTATGTTGTGTTTTTTTTTTATTCTTCTCTTTTTTTATGCGGTCTTCTTTCTTGTTCTCTCTCCCTTTTTAACTTCTCTTTTATTCTTTTCTCTTTTTCTTTTCTTTTTTCTCTCTTTTAATAATTTATTTTTCTTCAATAAGGATGGTTAAAAGCCTAATGTAAGGTTAAAAACCTAAATCTCAAAGAAACTTTGACAATTTGGCCACAAGCCAGAATTAACGAGCTCTGATACCACTGAAGGAACAAGAGTCCCTTACTAAGTAAATAACCAATACAAGTAACGTAAGAAAGCCATAAATGACTTTGTAGTAAAGTAAAAGATGTAATATAAGATGGATGATTAATAGTTACATAGGTTTGGGCTTTATATAAGCTCGTCATGCACCTTTTCGTAAAAAGGCATGACTATTGACTTAAATAGTCATTAATTAATCATAAATTAATATTAATATTAATTTATTGTTACAGTTTCATCATTCTGCTTGGGATAAATATGCTGATGCATTCCATTCTGTGTGTGTGCTAATATGTTTTAATTCCGCGATATAGTTTAATTATGCATTTTATTAAATCGTGAATTTAGTCATATGGCTTGGGGAATAATTAGACACACCCCATGTTGCGGTCATGTTCCCTATGCAGGCCGGGATGACGGGAAGGGACGTGACACACCGGGATCATAATCAAATCTCTCCAATCGAATCATTCCTTGGTGAGTATCCAAATTCAAATTTTGGAAAATATGACGAAAATTCCCAAAGCTAGTTTCTTTCATATTCTCAGGGCTAATAACAATGAGGTGGACTCTTTGGCCAATACAACCACTCGAGAAAATGAAGGATCCTACATAGATCAAATGGGCATCAAGTGTAATGAAACAATACCATAGCATTGTAAAATTTCCTATCCTAAGGTGGAAGCAAAAGAGAACCGAGGGCAATTTTGGACCCTTTGGACCCGTCCCTCTATCACTCGCGTCACCGCCTTTCAATGGAGGAGCCACATGTTGCCTTATGATGAACTTAAAGATGGAATTGATGCCGCATTAACTCTCAATACAGATGATAATTTCCTCATCATTCCTGCAGGTGGTGGTGTTAAATTTTTGATGTCACGCAGGGCTGGGGTCTGGGTTCAAAATTGGGAAGACCTCCTTCCACACATGTTGCATCCTTCAAACCTATGCAAGTACTACTAAAAAATTGGAGAAATTACGGAAATTTGGTACGAGCAATTTAATGTTGAATGGGCATTAATTATATGGAATGGTTCTGGACAAAGTAAGAAGGATGAGATTAGAAAGAACAGGAACTTGCACTGGCTGTTAATCAGGCCAAGCTTGAGCTTAACGTGGGGGAACAAAATTACATGCTAGTAGCATAATTCAACGGTTTCTATTTCTCAGGGGTGGACTCTGAAGGTGAGGAAGAAAGATAGTGAAGGCTTCTGTTCTAAAGTTGAAATGGACAGAGAGAGCAGAATTGGCGAGGTTTTCGTTGTACTGGACATGTAGTGCATAGCCTACTGTGGGGTCTCCAGAATTTGAAAAGAAAGGTTTGCGAGATGGCAAGGGATTTAAGTGGCCAGGAGCATCAAAGGGAGGCATGGGAGGAAGAAGAGGAGCAATTCCGATACAATGAGAAAAGAGACTTCCATCTTTACTTGGATCTCGTAAACGAACAGTGTGACAAGCAAGAGCATCAAGCTGAGACTATGAAGGTGCAAATAGCAATTCTGAAGCAAAATGTAGAAAATTTAGAGTTGAATCAGAGAGAAAGAAACTCAACATAGGGATCTTCTTTCATTCCCCAGAATATCGAAGTAGAAGACTAAGTTCCATGGGTTTTCCATTTCTAGTATGAATATGTATTGCTACTTTATAATCTTGTCAAGCTAGTTTGTTAGATAGTTTACATCTAGTTTACATATAATATATGACAACAGAAAGTCTTAGTTTTTAGAGTTGCTTAAGTTTTTGAGAGACATGCACAAAATGGCCACAATAAGTCAATCCATGGATCTATTTTGGACATTTCTATCTATTGTATCTAAGAGGAACTTTCCTCTCTTTTTAATATAAAAATAACTATCCATTTTGGTCTTAAAAAAAAGAAATGAGGTTACTTATAATAGAAATGAAGTTATAAAAAAAGCATGTTCGAGAAGGAAACATGGTTTATTTAGACATACATTACCTTTCATCAAATATTAGTTAGGTAACATGAGTTAGCTCAGGGTAAAACAAGGAAACAAACAAAGGATATAAAAAGTAATATTTTACTTATAGATATATGGCGAGGTTAGTTGGTACTAAGAATTGATATTTTTCAATTTAGGGCAATTTGAGTCTACTATGAGGATTGACTTGAGTCATAGTACATCATGTTGAGATATATAAAGTAAGGGGTTGAGGCCTTAAATGATGAAGGTATTCTTTAATAAGGTTATGCAATAAATTTGAATAATATATGTAAATTTTAAAATAAAGTTTTTTTTTAAAATATTTTTAACTTGGTTTTTAAATAAACTTTATTTTGGAAAATTATATTTTAAAATATATGGAAAAATAAAAATAAATTTGAATAATATATGTGAATTTTAAAATAAAGTGTTTTTTAAAATATTTTTAAATTGGTTTTTAAATAAATTTTATTGTGGAAAATCATATTTTAAAATAAATATGAAATCAAATAAAAAATAGTAATGGCAAAATAAATTTTATATATATATATGAGTTATATTAAGTAAGTTGAAGTTATGGAATTCGTATTGATCAAAGATTTTATGAAGTCAAATACATATTAGTTCTTCGGGATTAGACATATATGTTTATTTACTAATAACATTTATTTCAAGTACTATTTACAAAATGTAATGAAGTGTTTAAAGAGTTCTCTCTTAAAAACATTTTTCATAGAATGTATGTGTCTACATTGTATGAATTCATATGCAAAATTTATGATTATATTTCGTAAATAACACTTTTGAATTATTGAGAAGTCTTGGGATGTGGTGATTTTCCTATGTGATTGATATAAATCTTAAATTTTGATAAAATAACAAGGTGGGATAGTGAGAAAACAATCTTATGCCATGCATTGATATTTGATTTTAAGAATTGCGATCAAGTGGCATAGTTGTACAATTGTTTCATAAATATCTTAATACTCAATACTACCATAAATATGAGTGTGTGGTCCAACAACATAGCTGTAAATTGTTTCAATTAACAAAATTTTGGTGTGTTGTGTGTGTGTGAGAGAGAGAGAGAAGTATGTATCAATGGAAATGTTTTAAAAATCAGGTTACATTATTATGCCAAAAATTACAAATGTATGTATAAGCTACGAACTTTTAATTACAGTGTAATTAGCGTTTATGCTAATTATTATTTAGATTTTCATTAGAGAATTTTTTTCTATGTGAAGTAATTCATACACTTAGAACATGATTTGCAATGTATTGATATAATTGTTACTAAATAATCTTGACAATGGTGTAGTTTTTTGCATCTTAGATACTGATTTGAATATTATTTAATGAATATAACTTATGCAATGTTTGTATAAAATTGCCCCATGTTGTGATCATTTCCCTCTGCACTTTTTATTATCAATTGCTTATTGACCAACAACATTTTGATGGTTTCACTCTTTAATATTTTCTCAACATCACTTAAGTTATCAACTTCAAAAGATGTCTAGAAAGTGTTAAGCCACTCATCAATCAACCGACTTAGGATTAATCTTCCCTTGAATATTTCAATATTATGATCTATCTTCATCTTGAACATATTTCTACCAAAAAAATAATTGATCCATGTTAAGTAATGAGACTATTTAGGTAGCCTCCTCTCATAGTGGGATATTAATTCAACTTACCAAAGTAATTTCCAATCAAATTTGAAAATGCTTAGTTCTCAATTTAACAAAAAAAAACTTTACAAACTTTCTATTAATATTTATAATTACTTAACTTAAACATTAGAAAGATTTTTAGACATCGACACGAAAACTATTATAATCATAAAATTTAACCACTATATAAAATTTTAATAAAAACAAAAACTATTATAATCCTAAAATTTATACATTATAATCTTAATAGAAACTTATCTTTAATATATATATATAAATATAAAATAGACCATAAGTTTTCTTATATAATCCAATATAACACAAACCATGAGTTATAACCCTAAAAGCAATAAATATATATAAATATATATATAAACTTACCTTCATATGTAACGGGGTTAAGTGTATAAATATAGATTAGCCTAATAGAAAGCGCACATATCTTAAGGAAAAAGGGAAAGGTTTTTTTCTATACTTGATCATCCAAAACAAGTAGCTTTGCAAAATTGGTTCTATACACCCGTCATTATTCACCTATATTTTTGTACGATTTTCTTAATTTGATTAAGCCATCAAAGTTTACTAATATTCCTCTTGCTCATATCATGAAGTTCTGAAATTTCATCCTCATTATTATGTTTATTGGAGTTTTTAGAGCAATTTTGAATTATCCTTTTGAAATTCGAAACCTTGTGGAAAGGTAATGAAAACACTAATGTATTGACCCTATAAAGCCTTTTTCATTGGATTATGGATTTTACACGCTAAATGTATAAGACTATGATTGCAGTGACTATTCATATTAAAATTGGTTCCAAATATTTTTCTAATTTTATGGATCTCTTTGTGGTAATATTTGTGCTTTGCATTGTTTAAGTCAGGGAAATGGTTTCAAGAGGGTTTTCCTGGTAAATTCAAGGTGGTGGGGCCTTTGCATTTGTTGTTTTTATGAGGGTTTTCCAAGTCAATTAAAGGTGGTGGGGCCTTTGCATTTATTGTTTTTATGTATTTCATGTTTATTTTACTGTCGTAAATTATGAGAAATTTCTTGTTTAGTTTGTCTATTATAAGTTGTGGTTTAGATTTTTCAACTAAGGGTTTTATTATTCTTCCCTGAGGAAATCCAAGGGGTTTATTTGGTGAGTGAAAGGATTGTAGTGAACATTAGAGATGTTATTTATAAAAGAAATTACACAGAGGAGAATGATTTGAGAGAATAGAAAACGACAGAATAGGAGTAAAAACCAAATGAAATTATTCCTAGGGAAAATGCCTTTATATAGCTAATACAAAATGACCATTTATTGACAAATTCAACAATAACCTAAACACATGGAGACTCTCAACATGCTTTTATTTAATATTATTACTTATTACTACCATGTCCCCTTATGGATAACTATGCTCAATTTGTAGATGGGAATCCTTGAGCTATCCACTTTAATCAAGATAAGTGTGCTCTTCAATGTGGATGTCTTCCTTGGGACATATCAATTTCTCCCTATTTTGAGTGAAAGTGTCCCCACTTTCTCAAAGGGATGAACAAACTTGAACTAGAATGTATCATGAGAAAATAATTTGCCTTGTGTGGGGATTTTTCCTTGAGATACAACTAGGTAGGAAAACATATTTTGTTTCCTGGTGGGAATGGGTGTAGACCTCCAAAAAATTAGTAGCGTTAAAAGGGAGTTATAAATTGAGGATGTTGTTTGCTAGATGTGAGATGATGTTCTCTTATTCTAGGAGTGGAGGGTCATACAACTTTAGGTTATTCACATTAATGACATCGTGAATGTCAAGCTCCTTCGCTAAGTCAAACGATAGGCATTCTCCTATATTGAATGAATAATGGTATAAGGTCCATAACATAGAGGATTCATATTATGATTCATTTTCCCTTGAAAATGTTGCTTATTAAGATACAACCATACACAATCACCAAGTTTAAACTACAAGGGAACCCGATGGCTATCACAACAATCTTTATAGCATACTTGAGTGTCCTATAGAGCCAAAATAACTTGGACATGGATTTGACCAATATTTTATATAAAAGAGGTGTTTGTGTGTTTCCCCTTCTATTTGTGTGTAGAACTTGTATATGGAAGAGTGATTGGTAGTTCATAAAGGGCCATAGGATGATAACTCTAGGAGGCTTCAAAAGGTGAACAACTAGTGGATTTTTTAACAACCCAATTGTAGCTATGTTGTAGTATATGCAAGTATGATTCTTGTTAGGATAATTAATACTCCATCCTTGTCCTACTTAGCATTATTTTCTTTTTCATAGTAGTTGATGATGTTATTTCCCCCTATTGGTGTGCAAATATCATCTAGGACCCATTAACCACCTAACACGCCCTACATGCATGATTTTAGGCCTTCCATAGTTAGTTCCCTACATTTTAGGAGCCAACTCAGTGCTCTAGTTCAGTCCACCTGAGTTCTTGACTCTAACTGGGGGTTTGAGCTCCAATCACCACTATTGTGATCTAATGTGCCCTTTTTCACCTACTTTACATGCATAACTCACTAATGCACACTCCTTGGTCATTTAACTGACAATAGCTTTAGTTAGCTGAGTTTTGGTTGAGTTGAGTTGAGTTTGGGACTTCCAGAGCACTCTAGTGGTGACAATTCCTATGCTAGACTGACAGGGATTCGAATTCTCCTTGGATAGTCAAATTATCTCCATTGTATTATATTTGTGAACTATACTGATTAATGGATAATGTTACACATTTATGCTTCCATATGAGTTCCAATGTTTGATTAATTTTACTTCTCTTTTCAATGTAATTCACCTTTTCTACTCATTCTTTCACTCTGAGGTATTCTCAGTTCTATGATCTATTGTGACTTAGAATTTCACATGGTATCAGAGCTCAGAGAGCATAGGTTGAGTAGTTGCTTTTATTAGTGCACCAGAAGCCTCTGGATTTACACAACAAATAATGTGCCATTGCATTGAATTCATTGGAGAAATCCTTTGAGGTCTATCCAGGTGTGAAGGATACCGATAAAAGTGCCTATTGTCCTAAAGCAGTGCTCAATAGAAATTTATCTCCAAAATTGAGAGACTTTTGTAGTATATTGAAGGTTTTTCAGTGTAGCAGTAGCATCAGTTTCAGTTTGTATTTGCTCTAGGAGTTTCAATGGATAATTTAAATGATCCCTTTTATCTAAGAATCCCGACACCCTTCAATTATCTTGATTGTAGGGATGATATTTAGATGGTGTTGCACAACAAGAGTTTGTATAGGTTCACAATGGGAAAGGAGGTTGAAACTCAGGCAGTTGTTGAGAATTCCAAGTATCTATTCAGATTAGATGAAGCATTTGGTTTCATGTGTATTCATATTTGCAGATATTTTCTCTTCCACCTTGATGTATTGAAGACTCCAAGAGAGGTTTGGTTGAAGCTTGAGACCCTCTTTGGAAAGCAAGATGAGCTGAGGGGCAATATTATGGATAATGAGTTAATTTCTCTTCAACCTAGTAGTTTCGAAACCATACAACAATTATTCTATAAATTAAAATCCTTGGTCATGCAATGCAAACAATGTGGCATTGAGAAGAAGGATGAGCAGCTGGTGATATCCATTCTAAGAAATCTTGGTCCAGAGTTTTGAATTTTTGTTTCTACCTTCAATTCAAGGAGATTTATTAGAATTTAGATTGCACAACAATCACAACAATAGGTTCTGATACATGTGACAATCCAACCTAGATCTAGATAACAAACACAATGTCACTTAGAATTATTTACACAAAGAGATAGGAAGAACATAGAAGAAATATTGAACAAAACACCAGATGAAAATCACTCCAGTGGGAAGAATTCCACTATGATATTATTCATCAACATGAGTAAAATATATAAATTCTCTCAAGAGGAAAAATTGATAGGCTTAGCGGCAAGTTGAGTATCTCACAATAATGAGGCTTAGACTGGACCAATTCACCCATCAATGACATGAGGCCAAGTGTAACTCATAGATTGGGACATAATGAGGTTCAATGGACATAAATGGACCATGAGGAGGTTAGGCTATTCAAAATAGTGCGAAAGGTACCATTATGATGGCACATGGGTGAGTAGTTGGCTAAGTAGTGTCCATTAATGCACAAGTTGACCAAATATTTAAGAGGGCACACTCCATCTCCTTAAAAAAGGGAAATGCAATAAATGCTGCATAAATGCAAGGTAGTGGGGCACATTGAATCCAAAAAACAAGGAAATGAGTGGATAAGTGGACAAACAAGGCATCGTGGATATATCACTAGTATAAGTGATCAAATGTGGACAAACTATGGTCCAAGACACTAGACTAGGCACTATAAGGAAAAATAACACAAGGTAGAACAACGTAAAGGTCCATGGCATGTATATGATGGGAGTATTGTTCTAACACCCCCACTTAAGCAAAAATGGTAGTGAGAATGATAAATAGGGCCCAAGCAACAAAGGCTTATGGTCACCCTTTACATTATTAATCCATGTGAAATGAGGAAAGAGGCAAAACCACATGGGGAAAATCCTCCCTCAAAAATGGACATGAAAGAGATACCAAAACTTATGCTCTCTAGAACTGCAAGGATGGAAATATTTCTGGAGGAATCTTCTTCTTGGGAAGAAGTGGAATGTGCTCAACTAGATCATGTACATGTACAACTGCAGGATGGAAACTGAAGCCATGTAGAACAATTGAAACATATTGATAGTAGTGTGAATGCATGTGCTCTTCAGAGTTGAACTTCGAACCAACCAGGGTGACAGGTCCAAAAGAGACTTAAGGTGCTCGAGAATAAGTGAACCCAAGTGAATCATAGGGATCCTGAAGCATCAACATCAAACCAAGAGAGTTTTAATCATCTCCAAGAAAGAGGAACAAGAGTCCCAAGTGTGCCAATGTGATGGCTAATGATTCTCCATCTTCTGTGCAACTCTGAAATTCAGTGCTAGCAATCATATAGGAATACATAAGAAGAATGGATCCAATGAGGTTGAATGCTACAACTCCAAGCTTTGATCCTTCTTCCATAACATCCAAGGGATCACTCTTTTGCACACTATCAGAATCAATAGAAGAATCATGGAAGAATAATGATGAGAGATGGAAGGAATTCTCTTCAACAATATTGATGGCAACAACTCATAGATTATCTTCTTGAAAAACAACTTCATGGAAAAAAGAGGAAGACACAGAGGAAGAAAGTTGAACTGGATCATTTGTTGAGTCTTCTTCCATTTCTTCATGTACCTGCAAACAACACTCTTTGAAATTCCTTATGGAAATTGTTTTGCATCAGACTAGCTCTAATACCATATTATAATTTAGATTGAACAACAATCACAACACTAGGTTCTGATACATGTGAAAATACTACCTATATCTAGATAGCAAACACAATCTCACTTAGAATTATTTACACAAAGAGATAGCAAGAATAGAAAATAAATATTGAACATAACACTAGAGGAAAATCACTCCAGTGGGAAGAATTCCACTATGATATTATTCATCAACATGAGTATAATATATAGATTCTCTTAAGAGGAAAAATTGAGAGGCTTAGTGTCAAGTTGAGTAGCTCACAATAATGAGGCTTAGATTGGACCAATTCACCCATCAATGACATGAGGCCAAGTGTAACTCATAGATTGGGCCATAATGAGTTTCAATGAACATAGGTGGACCATGATGAGGTTAGGCTAGTCAAAATAGTGTGAAAGGTACCATTATGAGGGCACATGGGTGATTAGTTGGCTAAGTAGTGGCCATTAATGCACAAGTTGACCAAATATTTAAGAGGGAACACTCCATATCCTTAAAACAGGGAAATGCAATAAATCTTGCATAAATGAAAGGTAGCGGGGCGCATTGACTCCCCAAAACAAGGAAATAAGTGAATAAGTGGAAAACAAGTCTTCATGGATATATCACTAGTCTAAGTGGTCAAATGTGGACATACTATGCTCCAAGACACTAGACTAGGCACTAGAAGGCCAAATAACACAAGGTAGAACAACATGAAGGTCCATGGCATGTATATGATGGGAATATTGTTCTAACAAGACTGCCAATCCTCAATTGGAAAATTCACTCCTTAGATGCATTCACTGAATCTCTCATCCAAGAACAAGACAAACTGATTCAGATGGGTACCTTGCAAGCCTCCAAAAATCAAGCTCTTATGGCTGGAGAGTCAAAAAGTGCAAATGCTAAAGGGAAGCATAAAGGAAGGGACAAGAAGCAAGTTGAATCCAAACCATATGAGAAGCCTAATCCATCAAAAGGAGCCTCCAACTCCAAGAAGGATATGAAAAAGGGGTTTGAGAAGACTAAGTTTTCCTATTGCAATAAAGGAAACCATCTAGAGAGATATTGCATGAATAAGAAGATAGATCAAATGACCAAAATTCTTGAACAACACAACATTTCCCTCCCAGAAGGTGCAAGGGAGACTGATTATGGAAGTGAGACAGATGATCATGAGAGATGCCATGCACTGAAGGTTGGATTCTCACAATCATGAGCCTTCCTCATAGATTTTGAAGCCTCCAACCACATGGTTGTGTGAAATTCTATGTCACAGCAGATCTAAAAAGATGAGGATACCTCACATAGAAAGAATGAGAAGAAAATTTGAATAAGAGTGAACACTGCAGTAAAAAAGAGAAGAATAATAATAATACAACATAACTTAGATAGGAGTAGAATAATATCACATGTTCCAATTATTAGTATAATAAACAATGATGTTACAATGGAGATAATTCGAATCATGAAGGAGAATTCGTGTTAAATTTTCAGAATTTACTTCAATCTGAACTAGGATCTTAACTGAGAGAACAACATGTACAACAAATCTACAACATATCAATCATGAACACAATAATGCAAGCACACAAGAGACACAGAGTTTACTTGGGGAAAACCATAAAGGTGAAAAACCCCAATAACTTCCTCAGAGATAGATAGAGCAATGATACAACCAGAATACAAGAGATAGTCTTCTCCTAGTAGCAGAGCCTCCTCCTCCACAAGTGCGCCACTATCCAAAGTGTGAGTGAGAGAATAGAATGTGTAAAATGAGAGAGGCACACTCTCTATTTATACACTAACTTGACTTGACCTTTACTCAACTAGGTCGGCCTCAACTTAACCACTTAACATAATGCTGACTGGGCCGACCCCCACTAGGGTGGTCTAATAACCCTTTGACCCACATGGACGACGCCCAATAGGGTGGTCTAATAACCCTTTGACCCACATGACTTATACAAGGCCGACCCCAACAAGGTGGTCTAATAACCCATCAAGTATAAGTTACGACACTTACAATATAAATGACGACACTTCCGTATAGAGGAATAATAACATCTCTATAGGAATACAATATACATATATGAAATACATTCTAAAGTTACATATACATCAACAATTCGAACCTCAGTTGGTCTAGCATAGGGATTATCACCACTGGAGTGCTTTAGAAGACTCAAAGTCAACTAAACTGAACCTAAACTCAGCTAACTGAAGTCACACTCAGTTAACTGACTAAGGAGGGCACAATAGTGAGTCTGTCATGCATGCCAATTAGAAAAGGGCGCATGAGGCCACAATCAGTGGCATCCGGAGCTCTACCCCCCCACAAGAGTCAGATAACTTAGGTGGACTGCATTGGAACACTCAGTAGGTTCCTATAAAATAGGGAACTGATTGAAGTGGTCCTAAAAAGATGCATGGAGGGATTAGAAGGTGGTATATGGATCCCGGATGACATCTGCACACCACTAGGGGAAAATGACATCATCAACAACTAGGAAAAAAATTAATGTTAGGTAGGACAAGGATGGATTATTGAAATATCCTAACACACCCCTTAATCCATACTTTGAATCCTGGTCCCTCTTTAATAAGACCAAATTTCACTCATACAATCAAATAAATGATAATAAATAAAGAATTGTCCAAGAACCAATTAAATGGGGAAAAACCTCATGGGAAAAATACCCCCCCTCAAAAAGAACAATAGTAGGGAACTCAAAGAATCTTCATGCTAAGTAGAGAAGGAAAAAACTTTCCTCAGTGAAAGCCTTTGAAAAAGTATTGGCAAGCTGCTCCTCTGTAGGATAGCAATGCAGGTGCTAGATCTGGATTTGCTCCTCTGATGTGCCTCCCACTGTGTAGAATTTGTATTTTCCAAAACAAGTCTTTCAGGAACCCTTCTTGCTACTGGAGCGAATGGATCATTGTGGTCCAAATCATGAACCTTTGAATACCTTTTGTTAGACAACCGATATTGTTTCCTGGTTGTATATCCCCCATGGCAAGTCTCTCCAAGAGATTGTGGATCAAACCCCACCATCATGCAACACCTCTCTGAGAGAAGTGGATCTGCATGACATAGTACAATTTTTGCATGCTATTGAGATCTCGTGGTTCTATGGTTAGATGGATCCCCAACTGTGTTCCCAACAACTACAAGGACTTTGTAAGACGATATTGACCTTGGCCATGGATTGGGAGCATGTGTTGGATTTGGATCTGAATTTGAATCTCCTTGAACTTTATTCTCAACATCAAGATCTTGATCCTCGTCTTCATTAGAAGAGGTATCACTTCGATCTTCATCAGAGTACGATGGGGTAGGCAGAGAATATGGAAAAAAATGTGAGAATTCATATTCCTTAGAGGCATGGTTTGCAAACCCTTTCACTATAATCTTCCCAGTGGAGATCTCTGCAATCTCAACTTTGTCAGGACCAAACACCACTTTATTCAGTGAACCTATGTGAGTCATCTGATATACAAACAAAAAAAATTATGATAAAGAAGGCACAAGTAGAAAATTCTTGAACTTGCCATGCTCCATATGTACTGTGCCCTTCCCTTCAACAGAGATCTGAGAGTTGTCTCCCATGTGAATAATCGGACTATCTTTGAGATATAGAGAAGAAAATGATTCTATGGAGGAAACCATGTGGTTGGAGGCTCCTGAAACTATGAGGAGGGATTGTGATTTTGAAAATCCAACCTTTAGTGCATGGCAACTCTCATGACCATTAGACTCACTTCCAAAATCAGTCTCTCTTGCACCTTTTGCGAGGGCAATGTTGTGTTGTTAAAGAAGCTTGGTCATCTAATCTATCTTCTTTTGCATGAAAGATCTCTCTAGGTGGTTTCCTTTCTTGCAATAGGAACACTTGGATTTCTCAAATCCATTCTGTTTTTCCTTCTTAGAGCTGGAGGCTCCTTCTGATGGACTTGAATTAGCATTCTGCTTGGGTTCAAATTGCCTCTTATCCTTTCCTTTCTGCTTCCCCTTCCCATTCACACTTTCTTCTTCTCCAAACATAAGAGCTTGATCTTCGGAGTCCTGCAAGGCGCCCATTTGTATCAGCTTATCTTGTTCTTTGATGAGAGAGTCAGTGAAAAAATCTAAGGAGGGCATCTTCCAACTAGGGATTGAAATTCGCCCATAATGGAAGTTAGAGACAAATATAGAGAACTCAGGACCTAGCTTGCTTAGAATGGATAGCACCAACTGCTCATACTTCTTCTCAATGCCACATTGCTTGCATTGCATAACCAGAGATTTGAATTTTGAAAAGAACTGCTGAATGGTCTAAAAAATGCTCAGTTGTAGAGCAATCGATTCATTTTCCCGAATATGGCCTCTTAGCTCATCTTGTTTGCCGAAGAGGGTCTCTAACTTCAACCATAACTCTTTTGGAGTCTTCAATCCTTCGATGTGGAAGAGTATATCTTTGGACATATGAATACACACAAAACCAAATTCTTTATCCAATATATTCATATACTTGGTTTTCTCCATAGCTGAATGTGGTTCGAGATCATTTCCCATTGTCACCTTGTACAATGATTTGTTGCGCAATACCATCTTCAAATCATCCCTCCAATCAAAATAATTGAAGGGTGTCAGAATATTGGGAGAGAGAGGAGAGTTTGAATTTTCCATTGCAACTGTTGAAGCGAATACAAGGTGAAACTGCTGCTACTGCAGAAAAACTGCTACAATTGCAGAAAACTACTACAATTGCAGAAAACTGCTGTAACTGCTGCAACTGTTGATGCACTAAAAAAACATTGAATAACTTGCAAAAAAATATCAATAAGGAGGTAGAATACTATTGATAACTTCTTTAGGACAATAGGCACTTTTATCTGGATCCTTCACACCTGGCTAGACCTCATTGGATTTTTCCATTGAATTCAATGCAATGTCACCAATATTTGTTGGGGAAATCCAGAGGCTTCTAGTGCACTACTGAAAGAATTTTCTCAACCTATTTGCTCAATGGCTCTGATACCATGTGAAATTCTATGTCACAACAGATCTAAATAGCTGAGGATACCTCACAAAGAAAGAATGAGCAGAAAATTTGAATAAGAGTGAAAACTGCAGTAAAAAAGAGCAGAAGAATAATACTACAGCAGAACTAAGATAGGAGGAGAATAATGTCACATGTTCCAATTATCAGTATAATAAAAATGATGTTACAATGGAGAGAATTCAAATCATGCAGGATAATTTGAACCTCAGTTGGTCTAGCATAGGGATTATCACCACTTGAGTGCTTTGGAAGACTCAAAGTCAACTGAACTTAACCTAAACTTAGCTAACTGAAGTCATAACCAATTAACTGAAGAAGGAGGTCGCAATAGCAAGTCTGTCATGCATGCCAGTTAAAAAAGGGCACATAAGGCCACAATCAGTGGCATCCGGATCTCTAACCCCCTACAAGAGTCATATAACTCGGGTGGATTGCACTGGAACACTCAATAGGTTCCTATAAAATAGGAAACTGACTGAAGTGGTCCTAAAATGATGCATGCAGGGATTAGAAGGTGGTAGATGGATCTTGGATGACATATGCACACCACTAGGGGGAAAATGACATCATCAACAATTAGGAAAAATAAATAATGTTAGGTAGGACAAGGATGGAGTATTGAAATATCCTAACAGGTTGCCTCTAGAGAATATTTTTCTTCTCTAGATATTACCAATGGTCCTATTATTCATATGGGATACGATTCTCATATCTTTGCTGAAGGGAAAGGCATAATACAATTGGATCATGGAAAGTTCAGTAATGTTCAGTATGTTCCTTATTTGACAACAAACTTGTTATCTATTTATCAGATGACACACACAGATTCACCGAAGAAAGTTATTTTTGGACCTGATACAGTTGATATTGTAGAGATCTCATATGGGAAGATAATAGCGAAAGGTGTTGCAAACCATGCCTCCAAGGCATATGAATTCTCTCCCTTTTTTCCATACTCTCTTCCTACTCCATTTGCATCTAATGAAGATCATAATGATGTCTCGTCTAATGATCTAGTTTTGGATTCTAAAGACGAGGACAACATCTTGACGTTGAGTATAAAGTTCAAGAAGATCCAAATCCAGATCCATCCACTGCTCCCAATCAATGGCCAAGGCCAATATGGGCTCACAAAGTCCTTGAAGCTTTTCGGAACATAGATGGGGATCCTTCTGACCATAGAAGAACTAAATCTTAGTATCGAGATGCAAACCTTTCACTATGTCATACAAAACCACTTCTCTCATAGAGGTGCTACATGATGGTGGGGTTTGATCCACAATCCTTCAAAGATAGTTGCCATGATGGATCTACAACCAAGTACAAATCTTGGTTGGTTAACAAAGGATACTCAAAGGTTCATTGTTTGGACTATAATGAGTCATTCGCCCTAGTAGCAAGAAAGGATTCTAAGAGACTTGTTTTGGAAAATGAAGCTTCGAAACAGTGGGAGGTACATCAAAGGAGCAAATCTAGATGCAACACTTGCATTAATATCCTACATAGGAGAATATTTCCTACATTTTTACAAATTATTTCACTCAGAAGAGTTTTTCCTTCTCTTCTTAGTGTGAAGGTTGATTGAGTTTCCTGCTGTTGATTTTTGAGGGGGGGTATTTTTCCCATGAGGTTTTTCCCCATTTCCTTAGTTTCATGGACAGTTCTTTTTATCAATTATTTGATTGTATGGGTGACCTTTGGTATCAGTAACCAAGGACCAATATGTCTAAGTTTGGATTAAGGGGGGGTGTTAGGATACTTAATACTCCATCCTTGTCCTACTTAGCATTAATTTCCTTTCCATAGTAGTTGATGATGTTATTTCCCCCCTAGTGGTGTGCATATGTCATATCAAACCCATTAGCCACCTAATGCACCCTGCATGCATGATTTTAGGCATACTAGAGTCAATTCCCTACATTTTAGGAGCTAACTCAGTGTTCTAGTTTAGTCCACTTGAGTTCCTGACTCTAACTAGGGGTTTGAGCTCTGATCACCATTGATTGTGCTCTAATGCACCATTTTTCAACTACTTTGCATGAGGAACTCACTAATGCATCCTCCTTGGTCACTTAAATAACAATAGCTTCAGTTAACTAATTTTTGGTTGAGTTGAGTTGAGTTTAGGACTTCCAGAGCACTCCAGTGGTGACAATTCCTATGCTAGACTGACAGGGATTCAAATTCTCCTTGGATAATCGAATTATATCCATTGTATTATATTTGTGAACTATACTGATTAATGGATAATGTTACACATTTATGATTCCATTTGAGTTCCAATGCATGATTGGTTTTGTTGCTCTTTTCACTGCAATTTTCACTATAATTCACCTTTTCTGCTCATTCTTTTACTGTGAGGTATTCTCAACTCTATGATGTGCTGTGACTTAGGATTTTCACAATTCCAACTAATTATTTTTTCTATAGTAAATATAGAGAGTAGACACATGATTATGATTAACAATTTATGTCTTCCCATCATAATGAGTGTGGACAGAAATAAAAAAATGAAGATGGCAACCCAACAATTTCCACGTAGTTTTCAAAATGGTGCAAAGAAAATGAGAGTCATGATCAAATACAATGCTAAGAGATAGGCCAAAATGTGACCACACATGAGTAGAAAAAAGATAATTGTTTATTGGGTTGAAGTGGTCTTTATGCAGGTAATGAATATAGTCATTTTATAAAAACTTCAAACCACGACTGAAATGCAATGATGTTTTATCAAAGTCACTGGTAAGACACTAGGAAAATCCATAAAATTTGAATCCCATTGATGAGATGGAAGAGGAAAGGGATGAATCATACAACCCATGTTTGTGATTATTTGGTTTGGTTTCACTACAAAAAGATAAATAATGAATGAAATGTTTCACTTGTTTTTGCATAGATGAATATAAGAAATGGTGTTGCATCTGCTAGAGAGTCTTGAAGATGACAAAGTGACCCTCATAGATAGAGGCAATTGGTCATTTGTATGAGGATTAAGTGACTTGGATTTTGTGGAACTCACAGTAGGTTTATTTTATAAAGTCAACCATCATGATCCAAATAGTCCAAAAAAGGTGTTTGATTTCTCTCGGTGGGCTAGTGAAGAGCCTACTAGATCAATTCAAACGAAATATTGGTAGGATACAATGGTTTCCAATCCTAATATGTTTCACACCAATCTCCAGAAGTTTGGAGAACCATGGTAGGGGGATAACTTAACATATCTATGTCCTTATTGGAACTGTCTTTCTTGTACCTAAGTACCAAATGGGACTGTTTAATGTAGGAGGCCCATTTAAGATGAAATTTTTATTGAAGTTTGGTCTAGGAATTAAAAAAAAATAGTGAATGGTGGTCAATGTGAAGAATTGTATCCTTACCCAAAATGTATCCATGCAACTGTTTCAATGTCTATACAAAATAAAAAAAATTCCTTGTCATAGGTACTATAATTGCACTTAGCTTCAAACAAGGTTTCAAAATGGTCTGCGACATGGTGGCCCCCCTATTTTAGTGTTGCACCAATGGAAAATTTTGAAACATTTTTCTCAATCTCAATGGGATTCTAGAAGTCTAGAAGATGCAAAATAGGGACATCACACCATAGTCATGTTTTAATTTCTTTAAAAAATTATATGACTATGGAGACCAGTGGAAAGTCAATTGATTGGAAATATGATGGATAGGTTGTGATATATGAGAGAAATGAAAGATGAAAAACCCATATAAATTGAAGACTCCCATAAAAAATTCAAGTGCAGAACTATAAACAGGAAGGTTCATTTGGAAAGGGCCTAAACTTTGAAAGGATATAGGAAAATGCCCTCTTAATTAATGAAAAAACCAAACTACTAGCTTGAACTCTAGCCAAAACATTAGTTATTTCTTTTAAATTGAAAATTATTATCTCGCAGTACTTCCAACACTAAAAAGACATGATGTTGTTCTTTCTCCCAAGGCTAACTGGAAATTAAAATGTTGTCTAGATAATCACCGAAAAATGCCCTAAATAAAGAAGGGAAATTTCATTGACAAACTGCATGAATGTAACAGTAGTATTAGTGATCCCAAATAGCATCAAGAACCACTCAACAAATCCAAATTTTACATATTCTACCATATTGATGTATTGGGATTCCTTATAGAAATGATCAATTTTGTCCCTTGTTTAGTCACATCCAAATCTAATTCACACATATCAACTATAACTATTTATGCAACCATTATAAGTTTGATTGACATATACCTAACTCCACTATAAATACATTTATACAATGTTGAAGAAATTGTCCCTACATAGATTGGGTGTTTGCAAGGACTCTCGTAGAATGCTCTCAGCATATTCGAATGAAGAATAAAAAGTAATGTTCCCATGTGCTATCCATGTAGTGACAAAGGTGCATTCTGAATGAAGAATCAAAATTAATATTCTCATGTGTATCCATGAAGTGATAAAGGGGCATTTAAAAAAAGAAAATGTATAATTAAAATAAAAATATATACACATGTCTTCACATTTTTTAATCAATCCACGCCACATTTTTTCATCAATACACATCATTAGAATAAACTTTTTCATCAATAAACACCATTAGAATAAACTTTGTGTAAAATATATATTCACATTCTTTTCCACAATATAAGTGATTAATATACGTTGAATTACTTGAGGTAGATTCTTGTAAATAGAGAACACATTAACATATTATGCGATGAAGGTATGATTGACAAAACTATACATACATGAGTAATGAAATTTATAGAGGAATCGATTAAAAAAAAGGAAGAAGCAGTAAGAGATTTAATTAGGAACAAGAAGCTGGAAATCCTCTACTTTAGGAGACAAAAATGGAGGAGAGCAATTTGCTCCAGAAAATTAGTAAAATATGGAAGCGAGAACAAGGAATCACTATCAGTTTTAGAGGAGCATCTGGATGAATAACAATGCTATGGGAAAGGTCCAGGTTTGAACCAACCCAAGTTCACTTATAACAACACTGGATTATTGCTTCTTTTAGGCATCGGTCATCCAATCATCAGGTATCAGTCGCAAACAGTTATAGCATTGTTTTGTTCTTAGCAAAGAAATAATGATGGAAATCACTTCTTGATTAGGATGGCATCCATATTTTCCCCAATATTATACTGGGGGGGATCTCAACTTAACCCTATCCGGTTGGGGAAAAAAAAGTGGAACCATTTTTTGTGATTCTTGTAGAGAATTGGAAGAGGATCTTATTCAAATATGGGGTATGGTGGATATTGTCCCGACAAATAAAAAATTCACTTGGTCTAATAGGAGGGTTGGGACAGGGCTTGTAGCTATCAAACTAGATAGGTTCCTTGTGTCAAATTCTCTTTTTATGTAGGGATTAAAGATTTCGTCTTTGGTTCCCCCCTTTGCTGTTTAAGATCATAATCCAAGCTCTCTCTTAATTGAACTTGAGAAGAACCAGGGACCAATTCCCTTTCGGTTTTCCCCTTCTTGGAAGGACCATCCTAACTTTCAGGATATGGTCCTAAGGGCATGGATTGCATACATCCATGGATCCCCTTTATTTATTTGGGAAGATAAAATGAGAAGGGTCAAATGGCATCTAAAAAATTGGGCAAAATATTCTTCCCCCCTCGGTTTCATATCGAAAATAATGTCAAGAATATATGGCCCAACACCAATTGGGAATGGAAGATCAAGAAGCCAATTTGCAGGATATAAAAAGAGAAGAAGAATTACAAAAGTCTCTACACTTAGCACCATGCTTAGCAAAAAGAAAGGAAGAAGAGTATTGGAGAATTATATCCAGATGTACTTGGTTGTAAACTGGGGATAAAAACACAAAATTATTTCATATGCACACTAAGATACGGGAACACCATAAAACGATTAGGGAAATTACAAATCCAGAGGGTAAAAAGATCTTAGATTTTGAGAAGATCAAAGAAGAATCCTTCGATTACTTTAGTAAGTTGTACATTGTTGAGGAAGAAGAGAATGAGGAGGCCCAAGAAGAAGCAGTAAAAGACATCATGCCCCTCATATCTCAGGAAGATAATAGTAACCTAACCAGGCCAATCTCAAAGGAAGAAGTCAAAGAAGTTACATGGAAAATGAATCATGATAAGGCTCCAAGCCTGGATGGCTTCTCTGCGCACTTCTATAGGTTGTGTTGGAGCATAATAAAAAATATCTTCTAAAAATGCTAGATTATGCTCAAAGGAAGCCTCATGCAGGTGGTGCAATCAATTCATCCTTCCTAGCACTAATTCCAAAAGAATATAACCCAACTTCCTTTGCAATATTCCGACCAATCTCACTTTGCAATTTTTCCTGCAAATTTTTTGCTAAAATCATATTGGAAAATTAAGGTGGATTTGTGCAAAAAAGAAATATTATGGACAATATCATCCTTATCCAAAAATCCATACACTCGAGTAGGCAGAGGAAGGGTAAAGGGATGATTATCAAGTTGAATATGGCTAATGCTTTTGACAAGTTAAATCATGATTTTGTTTTTAAGGTCCTGTTGAAGCTAGGATTTAACAATAAGTTTATATCCTGGATAAACGCCTATATTGGAAAACCATAGATTGACCCTCTGGTAAATGGGAGAGTGAAGAAATTACTCAAAGGTTTGAGGGGTCTTTGGAAGGGCTTCCCCCTCTCCCCCCTCTTATACATCATTATGGATGATTCATTGAGCAAGTCACTCGAGAAACATAGAGAAACTGGATAAATTAAAGGTATAAAGATAGCTAGAAATGTGAAAGAATTAAATCATTCACAGTTTGCGGATGACACTTTACTCATAGGAGGAGCCTCCACAGCAGTGGCAAGAAGATTTCACCAAATTTTGCTTACCTTCTAGAAGGCTTCAGGAAGCTTGGTAAATAAAAGTAAGAGCTTTATTTATGGTTGCAACATCTCTCCCCGTTTATTGCTAGTATTAAATATGTGTTTGGATTCCAGGGATTGGCCTCATGGGACTTCTTCAAATATCTGGGGGTTCCAATTTCTTGGAGCAAAGCAGCGAAAAAGGAATTGGCGGGACATTATAGAAAAATATCCAATAAAACAAAACAATGGGGGATGATTTGGCTCCATCCTGTAGGGAGGGTGGTTCTAATTAAATATGTTATGGCCTCTATGCCTCTATTCATGTGTTTTGTTTTTCTTTCCCATTTATCGGTTCTCAATTAGATCAATTAGATGATCAAGTCCTTTCTATGGATGGGAGGGAAACATAATGGGCACAAATTCTTAATAGTAAGTTGGAATATTGTAAAGGGGCAGTAAACTGAGGGGAGCTTGGAATAAAAGATATCTAGCTTACCAATCAGGCCTTAGGGGCTAAGATTCTTTGGAAATTTTTGAAGAATAATCAGGCCTGGGTCTCATAGGATTTAAGGAAGAAATATCTTAAGGGCCACTACCTCTACTTCCTATACCCCTCCCCTAATATCAATCATGGAACCATTATATGGAAGCTATTCAGCTTTGGGATGATCCTATTCGTCTTACTCGTCTGTCTTAGGTCCCTTATGGGATTTCATGATATCCAAAGGTGGCTTATGCAGGAAGGATTCTTTACAATGGATAAAGTATGCAATTGGCAGGAGGGATCAAATCTATGGCTGGATTGGAAATTCCCATCCCCCAGACATACTGAAATAAGCTCTCTCATCTGTAAAAAGTTGGTTAAAAGTGAAATCCCCAATGGGATCAAATAAGAAGGATAAAAGAGGTTGGGGGGAAGGATGGGGACTTATACAGTTAAGAAAGGGTATGCAATGCTACAAATCCAACAATGCACCACCTCCGTCTCCAAGCTATGGGGGAATGTGTGGAGGTATAAAGCTCCTCTGAAAGTTAACTTCTTTTGTTGGTTGGTTGCTCATGGTAAAATCCTTACAGGAGAGAACCTTGAAAGAAGAGGAATTGTTGGACCTTCAAGATGTGTCATATGCAAATTGATTTAGGAAATAGTTTCTCACCTTTTGGCTCAATTTCTATTTGCGATTGAAAATTGGAAAGAATCCCTGGGCCATCTCTTCCAATTCCTCTCTCATTCAGGAATTCATATGAATTATTTTAAAAACTAGGATAGGGATTATACCCAATCACTATAGAACAAACTGCTACTTAAATATTTCTTGTTGACTCCTCCAAAATTTATTTGTTGGAAGTTGTGGTTGGCTCGTAATAAAAATATTTTTGAGAAAACTCAATGCTCCCCAGCTCTGGTGGCAAGGAAAGCGATCTTGCTCCTATCTGAATACCTCTCAAAAAAGGGGAATTTGGTTGATCCCTCACCCCATTTATTGTCGGTTGGACAGGAATGGATTACCACCTTCAACCTTAAGTTTAAGCCAATTTTGCTTCCTCCATCTTAACTCAGACAGGGAGAACTACGATTAAATGAAGGAGATTTCTATCGGTAGAAGCCAAATCAGAAAAAGGCCATGCTGTTCTTTAATGGTGCGGATAAAGGGAACCCAGGGGCGGCAAGAGTGGGTGGGTTTCTCTTTGACCCTAGAGGAAACAAAGTGGAAACATTTTATTGGAGTTTTGGAATGGCCACTAACAATTAGGTGGAACTCTTGGCTCTTTGGAAAGGTACAAACATGTTAATAAAACATGGTATCTCATAATTTCTCATTCTAGGTGACACCAGGATCATAATCAAAGCTCTCCAACCGAATCATCCCCTGAAGAACATTCCTTGGTGAGTATCCAAATTCGAATTTTGGAAAATCTGATGAAAATTCCCAAGGCTAGTTTGTTTATGGACAATCTACTCAAGCGGACTCAAGCGAGATCTCCCTAGTCCTGGTGGATCTAGAACAAATGAATACATAGATTAAACTACTTTCCTAGATCAATTAGAGATGCAAATAGATAGATGTCTTACCTTAGATTCACAAATCCTTCTCCTCTTTGCTACTCCAAGCTCCTTGGCCTTCAGATCTCAAGCTGCAAAACCCTATTCAACAAATGGAAACAAGCAAACAATAAAAGCATACATAGAATATGAACTGATCTAAGCTAAAAGTTACGGAAGAAAGCTCTAAATATCATTAACAAAATGATATAAATGGAAAGAGATTATATTACTGTAAATAAATGGGAAATACATATAAGAGAGATGATTACAACCCAAGCCTTAACGTTGTAACCTCCATCCAACAATCCAAGCTAAGCCTCCAACGGATGATGTGTGCCCCCAAGGGATGAATAGGGATCACCTAGGATAGTTCCACCAGTGTGAGAATACTATAGTCCTTCCTCCCTTCTCAATGGAGAGAGGGATCTTATTTATAAGGCTAGGAGGATAGAGTAGGTTGAGGATTAGGGGGAGAGGTACAAGGGATCTCCCCATTAGGTTAGGAGTTGAATACCAGGCTTTCCTACCAATTAGGGATAGGCCTCCATGTCACCTAGCTTTGAGAATTTGCTCGAATCTCCTTGTTATCCACATTAACCAACCCTGGCACACTCTGCATGAAGAGAACAAGCGCCAGGAGGGGTCATCTGTAGCTTGCATAAGGGCAGCAAGAGCCACTGACGCACACTGGAAGTGTACATCAGGCGCTAGCCAAGGTTTGGAGCCTCTTGCTAGGAAACAATATGCGCTAGCAGTACTAGAGATGGTGGAAGACAAGGGAAACAACTTGCTCAAGATGTTTTAGCTAGGGAAGCTTCAGGGATTAAGGCACTGAGTTGAAACATGACCCATGATGATGAGATTTGGTGTAACAGAATGCCCCCCAAAGCATGAAGCTGGTAAAATAAGACAGGTGAAATGATTTGTAATGTGAAGGATTGATGGCAAGGACTTGTTGGATGGAAGAAGCTACTACAGTACAACCGACTCTGAGATACTAGTCTCACATGACTCATAACATGGTTTCCGACCAATACAATGCATATCCATGGTAGTAGGGATTGACTGAACACAATCATGGCTAATGGACACAATCACAGATCCATGATGAGATGATAACACAGCCATGACCAATAGAAAGTGGATCTGTGCAATATGAATCAAACAATCTCCATCGTAACCTGGGTAAGATATGATTTCCCCAGGGTCTTCAAGCTAAACTCACAATGATACGAATCTAACCATGTGATTACAATGCCTTGGAGTCGAACATGGTAGAAACCACTTGATTACTGGTCATTTATGTATACCCTTAACAAGCGCGAGGGAAATCGCCATTGATGTTAATGATTCCTAAGGTATCACAGTACATACCATCGAGTGTGAATCAATGAACTGAGGTTGAACAATCGATGGAATCTTGCAATCAAGACCCAATGATGTGAACTCATGTTGAAAGCGAGGTAACCTTCCATTGAAGCATGCAGGCCCAAGGTACTTGATTGGTTTCTCGATTCAATCCCCGGATGATGAGTTGAAGTTGATAAGGATGAATCCGTCGAAGGAGGGCCATGATGAAATCCTCCATCATTGACATGAAACGTGATCACAGATGTTTGGAGTGAATCGTGCAGTAATGTGTGAGACGGACTCAAAGATGACCGACATGATGGAAGGTGAACTGACTGCAGATAGTTAATGAATGACAAAAAATCCTCTTGAATATGGGCATGGCATGACTTGCAAGTATTGACATGATGAGAATGATAATGACCCCCTAATGCAACTAATGTCATAATCATTCTTTGGATGACCCAAAGGAGTAAGAGGACTCATGGAACTAGTAGGAATCAACGACAAACGGATTACCCAAGTACTGAATGCATATGTAGACAAGTTCCATGTTCAAGAGTGACTATGTACTGTCGTAATTTACAATGTAACACAAAATGTTTCCTTTTTCCACATCATGATTGATAAGTACCTCTTTTGTTTTTTAACGAGCTTGAGGAGGGTAACCGATGCTCGGTATAGCTCATCCTTCGGACGTGTCCAATCCCAAATGTTTTACAAACCTAGGATAGGAGGGTTCGTCCCGAAACGGGCCCTTCTATCTTAGAATTAAACGAGTCCAAAGAAGGAAAACCTGACGTCATTTCATGTTTAGAGAGTCTGAAAAGAACTAAAGAAGACTCTAAAAGTTCTTTTTCGTAAAAGTTAGTCTCCTCATTCGAAAAAGGATAAAACAATGTGAGAGAGAACTCTTCTAGTCATGCTTGGCTGACATGCTCCTTTTTCATAACTAGTACCTTATGGTCCAAAAAAGGGGTAAACTATCACCAGAAATACGATCATTCAGATACTTTTACAAGTGTGAAAGCATCAAGTTCGCTTGGCGATCTTTTCGTATTTCAAGAGCTTGAAAAGAGCTTAAAGGAAGACTCATGTGGGGTCACTTTTTCATGGGAGTTTAACGAGCCCAGAAAAGTGATAAAATACAACTCGGTAACTTATTCTCAACGTTTAACGAGAACGAGAAGGAACAAAGAGTAAGCTTGGTGTCATTAATATTTAGTTCTAACGAGCGAAATAAGAACACAAAAATGATTGAAGATTTGTTCATACTTGATAACAGGCATAAAATGACCACAATCACGACAAACAGTTTTAACACAGAACTTTACTTCACCTGTGGACTTCAAAACTAGGTCAGAATGATCAATTAGTTATTAAGACATAAAATAACACCAACTATAGCAAAAATAACCCACAAAAAGAACAATTAAAAAGGGAATATTCCATTTTCAATATAAAAGAGGGTAAATAGTAAAAACTAGTTATTATTCCTTTTTACCAAATTGGAGAGGTGAAGAATACCATTTGAAGCTATTTTTCAAGTGCCGATTGCGGGAGCTCCGGTCAACCATTTGTAGTGTTGTCAACGTCAGTTAACCCTAAACTTTTCCCTTTACATTTTCAGTGGAGTGGAATTGATTTTTATTTCCAATTTCCAAGTTTTTGGTTTGTGTAAATGGGGGGAAATGTGCCTTCAGCCCGATGCACTTCTCCCTTCTGGGATGTGCGCTGAAGGCTTCCTGGCGCCATCCCCGTGGATGTGTCTTGCACCGATGGTTCCCTGTCCGTATGGACGGGGTGCATCGACGTCAATTGGCCCCACAAACTCAAGCATAAGCAAAAACTTTATGAGTTGGAAGGTTGGATCCACTTCTAATGGGTATTTTATTAGTGTTTGGAGTGGTTTGGGTGATAAATATGGTCCAATGGCGTGAAAGAGAGAATGAATTGGATGATTCCCAAGCGGCCAATGACCCCCAATGGATGAATGCATTGTGGGATTGCGGGATACTAAAATACTTTCACATCCAGGGCATGAGAGCCCAAGTGTAGTTACTGGAATACCTTTTCCGATGCTGGGATGCAAAATAACAACACTTTCGGGTTGGTGTGCATACATTGACTATAGATATCCAGGATATCTATTTTCGGACGGGGTTGTACTGATGGGGAGCTCCTATGTCTTTGACAGGATCACGAGGGAGTGATTGAACTACCAAAGATGTAGTGGCCCAATTGTGCACTCCAGGCACGCAGACAGTTGGTAGGAAAATACCCATCAAATATGTGAGGGACCTCCCTCTATGCACAGTTTTGTTCACTATTGAGAGGGTGTCAAGGAGCAGGGCTCCTCACCTGTCTAGCAAGGCCCATATGCTATATGCAAAGGAGTGTATGGCTCCTACAGTCTTCAATTGGTGCGAGGGACTCCTTGTGTCTCTCAGAGAGCAGCTCACCAAATATTGATGTGGTGAGCTGAAACAATTTGGATATGGATCCATTTTGGTCTCGTTCTTCCTAGATCGGGTTCCACATATATGCCCGCAGCTTGAGCTAGATGAGTTGGATCCGAGGGATCCACACATGGTACGATGGTCTAAGGTGATGGCCCGTCATAGTGGTGGGGGTCCCATCATTAGTTATGGTCCTTCTTTATTCAGCTGGTTGAGGGGACAACTCCTCATGGTGGAGGACTACCCCTACGAGAGCACCGATTTCAGAGGAGACACGGACCTAGTTCTTCCCGCGAACACGCAGTGGGGAGACCTGGGTGCAAATGAAAAATATATTGTGTTTTTAATTTTTATCCTTTTTAGAATTTTTGGAGTAGTATTGATGATTGATAGCCATTTTGGATGAAGCCAGAGGCTTAATTTATACAATTTTTTTTATTCTTCCAACCTTTTCTCCCTCTAGGTATTCTTGTGGACCAATTAGGCTTTTATCCAACTCTTCTTTCACTTGGGTTCTAGTCCTCTCGACTAGTTTTCTTTATTTTACCTCATCTGTAGCGAGACTTGCCTTGTGGAGCTCTACAATACGCACGCCCAATCTTTTTTTTCCCTTTTTGTCAAAATCTCTTTGTTCTTGTTAATGCCATTCCACGTCTGCCCTCTTAGGTTTTTCACCTTTTTAAAGAAAATCTATCCAATTTTTTGTTGGTAAGGGATAGAGACATGGACATTTCATTATGAGGATTGGATTCTATGGTTATGGTTATGGTTTAGGTATTGAAGGGTCACTCATGTTAGCTTTAATTTAGTTTAGTTGTCTTATGAATGACAAGGTTACATGGTAGAAAATCCATGTCCTTAAAAGTAGATGATTCAAGTGGAATATCTAGAGAGATCACATAAGAAAATTAAATATTTCATTAATTAATTTTAAATATTAGTTTTAATTTTTTAATTTTCATAAATGGGTTTCTTCATTCTGTAACGATGTATTTGGGTTTTACTAAAGCTTGATTATGTCTTTAGGTTTCTTCACTCTCCATCATTTAATTTGTTTATAGGAATTGTTAATGCTTCAGTGTAGTTCTTGCTCCAAGCTTTCTTGATTGCAAAAAATTCTTTCTGAATTAAACAAAAATGTGTTTAACATTTACTTGAATAAAACAAATTTCATAGCTTTTTACTTTTAATAAGACCTATCTATACATCAATCAGTCACCATTTCATTTTATAAACAAATTTAAATCCTTGGTAATAACATTGTTTTACAAAAATGGTATAATGGTACAAGTAGACAAACATAATGCATGGGAATGTGATTGCGGATAATGCCATTTTTCATTTAAAATTGGAGAAAAGGAAAATTGCAAGTGGCATTAAGTTTACATGAACATACATAATAGAGTGTGACATATGAGCATACATCCAAGCTGCCCTTACCAATAAACTGATGTATCTCCAATTTCATGCATTTTTTTGTAACATAAAGTATAGTTGGAAAACAATTAGTTTCCTTATGAAAGAAAGTAGAGAATAGAGAATTGTTAGGTAGGAATGGATAATACCCAATGAAGAGATTGATCTCATCTAAAGTAGTCAAAGTTTTTGATGCAAAAATGGGTAACTCATTTGGATGTCTAAGCCGAACCTACATAGTTCCATGATTCTAACTTCAACATCATGCTTGTCTTCTCTTTCGCCAAATGCAGTAGCAACAATAACACACAAGTAGTAAAAAAACAAGGCAAACATAGGGCACAGATCCCACATTGATATTAAAATGTGTTATGTTGTTAATAAAAAATGCTATATGTTAACACTTTGCATTAACAAAATCACGAATAAATGAAGGACACAATCGTGTTGCTATTATTTTCATAATCAAACTAGAATTGACTATCTATTTTGTGTGGATCATGAAGTTTGTTCAATTGAGCAATCCAAATCTAATATTTAGCAAGAGGGGATAAGAGTACTTTCATTCAATTTGGCATTGAGTAGTTGCATGGAGATATAATAATTAGAAAGTTTGTGAAGACTTTTCTCGAATTCTAGCATCTCTTGCCATCAATCTTTTTCTTGCAACTGAAATTCCATTCTAGTGTGTACTTCCATCTATAATTAGATTGTCCTCCATTGCTTTCAAAATTACGGTGTGTAGCGTCACTTTGTTTATTTATACTCCATCTACAAAGTTGTTAGTTAAAATGGTTATTAGTTATCTCTTTAGTGTTATGCCACATAATTATAAATATGCGTTTAAATGATTAATTGTCAACATCCAATGCTTTATTCAACATTATGGTTTCAAGTGTTACATTTGCTAGAAGTATTAAAAACCGATCCCAGAGAATCAACTACTTTATGTTCTGAGGTAGGTTAACTTATACACCATGTAAATTTTATATTAAAAAAATAGTTTTTGGAAAGCTCTTTCATGAGTTACAGTATTAATCATTCAACTTGAAAGTTATTAGGTAAAATCGTTCTGTTCAAAGATGAATTGCAACTATGATTGGTGTTTGTTTGTTCTATGAAAATGTTTAAACTCTCTCCTTTCCGGAAATGTATCATTAAGGATGAACTTATTTTTAGGAGGAACTCCAATAACACAACCTTCCCTTAAGCTAGGTATATTCATTAAAAGTTAGAAATTATATCCTATTACCAACCAATAAGATTCTCTTGTTCAATGCTTTATATATCTCCACCAAAATGATTATATAGTCTAGACATCATCCATTATGAACGTTGGTCCAAGTTTTCTTGTTCATGGCATGTCCAAGTATGACTCTCTATAATTACATAAACCAAAGATTATATTGACAAATCCCAGTATTTAAGCAAAATCATAAGCAATTCATTTATGTTGAGCAAAGTAAATCTTTTTTGCTACAATTCAAAGAGATGAATGCCAGGTTGGATAATATATAACCAAAGATGTGTCCCTTTAAGGGAATGATAAAACATTTTCACCTTTAAAAATAAATTCTTAAAACTTGCTTATTATTAGTTAACAATGAAAATCATAAATTTACATAAAGCTATATGCAAATTATCTTATATGTATTAGACATTTACAAATTATAGATAATGAATTAGATGTAGAGTTACAACTTTTTCATTTGTTTATCATTCAAATATCATATTTGGCAATTATCCTCACTATCTAATATCTACGATAGTTGCTATATTATTAAACATAGGTGATAACTATTAACTTTATTGAACTTAGTATGGTAGTATTTATTGCCTTTATTGCACTTAGTACACATATGGAGTAAATGATCCATTGCAAGGTTAGCATTAATCGTTATAACAAGCCTAAAGAAAAACGTTATAACTTAGGTTATAAGATGTAAATATTTGATTTTAATGTGTCATAACCTATTGTAAAATAGGCCTGTTAGCCACTACCTTCACTACCTTCACTGTGATTTTATAAAAAGCATTACAGAGTGATATGGGCTTGTAATCAGCAAAAGTTTGTCCCCTTTTTGTTTTTGTTTTTTTAAAGTTTGCCTCCTTTTTTTTTTTAAGTTTGTCCCCTTTTTGTTTCTTGTTTTAGGTATCAGAATGATAAAGGTGTGGCATTGGTGGTAGCCAATATCCTTTCTTAAGCCAAGATTCTTCCACAACCACAAGAATATCCAATTCAAAGAGAAAAACATATTAATCTAAGAAATATTTTTTAATGAAAAAGTTAATGTATGCATATATTTGCTTATGTATGTATACATGTAAATAATAATTAAATTAACAAATTTACAATTTTCCAAATATTAAATTCTGCATCCAGCAAAACATTTGGCACCACTGGAATAAGAACTCAAATCTATTCATAAATCATATGATATATACAAAGTAATTTCAATATTTGATAGAAAAATTATTGTTATTTAAATAATATAAAACCTAAGAAAGTAACATAAATATATAGACAAAACATTATTAAACTTCAAATATATTCACTATATACAATGTAAAACAATTTCAATATTTCATACAAAAACATATTTATTTATATATTGTAAAACATCTTAAAAAAAAATTATGATCACACCCCAAAATAATTCATGGTTATTTATATTAAATATAATTACAATATACATACATATGCTAGTGATATTAATATAATTCTGCAAGGTCATGAGAAAGGAAAGTGTTATTTATACATAATGGTGTGGAATTCATCATATCATATGATTAGTTAGGTAAAAGTATTATTACTATAAGTATATAAATTTATAAGTATAAATTTAAATGATGTTTGAGAGGAAAGATTGTTGTCCTCCCCACCTAGGTTCAAATTTTGTAAGTGACATAATGTTCTTGTTAAGCCATTTTTCAATTGAAAAAAAAGTACAAAACAAATACATATTATATATTAATTGTATTAGTAAAATAACAAAAATATAAATTATGGTATTTATTTTGTATTAAATTCAATTTGATTTTTCATATCTAAATTTTTTTACTCATAATATTCATGATTTTTAATGGTTTTTTCAAGAATATCAATTTTTAATAAGAAAACGTTAAGACAATAAGATTTTTCAATTTTCAAAATTTTATAATTTTTACATAATTTTCATTATCCATTAATATTAATTCTTAATTTCTATTGAAAACAATGAAATTGATTTAGTATATAATTTTACAATTTTCAATAAAAACAATGAAAATGAGTTATCATATAATTTCACAATTTTTAATAAAAAGTTAATACATTTTTCAAACATAAAATAATAAAAATAATATAACTTAACCTAAAATAATTGAAGAATACTATTAAATTGTGAGAACATAATATTATAAACTATGAGTTTATGAAACAATGTCTGTACAATGAACAAAAATAACATCAAGATTTGGACACAACTTTCCACTATCAAGATTCAGACACAACCCTACAACATCTCCCCCATACTGGGCTGTAGAGCACCTTGTTTCACTCGGTGCAATAATATACTAAAAACTCAATTAAACAATCCTACCAAGAATATAAACATAAGATACACAACACATTGTTCAATATGTATAATTTATTGTTGAAAATAATATAAATACAAAAGACACAATACATTATTCAATATGTATAGTTTATTGTTGATACAAAACTTGTACAAAATTTTATAGGTAATCATTGCAACAGGCTAATAACATTACATTCTTTATTCACGTACATGTACAAATGTGGAGTTATTCTCACAAAGGTTCAAAGAATAGGGAACTCACTCTTTGTGCCTGTGATATTTACAATAATATGTGGAAAAAATATATTTACATGTGAATGGATCAATCAAATATGTGAAACAATATATTTACATGTGAATGGATCAATCAAATATGTGAAACAATATATTTACATGTGAATGGATCAATCAAATGATCAATTGAGTTAGTTCTTAAGAGTCTATCTTATGTGTAGTCAATGAGGATTTTTATTATCTCATTTCTTAAAATCAAGTTAATTAACACATATGCTAATTTTTTCTCTTCAATATTTCATACATGTCCTAAAAAATTGTCTAGATAATCCATGCCCATGATCTGAAATGGATCATTATATATTTTTTCATTTATTTTGGTACATTTTGGGTGGAAAATTTAGAGGTATTGCCTTGTAAGAGGCATTTTAATGGGTAGGTCCCACTTTGGTGATTTGGGGTACATAACCTTTTGCAGCTCATTTAAGTCCTTGAATAGCTATTTTAGGGGTCACACTTTGTTTATTGAGCTCTCATTCTCTTCACGTTGTTACACACATTGGTGATTTTCCAATGACACAAAAAGCACCTCAATTAGAGTTTGTATGTGGAAGTTATGCCTTCATCAAGTTAACATGTCATATTGACCACCATGGTACCAAGTGGATGCCACATCAACTTCCATTACTCACACATGTGGAGCTAGTCACATGTGATATTTCAAGAATATTCTAGAGGGTATATCACTAACACTAATCGGGAATTGAGGCATGAAAAAACACTAACCCTAACCCTAACCCTAGTCAACTATCATACTATGTTAAATAATGGGCCACTAAGAAAGGAAGGGGTTCCACTCTTATTGTATTGTTTATTGTTCTATAGTTGAGTAGAACATCTAGGAGTGGGATATTGAAGCATAATAGAGGAAGTAGAAGGTCATATAGTATTCATTCAAGTCACTATGTCTATGACAACTTCATAGCTAGTGCATTTTATTTGTACTTGATTCTATCAGTAAGAATAAAAGAGAAAGAATGCAGGCCCCACCTTCTAGTTGGGTTTTAGTAGAGTACATCTTGTATTCATTGTGTGAATAATGTGTTATTTTACTTTTTACATTTTGATTTATTCAATATTACATTTTGGTCTTTATAATATTGTAAAATATGTTATGAAAAATTATTCTAATGAAATGTCTATAACAATTACAAATTAGTCCATCTTAAATGAAGAGTCCCATAACACTTTTTCCTATAAAACTTTTGAAATATAAAATTTTACATATTTTACTATATTAAAATATTATTAATGTATTGAGATTCTTAGAATATAAAATTTTACATATTCTACCAATTATAAAAATAATCAATTTTGTCCCTTGTTTAGTCACATCCAAATATAATTCATACATGTAACTCTAACTATTTATGCAACCATTATAAGTTTGATTGACATATACCTACACTATAAATACATTTATACAATGTTGAAGAAATTGTCCCTACATAGATTGGGTGTTTGCAAGGACTCTCGTAGAATCCTCTTAGCATCTTCGAATGAAGAATAAAAAGTAATGTTCCCAACCATTAAAGCGGTGAAGACTTGAAAGTGAATGTTCCTTTTAAATATTCCACGTAAAAAGATTTAATAACATTATACTTTGTTCTTACTCGCTGTGTTTCATTAAAATCGGACCCTAGTATAGTGGAAGGTGGAAAGGTGAAAGTCAGATTTTTTCGAACCAAGTTTTTCTTATGAAACGTAGAAAGCGGAAAATCAGATTTACCTATTAATTTTACTTTTCATAATAATAATTAATTTTTTATTTATTTTGAAATAACATTTATAATAACTATTAAGCAATATAATCGGTCATTATCATGGGTTACCAAATACTATGAGCACAAAAAACCATGACAGATTCAAGTTTACCTAAAGAGGAGAGACAATGAAACTATGACAAAAATAAAAATTTCCATAAGAGAAATAAACATACAAAGAGAATATATATATATGTGTGTGTGTGTTCTTGAGATATAGATGAGGTATTTTGACGTGTAAAATAGTATATGACAACTATTTACGGGTCAAATTTCAATCTTCTTTAAATGACCTTTTAAACTTTCTGGAATCTCTAATAAATTATTTTCCAATATAACTTTAATACAACTTTTAAGAAAATACAATCTTATTCCATGCATTAAAATAAATTTTAAACTATATATATATATATATATAATTGCTAATTATTTTTAATATATGGAAATATTTGTATGGTTATTAGCAAGATATTTGTGTGGATGCTCATTCATTTAACGCAATATTTAGAATTTATTCATGTATCTATCAATTAATTGATCACGATGTTGAAATAATTATTATCATATGGCTAGTGGATCAGATTTTTTTTTCCGCGAAAAAAAAACCATACTATTGATATTCATAGGAGAATCAAATGGTACAAAAGTGCATAAATCTATGAAATAGAGTTATCAGAACTATCCAAAAAACTGTAGGTGACAGTTTTCACCAAAATAACATGTAAGACTCGTAAAGCTAAAATCAACTTTTCCAAAAAGAAAACATGAAAGCATTCTGCAATGTCTTTGCTTCCAGTCATATGCCAAAGAGTTATCTGTTCAAATATTAAAAATATGAGTCAGGCCAAAGTCTATTAGAGTAGACTCAAAATGTTCCTCCCAGTAAATAACACCTTCATCCCCAATATATGCTTCCTTCGAAAGTGAATCAGCCATGGAATTAAACTGCTTGTAAATATGCTCAAGAGTGATATGTTCAAAGTGTTGTAATAATTCTTTAATCCTCTTGCACCAATGATATAGAGGCAAATTTTCCAACTTGTATTCACCCCGAGCCCATTTGATAGTCAATCTGGAATCACCAAAAATCACCACATCATATAACCCAAAGCAGAATGCAACCGTCAAAACACACCACAGGCCAAGGATCTCAACTTTCATATTGGTTCCATGTCCACAATTCAATTTCAGAGAAAAATAATGTTTCGGGTTGATGTAAATGACCCCACCAGTTGCACAGTAACTCTTAGTAGTTTCACCATCAAAAAATATCACTGCTTTATGTTGTGGCAAACAGAAAGGAGTTATCTTCCTTGTTCTCATCTTACTGCACTCAGTACACTGCTCAACAATCAATTTGACAATATTTTTAAGGGTCCAATCAATGCATGGTCGGCGATCCTCAAAACTAACCTGGTTACGTGTCAACCAAATAGTCTAGGTGGTCACCGCAGGCAGAAAAGGTAATGCATCTGCACTTCTGTACCATTCAAGAGCATTCTGGGCAAAGGAGTCCACACACCACAGAGAAGTAAAATTATAATGGTGATGAAGTAACAACCAGAGTTCCTTGGTAAAGCAACAATCAACAAAGATATGATTGACAGTTTCAGATCCGAGCATACAAAGATGACAGATATTCCGGCCTTCCCACTCTCTTTTGACCAAATTATCCCAGGTTAATAGTTCACCCCTCAAAGCCAGCCACATAAAACATTTAATTTTGAGAGGTATTTTCCAATTCCAAAGTGATTTATACCACCATTCACCAGGAAAAATACAACGGGTGCTGATGACTGCTTGATAGGCCAGGCTTGCCATAACAGTGCCCATTTTGTTATTTTTCAGCCATATTACCTTATCATTATCAAGTGAAAGCATGCAACCGATGTCATTTAACTTCTTTATATATTGACTCCATATAGTAGCACAGTCACCATCAAAGCCCATTTCAAAAGCATTTAACCAGTAACATTGGTTCTGATTGTAATTAGTATTCCTGATTTTGTTGAGTGTCTTGTAGTCCAACCGATGGAGGGAGAGCACAATCTTATTGGGCAACCTGAAACCATCTTCCAATCCAAGGATTGGATCGATTCCAACCAAAATGTCATGACCCTTTCCAGCTTTCCATGCCAGATCCATTGCCATCCAGTTGTATATCTTTAAAAAACTGGTCCAAATAATAGAAGCATTTTGAGATCTCTTCACAGGATGTCTTAGCCAATTAATAACATCGCTATTCAAATACTTAACATTGATCACCTTAGACCACAACGTATTACCAAACAGTGATCTCCACAAACTTTTCATTTTCAATGCAATGCTGAATTAGGTAAGATTATGTATTCCCCAACCACCATAAAAAGTCGGAAGAGCTAAAGACTCCCATTTGGTTAATACCAACTTTCTACGAACAGAGCCACCAGTCCATAAGAAATTAAAGGACAATCTTCTTAATTTGGTGAGAATAGATACAGGAATTGGATGAAGAGATCCAATAGACTGGAATACCTGTAAGTACAGCCTTAACCAAAATCAATCGACCCCCAATGGACAACACCCTGAAGGTCCAGTGACAAATCCTCTTCTCAACTTCCCTTACTAACCACATCCAGCCATTACACTTATATCCATTCGGCTTAAAAATAACCAAGATACATAAACCCGTCCTCTAATTGGTGGAAGTTATAAGGTAGTAAAGTTTTTAATGCATCAATCCGCTGATTAGAAAACCTAAAGTGATAAACACAATGTTTTCTTATGCTAACCTTCATGCCTGATGTTGCAGAGAAGATAGTAAAAATATCCTTATACCTCTGCCATTCTAAGTCAATATCCATCCCAACAATTAACACATCATCAACAAACAAAACATTGCTAAACGATTTTTTTTTACATAATGATGCATTCACCATACTCTTTTGATTATTGGTTGTGAGTCTCCTACCAAATCTTGGTTGTCAATGATGTCTTCATGAGTATAGTGATTGTATTCTTAACATTACTAAAATCATCATTATTAAAGTACATTTAAAATGTATTAAATCACTTATCAAATGCCTTAATATCAATATTCTCCTCGAATACCAGAATATTACAACTCGTAAAGTGCAGATTTTTTTCATAAAACAAACATTTTGTATGCCTTAATATTTTAGGCAAGGACATGAATCCATAAAAGAGTTTTATAAATTGATTTGTATTTCTCAATCAATTTGGAAGGATTGGATCAATCCTCAATTGTATAGTGTTTACATAAAGAATAGAAAATATTAGATATTGGATATTAGTAAGGTAACATTATTTAGCTCATGGTACAATAAGGAAACAAACAAAGGATATGAAAACTAATATTTTACTTATAGATTTATGGTGAGGTGAGTTGGTACTAAGAATTGATATTTTTCAATTTGTGGCAATACAAGTGTGTTATGAGGATTAGATCATAGTAAGTTTGTTAAAAGGTTGTTAAGAGCGATTTGGATTGTCTATGTACTTTTAGTACTTCAATTTTATTTACTTAAAAATTACAATCCAATTACTTATAATAGAAATGAAGTTATTATCCATGTTTTTTTCTCAAGACCTACTTTTGTTTTCATGTTAGGGTTTGTTGTCTAAGGTCCAATGGCATTCACGAGGGGGCATATCGCCCCTCAACTCTCCCAGTAAATTGTCTCTTTCAAGAGTTTGGTGGCTGATCGAAGGAAGAAATCCCTTCGTATTGATCACTCGAGGTTCGTTAAGAGATTGGGTGAGATTCTTGAGATCCCTCTCCCTAGGGGAAGCTCCAGGAAAGTCGCACTATCACTTGCAGAGAAAAGGATTGGTTTGGTAATTCTCGGGGCTATGGCCCTTGCCTCGATTGGTGGAATTATGGATTCATAAGAATTGGAAGCCCCTGATCCAAGGGTAGATCGGAATTTTCTTTGTAGGAAAAGGATTCTTCATCTTCCATTTTTCAGAAAAGGCGGATAAGGACTTGATCTTCAGGAATGGGCCTTATTTTATGGGACCTAGAGGGCTCTATTTGAATTGTTGTCTCATGACTTTGACCTGATGCAAGATGTGCCATCTGCGGTCCATGTTTGCATTCAACTCCCTCATCTCCCTATCCATCGCTGGAACACTGAAGTTCTAAATGCCATTGGAAACACCCTGGGGAAATATATTGATAGAGCATAACCAAAGGATCAATTTTCATGTGCCTGGATTTGTGTTGAGGTAGATTTGGAAGTTGGGCTCCTGAAGACCATCAAGCTAAAACTTGACTCTTGGGAGCATATCCAAGAGCTGGACTATGAGCAACTTCCGTTCAAAGGAAAGATCTGTCATGAATATAGACATTTTTCCAAACATAGTAAGAAAAACTCTCATGCTCCTACAAATATAGAACCACAAGAGAAATTGACGACGGTTAAGAGAGGAAATAATTCAAAACATAAAGCCAAAGCTCCTGGGCCAAAGGAAAACCAGTTTGGAATATTGAAGATGCAAAAATAAAAAGTGGGGCAGAACAGATTTGCAAGTTTGGAGTCAGAAGAAACATGAAAAGATCTTGAACAAGCTCTCCTAGAAGAGCATATGGAGGAGGAACATGTGAGTCAGTCCCACAAAGTTCATGATTTTTCCTCCTCTGAGAAGTCGCTCCATTAAGTGGAAAGGCAGGATGTAGAAAGGAACGAGGAATAATCTCCCCATACTCTAGAGAGATGGAACGCCAAAGTAGGTCAGTTATCAGGATCAACAAGAAAGTCCCCAATGCCATAATCCTTAGGCTCAGATTGCTCAGAATCATAGCAGAAGACACAATCTAGAAAAGGAAGGAAAAAGGATAAGGAAAAGAGGGAAGAAGAGGCGGGAAGGGAAACGAGTTTGGGAAAGTAATCTACCATCGAAAAGCTGATAGAAAAAAAATGCTAGAGGAGGTTGAACATTAGGAAGATCCAGGACCGACCCCAAAGGGAGCTCCTTTCAATCCAAAGGTAAGTAATGAAATTTATCTCCTAGAATTATAGAGGAATCGATTAAAAAAAGGAAGAAGCAGTAAGAGATTTAATTAGGAATGAGAAGCTGGAAATCCTCTTACTCAAGGAGACAAAAATGGAGGAGAGAAAACTGCTCTAGAAAATGAGTAAAATATGGAAGCAAGAACAAGGAATCACAATCATTTCTAGAGGAGAATCTGGAGGAATATAAATTCTTTGGGAAAGATCCACGTTTGAACCAACCCAAGTTCACGTAGAACAACATTGGCTTATTGCTTCTTTTAGGCATCGGTCATCCAATCATTAGGTATTAGTCCTAAACATTTATAGCCTTGTTTTGTTCTTAGAAAAGAAATAATTATGGAAATATCTTCTTGATTAGGATGGCTTCCATCTTTTCCCCAATATTATACTGGGGGGTGATCTCAACTTAACCCTATCCGGTTGGGAAAAAAAGTGGAACCATTGTTCGTGATCCCTATAGAGAATTGGTAGGGGATCTTATTCAAATATGGGGTATGGTGGATATTGTCCCAACAAATAAAAAATTCACTTGGTCTAATAGGAGGGTTGGGTCGGGGCATGTAGCTGTCAAACTAGATAGGTTCCTTGTGTCAAATTATCTTTTGATGTAGGGATTAAAGCTTTTATCTTTGGTTCTCCCCTCTAGTGTTTCAGATCATAATCCAGTCTCTCTCTTAATTGAACTTGAGAAGGACCTAGTACCAATTCCTTTTCGGTTTTCCTCTGCATGGAAGGACCATCCTAACTTTCAGGATGTGGTTCTAAGGGAATGGATTGCATACATCCATGGATTACCTTTCTTTATTTGGGAAGAGAAAATGAGAAGGGTCAAATTGTGATAATCTGCAGGAAGATATCACAGCTGTAACAAACCTCACACAAAACTAACTCAATAAGTGCAGAGAAGAAGAGAAGAATGTGGTCAATAATCACTCATGAACACATAAAATGGAGAATAGCAGTATAATCATACATCAGCTATGAGCTGACACTGTGAATAATGAATACAATACAAATATTGTCAATAGAATTTGAATTAACCAAGGAGGTCATTCGAATCATGCTCAAAGTGTGGCTTGGACAACATTGGAAACATCATCCAATCAGTAGTATCAGTCATAAATGGTCAATATTCAGTCAAATGAGTCTAACTGAGTCTAACAGAGCTATCTAGGCACAAATCAGGGGATTGAGACTCGAATTAGGGTGCATGAGGTTGTCAAAAGGTCAAATGGCACTCCAGAACTAGCTAACTGGGAGATACAGGCAGTTAGGATGATCAATCAGTGGAAGAACTGCTCAATCAATGCTCTAAATGACTGTTAACTCTTGGTAGGTGAGAAAAGGTGCACATGTCATGCAGGTGAGTAAAACAAGGCGCATCAGGTAGGTAGGAGGGATATTGGGGGCTGAAGATAGGCTCTAGGGAGATGAAATTAGGCTCTAGGTGCTGGGGAGACCACCAAAATGATGACTGGATGCATGCAAAATGAATGTAGGCTTGCAAATCTGAAAAATGATGGTGAGAATATTCCAACACCCCCCCTTAAGCTATACTATGAGGTGATAACTGAAAACTGAAAAATAGGGCCGTGGTGACTAAGACCAAAGGTCACCTCATACAACAATCTAAATAATAAATGAGGAAAGAGGGAAAACCCAGTGGGAAGAAATCCCTCCCTCAAAATAGACTGAAGGAGGCAAGTGTCCTTCTTTTCTGAAGAAGGATCGATCAATCTGAAATGGATCAGTAATATGAGAAGGGTGAAACCTTCCATTCTAAAAATCTGATCTGGTTATCCTCTGATCAGTTGGATCACCAACAAGATCACCGACAGATCAGAGAGTAGTGGATTCCCATCTCTGAAGAGGAGGATCATCAGGTTCTTGTGGAACTGGATCTCCCATTCACTCATCTTGATCATCAATTGCTAGACCTTCAGGTTCTTGTCGATCTAGGTCTAGCATTCGCTCTTCATCATCATCACTCTGATAATCTAAATCTGAACTGTCATGTGATGAAGGTCCACTCTCTTGCTCATCAACACTTCCAAATTATGAATCTGAAATCTCATGTGATGTAGCTTTTCTCTCTTTCTCATAATCACTTCCAAACTCTGAATCTGAAATATCATGTGATGGAGCTTTGCTCTCTTTCTCATCATCACTTCCAAACTCTGAATCTGAAATCTCATGTGATGAAGCAAGTGAATCTGGAGGCTTCTTGAACTTGCTCTTTTGACCAAACATGGTGGGAACAAATCCACGAATGTAAATATCATTCTGAAACATGTGATCCAAACTAAATGAGGTAGAATTAGTAGCTCCATGAATGTGCATGTAGTTCTTTGATATCTCCTTTGAACCAACATGGGTGATATTTTTTACCAAATGAACTATGACATGATGATGGTTGATCTTCAACAATATCATTGGTGTATGCAACAATGGTGGCCCACTTTGCAATAGGAGTTGAACCAATGGGAGCTAGATCTTCAGGTTATTGTGGATCTGGATTTGGCTTTCTCACTACTCTCTAAGTCTTCATTTTCTCAACCTTCTTTGTTGGATTTTTTCCATTCAAGCAACCTTCACAAGTGCTTAGGGAAGATCTGAGATTGGGAGGATCTTCAACTAACTTATGAGTTTGCATGCTCTTTAAATGTTTGTAGATGAGATGAGATAACCTACTCTCTTCATTTTTATGAGAGTGAAGAGCAGACTGCTTTGAGAGAGGTAAGAAGTGTGAGAACTCATAGAGGTTTGTCTTATGATTTGCAACACCTTTTGCAATGATTTCACCTGAAACCATGTGTTGTATTTCGAATTCATTTGGAGAGAATATCACTCTCTTGGGCTCTCCAATATGAGTCATTTGGTACACTGAAAGTAGATTTGCTGTGAGAGTCGGAACATAAAGCACATCTGAGAAGTATCCATGGTTAAGCTTGATCCTTCCAATCCCCTCAGAGGAGACTTTAGAATCATTGCCCAACATGATGGAAGGGTCAACTAAGCATTCGAAGTTGGAGAAGAGATATTTGGAGGAAGAGATATGTCTTGATGCTCCTGAATCTATGATGAATGAGGATTCTTTTGATGCACTTGCCATGAGAGGATGGCATCTTTCTTTGTCCTTATATTTAGAGGGTTCAATATTTTGCTTCCTTGCACATGCAGGTACAGGGAGGTTGTTCTTCTCAAGTAACTGAGCCATCAAATCTATATTTTTCCTCATACAAGAACTCTCGGGATGAAATCCTCGATGAAAATTTGTGCACTTGAATCTCTCTTTCTGAGATTGCTTGTTCTTCTTTGAATTCGAAGCCCCATCTGAATGTTATGGAACATCTTTTAGCTTTCTATCATTCGCTCTCTTTTCAAATACTTTTTGCTTTCCCTTTGAATTCGCTCTTTTGGCCTCAGCAGCTGTAAGGGCCAAATCCAACTTTGGTTTTATCATTCCCATGGATATTAACTTCTCCTCCTCTTGTGTGAGATATTGGATGAAGTCACCAAGTGTAGGAAAATTCCATTTTGGAATGGACATCTTAGCTGACTGAAATGTGGAGACAAAAACTGAGAAATTTGGCCCCAATTTTTAGAGAATGGAAAGTATGAGTTGTTTTTCTTCTTTCACTATCTCATATCTCTTCAACTGTGAAATCAAGCTTTTGAACTTGGTTAGGAAAGCATTGATGGATTCGAAGCTTTCAGGACTCAATGAGATGAGTTCATTCTCCAATTTATGACCTTTCAAATCATCTTTCTGTCTAAAGAGGGATTCGAGCTTGTCCCAAACCTCTTTTGAAGATGTTAGATCGATGACATGGAAGTGAAGATCTTCAGAAATTGAGAGAAGAAGTAAGCCTACTGCTTCATCAAGCCTATCCAAGTACTTGGATTTCTCTACTGCACTGAGGGTTCGACCATAGTTCCATTCAATATCCTGGAGAAGCTCTTGGACATCATGAAGATGGTCATCTTGGCATTCCATTCAACATAGTTGGAAGAATTGATTTTTAGATCCATTTGGAGCAGTGGAGGTCGAATTGAAGAGCAATTCGAATGGATGAATAAACTTGCAAAACAAGAAATTTTGTTGATGGAGATTTGCTACAATTTGAATGAACACTGCCTTAGGACACTGAGCACATATGACTAAGTCCTTCACACCTGGCTAGAACTCACTGGATTGCTCTAGTGAATTCAAGGTAACAACACCAGGATTTGTTGTGGAAACTCAGAGGCTTCTGGTGCTTAATGAAAGATAGCTGCTCAATGAACTGCTGCAACTGCTTCAATTCGAATAGTTGTTGTCAGCTCTGATACCATGTTATAATCTGTAGGAATATCTCACAGCTATAACAATCCTCACACAAAACTAACTCAAGAAGTGCTGAGAAGAATGTAGTCAATAATCACTCATGAACACAGAAAATGGAGAATAGCAGTATAATCATACATCAACTGTGAGCTGGCACTATGAATAATGAATACAATACAATAACTATCAATAGAATTTGAATTAACCAAGGAGGTCATTCGAATCATGCTCAAAGTGTGGCTTGGACAACATTGGAGACATCATCCAATCAGTAGTATCAGTCATAAATGGTCAATAGTCAGTCAAATGAGTCTAACTGAGTCTAATAGAACCATCTAGGCGCAAATCAGGGTATGGAGACTCCAAGGAGGGTGCATGAGGCTGTCAGAAGGTCAAGTGGCACTCCAGAACTAGCTAACTGGGAGCTACAGGAAGTTAGGATGAGCAATCAATGGAAGAACTGCTCAATCAATGCTCTAATTGACTATTAACTCCTGGTAGGTGAGAAAGGGCACACATGTCATGCAGGTGAGTAAAACAAGGTGCATCAGGTAGGTAGGAGGGCTACTGGGGGATGAAGATAGGATTTAGGGAGTTGAAATTAGGCTCTAGGTGCTGGGGAGACCACCAAAATGATGACTGGATGCATGCATGATGACTGGATGCATGCAAAAGCATGCAGGCATGTAAATATGAAAAATGATGGTGAGAATATTCCAACACAAATGGCATCTAAAAAATTGGAAAAAATCTTCTTCCCCCCTCGGTTTCAAATAAAAAATCATGTCAAGAATATATGGCTCAACACCAATTGGGAATGGAATATCAAGAAGCCTGTTTGCAGGATATAAGAAGAGAAGAAAAATTACAAAAGTCTCTACACTTAGCACAAAGTAAGGAAGAAGAGTATTGAAGAATTAAGTCCACATGTATTTGGTTGTAAGTTGGGTATAAAAACACAAAATTATATCATATGCAGGCTAAGATACGGGAACACCATAAAATGGTCAAGGAAATTACAAATTCAGAGGGTGAAATATCTCAGATTTTGTGAAGATCAAAGAAGAAGCCTTCAATCACTTTAGCAAGTTGTACATTGCTGAGGAAGAAGAGAACGAGGAGGCCCAAGAAGAAGTAGTAAGAGACATCATGCCCCTCATCTCTCAGGAATATAAGAGTAACCTAACTAGGCCAATCTTAGAGGAAGAAGTCAGAGAAGTTACATGGAAAATGAATCATGATAAGGTTCCAAGCTTGGATGGCTTCTCTGCACACTTTTATAGTTTGTGTTGGAGCATAATAAAAAAAGATCTTCTAAAAATGCTAGAGTATGCTCAAAGGAAGCCTCATGCAGGTGGTGCAATCAATTCGTCCTTCCTGGCACTAATTCCAAAAGAATCTAACCCAACTTCCTTTGCAAGATTCCGACCAATCTCACTTTACAATGTTTCCTACAAAATTTTTGCTAAAATCATCTCGCAAAGGATTAAAAAAATCCTCCTGGCCATCATATCAGAAAATCAAGGTGGATTTGTGCAGAAAAGAAATATTATGGACAATATCATCCTTTTCCAAAAATCCATACACTCCAGTAGGCAGAGGAAGGAAAAAGAAATGATTATCAAGTTGGATATGGCTAATGCTTTTGACAAGTAGATCATGATTTTCTTTTTAAGGTCCTGCAAAAGCTAGGATTTTACAATAAGTATATATCCTGGATAAACACCTGTTTTGGAAAACCATGGACTGATCCTCTGGTAAATGAAAGAGTGACAAAATTCTTCAAAGGTTTGAGGGGTCTTCGGCAAGGGTTCCCCCTCTCCCCCCTCTTATACATCATTATGGCTGATTCATTAAGTAGGTCACTAGAGAAACCTATAGAGACTGGATAAATTCAAGGCATAAAGATATCCAAAAATGTGAAAGAATTAAATCATTCACAGTTTACAGATGACACTTTATTGATAGGAGGAGCCTCCACAGTAGTGGCAAGAATATTTAATCAAATTTTGCATACCTTCTATAAGGCTTCAGGCAACTTGGTAAATAAAAGTAAGATCTTTATTTATGGATGGAACATCTCTCCCTGCTTATTGCTAGTATTAAATAGGTGTTTGGATTCGAGGGATTGGCCCCATGGGACTTCTTCAAATATCTGGGGGTTTCGATTTCATGGAGCAAGCAGCGAAAAAGGAATTGGCAAGACATTATAGAAAAAATATCCAATAAATCAAAACAACGGGGGCTTATTTGGCTCAAACCTATAGGGAGGGTGGTTCTCATTGACCCTAGAGGAAACAAAGTGGAATCATTTTATTGGAGTCTTGGAATGGCCACTAACAATTAGGTGGAACTCTTGGCTCTTTGGAAAGGTACGAACCTGTTAATAAAATAAGGTATCTCATAAGTTCTCATTCTAGGACACCATGTAATACCCCCATTTTGACCCTTGGGATATATTGGATTTTAATGTAAATATTGTATACATGTGATGTATGTTTTCCTAGCGTGGAGATCAAGACCAAGGCCCTGATAGTGGATGCTCGGGTTTAGTTAAAAATAAAAGTATTTGAGCCATGGAACATTGTAAAATGATGTAAATATTAATATTGTAATAAAATACCAAAAATTGGCTATGGAAGCAACTAATTAGAGGGGGCCATGTGTATCCACTAGGGAGTGGTGAGGGGGTTGTGGGGTTGAACCATATGCTGCCAAATGTCATCTTGAGAACCCATTTGACTTTCCTTGCTGACATTTAATTCTGTTGTAAGGAAGTAGTTGAAGAAATTCGTCCATGGCTTCAATGGAGCATGGACAACCCAGAAATTTGTATGGCAGGTATGGGCTCTGTTTCCTTGACCCACAAGTCACTCTACCTCATGGGAATTCGTTCTTCATCATTCCCATTCCATTTTTGATAATCTAAGCATTAGTTTTTCATCCATTACACAGTGCCAACAGTGAGAAAAACTAGAAATCGCAACTCTGAATTAAACCACGTTTTGAAGTGCCAAAAACACCCAGAAATTCGTATGGACAGTGAAATCCAATGGGGGATCCATAGACCTGAACATTGGGGCGAATTTGAGAGTGTTAGATGCACACAAATCCATAGGAAAACACTGATTTTATATCCCGAAAATCCAATTACGGGACATAGTTATTTGGTGATAGAATTGAGAAAATACAAGTGTGAATAATAGAGAAGAAGAGAGAACAGAGATTGGAACTGCTTGATAAACCCAGTGAAGGATAAAATATCAAGGAATAATAGCTTGGACCTTTCTATTCCCACCCTGAATAGCACTGGAGGGAAGGGGCGCCTGAGGGACTGTGCAATAGAGAAGGGGAACTTCCTTGTGTTTGGTGTGGTAGGTATTGTGGGTGCCATGACTGTTTGAGTTTAGTTGAGATGCCTGTAGCTCTGTGGTTGAGGTCACTGGCTTAGCATCCTCCTCTTCTATCTCTTGCATGCTTGATAAACCCAACTGTGAGTTGGCTTAGCATGACTGTTTGTGTGAAACCATGGATGTGAGTGAGTTTGTTTAGTTCCTCCTTAGTGGATACACATCCCAGCTCGGGAGTGGTCTCTCAGCTAAAAGAATATAGGCTGGATAGGGACCTATGGTTGGGTGGAACATTGCTCTCACAGAGCCAATTGTTTAGACAACTTCATCTTAAAGATAAGTATTTCCTCTGGTTAAATTATGATCATTCTGTGTTCTGTTCTGAATGTTTAATTATTCATGTTAATTGAATGGAATGATTATCTTAAGTTAGTTGGCATGAAGCATGTGCATAGCATGAGAAGGGGATTGATTCTCCGCATGTTGTTTCATCATTCTGATTGGGATAAATATGCTGATGAATTCCATTCTGTGTGTGTGTTGATATGTTTTAATTCCACTGTATAGTTTAATTATTCATTTTATTAAATCGTGAATTTAGTCATATGGCTTGGGGAATAATTAGACACTCCCCATGTTGCGGTCATGTTCCCTATGCAGGTCGGGATGACGGGAGGGGACGTGACACACCGGGATCATAATCAAATCTCTCCAATCGAATCATTCCTTGGTGAGTATCCAAATTCAAATTTTGGAAAATATGAAGAAAATTCCCAAGGCTAGTTTCTTTCATATTCGTAGGGCTAATAACAATGAGGCGGACTCTTTGGCCAATACAACCACTCAAGAAAATGAAGGATCCTACATAGATCAAATGGGCATCAAGTGTAATGAAACAATACCATAGCATTGTAAAATTTCCTATCCTAAGGTGGAAGCAAAAGAGAACCGAGGGCAATTTTGGACCCTTTGGACCCGTCCCTCTATCACTCCTATCACCGCCTTTCAATGGAGGAGCCACATGTTGCCTTATGATGAACTTAAAGATGGATTTGATGCCGCATTAACTCGCAATACAGGTGATAATTTCCTCATCATTCCCGCAGGTGGTGGTGTTAAATTTTTTATGTCATGCAAGGTTGGGGTCCGGGTTCAAAATTGGGAAGACTTCCTTACACACATGTTGCATCCTTCAAACCTACGCAAGTACTACTAAAAAATTGGAGAAATTACAAAAATTTGGCACGAGCAATTTAATGTTGAATGGGCATTAATTATATGGAATGGTTCTGGAAAAAATAAGAAGGATGAGATTAGAAAGAGCAGGAACTTGCACTAGCTGTTAATCAGGCCAAGCTTGAGCTTAACGTGGGGGAAGAATACATGCTAGTAGCAAAATTCAACGATTTCTATTTCTCAGGGGTGGACTCTGAAGGTGAAGAAGAAAGACAGTGAAGGCTTCTATTCTGAAGTTGAAATGGACAGAGAGAGCGGAATTGGTGAGGGTTTTGTTGTACTGGACATGTAGTGCATAGCCTGCTGCGAGGTCTGCAGAAGTTGAAAAGAAAGGTTCGCGAAATGGAAAGGGATTTAAGTGGCCAGGAGCATCAAAGGGAGGCATGGGAGGAAGAAGAGGAGCAATTCCGATACAACGAGAAAAGAGCTTTCCATCTTTACTTGGATCTGGTAAACAACCAGTGTGACAAGCAAGAGCATCAAGCTGAGACTATGAAGGTGCAAATAGCAATTCTGTAGCAAAATGTAGAAAATTTAGAGCTGAATCAGAGAGAAAGAAACTCAACAGAGGGGTCTTCTTTCATTCCCCAGAATATCAAAGTAGAAGACTAAGTTCCAAGGGATTTCCATTTCTAATATGAATATGTATTGCTACTTTATAATCTTGTCAAGCAAATTTGTTAGACAGTTTACATCTAGTTTACATATAATATATGACAACAGAAAGTCTTAGTTTTTAGAGTTGCTTAAGTTTTTGAGAAGCATGCACAAAATGGCCACAATAAGTCAAGCCATGGATCTATTTTGGACATTTCTATCTATTGTATCTAAGAGGAACTTTCCTCTCTTTTTAATATAAAAATAACTATCCATTTTGGTCTTAAAAAAAAATGAAGTTACTTATAATAGAAATGAAGTTATAAAAAAAGCATGTTGGAGAAGGAAACATGGTTTATTTAGACATACATTACCTTTCAAATATTAGTTAGGTAACATGAGTTAGTTCAAGGTTAAACAAGGAAACAAACAAAGGATATAAAAAGTAATATTTTACTTATAGATTTATGGCGAGGTCAGTTGGTTCTAAGAATTGATATTTTTCAATTTAGGGCAATGTGAGTATACTATGAGGATTGACTTGAGTCATAGTACATCATATTGAGATATATAGGGTAAGGGGTTGAGGCCTTAAATGATGAAGGTATTCTTTAATAAGGTTATGCAATAAATTTGAATAATATATGTAAATTTTAAAATAAAGTTTTTTTTTAATATTTTTAACTTGGTTTTTAAATAAATTTTATTTTGGAAAATCATATTTTAAAATATATGGAAAAATAAAAATAAATTTGAATAATATATGTAAATTTTAAAATAAAGTATTTTTTAAAATATTTTAAAATTGGTTTTTAAATAAATTTTATTGTGGAAAATCATATTTTAAAATAAATATGAAATCAAATAAATTTTATTCACATTGATGACACTGTGAATGTCAAGCTCCTTCGCTAAGTCCAAATGAGCTAAGTCCAAATGATAGGCATTCTCCTATATTGACTGAAGAATGGTATAAGGTCCATAACATAGAGGATTCATATTATGATTCCTTTGTCCTTGAAAATGTTGCTTATTAAGATACAACCATACACAACCACCAAGTTCAAACTACAAGGGAACCCGATGTCCATCACAACAATATTTATAGCATACTTGAGGGTGAATCCACGAAGGTGGTTCACGATTTTAGGCGCATTGAAGCCAAAAAAATTGTTTTTTCGAACCCTCGATCGAGGTCTTTTCAAGCCCTTGATCGAGGTTTTAAAAGCTCGATCGAGGGTTTTAAAAGACCTCGATCGAGGGTTTTAAAAACCCTCGATCAAGGAATTGGTTAGACCCTTGATCAAGCTATTGCTTGATCGAGGTGTTAAGACAAGGAAAAAAACAAAATTAGGGTCCAGCAGGTCGTCCGACCGACCTTGTTTTTTTGCAGTGTTTGATAGCGACCGGGAGCAGCACGGAGAAAACGCCCTCGAACGAGCCCTTGCAGACACCTCATCACTCACAACGCCACCTCCCACGATGTCTTCTACTCCACCAGGTAGGTGGAATTCAACCTATAGTTTGTTTTAAAAAAAAAAAATTATTTGTTTTCTATAAAATTGTGTGTGTTTGTATAAAATTTTGTGTTTTTTATAAAATGTAAATGTTTTTTGGTTTTTACACACACCTCATCACACACAACGCCACCTCCCACGATGTCTTCTACTCCACCAGGTAGGTGGAATTCAACCTACAGTTTGTTTAAAAAAATAAAAAAAAATTATTTGTTTTCTATAAAATTGTGTGTGTTTGTATAACATTTTTGTGTTTTTTATAAAATGTAAATGTTTTTTGTTTTTTATAAATTTGTGTGGATGTAACCATTGAAACCAAAAACCATTTTTTGCTTGTAGAAAAACCATTTTTGCTTGTAGAAAAACCATTGAAACAAAAAACTATTTGAAAAAAAAAACAAAACAAAAAACCATTTGAAAACTAAAACAAAAAACCTTTCCAAAACAAAAACCAAAATCCAAAAACCATTTGAAATTTGAAATATGTTTAGGGTTTTAAATTTATTTTGTATTTATTTTTTTAAATATTTTTGTTTATATCAACCGGTAGCATTTCATTGCATAAATGCTACCGGTTTTATTTTAAAATGTGTTTTGACAAGCAGAAATGTTACCCTTTTTTTTCAATCCTGTGAGAACTCCAAAAGGATTGAACAAAAAAAATCATATATTACATTTTCCTAGAAGACTCGGAAGTTAAAAACCTGGAAACCTATCATTCAAAAACTTAAATAATGACACTTATACCTAATATCCACTCACCACTATCACCAATTATGACAAATTAGATAAAATTAATATTAATATTAATAGTATAATATTTATACTATAAATTAATATTAATTTTAATATTAATAAATTGTTAATGTTAATGATTACTACAAATATTACAACAAATTAGATAAAATTAAATATTATATAGCAATATTTATATTATAATATTAAATATTATCAAAACATCTTACAATTCAAATCAGAGAAAACTATTTATAAATTCCATTCCATTATATAAAGCATCAAGTTTTTTTTAAGAGTCAAGGTATCATTAATGGCAACAAACAATAATATCAAAGCTACTATTGACGTTACAGCCAGAGTTCTAGATCCATATGACAAAAGGATCCAATACTAAGCCATTGATGATTTGATATTTTTTCCTTGCAGTTGTATCTTCATGGGAGTTCAAGTTATAAGGTCTTTTTAACCATATAAGCCTGTTTCAAAAGGTCAAGTTATAAGGCCTTTAAATCTTTAGAATACACCGTTACACTTTATTTACATTTATTCAATAATCTTTACATTATATAATTTAAATTTTTAAATATAATTTTTTTAAAAAGATTTATATTTTAAAAATTAAATAAAATTATATTTTATAAAGGCCTTTAAATCTTTAGAATACACCGTTACACTTTATTTACATTTGATTCAATAATATTTACATTTATAATTTAAATTTTTAAATATAATTTTTTTTAAAAGATTTATATTTTAAAAATTAAATAAAATTAAATTTTATAAATTTGTTAGATTGTGGTTTTACCACCATAACATCTAATCAAAACAAACTTGCATTATTACATATATAATCTATGCTATATCAATTGTTTCAATACTCATCCTCAATTGTTTCAATACTCATCCATTTTTGGTATTTAAAATACAGAAAGAGAGGAGTTAATGATTATTTATATTGTTAATGATTAGTAGATAAAATTAATATTATATAAAATTAATTTATATCAATATTAATAGTATAATATTGATAAAGTATTAACTAAAAATTAACATAGTAGAAACTAAAAATTGAATTAATTAAAATATTACAATTATTTATGACCACTCATATATAAGAAAAACAATATTACAAATTAACCTAAGAATATATAAATATTTAAACTTTTAATCTAACTATTTAAAGTAATTACACAAGTAATTAGATTTTAAGATGTCACCTCATCTTTACATTTTATCTATTGATACTATTGATTATTTGTTGGATGCTACCTATTTGTATGGGAATATTTGGATGACGTTATTTCTGGCATTTTTGCGTCGACCAAAACATGTAGGCACTAAATTAGGAGATAATAGCATTAGAGCTAGCACCAGAAATAACAACGGATTTAGCGTCGAATTTGCCTAAATAGTTAATTAGTTGAGGTGTTTGAGGTTAAGTGGATAAGGGCTTTGAGGATTATGGTATTTAGGTATTTGGGGTATAGGGATTAAGGGTTAATGGATTAGGAGTTAGGGTTTAAAGGATGAAGGGTCAAGAGCTAAGCGATTTGGTGCTTATGGGTCAGGTAGTTCAATGGTTAATGGATTAGGGATTATGGGTTAGGGTATTAATGTTTAAGTGCTTGGGGAATACATGTTTATGGATTAAGGGATTAGGGTTTAAGTGTTTAAGGTCCGATGGCTTAGGGGCTAGGGGATTTAGGGATTTTGTTTTAAGGGATTAGTGATTAAATAGGGTTGAGGGCTTAAGGGTTTAGGGATTAGCACTTAATGCTTTAAGGGTCAATGGATTATGGGTTGGAGGATTTAGGGGTTTGTCAAAACTCTCTTGAAATTTCATGGAATGTCTTCCAAAACGCCCATCACCAATGTCATCCATTGATGCCGCACGGTGAGCAATGAATGGGGCCAACATTGAAATTTCTTCAAACTATTCTTGTATGCGTTGAAATTTGACATGGTTAGACTAGATACATGCCTTGACGATATGCGAGGGTTTCAAGACTCAAGGATGCCTAATTTCCCCGCATAATCTTTGAGATAATCCATGTTTGCATCAACGTTCATCATGCCGTATCATTATCATCATTCGTCGTTCCCATCTATGGAATGTTTGTCAAAACTCTCTTGAAATTTCATGGAACATCTTCCAACATTCCCATCACCAATGGCATCCACCAATGCTGCACGATGAGTAGTGAATGGGGCCAATGCTGAAATTTATTCAAACTGTTCCTGTATGCATAAAAATTTGACATGGTTAGACTAATTACATGCCTTGACGGTATGTGAGGGTCTCAAGATTGAAGGATATTAACTGGAGTCACATAATATTCGAGATCGTCCACGTTTGCATCAACATTCATCATGTAGTCTCATTGGTATAATTTTCCATAATTCCCATCTATATCTTTGTCGAAACTCTCTTGAAATGTCATGGAACGTCTTCGATCTAGACGCCCATCACCAAAGTCATCCATCGACGCCACATGGTGACTAGAGAATGGGGAGAACACTGAAATTTCTTCAAATTGTGCCTATATGCGTTGAAATTTGACATGGTTAGAGTAGACACATTCCTTGATGGTATGTGGGGATTTGAATACTCAAGGATTCTTGATGTGCTTGCATAATATTTGAGATCATCCATGTTTGCATCAATGTTCATCATGCAGTCTGATTTTCATCATTATTCATTACTATCTATAGAATCTTTGTTGAAAATCTCTTGAAATGTCATGGAATGTCTTCCAACACGCCCATCACCAATGTCATCCACCGACGCTGCATGGTGAGCATTAAATGGGGACAACGTTGAAATTTCTTCAAATTGTTCCTGTATGCGTTGAGATTTGACATGGTTACACTAGAAACATGCCTTGACAGTATGTGATGGTTTCAAGACTCAAGATGGATTCCTGACGTCCCTACATAATATTTGAGATCATCCATGTTTTCATCAACGTTCATCATGTAGTCTCATTGTCATCATTCTTCATTCCCATCTATAGAATATTTGTCGAAACTCTCTTGAAATATCATGGAACGTCTTCCAACACGCCCATCACCAACGTCATCCACTGATGTCGCACGATGATTAGTGAATGGGGCCAACATTGAAATTTCTTCATATTGTTCCTGTATGAGTCAAAATTTGACATGGTTAGACTAGATACATGCCTTGACGGTATGCGAGGGTTTCAAGACTCAAGGATACTTGATGTCCTCGCATAATATTTGAGATTTCCCACATTTGCATCACTGTTAATCATGTAGTCTCATTGTCATACTTTGTCAAATTCCCATCTATGGAATCTTCATTGAAAATCTCTTCAAATGTCATGGAACGTCTTCCAACATGCCCATCACCAATGTCATGAAACTTCATTATGCAATCTCATTTTCATCATTCATCATTCCTATCTACAAAATCTTGGTCGAAACTCTCTTGAAATGTCATGGAATGTATTCCAACATGCCCATCTACAATGTCATCAATCAAACTGACACAGTGACCAGTGAATGGGGCCAACGTTGAAATTTCTTCAAACTGTGCTTGTATGTGTCTAAATTTGACATGGTTATATGAGGCACTGTCCTTGACGGTATGCGAGGGTTTCAAGACTCAAGGATGTCTGACGTCCCCACATAATCTTCAACATTCTCCATGTTTTCATGAACCATCATTATGCGGTCTCATTTTCACAATGAGCTAAATATTTTGAAGCAATGCAAATTAATCATTGTCTAACATGTAAATAACAAAAAAGCGAGGGATTTAGCTAGTTTGCATGCACTTTTGAACTAGTATTAGAAAGAGCTACTTGAGATAGATATAACTTTTTAAGCCAAGTAGTTTTAGTGACTAGAAATAAATTTTGATTTAGAGAAGGAGAATCAAGTTGAGAAAAGAGAGGGAAATCTTGAAGAAACCTCTAGAGATACGGGGAAGAATGCTGAGGGACTATATCTTCGGTCTTATGAAGGCATGCAAAACCAAATTATATACAAAAGAGAAACATTCATGACATATAGAAAAATCCATCAATCCTCATCTATATCCTTAGATTCAACAACACCACAATGACATGTAGAAAACTCATTTGGTCTCCATCTATAACCTTAGATTCAATGTTACTTTGGAAAATGACCTACAATTTCTCTTATGGAAAATCCATAATTAAGTACTCCATATACACAAACCAAGAGATGATGATGAAAATGTTCAATGAAAATTTGAAATTGAACATGAAATTGAAATTTGAAAATTGAAATTGAAATTGAATTTGGAATTAAATTTGAAATTGAATTTGGAATTAAATTTGAAATGGAATTCAAATTTGGAATTGAATTTGAAATTTGAAATCGAAATCGAAATCGAATTTTGAAATTGAATTTGAATTTGAATTGAATTTGAATTTGAAATGTGAAATTTGAAATAGAATTTGAAATTTGAAATCTGAATTTGAATTTGAGATGTGAAATTTGAAATAGAATTTGAATTTGAAATGTCAAATTTGAAATTTGAATTTGAATTTGAAATGTGAAATTTGAATTTGATATTGAAATGTGAAATTTGAAATAGAATTTGAAATTTTAATTGAATTTGAAATTTTAATTTGAATTTGAAATGTGAAATTTGAAATTTGAATTTGAATTTGAATTTGAATTTGAAATGTGAAATTTGAAATAGAATTTCAAATTTGAATTTGAATTTTAAATGTGAAATTTGAAAGAGAATTAGAATTAGAAATTGAAATGTGATGCAGAGAGTTCTCAAGAGAGAACATCATTGCTTCATGCTTCGCGACACACGAGAGGATCTGATGTTGCCCAACAGGGCGGGCATCGGCAACGCTCCCGTTCACTGAGGAGTGAGGCCACGCGGGAGTCAGTTGCCACTGGTGGAAGCAGCAGGAGAGCTAGTGTGTCAGTTCATCTCGACGACATACATGTTGATCCCCAGGTGGGGGATGCGCGGCAAGACATGAGTGCATCAGGTGCATATTTTTTGTTAGATACATTTTCAATAAATTTTTTGTATATAATGCATTGAATTTCAGTTGCAAGTTATAATATATATTTTCAGTAACATTTGTGTTTTGGTTTGGATCGCAGGTGACCCATCAGGGGGATCGTACGACGATGAGGTCGCATGCATCACTCTCGCTTATATCACTACCTAGCGAGAGTGGATGCACTCATGTGTCTGCACATTGAGGGAGGATTCTCCCACATGACGATCTTTATTCATGATGTTATCAGCAGTGGATGACATGTTGAACCTCTACAAGAGGGTGGGACCTCTTAGTGACATTTGGAATTTTTCATGCCAGAGGAGGGGATGTGATGTCATTGGGCCCCACAAATGGGAGGATGTCAAAGTCACCATAAAAGGACATGACATCAAGGGTACTTTGTTCGACATCCCTCCTGACCATTCTCTAGTCAACCGCTTAGACTCAAGGAGTTTAAGTTGGAGGCCACTACACCATATTTATATGATAGATTCGTCGAAGCGTGGGGCATGTTCCCCCACCATGACCAGGTCTCATTGTACTTTGCAAAACATATTTATGCAGAGTTTGTTTTGTATATGCACCCATATTACACCAGCAAAGGGTCTGAGTTCTTTGGGGCTGGTAGGGGACGCTCCTACCAATGTCCTACAGCTCGTAGAGACCCTTCCTTCATGCCACCCCCTCCAAGTTGGTACCGATTCCAGACATGATGGTTATGAGGTTGGCGGACGTGGCACAGTCATCCCAGATTGCTGCAGAGGCTAGACATGGCATTGTAGAGTCCTTGTTCACTGCCATGGGCAGTGCTGTTGTTGTTGTTGTGCATGGAGAGGCATTTAGACCACCCCCTGTACCTGTAGAGCCAAAGATAGAGTGGGTCGATAGTGACCTGCTTAGGAGTTTGGATGGTGAGGCCATACTGGGGTATGTTGAGTCAGCCCGAGATGCATACTTTCGATTGTATAGTATATACGTCACTCCAGGACAAGTATGTTTTTGTACAATTATGTATATATGTTCTTCATGTTACATCATATTATATGTCGTAAATTGAATGGTCAATAATACTTAAGGGAGTCGTATTCTATTTCTCTATGCAGAGGACCACATTCATGGATCAAATATTTGGTAGTGAGCCATCAGTTGGTCCATCCACTCGTCCCAACCCGTGGACGACAGTAGTTGAGGTAAGTTATAATTTATGTTCCAATTTAATTTGTGTTTATTATTTCTGAGTTTAAATCATTTATGTTTTATTTCTTAATTTTCGGGATTTTATGTTGTAGATCTTAACTTCAAATGAATTTCAAATTGTACGGGGAAAAGGAAAGGGAATTGCTCCTGATGATAGACATGATGACCGTGAAGGTCCTAACCAGGCGGGTCTAGACACAGAGGTGAGTTTTAATTTATGTTCCAATTCATCTGGTTTAATCACATTTATTAATTTATTTTTGTACTTTATGTTTCAATTTTTGAATTATAACTTTAGTTTTAATTTTTAATAAATCTAACTTATTACATGTAATGGCATCTTACACAGGCATTGCTACAGGCGGGTGTCGGTGCTGCAATGACTTTCTCATATGATTGGGATACAACTTGAGCATGTGGTCCTGATGAAGGGCCATCTACCCATATTCCTACCCAGATGCCGATATCACCATTGACTCGACGGAGATCGAGGCCTTCTTTCACAGTTTACCGCCTCAGAGCTAGCATCGGTCTACTGGTAACGAAGTCAGTCACAGAGCCAATCAAGGGCCTCGTGGGGGTAGTGGACAATGAGTTGATGATCTATACATTTCCTTGTTTTGGATATTTTCATATTTTGGATGATCTATGTATACATTTTCATGTTTTGGATATGGATTTCTATCATTTATACATGGAATTTTATCATATATGGACTTTGGATATGGACTTTTGGATATTTTGTTACATATTTTGTGTATTTTATCATATTGATGTCTTCATGTGTATTTTGTATCTGATTTGAAATCGATTGTTTTTTTATATTACATCATAGTTATTACAGTTACAAATTTATGTTTTGTCGTTTCAAATGCAAATTTAATGTACAACGTTTACAATATAAAAGTTCAATCTCGATGTGTAGTTACAATTTAGTTCAATTTAAAATGCAAATTTTGACTACATTACAATTGCAAATCCAAAATTTAGAATTGAATACATACATTACAATTTAAAATTGAAATTATAATTCCAATTCAATTACAATATAAAATTTCAAATTTAATGTGTAATTTCATTTCCAATTCAATTACAATTTAAAAGCTCATTTTCAACTACATTACAATTGCATAAATGAAATTAAAATTTAAAATTAAAATACAATTGCATAAATGAAATCAAAATTTAAAATTAGAATACAATTACAATTTACACATTCCAATTCAATTACAATTTAAAATTAAAATTTCAAATTTAATGTGTAATTTCAATTGAAAATTCAATGTGTTGTTGCTCCCCTTAAAGATTTATTTTCAACAATATTATTTCTTAACATAGTTTGAAGTGTTATATGACTTGATAACTTGATCTTTCTATGTGTTAGGTATGCTTATTAGATTAATTATGCATGTTCCTTGACTTGGTGATTGCTACTAAGATATCCTTCATTTTTCTATGTTGACAATTGATCTTATGTCATGCATGAAGTGAAGTAAGGGCATGCACCTTTGAGGAACTTGTGAAGCCCATTTTATTGAGCTTATCTTGCTCTTGGAAATGTGAGACTACAAAATTGTCCAATGTAGGTATATTCCATGTAGCACCAAGTGCCAATATTTTTATTAAATGGAATGAGGAGACACAAAAAAATTTGGTCCTAACTTTGATATGTTCAATAACAAAACTAATTGATTATTGTTGAATGAAACCTTTTTTCAATACATTGGTATTTGATAATATTTTTATATAATTGATAATGAAATACCATGTAATTGATGATGAAATACAATGAATGGATTATAATGTATATAATGTTGCATTTGAAATCAAAATTTAAAATTAGAATACATTGTACAATTTAAAATTTAATTTTTACAATTTTACATTGTATATATGTATTTTAAATTCTCAATTACATTACAATTGTATTTGAAATCAAAATTTAAACTTAGAATGTACATTACAATTTAAAATTGAAATTTTACAATTACACTATATTGTCTAACATTACAATTCAACTATCTAGTAGACCTTTAATATTGTATTTAAAGCATCTAAACAAATATCTATAAAACTATTATGGAGGAAGTTCATGGAGCACTTGACATACAAGTGTATTCACATTGGAGCACCATGACCCAATTTTCACAAAAGCCTCCCATCTAGTATTTTTAATCTTGACATTAAAGCATCTACAAAAATACATTTATAAAACAACCTCCACAAAAATCTCCAAAAAAATATTACACAAGACAACATGACAACTATGTCAATGGTGCAAGTGGCATACATGTAACTCATTCATCTGGCCAATGGGTTATAGGAATGCAAGTCTCCATAATACGATCATGGTTAGCTTCTGTCATTGTCCATCTCTTTGGCTCACCTCTCTTCACCTTGATTTCTGTTAGATGTATCTCAACTGCCACCACCAAATCACTGTTTTGGCATGATATATATTCAGGCATAAAATCTTTGTAAATAATATGAGCACCCTGTTTTTTCACTCTTTCAAAAACGAGTCCCATTAGAACCATGTCTCCAATTTGTTATGTGAAATCTCCATCGTGATAGGGTCACACCAACCTACTTTTTATTTGTGTGCATCGCATCAAATAATATGCCACATTTTCTTGGTTGTGGGGGGGTGCAATGACAACGAATACATCACCTGCAAGATACATTACAAATATTATTCAAATGTCCTATGTGCATTTCTACAACATTTGTATATGTGTAATATATAGTGAATTAATTAACTTAATGAAGTCTCTTGTACCTTCCATAACCATATCAGAAAATTGATCATGATCTAATGAGACCATTGCCTCATCAGTGTGCATCTCTTGCCATGTTGGAATTGAATGTGGGCCCTTTGGATTAAGAGGGACATATTTCCATGGTTTCACATATACATCATTTTCATAGTGATGAAGCCCGCATCCATTTGCATCAATGAAAAAATCGCAAAAACAAGCATACTTCCTCGTTTCAATGGAAAATATGTCACCCATGTATTTACTTCGAACATAATATAATTCCCTCGTACCAAGTATGGTCTCACAATACCATGGCATGGATCTATTCATATCACCAAGGGAAACATCCCAAAAGAACATGCATGGAATTCAATTTGTCATATATAAATTCCTATCGAGTATGTGTTCTTTTGGAAATGATGATATTGAATGTTATTAGCTTATTAATTGAGTTTGGAGTTTATTACCTGCACACCGGCCTTGCTTGTTCGCGACCTTGATGTCCCAAATGGCATGTGCACCAATCAACTACTTCCATGGAGCATTTGAGTCGGGTTGCACCATGACTCATCTGGTACCTTCGAAGTGCTCGTTTCACACATGCACTTGCGCCTTCATGTTCACCCTTTCCATGCCATGTTTCAAAAAAGCTCCAATTGTGTCAGATTCCTGTCTCTTTGTGAAGGCGACTCAACCAATAAAATGAGTGTGTTGATTTGAATTTCCCTGCACACCTATCTGACCAAATCCAGTGTTCACCAAATGATATGCCTCTCTGCCTGAATGAATCATAAATCAACCCAAAGCAGTGTTGAACGAACAATGTGTCATGCTCACGATCATCACTGACATAAAGTACTCCCATATCACTTCACGTGACTGAGGAGTGCTATCCCTACCATCAATGCTTTCCTGAGCATGTCTGTACAATACATGTACGAAGATAGACACCTATTCAGATTGATATTAATCACTTTGTATCTCTCTCTGAGGAGCAAATGTGTAGTTCTCAGCAAAGTGTACCACTGATAAGATTGTGCCCGACTCAAATACCTCATGAGAATGTTTGAATTCTGAAGCTTTCCACCTGGACCTATGGGAGTGCTTTATGTATTTATAAATATGACTTTGAAACTTCTCCATGAAATTTGAAACATGAATCTCAGATTCGAGCAAGTCGATCTTCTTAGATGGAATAGATGAAGAAGATGATGGATTCATGGAGGCGTACTTGTACCTTTTCCACATAATGGTGATATCTGACAATCCATGGTGTGTTAGATCGATAGGAAATTTCCTATGGAACAATGTCAAATCACCGCATTCAGGATAGTTTCTCCCACCTACACACCTCTTATTGAAAAACACGTGTTTAGGATTCTTGTTGCATAGTATCATACAAATAAAATCTCGCACTGTGTGAGGAGCTAGTTCATTGTTCCAGTACCTTCTGCAAAAATCCATAAATGTGTCATAGTATAGTTGAAATTCAACGTGGTACCAACAACAACAAGTGTCGCGAATCGTATTCATCCTAATATACCACGGTTTCAATTTGTTGAACATGCTAAATGATATTTGAACACCAGGATTGGTTTCTTGGAATTCCTTGTAAAGGGAAAATCCCGTCATCTCCATCACATGCTTACAGTGCTCCTGATAAATGCCTCTGGATAAACATTGTTGCAGGACATGCTTTCGATATGGAATAGCACGAGAATGGCTATCCCAAAACTCTTTCACCTTCTCTCTAATGCCTGCTACCATCCTGCCTCGATAGGGTTCCCTACAAATAAGAGCCCAACAAGCAGCTTCATCATTTTCATCTATCCGGACCTTGAATTTAGTATATTTCAACAATGTTCTTTTTGAAACATTGAGAAATGATGCCATTGTTGATACCATTTAGTTCCTTGAGGTGCTTTATGCCACAACAGCCGTTGTAATTTCCCTACGAGTAGCTCAGATATCATTATTTCTTGATTTTCCAAATGAAGATAATGCAGTTCTTACATTTTCTATTGCATTCTCGCATGTATTTTTTGTTTTAACATCTTGAAAACCCAACAACTTTGTGGCATGTTTCAATTTTTTGTGTTTTATCAATCCATGTAGGATTTGATCTTGTGCCATCGTTGAATGTTGTTCAAAATATGACTCAATTATCTTACTGACATGCTCTCGAACTCTCCGACTAGGGATCGCATTCCCAATCTCTTCTCGTGCAAAAACAACTGCACAATTCTCAAGACAATTCCCACCTATTCTAACTCCATTGCAACTCTCAATTATACTATAAATGTGAGAGGAAAAGGTGTCATGTGATGGCTGATCAAGATCATGAGGGGGCATAGGGTCATGTGATTCTTGATCACCATGATGTGATGGCTGGCCATAATCTCTCTCTTTATAATCAAAATTCATGTGAAGAGAATTTCAATCAGAAATTCACTATGCAAGGATCGATTAATTTTAAAGTACCAAATTTAAGTGTTTTGAAATGCATAATTGCTACACGAATTGAAAATAATTTTAAAACAAGAAAATTATTTGTAACTTGAATTCAAAATAACTAAATATGTACACATTTAACTTGAAGTTGTACATTTAGCTTGATAATTGTTCTAAGTAAAGTTTGAAATTGCTAGTAACTTGAAATTTGAAATTGTTAGTAAAGTTTGAAATTGCTTTTAACTTAAAATTTATTGTAACTTGAAATTGCTAGTAATTACTTGAGAATTGTTCTAAGTAAAGTTTGAAATTGCTAGTAGCTTGTACATTTAACTTTAATATTGCAAGTAACTTGAAATTAGTTACATGTAAGTTAACAAATTGAAAATTGGTTACTTGATAGTTGTGCATTGAACTTTAAAATTGCTAGTAACTTGAAATTTTCCAACTAATACATTTAGCTTGAGAATTGTTCTAAGTAAAATTTGAAATTGCCAGTAAATTGAAATTTGAAATCGCTACTAAAGTTTGAATTTGCTTGTAACTTGAAATTGCTAGTAATTGCGTGTGAATTGAATTTTCCAACTAATACATTTAGCTTGAGAATTGTTCTAATTAAAATTTGAAATTGCTAGTAACTTGAAATTTGAAATTGCTACTAAAGTTTGAAATTGCTTGTAACTTGAAATTCCTAGTAATTACTTGAGAATTGTTCTAAGTAAAGTTTGAAATTGCTAGTAAAATTTGAAATTGCTTGCAACTTGAAATTGGTAGTAACTAATACATTTAACTTTAAAATTGCTAGTAACTTGAAATTTGTTACATGTAAATTAACAAATTGAAAATTGCTAGTGACTTGAGAAAAATTTGGTACAAGTATTGAAAATACATTAAAAACAAGAAAATTGAACTTGTAACTTAATTTCAAAATAACTAAATATGTATATGTAACTTGAAATTGTACATTTAGTTTGAGAATTGTTAGTAAAGTTTGAAAATCAAGTCTATATATTTAAATCAAGATAATTATTAATAACTTGATAGTTGTGCATTGAATTTTAAAATTGCTAGTAACTTGAAATTTGATGTGGAAATTGACAAATTGAAAATTGAGTGTGAATTGAATTTTCCAACTAATTATACATAAATATCAATTTAACTTGAAAATTATCCATTTAACTTAAAAATTGTTACAAATTTTGAAAAATAAATAACATATATACCTACTATAGGAAAAAAAAGTTAACTTATCCCTATATTAATGCATAGAAAAAATTGGTACATGAATTGGAAATACATTAAAAATAACATAATTGAATTTTCCAGCTACAACGTAATTATCACAATGTTCATTTAATTGTTGTCATTGAATTTTACATCTATTACATAACTATCAAAATATTGATTCATTTGTTTTCAAATTGAATTTTCCTACTAATACATAACTATCATAATGTTCATTTCAAATATTTAATGAGGGTAAGTTAAAATTAGACATTAATAGTTATTTCAATCAACAAATGTTGAGACTTAGAGCTCACATTGAGGCTATATATATTTATATTTTTTTAACAAATAACAAAACAAGAATTGAAATTACATTTAACTTGAAATTGTAAGTAACATAGAAAATTGCAATTAGTTAAATATGTATATTTAAACTTGAAAATAATGTCCAAGTGTACATTTAATTTGAAAATTGTTCCAATAACATTGAAAATTGTTAGTAACTTAGAAATTTGAAAATATTTAATATGTACACGTTTTAACTTGAAAATAGAATCCAAGTGTACATTTCATTTGAAAATTGTTCCAACAACATTTGTTAGCCACTTGAAAATTATTCATTTAACATGAAAATTGTTGCAAACATTGAAGTATAAATAACAAAGGGATGAAATAAATAAGGATATCATTACAAATAAATAGTAAACAAATTAAATTATGAAATAGTTAAATTTTTTGAAAAATTGTTACTAATTTTGTAGTCTATATATAATAATTTGTTAAAAATATTATAGCAAACAAAATATAATAAGACTAAAATGAAAATGCCCCCGGGGTGTAGACCAGTTGGCAACCGTGCGCTTGTTAAGGTGTACGGGCTGTTAAGAGCGTCACTGGTCAAACCTTGTTGCAGCCTGAGGGTACGCAATGGGGCATGTGTACTCTCCTAGGGGTATAGTGGTAGCGATATTGGATCCCTAGACCCCGTGCCACGTGAGTACCATCCCAACTCCAGTTGCCGATTCCCCTAGATACAAAGAAAAAAGAAAGACTAAAATGAAAAAAAAATAGTTAGCATATAACAAATTATTAGAGAACTTAATAAAAATATGATATTTAAATTATGTAACATATAATTCAAAAATTTACCTTGGTTGTCCTCTATTGGAATTGGAATTTGTTGCACCAAATGTGCATCTTCTTCTTCTCTCAAGCTTGCTCTTTGTTCTCTCATCCTATCTCTATTCCTCTCACATTCTTGATTGTCATTTTGTAGATGAGCATGCTTCCTTTGATGTTTTCTTTTACTCCCCATCAAACTACAATGAAAAAAAAAAAATATTTCATCAAATTGTTATAACGAACAACAATATGTTAGTATGAAATTTTGAAATATGTCTACAAAGATATCTTACATGTCTAATGAACTCTAATTGAACAACATGAAAATCACAAAGCTCTAATTGAACAATTTCAAATTCACATAGCTCTAATTAAATAAACTAGCAATGAGTTAAATTAGTGTTGTTGATCAATTGTCTGGTGATTATATAGAGGTTGGTTGTTATTTTTACGAGGGAATGGTGGTTGGCAACATTAATGGTCCAACTCCTTTCCCAGGTTCTTTTTTATATTTTTTCTACACAGACAAACCCTTGATCGAGCTAAGTTTACAAACCCTCGATCGAGCAAATACCTAGATCAAGGTCTAGTTAAAACCCGCAATCGAGGTCCTATTAAAACCTCGATCGAGGTATTTTAAATACCTCGATCGAGAAAATACCTTGATCGAGGGCCTAAAAAATAGGTTGAGAGCCCTTTTCACTGCAGAAAGACAGTTTTGCCTGCCTTTCAGAGGCTTAAACCATGTCATTAAATGCACATTAATGGGTGGACTTGATACCATTGGATTCCTCAATGAATCCTCTATCCATATACATAAAATATACGAATTTTTATCTTCGTATGTCTTTTGTTTTTAAATTTCTACTAAAACTTGTTCTAAAAAAGCCTGCCGACAACTTCGATTGAGCTCAAAGATAAATCAACAACATTCAAAATACACATCCAAAAAATTAAAAAAAATACACAAGCACTAGATAAGTGCATCCTCTTCAAAAGGGTATTTTTAGTTTTGGAAATTATGTAAGCAAACATAAGATTTGGTGCACACACACACACATGTGTGTGCAAAATCCGACTGAAATATTCATTGGACAGTTTCGAAAAAAATAATAAATATAATTTTTCGAGAAAAAATAAAAGAAAAATATGTAAGCACTAGTGCATTCTATCTAGATCATGTTCACATATTTTATTTTTTAAAATTATTACTTTAACATTAAATTATTGTGCACACACACAAACTACTTGTTAATTGCTCTTCAAATTTTTAAGTCCACGCGTTTCATTAAATAAAAATTCGACATGGTAAATGACATTGGTATATTTAGAAAAAATATCATTGGAAAGCCAACATAATTCTCTACATTTCGTTTTTTACCACATGTCAAAATTCATGTGGCAAATATGAGTTTCAAGGGATTCAATTTAATACATGGGTAAAATTTCTGTTTTTCATCGTCATATTTGGCCAAAAATAGTTACCCATCTTCATAGAATCACCCTAAATAGAGTGTCCTATAGAGCCAAAGTAACTTGGACATGGATTTGACCAATATTTTATATAAAATAGGTGTTTATGTGTTTCCCCTTCTATTGTTGTGTAGAAATTGTAGATGGAAGAGTGATTGGTAGTTCATAAAGGGCCATAGGATGATAACTTTAGGAGGCTTCAAAAGGTGAACAACTAGTGGATGTTTTAACAACCCAATTGTAGCTATGTTGTAGTATATGAAAGTATGATTCGTGTTAGGATAATTAATACTCCATCCTTGTCCTACTTAGCATTATTTTCTTTTTCATAGTAGTTGATGATGTTATTCCCCCCTAGTGGTGTGCAAATGTCATCTAGGACCCATTAGCCACCTAATGCGCTCTACATGCATGATTTTAGGCCTACTATAGTTAGTTCTTGTTGGCCTGATTTTATGACCTAGGCCAACTAAGGAGATTATGCCCACACAAGTTGCTTACTACAGCTCCTGGTGTGTTTGGATTAGCAAAATCTCGCAGGTTGTGGTCCTGCTACCAGCTGAATTTTTATTCTCTTAAGGAGAATATGGTTAGAAAAACTCAGCAAAATATTTCCTATGTTATCCTAAAGTCAAACTAATTCTTAATGTTAATTTCTAATTTTAAGTTAGCTCAGTTTTGCTTTCTTAATGAAAGTCTCTTGTTTGGGTTTTGTTTTAAATTTCTGACTACGAAACTGTTTCAGATATTAAACAAACTAATCTAATTAAAGCCTATCTAACAGCTACTAAAACTAAACTAAGCTACAACTCTGAAATTAAAACTAAACTAATCTCCTATCTCAGCTGAGAGCAAGTTTATTTAATTAAATTAACTACCCGTTGATGATATATATATCTGAAAATGAAATAACTTCAACTCAGCAAGACAACTTAACAGAATTGACATTATAACAAATTTAAATCTAATTAAAGCCTATCTAACAGCTACTAAAACTAAACTAAGCTACAACTCTGAAATTAAAACTAAACTAATCTCCTATCTCAGCTGAGAGCAAGTTTATTTAATTAAATTAACTACCCGTTGATGATATATATATCTGAAAATGAAATAACTTCAACTCAGCAAGACAACTTAACAGAATTGACATTATAACAAATTTCTGATTTTGTAATATTTTATGAAAGAAGAATAATGCAACAGAAATGACTTCACTACAATCATAACTATCAAAAGATAATTAATGTTTCACATTCCAATGTTTGAACGATAATGAAAATTAACTAACTGTTTTAAAATGTTTTGTCAAAATACAAATATTTTAATTCATTAGCTAATGAATTATAATATCACTATCATTTATTTATCAAGCAAACCTCAAATAATAAAAGATATGATATTTAACTTCAAACACAGAAATGGCTAACGAGTGATTAGAGCAAGTCTTTATGGATTATACATAAGTCACAGCAAAGCATGATCATATATATAGATAATTGAAGAAAGACAAATACCAAATATGCATATATATAAGTTTCAAAAGCTATCACAAATGATACCAGTTCTGAAACTGTACTTCAAAGACATCCAAGAGAGAAACAATTTCTTTAGAATATCCACAAGTTGAAACATCAAAATTTAAGTATAAGTTTTCTTCTCCAAACTCCATCATCCCTTTACAATGAGTCTTCATGGTTTATATAACAAAAACTATTAACTCTTTCGAGTTTTCTATGCAACAACTTTTCTAAAAATAATCATTCAGTTCCTAACAACTGTTACATAATAAAGTCAAAAGATCTTTATCATCGTTTCGTCGATTAAGAACTCTTGAAAGTAAGGCACCTAGAAACTATTCTATTACTTTTGTAATGGCCATCTTATCCTTGAATAACAATTCATCCATGTAGAACAACAGGTGCTAAGAAAGACCGCCAGGTTAGACCGGGATGACGGAATGAGAGCTCGCGTTGCCCGGCGAATCTCTGCGGCTAGGGCTTAAACCCTAGCCGCCTCTCTGGTTTACGTTTCGTTTGCAGGGTCGCAGCTGTTCAGGGACGCGGTCGCTCGTCCCCTATGCTTGCAGGGCCAGAAGTTTGCCTGCGTTTTTGTTGCTCGCCGCCTCATTGCTGGTGGTCGCCGCCTCCAGGAAGGCCCCAGACAGGTTTGCAGAGATGGAAAAAGAAACTTTGGAAGCTTTCACAGCATTAGTCCGTTCGGCAGGACCTAAAGCCAAGCCTTCTCTCTCGTCTAAGTTTGTTAAGAAGATGGAGGAGATCCCCTCTCTGGAACTATCTCCAGAAGAGCCATGCAATCTTGCCCTCCTTTTAGCAGAAAAAGCCCTCATCGGAAAGTTCACGGGGTTATGGCCTAGCCCCAAATCGGTGGAGGCTTGGATGGAAGAACGCTGGAAATCGCTGATAGATGGAAACGTTTCTCTATGTGCAGTAGGCAGGGGCTTTTTTGTTTTCAGTTTCTCTAGCAAAGTGGATCGAGATCTAGTTTTCAGATCTGGTCCCTATTTCATGGGGCCGAGGGGGCTGTTCTTAGCCCCCTGGACTCTTGATTTTAATCCCAGAGCTGAGATCACTGCAGCCCCTGTTTGGGTTAGGCTGCCTCATCTCCCCCTGCATCTATGGGGGAAAAGTTCTCTGGAGGACATTGGAAATAAGCTTGGGCGTTTCCTGGACAGTGTGGAGCCGAAAGGGGATCAATTTACCTGTGCTCGTGTTTGTGTTGAGGTTAACCTCGAGAAAGGACTCCCGGAAGCCATTCAGCTCTCCCTGGGGGAATGGCGCCATATCCAAGAGCTGGGCTATGAGCAGATCCCTTTTAAGTGCCTTCGGTGCCATACTTATGGTCACTTCGCAAAATGCTGCCCCAAAGCCTCAGAAGTGGCAGAACCAGCTAAAGGAGATGATTTTCAGCCAGTAACTAACCGGCGAAGGCAGCCAAGGCGAAAGGAATCACTAGCCCAGGTTCCGAAGGTCACTCCTTCAGCGGAGGCAACTCTTGAAAACAAAAACAGCTTTGAAGCACTGCAAGAAGAAGAAGCCCTAGACCCTGAAGCAACAACAGTTATGGAAGACCCTCCGATAGACGAAAGACTTCCGGATCCTGCCCTACCTGGCTCAGTGGATGCGAAGGAAGCCAGGGCTTCAGATCCTGAACCACCTGCCCCTGCAGGTCCGGCTGTTTCAGTCCCCTCTAGCGGCTCTGTGGGAATTATTGAACCTGAAGACAATTCAGTCCCGTCTCCACCCCTTACCAGAGGGCGAAGGACCAACAAGGCACACAGAGAAAAGGAGACGGCTTCCAACATCTCTTTTGGATCTCAGAAAAAGCTGGACCCCTACTTTAAGGGGCAAATTTCATCCCCCTGAGTCTAAATGCTTTGCTTTTGTCTTCTACTTTGCTCACAGTTTGTGAGAATTTACCCTTGTAAGCTCCTTTTGTCAGTATCTCGAATTAGCTCAAGAAACAGATGGGATTTGTCTCCCAAGACTTTCACAAGAAGGTTGGCAGCACTGTTAGAGGTCACCAACCTTCTTCCGATTTGTAACTTTTTGGTTCTGGCTTGCCAGAATGCAGATTAATACAACCTAACCGTTCTTGTCAAAAAAAACAATTCATCCATGTAGAAGATAAACGTCAACTGGATTTCGACACTTATCATCCATATTATTTGAACTCGAAACCACTTCACTATTTGTTGGCAAAATGTTAATGAGGAGAATCAGCATCACAATTGAAAGTCCATTTTGCTACGACACCTGCAAAAACCAATTAACCATGCATGAGTTTTATTAACAATGTAATTAATAACAAAACAAAAATAACAAATTCAATTTAATGATAAGCAATGCCCACTGAATCTATGATTATGTGGGAATGCTAATTACCTGTTTAACCACTTACCAAAATGTATCAACAAAAACGATTTTCAAGTAGCGATTTGGAGCTTGGTAGCTCAACGAGCCTCAGATAGTTTAGCCTTCAACTTGACAATTTCAATCTTGTAACTCTCTTCTCGTTCAAGCATTTTTTTATTAGTGGCCACTAAAGATTTTTTTCGGTCTTAAAATTAGCTTTCTTAGTTTTCACATGCTGCCATCGGCCTAGCCAAGCCAACAATTATGTCCTCAAATTCTGTATCTCATCCTTTAAGATTATAGAATTTAATTCAGACCTGTCAAGCTTCCTTTTCAATTGGGCAATCTGCCGCTTTGATTTTAAGGTTTTTGCAATACTTCTTAATGTTGGATTAGATGACGAACCATCTGTGAATGAAGACTGCTTCCTGCTATCTATATCAATATGTTGACAGGATAAATGATTTTTATCAGATTGACCTGCAGGAGAAGTTATAAGATCATTATCTTCAATTTTTTGTTCTTGTAGGGACATTTCAGTAGAGATATGATCTTCGTCTTCGCTGGAAATTTCAATTAATGGAGACTCTTCATGCCGTTGTAGGGTTATAGGCATCGAAACTGGAATGGAGGTCGTATCCATACTATGAGTGAACCGCCGCGTACCCAGTGACATGGGACCGTTTTCCTTGGAGTTACTTTTTCCACAACATACCTCTACCAACCTTTCAAGCTTTTGTGTAGACACATATTGAGATTTGTTAGCTATACGTAAGCCATCTATAGATTTTGGGGTAACAGGGTTTGGCTGTTTTTCAACTCTAGGACTTTCCAAATTTTCTAACCCTCCATCCACAGTCGCAAATTCATCACATCATTTTATTGATGAGGATGAAATAACATGGGTTCCAACGTTCAAAGGGCCGGGTTGCTCTGTAATGACATCACCAATATTAATGTTTACAGGTGAATTTACCACCTGGTCCCCTATCTTAGACTTATGGGCATCATCAATCTCAGGATTCAAGGGATATTTACGCTTTCTATGAGTCCGGGGATGCAAAGTAGGCCAATATTGGATCAACCCTAGGTCGTTTGCGACCAACAAATCGTCCCAGGATTTTCCTATAAGGGATAATTGGTGTTGAACCAAAATTTTGATCAAACCATGATGGAAAAGGATCCTATCCAGATCATCTATGGTATTCTGCACTGTATGTGCCATTTTGGATAAACTTCGAAGCAAACAAAAAGGGAGATTGAGTTTAAAGCCCTTTAAAGCCAATAATAAGCGCAGATGATAATAATGGATGTGTGAGAGACAGCCGTCGCAAGAGACATATCTGACCAAAACCTCATATGACGTTTGCCACTCTGGCTTTAAATATTTTGCACACACCCCATACGTTAAGTTTGAACCAGCTGGTAAAGGTAGAAGCAGTGAATTACACTTCTCTTTATTGACCTTTTCTCCCTTAAACCAGCGTTCTCCAATTTGGGGAAGCCTCATTGCTTCTGTAATTTTATCTTCATCGATAGTAATATGAAAACCTCCCACTTGGGCTACATCTTCTCTGAGAATTAAAGCGAACTTCCTGGTATTATCATAATGGTGACCACTAAAACTTTTGAAAAACAAACCCCATCCTATTTTATCAAACAGTGCAACAACCCTTGGGTTTGCTTCGACCATTTCCGGCCCCGAGACCTCGAAATGACTCAGGGGAGCCATTTCTTCACTATTACAATTATGGACATGGTTTGGAATCAATTTCGATGTGAAAATCGAAGGGATAGGAACCCAGGTAAAAGACATTATGAAAACCATCAAATCGTTAATCTGCTCACCTGCAATAAAAATTAAAACCCTAGATTTGACCTGAGAGACCATCATTTGGAATTATAGGTACAAATGTATCAAAATTATGATTCCGAACTTGATAAGATCGTGTAGGCTAGATCATCATGAAATGAACTTGATAATCACAAGTGATATGATCCATCTGTAACCAAAACCTGGAAAAATGAGAAATCTCCACATTATGAATAATCGTGATTTTAGGGTTTAATTCTCAAAACCGGTCAACATGAAGAGTGAAATAATAATGATGCCAGGAATGAAGTGACAATTTGATGCTTATTCATAAATGATAGAGATGATTGATCAATCTTGCGAAGGAATTTTAAATGACACGATTTATAGATATGATCAACAAGTGTCCAAAATATTGATTAGTGTACTTAGCCAAGATATGATAGCCAACGAATTCATATGATCTTGTGTAAGCATAACCATCCATCAAATTCTAGGTATAAGCATGAAATCGAATTATCCATCTAAATGTAGCCTTAAGACTTTATTTATTTACAAATAAAATGACATAGTATTTAAATGATAAAGTTTTCTATGTTAAAACATATTCATTAGGGTTAAAATGGAATGTTTAAATTAATTCATCAACCCTAGCCATATAAATTATAACACAAAAACTAATGATGATTGTCAAAAATTCTAAATGAAACTAATAAAATCAAACTGAAACCAGTTTAGAATGCATTTTGAATTATTTTGATTTGATCGAAAGAACTACTTAACAAGCTGTAATTTAAATATCTTGAACAATATAAAATCAAATATTTAATGATAATGAAAATTGATTATATATAAAATTAAAATATTAACAGTTGCTAAAATACTCAATTTTTGAAAATGCTTCCTAAACTTCCAGTATGATCATTAACTCTTCCTTAATTGAGAGTACCTTCAGAATCAAAGATTTTGAAGGCACTCTTTAATAATTTTAATGATTAATTAAATAAGTGAACTGATCAATTTTACTAAGCAAAGAAAAAATAAAATTGAGAGGGTTGTTGCCTGCCAACAGTTCCCTATATTTTAGGATCTAACTCAATGCTCTAGTTCAGTCCACCGGAGTTCTTGAATCTAACTGGGGGTTTTAGCTCCAATCACCACTGATGTGATCTAATGTGCCCTTTTTCACCTACTTTTCATGAAAAACTCATTAATGCGCCCTCCTTGGTCATTTAACTGGCAATAGCTTCAGTTAACTGAGTTTTGGTTGAGTTGAGTTGAGTTTGGGACTTCTAGAGCACTCCAGTGGTGACAATTCCTATGCTAGACTGACGGGGATTCGATTTCTCCTTGGATAGTCGAATTATATGCATTGTATTATATTTGTGAACTATATTGATTAATGGATAATGTTACACATTTATGCTTCCGTCTGAGTTCCAATGCATGATTAATTTTACTGCTCTTTTCACTGCAATTTTCATTGTAATTCACCTTTTCTACTCATTCTTTTACTGTGAGGTATTCTCAGCTCTATGATCTATTGTGACTTAGAATTTCACATGGTATCGGATCTCAAAGAGCATAGGTTGAGTAGCTGCTTTTAGTAGTGCACCAGAAGCCTATGGATTTCCATAAGAAATCATGTGCCATTGCATTGAATTCACTGGAGAAATCCTTTGAGGTCTAGCTAGGTGTGAAGGATCTAGATAAAAGTGCCTATTTTCCTAAAGCAGTTCTCAATAGAAGTTTATCTCCAAAATTGAGAGTTTTTTGTAGGATATTGAAGGTTTTTCAGTGCAGCAGTAGCATCAGTTTCAGTTTGTATTTGCTCCAGGAGTTTCAATGGAGAATTTGAATGATCTCTTATCTCCAAGAATCCCGACACCCTTCAATTATCTTGATTGGAGGGATCATATGCAGATGGTGTTTCGCAACAAGAGTTTGTATAGGGTCACAATGGGAAAGCAGGTTGAACCTCAAGCAGTTGTTGAGAAGTCAAAGTATCTAATCAGATTAGATGAAGTGCTTGGTTTCATGTGTATTCATATTTCCAGAGATTTTCTCTTCCACCTTGATGGATTGAAGACTCCAAGAGAGGTTTGGTTGAAGCTTGAGACCCTCTTCGGCAAGAAACATGAGCTGAGTGGCCATATTATGGATAATGAGTTAATTTCTCTTCAACCTAGTAGTTTCGAAACCATACAACAATTCTTGTATAAATCCAAATCATTGGTCATGCAATGCAAACGATGTGGCATTGAGAAGAAGGACGAGCAGATGGTGCTATCCATTCTAAGAAATATTGGTCCAGAGTTTTGAATTTTTGTTTCTACCTTCAATTCAAGGAGATTTATTAGAATTTAGATTGCACAACAATCACAACACTAGGTTCTGATACATGTGACAATCCAACCTAGATCTAGATAACAAACATAATGTCACTTAGAATTATTTACACAAAGAGATAGGAAGAATATAGAAGAAATATTGAACAAAACACCAGAGGAAAATCACTCCAGTGGGAAGAATTACACTATGATATTATTCATCAACATGATTAAAATATATAGATTCTCTCAAGTGGAAAAATTGATAGGCTTAGTGGCAAGTTGAGTAGCTCACAAGAATGAGGCTTAGACTAGACCAATTCACCCATCAACGACATGAGGCTAAGTGTAACTCATAGATTGGGACATAATGAGGTTCAATGAACATATATGGACCATTAGGAGGTTAGGCTAGTCAAAATAGTGTGAAAGGTACCATTATGAGGGAACATGGGTGAGTAGTTGGCTAAGTAGTGTCCATTAATGCAAAGTTGACCAGATATTTAAGAGGGCACACTCCATCTCCTTAAAAAAGGGAAATGCAATAACTTCCACATAAATGCAAGGTAGTGGGGGCGCATTGAATCCAAAAAACAAGGAAATGAATGGATAAGTGGACAAACAAGACTCCATGGATATATCACTAGTATAAGTGGTCAAATGTGGACAAACTATGGTCCAAGACACTAGACTAAGAACTAGAAGGACAAATAACACAAGGTAGAATAACATGAAGGTCCATGGCATGTATATGATGGGAATATTGTTCTAACACCCCCCTTTAATCCAAAATGGTATTGAGCATGATAAATAGGGCCCAAGGAACAAAGGATTATGGTCACCCTTTACATTATTAATCCATGTGAAATGAGGAAAGAGGCAAAAACACATGGGGAAAATCCTCCCTAAAAAATGGACATGAAAGAGATACCAAAATGTATGCTCTACAGAACTACAAGGATGGAAATATATCTAGAGGAATCTTCTTCTTAGGAAGAAGTGGAATGTGTTCAACTAGATCATGTACATATACAACTGCATGATGGAAACTGAATCCATGTAGAATAATTGAAACATACTGATACTAGAGAGAATGCATGTGCTCTTCAGACTTGAACTTCAAACCAACCAAGGTGCCAGGTCCAAAAGAGACTTAAGGTGCTTGAGAATAAGTGAACCCAAGCGAATCATAGGGCTCCTGAAGCATCAACATTGAACCAAGAGAGTTTTAATCATCTCCAAGAAAGAGGAACAAGATTCCCAAGTGTGCCAATGTGATGGATAAGGATTCTCCATCTTTTGTGCAACTCTGAAAATCGGTGCTAGCAATCATATAGGAATACATAATAAGAATGGATCCAATGAGGTCGAATGCTACAACTCCAAGCTTTGATCCTTCTTCCATAACATCCAAGGGATTACTCCTTCACACATTAGCATAATCAACAAAAGAATCATGGAATAATAATGATGAGAGATGGAAGGACTTCTCTTCAACAGTATTGATGGCAACAACTCAGATATTATCTTCATGAAAAACAACTTCATAGAAAATAGAGGAAGACACAAAGGAAGAAAGTTGAATTGGATCATTTGTTGAGTCTTTTGCCATTTCTTCATGTACCTGCAAACAACACTCTTTGAAATTCCTTATGGAATTTTTTTTGCATCAGACTAGCTCTAATACCATATTAGAATTTAGATTGCACAACAGTCACAACACTAGGTTTTGATACATGTGAAAATACAACCTATATCTAGATAGCAAACACAATCTCACTTCGAATTATTTACACACAGAGATAGAAAGAATAGAAAATAAATATTGAATAGAACACTAGAGGAAAATCACTCCAGTTGGAAGAATTCCACTCTGACATTATTCATCAACATGAGTACAATATATAGATGCTCTCAAGAGGAAAAATCGAGAGGCTTAGTGTCAAGTTGAGGAGCTCACAATAATGAGGCTTAGATTGGACCAATTCACCCATCAATGACATGAGGCCAATTGTAACTCATAGATTGGGCCATAATGAGGTTCAATGAACATAGATGGACCATGATGAGGTTAGAATAGTCAAAATAGTGTGAAAGGTAGCATTATGAGGGCACACGGGTGAGTAGTTGGCTAAGTAGTGGCCATTAATGCACAAGTTGACCAAATATTTAAGAGGGCACACTCCATCTCCTTAAAACATGGAAATGCAATAACTCCTGCATAAATGCAAGGTAATGGAGTGCATTGACTCCCAAAAACAAGGAAATAAGTGGATAAGTGGAAAAAAAATACTTTATGGATATATCACTAGTCTAAGTGGTTAAATGTGGATAAACTATGGTCCAAGACACTAGACTAGGCACTAGAAGTCCAAATAACACAAGGTAGAACACCATGAAGGTCCATGGCATGTATATGATCGGAATATTGTTCTAACAAGATTTTCAATCCTCAATTGGAAAATTCCCTCCTTAGATGCATTCACTGAATCTCTCATCCAAGAACAAGACAAACTGATTCAGATGGGCACCTTGCAAGCCTCCAAAAATCAAGTTCTTATGGCCGGAGACTCAAAAAGTGTGAATGCTAAAGGGAAGCAGAAAGGAAGGGACAAGAAGCAAGTTGAATCCAAACCATATGAGAAGCCTAATCTATCAAAAGGATCCTCCATCTCCAAGAAGGATAAGAAAATGGGTTTGAGAAGACCAAGTGTTCCTATTGCAAGAAAGGAAACCACCTAGAGATATATTGCATGAATAAGAAGATAGATCAAATGACCAAACGTCTTGAACAACACAACATTTCCCTCCCAGAAGGTGCAATGGAGACTAATTCTGGAAGTGAGACAGATGATCCTGAGAGGTGCCATGCACTGAAGATTGGATTCTCACAATCACGAGGCTTCCTCATATATTTCGAAGCCTCCAACCACATGGTTGTGTGAAATTATATGTCACAACAGATCTATAAAGCTGAGTATACCTCACAAAGAAAGAATGAGTAGAAAATTTGAATAAGAGTGAACACTCCAGTAAAAAAGAGCAAAAGAATAATAATGCAGCAGAACTCAGATAGGAGCAGAATAATGTCACATGTTTCAATTATCATTATAATAAACAATGATGTTACAATGGAGAGAATTCGAATCATGGAGGGGAATTCGAACCTCAGTTGGTCTAACATAGGGATTATCATCATTGGAGTGCTATGGAAGACTCAAAGTCAACTGAAATGAACCTAAACTCAGCTAACTGAAGTCACAATCAGTTTACTGACTAAGAAGGGCACAATAGTGAGTCTGTCATGCATGCCAGCCAGAAAAGGGCGCATGAGGCCACAATCAGTGGCATCCGAAGCTCTAACCCACCACAAGAGTCAGATAACTCAGGTGGACTGCACTGGAACACTCAATAGGTTCCTATAAAATAGGGAACTAATTGAAGTGGTCCTAAAATGATGCATGCAGGGCTTAGAAGGTGGTAGATGGATCTCGGATGACATCTGCACACCACTAGGGGGAAAATGACATCATCAACAACTAGGAAAAATAAATAATTCTAGGTAGGACAAGGATGGAGTATTGAAATATACTAAAACCCCCCTTAATACATACTTTGAATCCTAGTCCCTAGTTACTAATACCAAAGTTCACCCATACAATCAAATAAATGATAAAAAATAAAGAACTGTCCATGAACCAAGGAAATGGGGAAAAATCTCATGGGAAAAATACCCCCCCTAAAAAAGAACAGCAGTAGGGAACTCAAAGAACCTTCATGCTAAGAAGAGAAGGAAAAAAATTTCCTTAGTGAAATCCTTTGAAAAAATATTGGAAAGCTTCTCCTCTGTAGGATAGCAATGCAGGTGCTAGATCTACATCTGCTCCTCTGATGTGCATCCCACTGTGTAGAAGTTGTATTTTCCAAAACAAGTCTTTCAGGAACCCTTCTTGCTACTGGAGCAAATGGATCATTGTGGTCCAAATCATGAACCTTTGAGTACCTTTTGTTAGACAACCGATATTGTTTCCTGGTTGTAGATCCCCTATGGCAAGTCTCTCCAAGAGATTCTGGATCAAAACCGACCATCATGCAGCACCTCTTTGAGAGAAGTGGACCTACATGACATAGTGCAAGTTTTGCATGATACTGAGATCTGGTGGTTCTATGGTCAGATAGATCCCCAACTATGTTCCTAGCAACTACAAGGAATTTGTGAGACTAGATTGGCCTTGGCCATGGATTGGGAGCATGTGTTGGATCTGGATCTGAATTTTTATCTCCTTGAACTTTATTCTCAACATCAAGATCTTGATCCTCATCTTCATTATAAGAGGTATCACTCTGATCTTCATATGATTCCTATGGGGTAGGAAGAGAGTATGGAAACAAATGTGAGAATTCATATTCCTTGGAGGGATGGTTTGAAAACCCTTTCACTATAATCTTCCTTGTGGATATCTTTGCAATCTCAACTGTTTCAGGACCAAATACCACTTTCTTTGGTGAACCTGTGTGATTCATCTGATATACAGACAACAAATTTGCCGACAAAGAAGGAAAAAATAGAACATTCTTGAACTTGTCATGCTCCATATGTATTGTTCCCTTCCCTTCAACAAAGATCTGATAGTTGTCTCCCATGTGAATAATCAGACAATCTTTGAGATCTAGAGAAGAAAATGATTCTCTGGAGGAAACCATGTGGTTGGAGGCTCCTGAATCTATGAGTAGGGCTTGTGATTTTGAAAATACAGCCTTCAGTGCATGGCAACTCTCATGACCATCAGACTCACTTCCAGAATCAGTCTCTCTTGCACCTTTTGCGAGGGCAATGTTGTGTTGTTCAGGAAGCTTGGTCATCGGATCTATCTTCTTCTGTATGCAATATCTCTCTGGGTGGTTTCCTTTCTTTCAATAGGAACACTTGGATTTCTCAAACCCCTTCTATTTTTCCTTCTTATAGCTAGAGGTTCCTTCTGATGGAATTGACTTGGAATTCTGCTTGGGTTCAAATTGCCTCTTATCCTTGCCTTTCTGCTTCCCCTTCCCATTCACACTTTTTTCTTCTCCAGCCATAAGATCTTGATCTTTGGAGGCCTTCAAGGAACCCATTTGTATCAACTTATCTTGTTCTTGGATGAGAGATTCGGTGAAAACATCTAAGGAGGGCATCTTCCAACCAGGGATTGAAATTCTCCCATAATGGAAGGTAGAGACAAAGATAGAGAACTCAGGACCTAGCTTGCTAAGAATGGATAGCACCAGATGCTCATCCTTCTTCTCAATGCCACACTTCTTGCATTGCATAACTAGAGATTTGAATTTTGAAAAGAACTACTGAATGGTCTAAAAAATGCTCGGTTGTAGAATCAAATAACTTTCCAGAATATGGCCTCTTAGCTCATATTGTTTGCCAAAGAGGGTCTCTAACTTCAACCATAAATATTTTGGAGTCTTCAATCCTTTGATGTGGAAGAGTATATCTCTGGAAATATGAATACATATGAAACCAAACTCTTTATCAAATCTATTCATATACTTGGTTTTCTCCATAGTTGAATGTGGTTCGGGATCATTTCCCATTGTCACCTTGTACAATGACTTGTTGCGCAATACCATCTGCATATCATTCCTCCAATCAAGATAATTGAAGGGTGTCAGGATCCTGGGAGAGAGAGACGAGAGTTTGAATTTTCCATTACAACTGCTGGAGCGAATACAAGGTGAAACTGCTGCTACTACAGAAAAACTGTTGCAACTGTAGAAAACTGCTGCAACTGCAAAAAACTACTTCAACTGCAGAAAATTGCTACAACTGTATAAAACTGTTGTAACTGATGCATATGTTAATGCACTAAAAAAACATTGAATAAGCTGCAAAAAATTATCAATAAGGAGGTATAATACTACTGATCACTTCTTTAGGACAATAGGAACTTTTATCCGAATCTTTTACACCTGGCTAGACCTCATTGGCTTTCTCCAATGAATTCAATGCAATGGCACCAGGATTTGTTATGGAAATCCAGAGGCTTCTGGTGCACTACCGAAAGCAGTTGCTCAATCTATTCTCTAAATGGATATGATACCATGTGAAATTATATGTCACGGCATATCTAAACAGCCGAGGATACCTCCCAAAGAAAGAATGAGCAGAAAATTTGAATAAGAGTGAAAACTGCAGAAAAAAGGAGCAAAAGAATAATAATGCAGCAGAACTCAGATAGGAGCAGAATAATGTCACATGTTCCAATTATCAGTATAATAAACAATGATGTTACAATGGAGAGAATTCAAATCATGTAGGATAATTTGAACCTCAGTTGGTCTAGCTCAGGGATTATCACCACTTGAGTGCTTCGGAAGACTCAAAGTCAACTGAATTGAACCTAAACTCAGCTAACTGAAGTCACAATCAATTAATTGAATAAGGAGGGTGCAATAGTTAGTCTTTCATGCATGCCAGTCAGAAAAGGGTGCATGAAGCCACAATCATTGGCATCCGGAGCTCTAACCGTCCACAAGAGTCAGATAACTCAGGTGGACTGCACTAGAACACTCAGTAGGTTCCTCTAAAATAGGGAACTGACTGAAGTGGTCCTAAAATGATGCATGCAGGTCTTAGAAGGTGGTAGATGGATCCTGGATGACATATGCACACCACTAGGGGGAAAATGATATCATAAACAACTAGGAAAAATAAATAATGCTAGGTAGGACAAGGATGGAGTATTGAAATATCCTAACAGGTTGCCTCCAGAGAATATTTTTCTTCTCTAGATATTACCAATGGTCCTATTATTCACATGGGAGATGATTCTCATATCTCTGCTGAAGGGAAGGCACAATACAATTGGATCATGGAAAGTTCAATAATGTTTTGTATGTGCCTTCTTTGACAACAAACTTGTTATCTGTTTATCAGATGACACACACAGGTTCACCGAAGAAAGTTATTTTTGGACCTGACACAGTTGAGATTGTAGAGATATCATCTGGGAAGATAATAGCAAAAGTGGTTTCAAACCATGCCTCCAAGGAATATGAATTCTCTCACTTTTTTCCATACTCTCTGCCTACTCCATTTGCATCTAATGAAGATCAGAATGATGTCTCTTCTAATGATCCAGTTTTAGATTCTGAAGATGAGGACCAATATCTTGACGTTGAGTATAAAGTTCAAGAAGATGCAAATCCAGATCCAACCACTACTCCCAATCCATGGCCAAGGCCAATATGGGCTCACAAATTCCTTAAAGCTGTTGGGAACATAGATGGGGATCCATCTGACCATAGAAGAACTAAATCTTAGTATCGAGATGCAAACCTTGCACTATGTCATACATAACCACTTCTCTCAAAGAGGTTCTACATGATGGTGGGGTTTGATCCACAATCCTTCAAATATACTTACCATTATGGATCTATAACCAAGTACAAATATCGCTTGGTTAACAAAGGATACTCAAAGGTTCATTGTTTGGACTACAATGAGTCATTCACCCCAGTAGAAAGAAAGGATTCTGAAATACTTGTTTTGGAAAATGTAGTTGTTATCACTCCAGGAGTCCTTCTAGGCTGTAGGTCAAATGAGCCTGGTAACTTGCCAATTTTATTAATGATTTGTAAAATGGATCAAGTTGGATTACTTAATTGAAACTCACTCACTCAAAACATGCACAGACATACTCAAATAGATAAGGCTTTTAACCACGTTGTTCAGAGAGTTTAGAAAAGGTAGATGTATGTAGAAATATTATTATGCTAGCAGACTCATATAAAAATCATATATGAATGGCTAATCACAATAGGTAAATGATACTTGATATTCAATTTATCAATACAAAGATAGGATGACAACTATTAGGCATTAGACAAATAGAACAAACATGAAATAAACATTTCACTGCAAGTACAGAAAGGTAGAAAAGGAATATGAACGTAAATGGAAAAAGAAGCTTATATAACCAAGATGCAATGAGAACTCTAATAGTAATATTATAATAAAGTCTTCAAAGTCGAACCCTCTGTTCTACATAAGTCACAGGATTTATAGCCTTTACAAAACAGTTCAAGATCCTGAAAAATTGGATCGAATTTGCTAAATATAGGTAATCAAAACAATTTCATGAAAAATAGGAATGGATCCTATTTTAAGGGGGCATTCCCCATCTTTATAGTCTTCACTTCTTTGACAATTGTAACAAGCCTTCAACAGTTGATGAATGAGGTCGAAAATGCCACCTAGGCGCAACAGGTAATCTTTTACCCAAAAGTAGATGAGAAGCTTCTCCTTACTAGCGCCTTTTAAAATTGGAACAGATCTTTGATTATGATTCCTTTAACATTTACCTAGCATTAGAAAGCATCCTCGAAGTGTTTGAAACAACAAAAGTCAGAATTTGTGCAAAACAACAGGTTTTTGCATTATTCTGTAGTTTCGGTAGCTATAAAGGCTGGGTTTTAATTTTGTTAGCTACCAAAAGCTCTGCTTTCGGTGGCTAATGAACAATTCAGCATGTTCGCCTAAGCCACCGAAAAACTCTGTTTGATCTAGCCTGCAAAAATTTTGACAAAAATGTGTTTTCTGACTTCTGCTATTCATCTTCTTACTGTTTGGATTTTTCTTCATTCAGGACCAAAACCGGAGTGTCAACAAAACTGATGGCCGCTGCTACTAGGGTGTCAAGGTCTGAGTGTGCCTTACGCTAGGGTTTTGGAGTCTTTTTCTTATTTCTTAGAAGCTCAACCTTCCTACTCAATCTGATATTATCTCTTATCAGTCTTATATTTCTTCCTTTCAACTTGCTATGCTTTTTTGTTAGCCCTTGGAAGGAGACATACAATTCAGTATTTCTTTCAGTCAACCTTTCATTCTTTTCCTTGATCACCTTTTGAAGTATTGCGAGCTCAATACCTATCTTAGAAGTTGATTTATCTTCTGAGATGAGGACTTCTTTGATTGGCTGGTTGATGCTTCAGCAATTTGTTGATCTGGCTCTTCCTCAGGTGCAGGTGAAGGCAAATTTTCACATCCTACTTCAGCTTCTTGCTGCTCATCATCTTCGGAATCTGTGTATGGCAGGTTGAGGATGTTCTTGCTTTTTGAAGCAGTTCCTTCTTTCTCTATCTTTTTACTAAACTCTAACTTCTTTTTATCCTTCTGACCTTTGAGAGCTGAGGAAAAGTGATCAACTGCAATTGGAGAAATGGCTCTCCTCTTCCTTTTTCCACTTCTAGGAGTGGAAGACTTCTTTTCATCCTCTTGTTGTAACTCCATTTCAAATTTATTCCAAAAAAGGAAGAATGCCCAGTTCATGTTTCTTCTTTGCAACAACTCAAAAATTGATGAGCTTGATCAAGCCATGGTGATATAGTCTACCTGCGATTTTGGTTGGCTTGGATCTGACTTGATGAGCCATCTTAGTCAAGCTTTTGTAGAGATAAAAAGGGAGATTCAAGGGGTTCCTGCCAGTGAAATGATTCATTAATTTAAAATGATAAATCAACACCCTATTGTATCTACCCTCACATGTTATGTAGACAAGAATTGACTTCAACAGATGCTACCATTTCTCCTCAAGATAGGACATAGGAATATCCTTCTTCCATACAAGATTTCTATGCTCTCGTTTTAGATAGGATATGAATTCAAAATCTTTTGTAACAGTAGTCCTGAACCAATTTTCTCCAGTCGTTGGAAGCTGTGTCACCTTGGCTATGAGGGCTTCATCTACCTGGAATTCCTCCTTACCAATTATTGCCCTTCTGCCATCAAATGTGAGAGAAAACGTTTCAGCTATTTGCTGATGAGATCCTTGAAGTTTTTCACAAAACTTATAACAGCCTGCATCTTTAAAGAGTTGACATACCTCGGGGTGTGATTCCAGGTAACAGATGTCATCTAACTCTTTCCCGAGGACCACTCCTCCACTTTTCTTCATCTGTAAGTTGTTTCTTCACACCTGCTATTAAAAATTTGAGCTTGAGAGAATGACGCAAATTCAGGGAAAAGGTAAGTTCGAAGATGTGGTAAGAGTGAAGGAGGAAGGATGTCGCGGTGTAAAGAACCTGACTTCGAGGGATGTGAATTGAAAAGCTAATCATGAGGGTTTAATGACTTGATAATTTTGCATGATTACACTGGATGTACAGCTTTTCGAAATTCGGTAGACGAGAGAGATATAGGGTTCAATCGGCTAGGGTGAGATCATGATTGCAGCAAGCTTTACCTTGGAGAGATCGTGTCTTTGCTGGCAGTGACCCTTTTCGGCGGTTAAGGAATGATGGATCCCTTTTAAACTTCATGACTAGGCCCTTGATTAGACATCTCCACCTTTTGAAACCGACTTAATTTCGGTAGCTGATGATTTCACCTTTGACCATGTAAGCTGCCGGAAAAAGTGTTTACAAATGCCTCTGCTTTCGGTAGCTGTGGACAATTTTTCCTTTGAACTGTAAACTGCCAAAAACTTGCTTTTTGGTGGCTAATGAACAACTGTCGTATTCGCCTAAGCCACCGAAAACTGTTCCACGATACATGACACATGCCTTTCCTTTCGGTAGCTTGAAGAGTTTTGTCTTCCATACTGTAAGCTGTCGAAAGCCGAGTTTTCGGTAGCTAATGAACCATCGCCAGGTCTTCCTAAGCTACCGAAACTTGAGAATTCTCTTTTGAAGAAAAACTGATATTCCATGTTGTTTCAAACTTTATTCCATAAAGATGAAAAATTGAAAGACTTCCTATCACCTAGAAAAATCAACTTGTCTATGTTTATTTGAGGAGATAACATCTGGCTCCTACTCGGGGATGGAATCCTCCCTGTGAGGTTCCAAGAACCATATAGATCAAATGCCTTTCCTGTAAAACAAAAAGCTATCTTCTAGTGTTCCATTGGGCATTGAGCTATTTTGCAAAAACTGAAAACAAAAATGACATTTACAATGACAAGGCTTTGAAGCCTTAGATGAAATAGAGTTTCAGAAATCACCCATTGATTGGGACACCAAACATTTCTTCACCTTCCAGAATTTGCAGTTTGAAAGTGTTGTTTTGCTGCACTTGAGTTATCACAAAAGGACCTGTCCATAGAGAATCAAATTTACCATGTTTTCCCTTGTCTTGTCTGGGGGCATCCCATTTCAGAACCTAGTCTCCAACCTGAAAACTCTCCACCTTTGCCTTCTTGTCAAATGTATTTTTGATCCTCTGCTGGTGAGATTTTGACTTTTCCACTAGTTGTTCTCTAGTCTGCTGCAATTCAATCAAGTCGAGCATTCTTCTCACCATGTCGTTTGGTTCATTCTGTTCTTCTTGCAAAAACTTAGCTACTGGCAAGACTAGCTGAATTGGGAAAATGACATCAGTACCATAAACCAATTTAAAAGGAGAAGTCCCTATGGATTTTTTATTGGTCACTCTGTCAGCCCAAAGAGCAAACTTTAGTTTAGAATCCCAACTCTTTTGATTTTCTTCCAATAGCTTTCTGATGATTCTGACTAGACTCTTATTGGATGACTGAGCGAGGCCATTGCCTTGAGGGTAGTAGGGAGTAGAGTGTACCAATTGAATGCCCATTGAATCACACATATCAACTAATTCCTTATCTTTAAAAGCTAGTGCATTATCAGTTACCAGTCTTTTTGGGAAACCAAATCTTATAAAGATGTTTTCATGGAGAAACTTCATGATGACTTGATGATTGGATTTCCTTGTGGGAATTGCCTCTATCCACTTGGTAAAATAATCAATGGTGACTAGGATCCACCTATGTTTCCCACTAGATGAAGGATTAATCTCACGTATAAAATCTAGGCCCCATTGCTGGAAGGGACCATTGACTATAATAGGTTTTAGGGGCAAGGATTTAAGCTGCTATTTTCCTGCGAATCTTTGGCACTTATCACAAGTCTTAAAAAAGGTGTATACATCAGAGTAAAGAGCAGGCCAATAGTATCCAACCCTTAAAATCTCATGGACTGTAGTTTTCCAGTAATGATGGCCTCCACATACGCTTGAATGAAAATTATGCATGACTTGAACTGACTCTTCTTGATATAGACATCTTAGCAAAACACGGGAAGGATCGTTCCAATACAGCAGATTGTTACTTATGCAAAATTTAATAGATTTAAGCTTAAGAGCTCGTGCTTGAGTTGTGCTAAGTTCAGGAGGAACTTATAAATTTTGCAAAAAATGAATAATACCTGAATACCATTTGCATGAAAACAAATTCTCAGCCACCTGCTGAATACCATTTGCATGAAAACAAATTCTCAGCCACCTGCTGAATATCATGTTGCTCTTCTGTTGCTACTCCTGTTTGCAAATTTTCTGAACTCATCCCGATGAAATTCATGTCAAGTAGTTTACAATTTTCTTCAGCCATAAGCTTAGCCAAGCCTTGGCCCTTTACTATCTTGGTGGGTTTGACTTCTACATCAAATTCAATCAGCTTAGCAATCCATTTGGCTCTCTTGCCATCAATGTCAGGATGAGTTAAAACATCTTTCATCGAATTTGAAGGGACATAAGCAATGACCTTTGTATGTAGGATATAAATTCTGAATGTATTCAATGACTTGATCAAAGGATAAGCCCATTTTTCTATAGGATCATATTTTAGTTCAGCATCCCTCAATGTTTTACTGAAGAAGGCAATTGGGTGATCAAGACCTTCATCATATTTCTGCAACAAGACTATTTCCACTGTATCATAAGAAGCAAAAGAGAAAATATAGAAGCTTTTGGTGAGATCTGGACTAATTAAAGTAGGTGCTTCCATGATAGCTTGCTTGATAGCTTCAAAAGAGTTTCTTGCATTGTCTGTCCATTTAATTTCAGATTCCTTCCTCAGCATGGAAGTTATGTGTTTCACTAACTCAGAAAAATTTGGAATAAATCTCTTGACAAAGTTAATTTTACCAAGGAATGATTGGATATCTTTCTTCGACCTTGGTATGGACAGTTTCTGAATTGCTTCAACCCGAACTGGATCGATCTTTACACCCTCTGCTGAGACTATGTGGCCTAGGATTTTTCCCTCCCTGAGAGCAAACTGAGACTTCTTAGAATTCAGAGATATTCCAAACTGTCTGCATTTCAGAAAAACCTTTTTTAGGTGCTGCAAATGTTCTTCATAACTGTTTGAGTATACTGTGATATCATCGAGATATATGAGTACAAACTTGTCTTTTAATCCCATGAACGCCATGTCCATGGCCCTCTGAAAAGTGGCCTCGGCATTCATCAGCCCAAATGGCATCTTGGTGTACATGAAGGTACCCCAAGGAGTGGTAAAAGTTGTCTTCTCCTGATCATCGGGGTGTACAAAAACTTGGTTATAGCCAGAAAAGCCATCTAGAAATGACATAACACTAGCTCCTGAAACTCTTTGCAGTAGATGTTCCATCTTGGGCAAGGGGTAGTTGTCTTTCTTGGAGCATTTATTCAAGTTTCTAAAATCCACACATAATCTGACCTCACCATTTTTCTTCCTCACTATTAATAAATTTGCAATCCATTTAGAATATCTCAGGGGAAGTATGATTTTAGCATCGAGGAGATTTTTGATTTCTTTCTCAATCACAAGTAACAAGAGAGGACTGATAGGTCTTAACTTCTGTTTGAAAGGGATGGTGTCATTTTCCAGAGGAATTCTGTGTTGAATGATATCTTCATCATAGGTTTTCATATCACTGTATTCCCAACCGAATACATCAGCAAATTCTTTCATCAGACTGCAATATTCTGACTTCTGGTCAGCAGTCAACTCAGTAGACAAATTTATGAATTTAGGATTACTTTGGCTGCCTATATTATGCTCTTGAACAACATGATCTTTCTCCTTTTTCACAGTTTTGAAGGGGACATCATTATGGTTAAAAATCTTCTCAAGAGGTACTAGACCTCGAGGTATATGATTGCTTGGCAACTGGACAATATCATGTTGACCCATTTTCCCTTTCAGTTTGGACTTCTGGGATTCATCTACATTTAGATTTTCTTGGTCAATATGCATATCAGAAAATTCATCAACAACATGGAGAAATCTACTAAGTTCATCATCATCCTCAAATACTTTCCAGTATTTAACATTATCAAGTAGGGATGGCCTGTATTTGACTTGGATTTCATAGTTCAATTTAGGAGCCGTGGGAGGAATGAACATACTAGCAGAGACAACAAGGGAATCAGCCAGGTGGTTCATAGCTCTAGGTATATAAGAAATGTCAAAAATCATAAAAGAGTCTCTAAGTTTCCATATCTCATCTCTGTATGCCTTTATCCTGACATTCTTTGCTTGAAAATTATTGTTCACTTGTTGTATGATGAGCTCTGCATATCCAAATATCCTTCACTCCCAACAACAAAGCCTCGTACTCTGCTATATTGTTGGTAGTCTTGAAATCTAGTTTATAAGACAAATGCATAATATCCTTCGAAGGAGAAATCAAAACTACACCTGCATCTGCTGAAGCTTGAGTACTGGCACCATCAAAAAACATGCTCCAAACAGAAGTAGTTACTTCTTCAGATTGCTGACAAGTAGGCTTTGTGAGCTGCAAAGGTGCTGGCTGAGCATCATCTATTTGCATAATACATGCTCCAAAATTTGTTTCCAATGCATAAATGGGATGATTTACAGAATTATTTTCATTACTGATGATATAGGCAAGCTGTTTCTCTCTATATAGTCTTTTGGTTTCACCTCCAAACATCGAGATTGTAGCATAAGCAAGATCCATCTGTAGGGTGCCCCCTAGTATTTTGATCCATTGGAACAAAGTGGCTTCGAGAAGACCAAGTACCAGAGCAAATCCTCAAAGGCCACCAGTGACACCTGTTTCAGATCCTGAACAAATCATAAGGAGAGGAAGAGCTTCGCAAAGACAGATTTCTAGATCCACAAGAGGAACTACATCAGGAACTTCAAGAGGTACTTCTTCTATTGCATCAAGTAGGTCTCCTTTCAAACCCTCTTCTACTGAAACATCTAGTCAGTAGGAAGTTATAAAAGAAGAAGAAAATTTAAAGGTTGAAGAATCCCCAACTATCTCTACTATTGAAAACTTAATTCCTGAAAATACCACCCCAGCTGATTTAGGTAAAGAAACCCTAGAATCTGTCAAAGAAGAAGGTTGTTCTTCCTAACTAAATCCTTTACAGACTGAGCTTGAAGAAAGCTATTCCCAGGTTCATACCAATTTTCCTACCATCGAAAATATCTTGCAAGATATTTTAGATAATCATGAAGAAAAGTTGGCCTTACTACTTGGGCAGCTCTACAAGGATTCTTATTTTCCTAGTCAGCCAACAAATCCTTTTACCTCAATTCTTGGCAGCTCCATTGGAGTAAACCCACCACCTTTACCACCACCTATACCTCCTCAGGTACGACCCACACCAACAACATCTTCTTCTACCTTTTCCATACCCATATCCACAATGGCTATCCCTATGACTAAGATGGAAAAGATCCTCGCTGCCAGATATGCTCCTCTAAATTTGCCTAATCCCCTTTCTGCTATGCCTACTGGAGATTACCAAAAATACATGCCTAAGTTTACTGGAGAAGGAGACTTTACAGCTGAAGAACATTTAGAGGCATTTTACAGTTATGTTGAGAACATAAATATTGAGCATGAGGATGTATGGAGTAGGGTTTTTGTACAAAGATTGGAGGCATTTTCAATGTTATTTTAGGAGATAACAGGAGCTTCTAAACAATGGGAGGTACATTAGAGGAGTAGATCCAGATGCAACACCTGCATTAATATCCTACATAGGAGCATATTGCCTACATTTTTACAAAGTATTTCACTCAGAATAGTTTTTCCTTCTCTTCTTAGTGTGAAGGCTGCTTGAGTTTCCTGCTATTGATTTTTGAGGGGGGGGGTATTTTTCCCATGAGGTTTTTCCTCATTTCCTTAGTTTCATGAACAGTTCTTTTTACCATTTATTTGATTGTATGGGTTACCTTTGGTCTTAGTAACTAGGGCCCAATATGTCTAAGTTTGGTTTAAGGGGGGGGTGTTAGGATAATTAATACTCCATCCTTGTCCTACTTAGCATTATTTTCCTTTTCATAGTAGTTGATGATGTTATTTTCCCCCTAGTGGTGTGCAAATGTAATCTAGAACCCATTAGCCACCTAATGCACCTTGCATGCATGATTTTAGGAATACTAGAGTCAATTCCCTACATTTTAGAAGCTAACTCAGTGTTCTAGTTCAGTCCACTTGAAATCCTGACTCCAACTAGGGGTTTGAGCTCTGATCACCACTAATTGTGCTCTAATGCACCATTTTTCATCTACTTTGCATGCAGAACTCACTAATGCGTAATCCTTGGTCAGTTAACTAATAGTAGCTTCAGTTAACTGAGTTTTGGTTGAGTTGAGTTGAGTTTAGGACTTCCAGAGAACTCCAATGGTGACAATTCGTATGCTAACTGACAGGGATTTGAATTCTCCTTGGATAATCGAATTCTCTCCATTGTATTATATTTGTGAACTATACTGATTAATGGATAATGTTACACACTTATGCTTCCATTTGAGTTCCAATGCATGATTGGTTTTGCTGCTCTTTTCACTGCAATTTTCACTGTAATTCACCTTTTATGCTCATTCTTTTACTGTGAGGTATTCTCAGCTCTATGATGTGCTGTGAATTATTATTTTCACAATTCCAACTACTTATTTTTTCTATAGTAAATATAGAGAGTAGACACATGATTTTGATTAACAAGTTATGTCTTCCCATCATATTGAGTGTGTACAAAAATAAAAAATGAAGATGACAACCCAAAAATTTCCACATAGTTTTCAAAAAGGTGCCAAGAAAATGAGAGTCATGATCAAAGACAATGCTAAGATATATCCCAAAATGTGACCACACATGAGTAGAAAAAAGATACTTGTCTATTGGGTTGAAGTGGTCTTTATGCAGGTAATGAATATAGTCATTTTATAAAAACTGCAAACCACGACCGAAATGCAATGATGTTTTATCAAAGTCACTGGTAAGATACTAAGAAAATCCATAAAATTTGAATCCCATTAATGAGATGGAAGAGGAAAGGGATGAATCATACAACCCATGTTTGTGATTAGTTGGTTTGGTTTGACTACAAAAAGAGAAATAATGAATGAAATGTTTCACTTGTTGTTGCATAGATGGATATAAGAAATGGTGTTGCATCTGCTAGAGAGTCTTGAAGATGACAAAGTGACCTTCATAGATAGAGGGTTAGTTGTATGAAGATTAAGTGACTTGGATTTTGTGGAACTCATAGCAGGTTCATTTTATAAATTCAACCATCATGATCCGAATAGTCCAAAAAAGGTGTTTGATTTATCTCGGTGGGCTAGTGAAGAGCCTACTAGATCAGTTCAAACGAAATATTGGTAGGATACAATGGCTTCCAATCCTAATATGTTTCACACCAACCTCTAGAAGTTTGGAGAACCATGGTAGGGGGATAAATTAACATATCTATGTCCTTATTTGAACTGTCTTTCTTATACTTAAGTACCAAATGGGACTGTTGAATGTAGTAGGCCCATTTAAGATGAAATTTTTATTGAAGTTTGGTCTAGGAATTAAAAAAAAAAATAGTGAATGGTGGTCAATGTGAAGAATTGTCTCCTTACCCAAAATGTATCGGTGCCACTATTTCAATGTCTATACAAAATATAAAAAAATCCTTGTCATAGGTACTATAATTGTGTTAGGATATTCCTATACTCCATCCTAGTCCCACCAGTATTTTGATCATTTACATTTTCAGTCATGCATGCACCTTTAGGGTTTGCATGCATTCTAGGGTTTGCATGCATCCCAGTCATCAGTCCAGCACCTAGCCCTCAGTTGGCCAGCCCCCAGGAGCTTCTCACTATTCAGTTTTAGCCCTCCAGTTGCTTAATGCGCCCTTCTTCCTTGATGTTAGGGAGCAACTCGCCCTTCTTCACCTAACAGTCAGTTACAGTCAGTTACACTCAGTTACACTTAGTTACATTGAGTTACACTCAGTTACACTTAGTTACACTAAGTTACAATTAGTTACACTCAGTTACACTCAGTTACACTTAGTTACATTGAGTTACACTCAGTTACACCTGCCAGAGTTAGTTTGACTGATGGTTGACAGTTACTTGAGCATTGATGACTCCACTAATGATGATGAAGACTTCCAGTTGTGCTCCGATGATCATGAGGACACCTAGTTGTGCTCCGTTGACACTCTATTGATCTTATGATCACTCTGAGAGGCTAATTCGAATTGCCACCTTAGGCATTCGAATCCTCTCTACCATCGTACTATTTATTTGTCCATACTGTGATTAATTAATTAGTGTGTGTGAAGTATTATTGCTTCTATCTGAGTTCTACTGTACCATATTATTCTGTTGCTCATTACACTGTATTGTTCACTCTTCTTCTATTTTCCTGCTTAATCATAATTACTCTTGTGAGGTATACATCATCTCTTAGATATGCTGTGAGGATTTTCACATGGTATCAGAGCATGTTGAGAGTATTGTTTATCTCCATTCTTGAGAGTTTTTTGCAGGTTATTACCAAGATTTCGAGTGCAGCAGTTGCATCAATTTCTGTATTTTTGCAGCAGTAGCAGTTGCAGTTATTCTATATTGTTTTTGCAAGTCTTCTACAGCTTCAATGTATCCTGAATTAGAAGAAATCACTCCTCTTTCTCTATTCAACTATGATGAATGGAAACCAAAAATAATAGCATATTTAAAGAGCCATGATCTCTTTGATTGCTATTTTGAAAGAGTTCGAATCCTCTACAAAGAAGATTAAATGGTTGAATAAAGGTGACATGCACATTGGAAGAATGAAGCTTACTATGACTGATTATGTATTGTACTCGACCATCATTGATATTGAAACTCCAAAAGAGTTATGGGCTCATTTGGATGAAATATTCGGCAAAAAGAATGATGGATTTGGTCCAAATCCCTTCAAAAGCAAGCAAGGTGATGCATTCGCTCCACTTGATGGTCTCTCAGATCATGATGCATTCGCTCCTCCTGATGGTCTCTCAGATCATGTTGCATTCGCTCCCCTTGTTTATCTCTCAGATCATGAACCAGTATCATCTCATATTGAAGTTGTTGACAAAGAACTTGCATATTTTCCTCTCATGCTCAAACTTTCTTCTCTTTCTATGCCAGCTCACACTCTAGATATTGCAGAAGGTCCTAAATCCTCTCTTGCACCAGAGTCTGTTGGTTTGCATCATGATCACATGATTATTTCAGAGGTCAAAACAGCTACTGAAGGTAATGCATTCGCTCCTCTCCAGCTATCTCCTCTTTTATACTACTATATGATCATAAATTCATGCTTTCAGAAGGTCATTGAAGAATATGGCCATTGCCATTCGCTTGGGATAATTTCTCATGAATCTACTAGTTTTGATCTCACCTCTAATGGTTCAAAGGAGATCTCAAGAAACCATGATTCAAGTCTTGGATCTAATTTGGATTCTAAGCAATTACTGCTTGGGATAATTTCTCGTGCATATGATAGTTTTGATCTCACCCCTGCTGGTTCAAAGGAGATCTCAAGAAACTGTTTTTTAAGTCTTAAATCTGATTTTGATTTCAAGCAAACATGTAATAGTTATTTTTGGCATAATCTCACCCATGGTGGTTCGAAGGAGAAGACAAAAGACTATATGCACTTTCACAGATTTGATCCTACCTCAGCTGATTCGAATCACAGGTTCAAGGATCATTCTCATACTATTGGATTTGTTCTCATCACATTCGATCTGAAGAGCAAGTACAAGCACATGCTTTTTGAGCATGATCCACTTCTTCCCAAGAAGAAGATACCTCCAGACATATGACCAAGCATCACACATGCTTGAGTTTGGAGCATTTATTTTTATGTGTGCCTTACAGTCTATTTTTTGAGGAGGGGGTATGTTTCCCATGAAATTTTCCCACTTCCTTGGTTTATTGATTGTTATTATTCATTTTATTGGGTGACCTTTGGTCTTAGTTACCAGGGCCCAGTATGGATTAAGGGGGGGTGTTAGGATATTCCTATACTCCATCCTAGTCCCACCAGTATTTTGATCATTTACATTTTCAGTCATGCATGCACCTTTAGGGTTTTCATGCATTTTGCATGCATCCCAGTCATTAGTCCAGCACCTAGCCCTCAGTTAGCCAGCCCCCAGGAGCTTCTCACTATTCAGTTTTAGCCCTCCAATTGCTTAATGCGCCCTTCTTCCTTGATTTTAGGGAGCAACTCGCCCTTCTTCACCTAACAGTCAGTTACAGTCAGTTACACTCAGTTACACTCAGTTACACTTAGTTACACTCAGTTACACTCAGTTATAGTCAGTTACACTTAGTTACATTGAGTTACACTCAGTTGCACCTACTAGAGTTAGTTTGACTGATGGTTGACAGTTACTTGAACATTGATGACTCCACTGATGATGATGAAGACTTCCAGTTGCGCTCCGATGATCATGAGGACACCTAGTTGTGCTCCGATGACACTCTATTGATCTTATGATCACTCTGAGAGGCTAATTCGAATTGCCACCTTAGGCATTCAAATCCTCTCTACCATTGTACTATTTATTTGTACATACTGTGATTAATTAATTAGTGTGTGTGAAGTATTATTGCTTCTATCTGAGTTCTACTGTACCATATTATTCTGTTGCTCATTATACTGTATTGTTCACTCTTCTTATATTTTCCTGCTTAATCATAATTACTCTTGTGAGGTATACATCATCTCTTAGATCTGCTGTGAGGATTTTCACAAATTGCGCTTAGCTTCAAACAAGGTTTCAAAATGGTCAGCGACACGGTGGCCCCCCTATTTTAGTGTTGCACCAATGGAAAATTTTGAAACATTTTTCTCAATCTCAATGGGATTCTAGAAGTCTAGAAGATGCAAAATAGGTACATCACACAAGTCATGCTTTAATTTATTAAAACTTTTATATGCCTATGGAGACCAGTGGAAAGTCAACTGATTGGAAATATGATGGAGAGGTTGTGATATATGAGAGAAATGAAAGATGAAAAACCCATATAAATTGAAGACTCCCATAAAAAATTTCAAGTGCACAACTATAGAGGGGAAGGTTCATTTGGAAAGGGCCTGAACTTTGAAAGGATATAGGAAAATGCCCTCTTAATTAATGAAAAAACCAAAGTACTAGCTTGAAGTCTAGCCAAAACATTATTTATTTCTTTTAAATTGAAAATTATTATCTTGCAGTACTTCCAACACTAAAAAGACATGATGTTGTTCTTTCTCCCAAGGCTAACTGGAAATTAAAATGTTGACTAGATAATCACCGAAAAATGCCCTAAATGAAGAGGGAAAATTTCATTGACAAACTGCATGAATGTAGCAGGAGTATTAGTTATCCCAAATGGCATCAACAACCACTCAACAAATCCTTTTTTTTTTTTTTTTAAATGAGTCTTCAGAATTTCAATGGGGTTCATGAGAACTTGATGATACCCAACAATTAGTTCCAACTTAATAAATAATTTATCACCCTTGAGGTGATATAGAAAATAATTAATGGGAGGTAAAGGGTGGTGATTTTTTACAATATCCTTGTTGAGAGCACAATAATTAATGAGATAGTGGTATTCATCAATTTCCGTTTTAGGAATAATGAAGGCTAGAGAAGCAAAAGAAGAGGAGTTGGGTTGAATATAACTAGAGTGAAAAAGGGCTTGGAGTTCAGATGTTTAATTTTAGTATCGTCACGAGGGGAAAGGTGGTAAGTTGGGGCATTGGGTAAGGAAAACCCTAGGACCAAGTCAATGGAGTGTTGAATTCCATAGAGAGAGAAGACTAGTTGGGAGATGGAACACATCAAAAAATGAGTTAGCAAGGATTCCAAAGAGGGTGGGGCGGGTTGGGTGCTGTTATCTAGCTTAATGAGGTGCACATGACATAAGAAGGGACATTTATTTAAACTAATGCAATGTACTACAACATGACCAAACAAAATGGATGGGGTCTATAGGATATAATATGTGATCTCATATGTCTTACCATTGTTACACCAAAATCTCATCATCATGAGTAATCTGTCCTATGTATGCCCTAATCCCTAAATTCCTTGAGCTAAAACATTGAAAGAGGAATTGTTGGCATTCCCTTTTAACCTTTTTTTGTCACTCCGATGCCCCATGTTGTCCAGCAAGGTGCATCAGGTTCAAGGTGACGCGCTCTACACCTTAGCAGAGTGTGTTGGCGATGCAGTGTGCCTTGTACAAGGTGCATTGATCTCTCTTTGGCGAATGTTTCTATTGTTCAAGGTGCGTCACAGTTGTTTAAAATGGATAAAGATAAGATTTGAGCGATTTCTCGAAGCTTGGATGGCGTGGAGACTTATCCCTACTTACCTGGAAAGGTGGCATCCAATCCCCTTGTCTAGTGGGATGATCCCTTAAGACTCTCCCATAAATCCTCAACATCTCCTATCCCTTTATCTCTCTATATATGAACCCCCTTTCCATTGTTAAGAGAGGAAGGATAGAGTACCTATATGCTGGTGAAATTTCTCTAGGTGATCATCTTCATCCATTAGGAGGCTAAGCACTTGATATTGAGTCTAGGATTGTTTGAAGGAGGTTATGACATCAAAGTATCGGTTGTAACATATCTCCCTTTGTATTTCTTATCATTACATTTAATACAAGTTCTTTCCATAAAATTTGTTGTGTTAATAATGTTTAGGATTAAATTCTTTGACTATTTATCTAGACCAATTCACATCCATGTGCTTTTATTACTTGTTTGTTTCCACATGTTTTGTTTGGTTTTGCAGCTAAATATCTGAAGATCAGGACTTGGAGCATCCAAGAGAGAGGAACTGCACACTTGAGGTGAGCCATCTCTTTCATTTGTATTGCATTTTAATTGATCTAGGAAAGGTATTTGTGTTATGTATTCATTTGTTCTAGATCTAAACCATTCAGAATAGGGAGAACTATTTGAGTCCACTCATACAGATTGTCCGTAAACAAATTTGGCGACCATAATAGGGATAGTAGTCCATGATTTTTGATTTCATTACATTTTGGTTTCTTTGATTTCTTTCTAATTAGCCTCTAGAATTGAATTTGATTTTTCTTTCTGGATCTGACCATCAAAGAGTCTCTAGGCCATCCAGACTCTATTTGGGATCTTTATTGGGCCTTCTACCTTTTTTAATCTTAGAGAATTTTTATTTTTGTTTCTTAGATCCCGCTCGATGCACCTCGGGAATTCATCACCCGCGTCACTATAATTATGACGCACTTATCCTGCTAGAATCCTGTGTCGCTGACACTCTCTGATAGTTTACAGCCTGTGTCACTGACGCGGTTACCCAGTGTGCAGAGCACGTTGTTGGGTCTCCCAACACTTTGGTGCACCCTTGCAAGGCGCGTCGCCCTTTATTATTTTGTACTCAATGTTAAAAATTCTCAAAGTTGGTTTTTGGCTTAGTTTTTTAGTTTTGTGTGTTTTCCTTCACTGCTACAGAACCTCCTAGACCCAGCATACCTCATCCTTGGCTTATTTTTGAAGTTTGAATATTGATTTGAGTCATAGCTAGTCAAGCAGGTGTATCCCTCATTATGGGAAATTCCAATCCCCCATGAGCACACTCTGTCTTGTGACTCCTTATCAGGCCATCTGATATGTTCGATCCAACTTCTAAGCCCTCCAATATTTCATTGTTGTGATTTTGCTCAATTTTTTGTGTTTTTGAGATTTCAGGTAATTATTTTTCTTTGACAGTTTCCAATCAATCGAAGTTTGAAGTAGTATATTCTCTGATTTTTCTGAATATAGACTTGAAAATTGGTATAACTCTAAGATCTATTGAGTACATTGATTATAAAATCAAATTTGTTCATTATCTTCATTTCAACCTTGTTTCTTGGAATTGTTGTAGAGAATTTTTATGCTTTGGAACAAGTATTACCAGGATCTTTGAAAAGTTTAAAGGATTATTATTGTCTTTCATCTTCTTGGGTTTGAAAAATTTGTTCATCATTTCCTTGAAAATTCTAAGTACATTTGAACTTTTTCAAAGAATTCCAAAGATAGTGAAAATTCTTGCATTTTTTATTTTCTTCTCACCTTTTTATCATTATTTTGGAAAATAGGAGTGATTGCATTCAAAAGGGATTTATTTTTTTCATTTTTTCGTAGATTCACTGAACTTGAAAAGACAAAAAGGAAAAAACATTTGGATTTGGTGTATTATTCATTTTTGTTGGATTATTGAAAGAGTGATTTTGAGTGATTTTGGTTGATTTTGAAAGTTTAGAGGTACTTGTTCATTTCATTATCGAAAACGAAAAGATTTATCCTTACCTTAGCTAGTTTTCATGGAAAAGAAAAAGAAAAGATTTGCATTTTCATGTAGTTAATATTTTCATCTTTTTAAATTCCAGTCTACACCTCATGCATTCACTTAACCGTCAAGATAAAATTTAACGGTAGCATTAGGTTAAAATTGTATACAAACTTGGTGTGTTAAGTTAGAGACGTGTTCCGGCGTCATTAAGTGTGGAAGCTGTCGTTATTTGCCTGCACTTCATCTCGAGGGATTATAGTTATTCCACGTACCAATCGGTATATCGAATAGACTTTCACCATGGAAAATTTTAAGAATCCCCCCTAAATTTCTATGTATAATAAATGGTCTAATCCCCATGATATATAGGAAAATATGAAGGCTATTTTATGAATGTTATACTATGTATATATATTTTTTTGGAGAATCTCTCATTGAATTATATAATCTTGTAAAATATTGTAAAATCTTTTACTAAATTATAAAACCTTGTAAAATGTTGGTGAATCATTCACTAAATTATAAAACCTTGTAAAGTCTCGGCGAATATTTTACTAAATTATAAAATCTTGTGAAGTATTGGTGATTTTTTTTCTAAAGTATAAAACCATATATAGTAATAGGAAAATATATACAAAAAATACCAAATAGGAGATAAATATTAATAAACAATCACATAAGAAGCCCTCTTTTGGTGGTAGTTTGGTACCTCACTCTAACTATCGCAATACATAGAAATTCACCATACTCTAGGAATATTCTAGAAAAACAACAATAAAATTTTTCATTACCACTAAAAATAGAATCAATTTTAATATGAGGGCCCACCAACAACTTGATCCTCATTTATCTATCCATGGCATTACAAGGGCCCACCAACAACTCATTTATGCACACACCTTACCAAATATCATTTTAAGAGAGAAATACTAATGCATATAGGTATGTTTTAATGAATCACAAGTGTGGGAGAATATCGCCAAGAAACTAATAGCTTGCCTTATGTATCTTAATTCATCCCAAGATGTCTCTGCAGTCAAACAATGCACAATATCATCAATTCTAACATAACATCACATACACCTTTCTATGTGGAAGCCATCAAATAGAGTTAAGCATTTCATTCCTTCTACGATGCTTCAGATATCCATTTTTCCAGCTATGTAAGTCCATATTTAATGTATTCATCATTACTAAAAAAATAACATTCATGATGCAATAGTAGGATAACTAACCAAAAAATACAATTTCAGGCCTACAAAAATAATTTGAGAAGCATAAAATTCAAAAAGCAAAACAAGAAACATGTCAAAATACTTGACAATGCCCAAAGCAAAAGAAGCAACAAAGACAGTGGGATTTCAGGTTGCTCCACCCATGGTGTGTCCTAGAAAGGAGAACACAAACATTAGTAGAAACAAAATGGAATTGGTTATAAGCAACATCATGGCCCACTACATTCCCAAATATAAAGCTATGAATGAAGTTCCATCCCTGAGGCACGATGCCCCAAACACCCACAAAAATGTTATTGTTGCATCGTTGATTGCAAGCTTCAAAATCCCCATGTTTCTTAGGGAAACTTTGGATATGAGAAGATTGGATTCAGAACTCTCCTAGATGCAAATGGGTTACTATAAGACCTGATAGTAAATATGAACTGCCCCCTTCTGATGTGGACATCAAGCAACTTGCAAAACGATATTCAACCAATAAAATATGGACGAATGTAACTCCAACTTTGATTTTCATGATCGATAGAAGACAAAAGAGCCCCTAGCAATTTCCATTTCTGGAAATCAGGGACAAATGGGAGCTGCCTAGAGATTTCATGGGAAAACAGAGGTTTAAATCTATTTTTAGAGGGGCGAAATTGTTTTATCTTGCCTCCCATTTTTAAATTCGATCCAACTATTCTTATATTCATTAAAAATAAATAAATAAAATGTGGGCTAATCATAACTAATGGGTGTTTAATAAAAAATTAGGCCATTAAAAATTTAAAACCCCTAAATTTAGCCCACAGGCTAATATTAGCCCCTAAAATTTTCCATGACTTTCATGTACCTTCGGGTATATAGAAAGGTACTTCACGTACTCGATAGTATATTGGAAGGATGCTGTCATGCAGTTGTGCATTAAACAACACCACTACGGATTTGAGCTCCCATGTACCTTGTGTATATCGAGAGAGCCTACTAGGAATCCTATAACCATCAGAGTTAACCAATTGGCTGTATTGGCATGGCAATACACCAAGAACAAAACACAGGGATCTACTACGAATGTGCTACCAGGTAGTCAGGTTATACGGTCAGGGGTACGGTCCTAATACTCCCTGGTTAGTGCTCTGAAAAATTGAGCTGAGTATAACTTTTGGACCCTGTGGTACATCGCGAGTTGCGATGCCTTGATAATCCCGTGAGGTTCCATACCATTGAATCCACACCTACCACATAAGTTTGCTTGCGACTTTAGCTTGTGTAGATCTTGGATTGCATTTTTTCTTTTTGTATATAAAACTCTTAGGATAAATTTTGGTTCAGTCATTCTGGATGATCAACCTTTATTAATATCCCACAGGATTTTAAACTTGCCACCTGAATATCCCCTTAATCAAGAGGATAACTAAGGAGAAACGATGTATATTCAATCTACCACATATGTGTCACATGAAGAAGATACTTCTACCATGGAGTCGGGAATGAGCTATTCACCTCCTGAAAATCCACCTATCACTGATCCTATGGGTCCTTTGATTATGGAACAACCTGCTTCACATGGCACATCTTTTCATTAGTCGATGGAAGGACATCCTGGAGCCACATACTTGATTTTCAATCGACCAAAAGATTACTCAGTATAAACAACTTTTGGTCCAACTACATCATTTTGGGACACTTCTTTAGGTCATCATGTTTCCGATTTTGAGTCACTTCCGATGGTGCAAACTCCAATTCATAGGTTTCCTCCATGGATTCCCAATGACGTATTTATCACACCTGCTTATGAGACTATCGACCATTTATGGACATTTGGTAACGAACTTAGATGACATAGTTTTCCACCTAGTTCTAATCCAGAAGTGTCAGCTTTTGAACAACATTACCCTATCCATTCTTTATCTTTTTCTTCACCAAGAACATCTACACCTACCGTGACCACTTGTGAACGAGGTCAACCATCGTTCCCAACGAGTACACCTCAGAGTCAAGAAACCGATTCAACACCTCATTCGACCCCAACCACTGGAGGGAAACCTTCAACCACTATTAACTATGTTACTGGAACATTACCTCCACCACCCCCACCTCAAAATTTGAGGGGAGGTTATAATCTACCTGTTAGTCTATAGTTGAGTGGAGGTTATCCTTTAGTTAGTAGTCAACAATTAGTTACGGGTCAACCTACGATTAGTGGTCAACATTTGGTTATTGGGCACACTCATATAAGTGGAAAATTCTCAACTGGGGGGAAACCCATAGCTAGTGGACCCAATATAACTTGGGGGCATCACCCAATTAGTGGACATAACGTGAGTTGAGAAAATCCTTCACATCATAACTATAGTATGGTTGGAAGTTCTCTCCCAACCATGGGACAACCTACATGGACACATCACATGGGGGGACAATCTACTTAGACCCACCCCCCATGAGGGTATATCTATCCATGCCATCATAATACTTCCATATGACAAAATTATCCAGGAAAACGTTTTCCTGGATAACCCTATACCGGAAACACGAACACCCCATGGGGGCACCATAATTTTCCACTGCCTGGACCTCTAGCCGGTGGACCACCCCCACCACCTCCACCACCTGTCCCAGCACCTCCCCCACATCCGGTCCACCACCTTATTCTGGAGGAGGAGTTCCCCCACCCTTTGGTGTAGGACCACCTTATTCTTAAGGAGGAGGACCCCCACCTTCTGGCGAAGGACCACCTTATTCTAGAGGAGGACCGCCACCTTCTGACGGAGGACCACCTTATTATGTAGAAGGAGGAACCCCACCTTATGGAGGAGGAACACCTTATTCTGGAGGAGGAGGACCCTCTTCTGGTCCACCTCCCAACCTAGGAGGCCCACCTCCATATGGCCAATTTCCCGCAGGAGGACCTTACGATCAATATATACATGGTCTTAATGGTACAATGATTCCTTATCAGTATTACTAGTATCCACAGCCGAACCAACAATTACCATTTCTGGATACACTTGATCTACCATATCTTTCTCGGTTGACTAACGAACCCATTCATCATTGAATAAATTGGCCTATGATTCCTGTGAAGTTACCATCAGATATTGCGAATTTTGACAGCGAACCTAGTGAGGACCCTAAGAACCATGTTATGACTTATCATTTTTGGTTTTCTTCCAATTCCTTAATGGATGATTCCATCCGTTTGAGGTTATTCCAACGAACTGTTGCTGGTACTTCCGCAAAGTGGTACATTGAGTTGCCACCACAATCATTTCTTGACTTTTGATCTGTATCCATGTCATTTTTGGCTCATTTTCAGCTATCGATCTGCTACGAAACCGGCACGGATATTTTGAATTCTCTCCATCAAACCACCACCACTCACATTTCCGATCATATTCATGAGTGGAGGAGGAGATAACATCTTATAAATCTCCCATTCCGAACCAACTCCTTATCGATTGGTTCATGAAGTCACTACTTCCTATCATAGATAAAGACGTGGCTATGGGTGGGCCGTTATGCAAGAACAAGCTATATCTTGTGCTCAGTATTTAGACCTTGTCTATGCTCAATATGGAACCCTATACGATAACATTCCCAGTCCCCCTACCCTACATATGATCCAACAAAACTAGCTACCAGACGTCATGTTGATGGCATCATTGGTTCTGTTCATACCCAGCCTGCTATACAATCCGGTGGATCACAGAGCCATCATAGCTTGACCCCACCCGTGACACAGGATGGACATCACACCAAAAAATAACCCAGCCCTACTTCCACTAAGGAAGTGAATTCAGTTCAATCTACTTCACCTCAAAAATCCAATGGTAAAAAGAAGAACACAGGTAAATCTAAAAATTATTCTAACTAGCAGGAGCCAAAAAACAATCCCGAAGACAATAAACAAAAGCGAAAGGTTAAATATCCTTGTTTACTGAGCGTTTATGATCACTTCACCAAATAATGCCCACATTTCCTTAAAGGGAACCCTGCAACTGTAGTCTTAACTGATCCCTTCACCACACAACAACAACAACTGATTGCACAACAACCATCTCCTCCTCAAGGAGAATCGTCCACCATCAGTCGTGTTCTCATGATGCGGATTGAAACATTCAACTTGTCTACTCAATCACATACATATGAATCTCCTTCTATAACGGAATTTAATGGAGGTAATCCTGAAAAATCCCCTGTGTCTACATATAGCATTCCTTCACCTCAAGGTCCTCTCGTCATATAGAAACCTTTACCGGATTCAATATTGCATCCACACAAGAGCACGATTTGAAAATCCATTTTCAATCCAAATGCTCAGGCTGCTCAAAAATATAATATAGTAGAGGATTTAGTACAAGCTCCTTGTGCTATGTCAATGCTATAAGTCTTATAAAACTATCCCATTGAATGTAATACCCTGTTATCCATGATAGGAGTTGTAGATTCAGATTCCTCCAACACCATCATGTATAAGCTAGATTATTTCAAGCCAAGGATTTCCCACCACATTGCGTTTCAAATCGTTTCTAATGTTTTCGGGAAAAGCATCCATCGTGTTGTCTTAGACGAAGGAGCCTCCACCTTGGTTATGTCGTTATCATGTTGGATATCCATTGGCTCTTCTGAGTTGAACCGTCCCCCCACCACATTGAAAGCCTTTGATGGACGTGGTTTTCAACCTCATGGGTTGTTACAATATTTGACCGTTGAGTTGGGCGGTAAGACCATTTCCATTAATGTGGAAGTCGTAGCTTCCCCATTGGATTACAACCTATTACTTGGTCGAAACTAGTTCTATGCCATTACTGCGGTTACATCATCCGTATTCCACATTGTGCAATTTCCCCACCAAGGGAAGATTGTCACTATTGACCAATTAGACTTATGTACACCTGACACCACTACTCATCCCACAGACAAAGTCCCTCTTTCAGGAAACTCTACTCAGATATATGAGAGTGTGTAGGACTCCTTAAATATTCATCCCTCATGGGATTATTTCCAACACCAGATCTCCCTTCCCATGTTTCCATTGTGAACATGATTTCGTCCTCTCATTACTCGATAGACCAATGGATTATTCCCGATCCTTATCATTTGGATTCGATTGGATATGTCATGATGCCTCTCAGCCCCACAGAAGCTACTTACGAGGCCATCCAATCAACCCCCAATTTACCAGATGTCCACCCTTCCGTGGCATCTACCTCACGTTCTCTGCCATTACAACAGACCTCATCCCTACCCGATCCTCTACTCCAGACTTTTCATTCCGACAAATCAATCAGGGAGATTATGAGTGTGGATGAACCCCCATGGGAAGACCTTCACCATAGGTTGTCCTTCCTTCCACCATTATATTCGGTAGAGAATTCCACTAAAACAATTATTTCACCATATGTATTTCTTTACCCTCAATATCTTGTCTTGACAGTTGATACGGTAATAGAGGGAAACTTGACTAACATCAAGCCTACCTTTCCAATCGACATCTCGGTAAAACTTGGATTCATGGAACAAATTCACCTAGGCCAAATTTGTTCTCCAGAAGAAGTCACCACTTTTACAACCTAATTTAAACACCGCGACATCTTTGCATGGAGCTACGAGGAAATGCCTTGGATTGATCCTTCTATTGTTATGCACTAGATTCAAACATATCCCGATGCAAAACCTATCCTGCAAAAACTCTGCCCTGTGCACCCTAGGAAAACTATGGCTATTAAGGAAGAAATATAAAATCTATTGAAGGTTGGGTTCATTTATCCTGTTCCCTTAACAAATTGGGTCTCTAATGTCGTCCTCATTATGAAAATACAGGGAACCATTAAGGTTTTTCTCAATTACAGGGATTTGAATAAGGCTTGTCTCAAGGACAATTATTGTTGGAATATTCTCCCCATCATTTTGTATTTTGCATTCTTGCATGCAGATCTGCATGCAATTGCATGCATCCAATCACCATCATGGTGGTCGCCCCAGCACCTAGAGCTTGTTCCTAGCTCTTCTTTTCCTGCATGCTGTATGCATTTGCATGCATCCAGTCATCATCATGGTGGACCTTCCAGCTCCTGGAGCTCGGTTCTATCTCTCCACAGCCTATCTACAGCCCCCAGGGGGCCTCCCACCTACCAAAGGTGCCCTTCTCCAGTCTCTTGCATGACTAATGCACTTTTCTCTCCTACCACAGCCAGTTAGGTGCCCTTCTCACCTACCAGTCATTTATCACTAAATGCTTCCTTGATTTGAGGCTAGATTGACCCCTCCACTGACTGTTTCACTCTAATAGACCTCCAATGAGACTAGTCTATCCATTCTGACTCCAGTTAGCCATGCATGCACCGTTCACTGAGCGTCCTCCATTTAGTTCATGCCTACCTCACTCAGTTAGACTCCTCATGCACCCTCCATTGAGCCTCCTTCATTCATTTATTGCCTACTTCACTCAGTTAGACTCAATTGACTGACTGTCACATCTGATGACTGATACATTGACTAGATGATGACTCCACTATCATTCAAGCCACACTCTAAGTTTGGAATTCGAATGCCCTACTTGGACTATTCGAATCCTATATTATGCACCTTACTATTCTATTGTACTCATTCACTTACATTCTTATTCATTGTATAATACTGAGATATTGTTCTATTCTACTGTGTTTATGAGTGATCATTGAGTGTCTCCTTCTCTTCTTCTTTGCAACATATTTGTGAGTTTGATTGTGAGTTTCTACAGCTGCCAGATCATTGCATATTATTACATGGTATCAGAGCAGGAAGCAGCTATTCGAATTGCAGCAGTTGCAGCATTTCTTTGAGCAGCTATCTTTCCTTAAGGTAGTGTTCAGTCGAAGTGTAGCATTCTCCATCAGCATATTTTTATTGTTTTGCAAGTTTATTCACCCGTTCAGAATCTTCTTCAACTATTGAATTTCTCTGTTCAGATGGATCTAAAGCTTACATCTTCCAACTATGTTGAGTTGAAATCCAATATGGCTCTCTTCATGAGATCCAAGAGCTTCTCTAGAATACTCAACGGAACGATGGTAGAACCAACCAGTGCAGTTGAAAAGTCTAAGTACTTGGATCGGCTTGATGAAGCAATTGGTCTCCTCCTTCTCTCAATTTCTGATGAACTACACTTTCATGTCAATGATCTTACATCTCCGAAAGAGGTGTGGGACAAGCTCGAATCTCTCTTTGGGACAAAGGATGATATGGTGGCACACAAATTGGAGAATGAGCTCATATGTTTGATCCCTAGCAGCTTCGATTCTATCAATGACTTTCTCACCAAGTTCAAAAGCTTGATATCACAGTTAAAAAGGTATGAGATAGTGAAGGAAGATAAGCAGCTTATACTTACCATTCTCTCAAAGTTGGGGGCAAATTTCATAGTTTTTGTTTCTACTTTCCAGTCAGATAGGTTGTCCATTCCAAGATGGAAGTTTCCCTCATTTGATGATTTCACAAAATATGTTACCCAAGAGGAAGAGAAGTTGATATCGATGGGAATGATCATACCCAAATTGGATTCAACCCTTACAGTTGCAGAGAGAGTGAATGATATAGGAAAGCAAAAGATTTCTAGCAAGAAATTTAAGGATACTAGTCCTACAAACAGTTCAGATCAGTCAGATAGGGTTTTTAACCCTAGGAAGACCAAGCATTCTCGCAAAAGAAAACCAAATTGCAACTATTGTCTTAAAGGCATTCATCTTGAGAGTTCTTGTATGAAGAAGGCCATAGATTTGACGATCAAATACTCGAGAAGAACAATCTTCCTGTTCCTGCATGTACAAGGAAGAAAGACCCTGGTCCTGAATCTTCTAGATCCGAAGGTAAAGAAAGATGTCATGCTCTCATGGCAAGTGCATCATTAGATTCTTCTTTTATTATAGATTCAGGAGCCACAAGACACATGTCTTCCTCCAAAGGTCTCTTCTCCAAATTCGAGAGCTCAAAAGGCCCTTCCATCAGATTGGGAAATGATTCAGAAATTCCTTCTCAAGGTATAGGAAGAATTGATCTTGACTCTAGAAATTTTCTAATGTGCTTTATGTTCCTTCTCTTGCAGCAAATTTACTCTCTGTATATCAAATGACTCATGTTGGAAATCCCAAGAGAGTAATCTTCTCTCCAAATGAAGTCGAAGTACAAGACATGGTCTCAGGGGAAATAATTTCAAAAGGTATTGCAAATCATGAGTCCAAGCTCTATGAATTCTCACACTTCCTATCTCTCTCAAAGGAATCTGCTCTTCGCAATCACACTCATGAAGATAACAGGATTAGCAAGAATGCTCATGGCACATGCAAAAGATGCTTGAAAGGAAAAAATAGATCTAAGAAGACTGAGAAAAGGAGGACTCTTAAAGAAGTATGAATGCCAGATCCAGATCCACAAGAACCTAAATATCTTGAACCTATTAATTCCAAACCCATGGAAAAAGAGGCCATCAGCACTACATTTACTAGTGATCTTCCATCCTTGTCTGGTTCTAGATCTTTTGGAAAAGATCTCACCAGAGACAGCTCAAGAGAGATATCAGAAATTTACATGCTTCTCCAAAAGCAAGTTCATGATGGTTACATATCTAATTATGGTTCCACTTCTTCACACTCAGAGGGTGGAAGCGATGATGACTCAGTCTCATCTGCTTCTTCATATGAGCCCTTGGATTCAGAGGTGGAGAATGGTGATGAGTTTCGAGAGAACAAATCTCCATCATATGGAAGTTTAGATTGTGAGCATGAGACATCAGCTTCACATGTTTCTCTTCATACAAACTTAGAACTTGTATGTCATGTTGAGCAAGTTTTACTTGCTCCTTCCCATGAGGTTTCAAATTCAGAGCTTGAAAGTATTGGTGATTTTCAAGAGAGCGATTCCTCAACATATTCAAAAGAAGATTGTGATGAAGAGCAAATGTTGGATCCAGACCCACAAGAACCTGAAGTTCTAAAAAATGCTAAAGATGAAGAAATGGAAGTTTCAGTTCCTTATGATCTCTCAACAGACTTTCCTCCTCTTCCAAGAAGGGAAGCCATTGCTTTCACATCTTCTGGTGTTACAGCTAATCGACGGAGAACTAGCTCAGATCTTCATGATGAAGGGACTCATCCTTCTCACATTTTTGGTTCATCTTGGATCGATCAACCCTTCCTATAGAAGGTCACTTGCCTCCTTCAGGGGTAGGTCACTTGCCTCCTTTAGGATTCATCATTTCAAAGGATGGGATCCACATCGATCCCCTCAAGGTGGAATCCATTGTTTCTCTACCACCACCCATGGATATTACGAAACTTCAAAGTTTGCAAGGGAAGGAAAACTACCTGAGACGTTTCGTGTGCAATTTCGCAGAAAAGACACAGGGATACATGCACTTGCTCAAGAAGGACATCCCATTCATTTGGGATGATTATGCTCAACAATCCTCCGACAACCTTAAACATTCCATCACTCATGCACCTTTGTTACAACCGCCCAATTAAACCAAGGATTATATCCTTTATCTTGCTACTTCCACTTCCACTATCGCTATGGTTTTGGTACGAGAATATATTCATGCCTAGGAGCATGTTATATACTACGTTAGTAAGGGTCTCATTAACGCTGAAACCCAGTATTCACATGTTGAGAAGCTAGCTCTCACAGCAGTCATTGATGTCTAGAAGTTTCGCCATTACATCCTCCTCCGCACTACCACCATCATCACCGAATCTAACCCCATGTACCATGTTCTTATGCACCAGGTACTAGGGGAAACTATTCACACTGGATTGTGATTCTTCGGGAATTCAACCCCCAGTTTGAGAAGGCCAAATCAAAGATGTCTTTGGTTTTTGCGGAACTTATTTGTGATCTTCCTCGTACTGATAAGGAAACTGAGCCTATGGAATATCTCCCCAATGAGTCCTTATTTATCATCGATACTTCTGAACCGTGGTATGAAGATATCACATTGTATCTCCAGAACCAACGCTTTGGTCCTCAAATATCTCGTGATGAACGCCGTCGTGTCCATCACCACAAAACGTGTTAGCTCATCATTGGTGACACATTATATCATCATGGTGTCAATTCTATCCTCCGACGCTGCTTAAATCATGAGGAGGCTGAGCATGTACTGAATGATTGTCACTCGAGGGCATGTGGCGGTCATCTTTGTGGGATGGCTACATCCTAGAAAATCCTACGCGTTGGATACTATTGGCCTTCCATATTTAAATATTGTATTGAATTCGTTAAGAAGTGTCCTCCTTGCCATATTTTTCACTATAAAAGCTACTCACATCCCGCCCCATTACATCCAGTTATCTTCGTCGGTCCCTTTGACAAATGGGGCATCAACTTCATGCACTGTTATCCTACCTTGACCGGGGGGAATGGCTATGTTATTGTCACAGTAGACTACTTCACCAAGTGGGCCAAGGCTATGCCTACGTACAAAGAAGATGGCGAAACAACCACACTCTTTATGTTCAATCATATCATTGCGCGATTCGAGCCATCATCATTGACCATGGATCACATTTCCAAAACATTATGGTGAATGAACTAAGCGCTAGACTGGGTTTTTGACATGAGAACTCAACTCCCTACTACACTCATTCAAATGGAAAAGTAGAGGCCATTAACAAGGTCTTGAAAACCATGATTCAACGAATGGTAGGGACACATAAGTCCAACTAGCATACCATTCTTTTTTCATCCCTATGGGAGTATAGGAATTTTGTCAAAACTTCCACTGGTCATACACCCTTTCAATTGGTCTATGGACTAGAGGCAGTATTACCTATTGAGTGCGAGATTTTGTCACTGAAACTTGCTATTGAACTTTTACCAAACACCATTGTCGAGGAAGAACGATTTCTATACTTGGAAAAACTCGATGAAACCCACTGTGATGCAGCTCTATATAATGAAGCACACAAGAAACGCATCAAGTCCCAGTATGACAAGTCAATGAAACCTCATATCTTCAACGAGATATATTTGGTCCTCACTTGTGACCAAAAACATGATAAACTAGGGGCAGGAAAACTTGAGTCTATGTGGCATGGTCCATATGTGGTTAAACGTGTTTTGGAAAAGGGAGCATATGAACTTGAGGATTACGATGGTATATGTTTGGGGGAGCCTCACAATGGGCTCTACCTAAAGCGTTCCTATGCCTAAATCATTTACGCATTAGTACTTTGTATATACTATATGTGATGTGTAATTTGTTTGGTGTGACACTTTATTTTAGTGTGCTAGGATCTTATCATCACGCTTATATCATGTTCTTCCTGGATGTGTAGATGGAAACATGTTTTGGATTCACAGACGGAGCTAGACGACACACCCATAACCTCGCTTCAGCAGCTTGGGTACTCTATTACCCTACCGACGAACTGATTAGTTCAGGAGGAACTTGCTTACGGTTTGCGACCAACAATGCCGCAGAGTATCATACGGTAATTCGACTATTGACCGACGCTTGTTCCTTGGGTGTGGACCATCTTCTTATCTATCTTGATTCACAACTAATGGTCTCCCATATCGACCGATCCTACACTATCCACAACCCCTTATTACTCTGGCTATTCTGACGAGTACGTCTCTTGGAGAGGTCCTTTGAGTCAATTCAATACCTACACATTCCAAGAAACATGAACACTATTGTTGATTCCATAGCTAATTTTATATTAGATTGGTACATTGCACATTCATAATAATTTTCATCAAATATGCATAAAACTACATAGCATGTAAATTACTCATAGTGTGTAAGCTAACATTCATAAGATCCCCAATCATCATAGAACACATAATGTATAAAACCACAAAATAGTGTTTTGTATATATATATCCTCATGTACAAAAAAGTGGTACTGGTACAAAATATGAAGCACATAAGCTTTCAGTAGGTCCTAGCTACAAAAATATGAAGCCTATGGCTTTCAGTACATATATCACAAAATGATCTATCCCCGTGGATGCTCATGATAGAATATAACAGCCCTAGCTACTCGACGGAGCAACAAACCAAAGCGTTCCCAGACTCTAGTTGTTCGGTGATGGTAGTGGTGAGGTAGGTCATCTATAGATACGTCGGGAATATCCAACGTCAATATCTGGAGGTTATCCTATAGCTCGCTCAGCTCCTCTACTATATCCTGATGAGAAGTCGCTATATCTTGTACCACCCCTCTTCTCTCAATAAGAGAAGCACCTATCGAGAGAGATGGGCCACTTTCTGAGTGAGAAAGAGATGACTTTTCCGAATTATCTAAATAGAGATCTCCTGATCTCTATTTATACTAACCTGTTTGCCCAGTGACCTTATGGGACCGACTTGTCTAGCTAGGTACATCCACAATATAATATATATTTCAGGGCCGACCCCACACATGGTGGTCTAATAACCCATCGCCAAGTACACATACTTGAGACACTTGTCAATACACATGACGACACTTCCTTATAGAGGAATAACACATCTCTTATAAGGGTACAATAAATATATATGAAATATATAGATGAAATACATTCCGAAGTTACATATACATCAACACTCCCTCTTAACTAGGAAGGTATTTCTCGACACATATCTACTAGACAAGTCTTCTTCTCGGGATCATCGTCATCGATGCATCGTCATCATCATCATCATCACTGCTACTACTATCTCAACCAATCTCTGACTCTACTCGTCATAGGAAGTTCTACAGAGCCAGTCCTTTTTCATACTGGATGTAGGCCCACCACCTGCAGGTCTTCGTCATCACTGGCCATACTGTGGAAATCTCAGGACTTATTGCGTGCATCACAAAACCTTAAAAGAGTCTCTTGACTAGCAAGAACCCTAAAGAGCATCTGAGGCCTTTTTCATCCTGTCCAGATCTCCAGGATGTATTACATGTGACCCCACCACAAAACCTCGAAAGAGAATCCCATGACTGATTACGAGCACAAGGCTCAACCTATCGGATCTCCCAGGGCACAAATTACATGTGGTCACCACAAAACCTTGAAAGAGCATCCCAGGACTGATTACGAGCACAAGCATCAACCTATCGGATCTCCCAGGGCACAAATTACATGTGGTCATGGAAAAACCTTGAAAGAGCATCCCAGAACTGATTACGAGCACACGGCTCAACCTATCGGATCTCCCAGGGCACAAATTACATGCCATAGGACAAAACCTCGAAAGAGCATCTGCCAGATATCCCAGGGCACAAATTACATGCCATAGGAAAAACCTCGAAAGACTATCTGCAGATCTCCCAGGGCACAAATTATATGTCCTCCCAAGAAAAACCTCGAAAGAGCATTTGCCAGATATCCTAGGGTACAAATTACATGCCATAGGCAAAACCTCGAAAGACTATCTGCAAATATCCCAGGGCACAAATTACATGCTTATCTGCACAACCTGTTCCACGGCCACAGAGTATCAACCTGATACTCACCATACATCATCCTGATGTACACATGATCATCATGATCATCATGATCATCATCACTGCAACATCCTGCTGCATGTCATCTAGAGCAACATCCTGAAGCTCGTCATCCATGATCATACAATGCATCTACCTGATGCATACCAAGTATCTACCTGATACATATCATCATACATGATCCACCTGATCATACAGTGTATCCACCTGATACAAATACAAATACATGATACATATCACCATACATGATCCACCTGATCATACAATGTATCCACCTGATACATATACATATACATGGTCCAAGCATCCAACATGATGCTTATACAAAATACATACACATGATCCAACCGATCATATCCAACATCCAACATGATGCATATATACATATAAATGATCCAACTGATCATATCCAGCATCCAACATGATGCGTACATACATATACATATAAATGATCCAACTGATCATATCCAGCATCCAACATGATGCATACATACATATAATAATGATCCAACTGATCATACAAAGCAGAAACCAGAACATCATCCTGATGCTCATCATCCAGCACTTACATCCACAGATATGTGAAGGATCCTCCTTCCAACATGCTTGGAATGGCTTCAGCAAATGTGTCCATCACTTCTTCCTCGAAGTGTCATCAATCCGAAGAACACCAAGCCTCTCTCTGAAGTACTCGAACTTCACCCTGGCTAGTGGCTTCATTAGCACATCTGCAATCTGCTCGTCCGTCGCAACATACAGGAGTTTCACAGCTCCTCTCTGCACCATATCCCTAATATAGTGATATTTGATCTCTATGTGTTTCGACCTGTCATGAAACACTGGGTTCTCGGACAGCTTCACACAACTCTGGTTATCACAGAAGATACCAGTAGCATCCAACGGGAGATCAAATAATTCAGACAGTAGCTTTCGTAGCCATACTGCCTCACAACTAGTTGAACAGGCTGCAACATACTCTGCCTCAGCTATACTCAGTTCTACGCAGGACTGCTTCCTGCTAAACCAAGAGATCACACCTGATCCCATACTGAAGCAGCACCCAGATGTGCTCTTCCTATCTGCAGCACTGCCTGCCCAATCTGAATCAACATAACCCTGCAGGTTAAACTTTTGATTCGCCTCATACTTGAGCCCATAATCCATTGTACCCTTTAGGTACCTCAGAACATGCTTTACAGCAACCAGATGAACACTCCTCGGACCTGTCAGGAACTGACTCAATGTGTTCACCGCAAAGCAAATATCTAGTCTCGTGTTCATCAGGTACATCAAGGACCCAATCATATGACGATGCATAGAGACATCAACCAGCTCAGATGAAGCATCACATAGAAGCTTCAGATTCGAGTCCATAGGTGTGGCCATGGCCTTGCAATCCATCATCCTGAATCTCTTCAAGATATCTATTGTGTACTTCCCTTGACCAAGGAAGATCCCACCTGTACTCTGCCACACCTCCATACCTAGGATATAATGCATCTTTCCCAAATCTTTCATATCGAACTCAGCAGCAAGCTTCCTCTTCGTATCTGCAATCAATCTGTCATCTCCTGTTACAAATAAGTCATCCACATACAGGAGTAGAATCACAAGATTCCCTTCCTCAACCTTGTAGTAAAGGTGGGAGCTTGCTTCAATCCATACAAGGCTTTCTTCAATCTGCACACATATGACTCCCTGTCATGTATTTCGAAACCGAGTGGCTGCTCCACATATACTTCCTCTTCAACTACACCATTCAAGAAAGCAGTCTTGACATCCATCTGGTGTATTTTCCATTTCATCGCTGCAGCCAGGGCAAGTACTGTTCTGATGGAAGTATACCTGGCTACAGGTGCAAAAGTTTCTTCATAATCTATTCCCTCTTTCTGAGAGAAGCCACGAGCTACGAATCTTGCTTTGTATTTCTCTACACTTCCATCTGCAGCATGCTTGATTTTGTAGATCCATTTATAAGTCACAACAGACTTCTCTTTAGGTCTTGGTACAACATCCCAAACATCATTCTTCATTATTGATTGGTATTCCTCAACCACGGCATCCTTCCATTCTTTCTTTTCCGTTGCTTCTTCATAACTGGAAGGCTCTTTGTTCATAATGTCACAAAGTAAAGCAACATAGTTGGTATGTGATCTGGTTCTCTTCTTTACTCTGTGTTCTTCTTCTGGAATGCCAAATCTTTCTGCATCTTGAATGAGCTCTCTAGCCCATGCAGGTTTCCTCTTGTGAGATTTATCCTCTTGGGGTGGATCTACAGGTTCTTGCGGATCTTCAGACTCACGAACAACTTCTGGAATTGCTTCAGTCATGGTAGTGTCTTGAAATCTAGTTTCCTTAGGTTCTTCATAAACTTCGATAGGTGCCTTCCTTGATTTGATGAATGCTGAGCTGCTGACATCAATCTTCTTGAACCCTGAAAAGTATATTCTGTAAGCCTTCGAGCCTTCACTGTAACCCACAAAGATACCCTTCTTTCCTGAAGGATTTAGTTTAGTTGTCTTTTCCTTTGGGACATGAGTGTATACTTGACAACCAAATATTCTGAGATGGATGACTTTAGGTTTCTTACCAGAAAAGACCTCTTCTGGTGTCTTATTATCCAATATCTTGTGGGGTGTTCTGTTCTGCACATATACAGTTGTTCTAGCTGCTTCTACCCATATATGCATAGGTAGATCCTGGTCATGCAGCATTGCCCTTGCTGCTTCCATGATTGTTCTGTTCTTCCTTTCTGCAACTCCATTCTGTTGAGGATTATAAGGAGCAGTCAACTCCCTCTTAATCCCTGAATCACTACAAAGCTTCTTGAAGTCACCTGAGGTGAATTCTCCACCATTGTCGGATCTGAATGTTTTGATCTTCTTGTCAGATTGATTCTCCATCAAGGTTTTGAATTCCTTGAATTTATCAAACACCTCATCTTTGCTCTTCAAGAAGTATACCCATACATCTGAGTGGATGATTTCCAGGATGTCTTTTGCCTTACTTTCACTACTTGGGAAAGCCTTCTTAATGTTCTTACCTTTTGCACATCCTTTGCAAACACCTTCATGTTTGGTCTTGATTTCAGGAAGACCCTCTACAGCCTTGCTTGCAATTGGAAGTGCCCTATAGTGCATATGAGCAAGTCTTCTATGCCAAAGTTCACTTGGTTCCATGGATTCATGTACCATGGCATGTTCAGGTTGTCCCTTCAATTTATACAAACCTCCCTCTTGCTCTCCAATCACTACTGCATCATCTATGTTCTTTTCCTTTGGCCACATTAGAACTTGGCCATCCACAAATGCAACCCTCATACCTTTTGCATCCAATGCAAAGATGGAGAGTAAGTTCTTCTTGAGCCCAAGTACATAAAGGACTTCTTTCATCTTCAAAGATTTTCTAGAATCTAGGTTGTAGGAGGCTTCACCACTTCCTTTGATTGGGTATTGATAATCATCCCCAAGTTTCACCTTATGGGGTGATTCATGTTCAGATAGATTCACAAAATATTCCTTAAACCCAGTCATGTGTTTGGAAGCCCCACTATCAATCAACCAATCATTACAACCATGGGAGATAGTACCTGTGAGAGCAGAAATTAGAACATATTCTTCTTCACTTGATGAGTCATCATCACTATCACTTTCTACCCTAGCCTTCTTCTTTGGGGGTTCATCATCTTCAGCAGCATGAGCATGATATCTTCTTTTGTTATTCTTCTTCTTCTTATTGAAGTTGTTGTTGTTGTCTTTCTTCTTCTTGGGACAATCTGAAGCAAAGTGTCCCTTCTCATTGCAATTGAAGCATCTGAGATATTTCTTATCTTTATGATAATGGTGGTGTGAGAATCTTCTATTATGAGATGATTACTTCTTGGACTTTCCTTTCTTGGCATGTGCTATGAGAGCTTGATCTTCATTTCCCATCTTTTCTTCTCAGGCCACAAGCCTAGCTTCTTCTTGAGAGCATTCTTCTCGCAATCTGTTGAAGGAGATCAATTTCTTCCTTGCACAAATTCCTTGAATAAAGGAATCCCATGACCTGGGTAGGCCTTTTAGAGTGGTTATCACCACTTCACCATTCTCCACCATTTCATCCACTGCTTCTAGTTGTTCCTTGATCTGGGAGACCCTTGAAAAATAAGATTGAATGGTTTCTCCATTCTGAAACTTTACTCCTTTCAATTGGTTCCGCAGGGTCATCTTCTGATTTATGTTCTTCCCTTCAAATAGCTTGGTCAAAGAGTCAAACATCTACTTGGGTGTCTTTAGAGAAGACACATGGGGTATGAGATGGTCTTTGATAGAATCAACAATGATTCTCTTTGCCTTGACCAATTTTTTCTTATGCAATACCTTAGCCTCTTCATCCTCTGGGATAGGGATGTCTTCTTTTACATATGAGTCTAACTCATTCTCTTCTAGGATTAACCCAATCCTATACTTCCAAGCTCGGAAGTTATCAGCTCCTTCAATCTTATCCTCAAGCTTGGTGTGGTGAGACATATTAAAGAGTACTTAAAATGGAAATAGAAAAGATTTAGGTCTTACCACTTGAAATGTTGAAAACTGGATCTGGTCCCGGATTAGGGTTTGTCGAAAAAACCCTAAAAATTCAAAATGTGAATTTCAATTTTCTGAAAGGATATAAAGATGCGCCTTGATGAGCTGATCAGCCTGGTGTATTCAGAATTTGAGATCAGCAAATCTTTACCCTTCATATTTGCCTTTTTGTCCTCACGGGTTCACTAGGGAGAGCCCTTAATTAGGGTTTGAGTTTCCCGGAGATCTACCCAGCCAAAAATCTCGATCCAAAGCTCTAAACTTCGATTTTTGCAAGGAGCTTCCAGCTATCTCTTCAGATTTCAGAAATTCCTATTTTTGAGGAAACCCTAATGTTTAGGGCTAAATCTGAAAATGCTTAGAATTGAATTTTGATTGGACAGATAGATTCTCCTTGATGAATAGAGTCAATTCACTATACTGCTTTTCCAAAATATGTGGAGAGAAACCCGATAAACAAGAAACTCAAGTTTCCGTCATTGCAAAATGTCTTCTTCTCAGGTTAGCTATGATACCATGTTAAATTTTGAGCATTAATTCACAATACTCTAGGATCTTCACTGAGAGAATAACATATACAGTATATCAATACATAACAATCACAATAAGCATCACAAGCATCACAAGAATCAAAAGCATGAGAGACAAGAGACACAGAGTTTCCGTGGGGAAAACCCTAAGGTGAAAAACCCCACAACTTCCTCAGAGATAGAGAGAGCAATGGCTCAACCAAAGTACAACCAAAATACACTTGAGATAGTCTCCTAGAAGCAGATGATCCTCCTCCTCACTAGTGCGCCACTTTCTGAGTGAGAGAGAGATGACTTTTCCGAATGATCTAAATAGAGATCTCCTGATCTCTATTTATACTAACCTGTTTTCCCAGTGACCTTATGGGGCCGACTTGTCTAGCTAGGTACATCCAAAATATAATATATATTTCAGGGCCGACCCCACACATGGTGGTCTAATAACCCATCGCCAAGTACACACACTTGCGACACTTGTCAATACACATGATGACACTTCCTTATAGAGGAATAACACATCTCTTATAAGGGTACAATAAATATATATGAAATATATAGATGAAATACATTTCGAAGTTACATATACATCAACATCCACATCCAAAGTAAGAATGTGGGAACCAACATGGAAATGTTGCTGATCTAGATCCCATAATCCAGTTGTTGTACTTTGGCCCTCATGCCCTGTACGTGAAAGAATTTCAACAAGATGCATCTTTGCAATGCGTTCATTGAATGTGGATCATTTTCCACCTGGGAATCTTCCATTGCATGCTCCCGGTCTTTCCATTGGACCATGGTGTAAGCCAAGACCTGTGTAAACATCAATTAGATGAATATTAGAACCTTTCTATAGTTTTGGGTTGGGATTCTTTGGCCCCATTTTTTTATTTTTCTTTGTGTATCTGCATCGATGCACCCCTCTTTTGTAGACAGTGCGTCAGCGACGCACTTTCTGCATGCAAGAAGCGTGTCAGAGAGCCCTTGACGCACTTCCCGCGAGGGGAAAGCGCGTCTCCTAGGGCACACACAATCCCCCCCTTAATGAGACAAAAAACCCAAAAAAATTGACCATTAAACATAAAATCAATCCACTAGAAAGGTAACAAGCAAGGTTAAGGCCTACCTGTCGCTGACATGGTGAGAAACAACTGACCGTAGCTTCCGTAATTTACGTTTGAAAATCGGCTCCAAAGTGGTGTTTTTACTATTCAAACTTGGTAAAAAACTAATTGGTAAATATTTCTTACTATTTGACTTTTATATAAAAGAAAATGGAATATTCCATTTTTAATATTTATTTTATGGGTCTCTTTTCTATAGTTGGTAATATTTTTACGTCTTAACACCTTATTGTCTATTCTGACTTAGTTTTTGGAGCTCACGGATGAAGTAAATAAGTGTCCTGACTTTATTGGCGACCATCATTGATGTTTCATACTTTTAATCAAGTGTGAATAAGTCGTCGAGCGTTTTTTATGCTATCATGGCACTCGCTAAAATAAAATATTAATGGAATCGAGCTTAATTTTGTCCTTTCTCGTGCTTGTAAAACTATGAGAATGAGTCACCAAGTTATATTTTATCAGTTTTTCGGGCTCGTAAAACTCCCATGAAAAAGGAACCCCTTGGAGTTCCTCTTTAATCTCTTTTCAGACTCCCTAAATATGAAAATATCACCAAGTGAACTTGATTCTTTCCCGTTTGTAAAAGTATCTGAAAGGTCGTCTTTCTGGTGATAATTTACCCCTTTTTCGGACCAAGAGGACTATTTATGAAATAGGAGCACTGCGGTTAATCATGATTGGAAGAGTTCTCTCTCTTGTTGTTTTATCCTTTTTTGGATGAGGAGACTAACTTTAACGAAAAAGAACCATTTGGGACGAACCCTTCCTATCTTAGGTTCATAAAACATATGAGATAGTACTTGTCCGAAGGATGAGCTATACCGAGCATCTGTTACCCTCCTCAAGCTCGTTGAAAAAAAAAGAGGTACTCATCGATCATGATGGGGATAAGAAAATAGTTTGTGTTTCATTGTAATTTTGGAAGTACTTAGTCACTCTTGAACATGGCACTTGTTTGTGTATGCATTCATACACTTGAATAATCTGCTTGTCTTCGAGTCCCACCCATTCCATGAGTTATTTCACTCCTTTGAGTCGTTCAAAGAATGCTTCCATCATCTGTTGCATTAGGGTTCGTTGTCATTCTCGTCATGTCAATGCTTCCAAGTCATACCATTCCCATGTTCAAGAGAGGTATGTTCATCGATTCGATCTCTGCAGTTATTCTACCTACTATCATGTCGTCATTCCTGAGTCAGTCTCAAGTGTCACTCTATAGTATGATCTACTCCAAAAAAAATTTATCATGTTTCGTGTAGATGATGGGGGAAACATCATGGCACTCCTTCGACTGATTTATCCTTGTTGACTTCAACACATCATCCGAGGGTTAAAACTAGAAACTATTCAAGTACCTTGGGCTTGCTTGCCTCAGCGGAACGTTACCTTGATTTCAAGAGTAAGTTCACATCATTGACTTCTTATTGAAAGATTCCATTTAGTGTTCGACCTCAGATTATTGATTCACATTCAGTGGTATGTACTATGATACCTTGGGGATCATTGACATCAATGGTGATTTCCATCGCACTTGTTAATGGTATATATCAATGACCGGTAATCAAGTGGTCTCTACCATGTTCGACTTCAAGACATTGTAATCACATGGTTAGATTCGTATCATTGCAGGTTCGGCTTGAAGACCCTAGGTTAAGTCATGTATCTCACCCAATTTGCGATGGATATTTTTTGAGCCATATTGTTAAATTTTCTGAATTTACTTCAATATGATCTAGGATCTTAACTGAGAGAACAACATGTACAGCATATCTACAGCATATCAATCATGGAGACAATAATGCAACACACAAGAGACACAAAGATTTACTTGGGGAAAACCATAAAGGTGAAAAACCCCAATAACTTCCTCAGAGATAGATAGAGCAATGATACAACCAACCAAGAGAGATAGCCATAACCTAGCAGCAGATCCTCCTCCTCCATAAGTGCGCCACTCCTCCTTGAGTGCATGTGTGAGAAGTGAGTGAGCAAATAGAGTGCCTCCCGCACTCTATTTATACTTGATTTGACTTGCCTTTTTACCTAACTCATGTAGGCTCGAACTTAACCACATAACATAATGCTGACTGGGCCGACCCCCAATAGGGTGGTCTAATAACCCTTTGACCCACATGACTTATACAGGGCCGACCCCAAATAAGGTGGTCTAATAACCCATCAAGTATAAGTTACGACACTTACAATATAAATGACGACACTTCCTTATAGAGGAATAATACCATCTCTATAGGGATACAATATACATATATGTGAAATACATTCCGAAGTTACATATACATCAATACTCCCTCTTAACTAGGAAGGTATTTCTCAGCACAGTTCTTCTAGCACAAGTCATCTTCTCTGGATCATCGTCACTGGATAATCGTCATTGAGTCATCATCATCGTCACTGCTGCTGCTATCTCAATCAATCTTTGAATCTACTCGTCATAGGAAGTTCTACAGAGCCAGTCCTTTTTCATACTGGATGTAGGCCCACCACCTGCAGGTCTTCATCATCACTGGCCATACTGTGGAATCCTCAGGACTTATTACGTGCGTCACAAAACCTGGCTGCAGCATCCCAGGCTATTACGAGCACACAGCTCTACCTGTAGGATCTCCCAGGAGCACATTACATGTGACCCATCACAAAACCTGGCTGAAGCATCCCAGGCTGTTACGAGCACGCGGCTCTACCTGTCGGATCTCCCAGGAGCACATTACATGTGATCTCACCACAAAACCTGGCTGAAGCATCTGAGGCCTTTTTCATCCTGTCCAGATCTCCCAGGAGCAAATTACATGTGGTCCACCACAAAACCTGGCTGAAGCATCTGAGGCCTTTTTCATCCTGTCCAGATCTCCCAGGAGCAAATTACATGTGGTCATGGCAAAACCTGGCTGAAGCATCTGAGGCCTTTTTCATCCTATCCAGATCTCCCAGGAGCAAATTACATGCCATAGGACAAAACCTCGCAAGAGCATCTCAGGATGTTACGGGTACACAACTCTGACCTGAAATCTCCCAGGGCACAAATTACATGTCCTCCCAAGCAAAACCTCGCAAGAGCATTTGCCAGATGTCCCAGGGCACCGAATTACATGCCATAGGCAAAACCTCGAAAGACCATCTGCAAATCTCCCAGGGAACAAATTACATGCTTTCCTGCACAACCTGATCCACGGCCACAAAGTATCATCTGATACTCATCAAACATCATCCTGATGTACACATGATCATCCTGATCATCATCACTGCAACATCCTGCTGCATGTCATCTGGAGAAGCTTGTCATCCACGATCATTCAAGTATCCACCTGATACATACATAGATACATGATCCACACAATGTATCCGTCAACATACATGATCCACCTGATCATACAAAGATACATGATCCACACAATGTATCCATCAGCATACATGATCTACCTGATCATACAAAGATACATGATCCACACAATGTATCCATCAGTATGCATGATCTACCTGATCATACAAAGATACATAATCCACACAATGTATCCATCAGCATCCATGATCTACCTGATCATACAAAGATACATGATCCACACAATGTATCCATCATCATCCATGATCTACCTGATCATACAAAGATACATGATCCACACAATGTATCCAACAGCATCCAACATGATGCGTTCATGCAAAATACATACACATGATCCAACCGATCATATCCAGCATCCAACATGATGCGTACATACATAAATGATCCAACTGATCATATCCAGGCAGAAACCAGAACATCATCCTGATGCTCATCATCCAGCGCTTACATCCACAGCCATGTGAAGGATCCTCCTTCCCACATGCTTGGAATGGCTTCAGCAAATGTGTCCATCACTTCTTCCTCGAAGTGTCCTCGATCTGAAGAACGCCAAGCCTCTCTCTGAAGTACTCGAACTTTACCCTGGCTAGTGGCTTCGTCAGCACATCTGCAATCTGCTCGTCCGTCGCAACATACAGGAGCTTCACAGCTCCTCTCTATACCATATTCCTGATATAGTGATATTTGATCTCTATGTGTTTCGACCTATCATGAAACACTGGATTCTCGGACAGCTTCACACAACTCTGGTTATCACAGAAGATACCAGTAGCTTCCAATGGAGATCAAATAACTCAGACAGTAGCTTCCGTAGCCATACTGCCTCACAACTAGCTGAACAGGCTGCAACATACTCTGCCTCAGCTGTACTCAGTGCTACGCAGGACTGCTTCCTGCTAAACCAAGAGATCACACCTGATCCCATACTGAAGCAGCACCCAGATGTGCTCTTCCTATCTGCAGCACTGCCAGCCCAATCTGAATCAACATAACCCTGCAGGTTAAACTTTTGATTCGCCTCATACCTGAGCCCATAATCCACTGTACCCTTCAGGTACCTCAGAATATGCTTTACAGCAACCAGGTGAACACTCCTTGGATCCGTCAGGAACTGGCTCAATGTGTTCACAGCAAAGCAAATATCTGGTCTCGTGTTCATCAGGTACATCAAGGACCCAATCATCTGACGATACATGGAGACATCAACCAGCTCAGATGAAGCATCACATAGAAGCTTTAGATTCGATGCCATAGGTGTGGCCATAGCTTGCAGTCCATCATCCCGAACCTCTTCAGGATCTCTACTGCATACTTCCCTTGTCCAAGGAAGATTCCATCACTCTGCCACACCTCCATGCCAAAAACAAATAGTGCATCATCTCGAACTTGGAAGAAAGCTTCTGCTGCGTGTCGGCAATCAATCTATCTTTACCTGTAACAAACAGGTTATCTGCATAAAAAAATAGTATCACTGGATTGCCTTCTTAAACCTTGTAGAAAAGGTTGGAATCTGCTTTACTCTTGGTAACGCCCAAACTGGATAGAAAGCTGTCTATCCTACCATACCAAGTTCTGCACACATATATGACTACACCATGCTGTCTTGAGATCCATCTGGTGCATCTTCTATTTTATCACTTTTATATTTCTCAATGCTGCCATCTGCAACATGCTTGATCTGATAGTTCCATTTGGAAGTCATAAAAAACTTCCCTTCACATCTTGGGACTACATCCCAAACATCATTCTTCATGATCGACGGATCATGGCATTCCATTTCTTCATCCCAGATCCTGGGAACTTCAATATCTTCAATATCTTCAATAGATATCTTTGTTGCTGGAACAAAATGTTGTAGTTCTTCTTTTGTAGAAGATGACATACGATCTTTCCTACACAACAAGTTAAATTGCATGATTAGAAAACATCTCATAGTTTTCAGAACAAATTCTTACACATAAAGAAATATGTCATACAGTCATGCAATTATCTTAGCCAATGCTTCAATACAACATTTATCCATATCCCGTAACTTTCTAGATGCCTTCCAATCTCTACCAGAACATTGTTAAGAGTGTGCACAACTCCCAACATGTCAGCAAAGAGGTTTCATTCTAGATAAGTAGCAATGGAATGTTGTACAGTGCCATAGGCCACTTACCCATGTTTATTAGTAGTATACTGTTCATCAATGCAACTATTCTAATATGCATAATACACAACCTAATTCTAGGAACATCAGTGTATACATTATTGAACAGTATTATTTAAACAAACAAATATGCAAGAAATGATAATTTAAAATACTTATCTTTGTTTGTTCGTTGGGTGGACTCCCTCTGAGTCTTTGCTTCCTTGCAGGAGCTGCTGGAGTCCTAATCTGAAGTAGCTTCTTCTACACCTTTCTATTGTGGAATGTAGAGAGATGGTCAACTCCCTCTGAATATCTGCATCCTTGCAGAAACTACTGAAGTGTGCTCCTTTTCTTTCTTGCAGGAACAACTGGAGTGTGCTCCCTCTTGATCTTTGCTTCCTAAATTACCTGTTCTTGAACTCATATTCATCCTTGGTCCCTATGCATGCTTATTAGTATCATGATTGTGTTATCCTTGTGAACTCATATAAAATCATACATTCATTAGTATACTATTAAAACACAATAATCTCATGCATGTATAGTCATGATCATTTCAAACAGAAATAATAAGCATTAGCATTCAAGGTTTATGTAGTATTCTTATGGTTAGTCAAATCATAAGAAACATAACATGTCTAAACCTGTAATTACTCAAACCTATGACTCTTCGGGTTAGTTGAATCATCAATCAAGATAAGAGATATAATATGCATAAAAGCTATACCTTCATGATTCTTCTGGTTAGTCATATCATCAATTATGGTAAGAAACATAATATGCATACAACCATGATTATTCAAACCTATGACTCTTTGTGAATAATCATTATCAACAACACAATAGTATAAGATCCTAACACAAGGTAGGATTCTAGCTTGATATAGGAAAAACATACCTGGATTAGCATGCTAGCTAGTTATGTCTAACATACCCGTATAATGTCTTTTGGTTCTCTTCAATGACTTGTGCTAGTAACCTGCATGTCTCAATGGTTAGCCATTATAAAACCAAGTTATACATACCTCGTAAATGGATCTTCTATGAGATCCATGACAATGGATGAGTCTTTATCCTCATGTCACCATGATCATATGTTCTTGAACTGGAGCATGATTTGTCTTTCTTGGTGTACCTTTCATGTTAGTAGACAACATAAACCTCATACAACACCATAATGCATTAGTACAATCATAAGTGTCAACACCCTAAATAATGAATATCTTCTATCATGCATTCATAATTTTGTTAAGGTGATACGACAAATCTAAAAACAAAATTGTACTTAACTGTAATAACATGAAGACAAACATACCATAAAATTAATCATGGACAAATATCAAAACATACCTCGATGAGTCATACCTGTCGAGATCGCTTGTAATCTTCTTATGTAAGGCCTTAGCCTCATCTCCCTCTGAAACAGGAACTTCTTCACCTATGTAGGTGACCAATCCATCTTCTTCTAGGATTAACCCAATCCACTTGATGTGCAAGAACTGGACCTGGAGCTGGATATGGGTTTGTCAGAGAAACCCCAAAAATTCAAACTTTGAATTTCAAACTTCCGAAAGGATAGAAATATGCGCCTTGATGAGCTGATCAAATTGGTATATTCATAATTTGAAAACTGCAAAGTTTCACTCCTCAATTTTGCCTTTGAAACTTCCGGATTCACTGGACATGACCCTGAACTGGGGTTTGATGAATCCCACTCTTTTTCCCAATCAAAAGGTTTGATCCAAAGCTCTAAGCTTCTATTTTTCTGAGGAGCTTCCAGCCGTGGTCTCAGATTTCAAAAATTCCCATTTTTACAGAAGCCCTAATTTTCCACTTTCCTGATCAAAGTCCCGAACTAGGGTCTGATCAAGCCCGGCCTTATTCCCAACCAAAAATTCTGATTTTGGTCTCTAAATTTTTATTTTGATGAGTAGCATTCAGCCATGGTCTCCGATTACAAAAATTCCAACTTTCTTCAAAGCCCTAAATTCCGGAAGCCATGAATGAAGGTACCAAAAAATAATTCTGTTTTGACAGAAATATGTACCTGATTGTTTCTGGTGTAACTCTAAAATTTTTGATCCACAGGATCTGAAAAAAGTTTCCTGAGATAGCCTGACCTGTTACCTTTCCATCCTGACAGGTCTGACCTCAATTGGATTCTCTGAGAGAGAGTTATGCCAAATGTCGCAACGTGACCTGTTTTGGGATAAAACAGAAGAGCGAACTTGTACGGTGTACCACGTGTCACTGTTTGAACTTCGGCCTCTGAAAAAGTTTTTTGAGATATCTCGGCCTGTTATCTTTCCATCCTGATAGGTCTGACCTCAATTGGATTTTCTGAGAGAGAGTTATGCCAAGTGTCGCAACGTGACCTGTTTATGGGATAAAACAGTAGAGCGAACTTGTACGGCGTGCCACGTGTCACTGGTTCAACTTCGGCCTCTGAAAAAGTTTTCTGAGATAGTACCGACTGTGTACTACCTGTCACTTTTTACGAAATTTCATTTGGAGCTTCCTAGCCCAAGTTATGACCTTTTTCCCAAGGTCACCTGATTTTGACTCAGATCTGGAAGAGGCAGAAACCCTATATTGTACAGATCATAAATCACAAAGTACAATGAATTAGAGGTTTTCCTTTGGACACAAGGTACCTGGAGATTTTAGCTTCGTCCTGTAACAATTTCAGATCCGAAAACTTCGCCAAAACGGATTTATAGCAAAAGTGCTACGATGACTGGTTTTTTCTATATCAAGCCCTAGCATCGTAAGTGCAACAAGTGTCATACATGCCATATCATGCCTTCTTTCAGGCTAGCTCTGATACCATGTTAAATTTTCTGAATTTACTTCAATATGATCTAGGATCTTAACTGAGAGAACAACATGTACAGCATATCTACAGCATATCAATCATGGAGACAATAATGCAAGCACACAAGAGACACAAAGATTTACTTGGGGAAAACCATAAAGGTGAAAAACCCCAATAACTTCCTCAGAGATAGATAGAGCAATGATACAACCAACCAAGAGAGATAGCCATAACCTAGCAGCAGATCCTCCTCCTCCATAAGTGCGCCACTCCTCCTTGAGTGCATGTGTGAGAAGTGAGTGAGCAAATAGAGTGCCTCCCGCACTCTATTTATACTTGACTTGACTTGCCTTTTTACCTAACTCATGTAGGCTCGAACTTAACCACATAACATAATGCTGAATGGGCCGACCCCCAATAGGGTGGTCTAATAACCCTTTGACCCACATGGCCGACCCCCAATAGGGTGGTCTAATAACCCTTTGACCCACATGACTTATACAGGGCCGACCCCAAATAAGGTGGTCTAATAACCCATCAAGTATAAGTTACGACACTTACAATATAAATGATGACACTTCCTTATAGAGGAATAATACCATCTCTATAGGGATACAATATACATTTATGTGAAATATATTCCGAAGTTACATATACATCAACACATATTACACGGATCCACTTTTGTATTGGTCGTGGCTGTGTTATCATCTCATCATGGATATACGATTGTGTCTAGTAGCCATGATTGTGTTCAGTCGGTCTCTATTATCATGGATCTGCAATGTATTGGTCGGAAGCCATGTTATGATTCAGTTTGAGACATGTATCTCAGATTTGATTGTACTTCAGAAGATATTTGTTTGTCACTCCAACTAAAAATCCTTACTTTGATTTTTTCCCTATTACAAACCATTCACCTACCTTATTTTGCTAGCTTCATTCTTTGGGGGGCATTCTCTTACACCAAAATATCATCATCATGAGTAATGTGTCCTCTGTATTCCCGGATCCCTAAATTCCTTGAGATAAAACATTGAAAGAGGAATTGTTGTCATTCCCTTTTAACCTTTTGTTATCACTCTGACGTGCCCTGCTATCTAGCAAGGTGCATCAGGTTCAAGGTGATGCACTCTACACCTTAGCAGAGTGCGTCGGTGAAGCAATGTGCCCTTGTACAAGGTGCATTGATCTCTCTTTGGTGCATGTTTCCCTTATGCAAGGTGCAACGCAGTTGGTTAAAATGGATAAAGAGAAGCTTCGAGCGACTTCTCAAAGCTTGGATGGTGTGGAGACTTATCCCTACTTACCTGGAAAGGTGGCATTTGATCTCCTTGTCTATTGGGATGATCCCTTAAGCCTCTCCCCTAAATCCTCAACCTCTCTTATCCCTTTAGCTATATATATATATGAACTCCCTCTCCATTGTTAAGAGAGGAAGGATAGAGTACCTATATTCTAGTGAAATTTCTCTAGGTGATCCTCTTCATCCATTAGGACGCTAATCACTTGATCTTGAGGCTAGGATTGTTGGAAGGAGGTTATGACATCAAAGCATCGGTTGTAACATCTCTCCCTTTGTATTTCTTATCATTACATTTAATACAAGTTCTTTCCATAAAATTTGTTGTGATAATAATGTTTAGGATTAACTTCTTTGACTGTTGATCTAGATCAATTCACATCCATGTTCTTTTATTACTTGTTTTCTTCCACATGTTTTGTCTGGTTTTGAAGCTAAATATTTGAAGATCAGGACTTGGAGCAGCAAGGAGAGAGGAACTGGACACTTGAGGTAAGCCATCTCTTTCATTTGTCTTGCATTTCAATTGATCTAGGAAAAGTATTTGTGTTATGTATTCATTTGTTCTAGATTTGAACCATTCAGACAAGCGAGATCTATTTGAGTCCGCTCATACAGATTGTCCGTAAACAACCATCCTTGGAAAACTTATAAGTATTATAGTTGGAATCATACAAGGATTTGATTTGGTGCTGATATGGGATCCTGAAGATAATGTCAACACAATCACAGGGAGACACATAACATTCTACTATATCATGGAAGGACCCAGTTGCAAATGTAATGGCACAATGTTTATTGGCCAATAAGCATGGACCCTCTTTTTGAACCCACCCCAACTGATATGGACAAGGATGGTGTAGAGTAGGAATATGAGGATATTGTACTATGTCTTGAGCCATTAGATTCTCTTAGCTTCCATTGTCAAAAATAAAGGTGGCGATAACATTTTTTATTTGGCATTTATGATTAAAAAGTAGTTTATGTGGCCATTGTGAAAAATCATGGGTCATTATAAGGAGGGATCAATAGATGTAGGATTTGGGAGAGGGACTACCTTAGAATCTGTAGAGGGTGTAGGGGAGTCACTAGTCTCCATGATGTGGTGATCAATAAATAGTGCTTTAGAATATTTGAAGTGCTAAAGGACTCATCATTCAATAGAATAATGGTAAGGTGTCTTATTATAATGGCATATATGCCCTAAACACTATGGAGAAGGAGAACCCATAGCATAAAAATCGAATATCAAGAGCAAGGACTAGTGAGGTGGAGGCAGAATTCGGGGTTTAAAAAAAAGTATTAAAAGTGATTAGGGAAATGTTCCAACTCACATTTCATAGTTAGGACATGACAGAAAGAAGAATCAAGAGAAATTATCTCAAACAATTCAATTTCCTATCTAAAAATTGCTAATAAACCATAAATAAATTTCAAAAAGAGTACCTATTTTGAGTCATGGATGTGTAATTGGAAGTAGATTTTGAAAAAGAGACTAGTGTATTGTTGTATTATCTATCTTGGTGATTATTGAATTTGCAACCAATGACACATTAATTTATGCAAAATCCCGAGGGATAAGAATGGCGTCGAAGTGATTGACAAAACATATCCCACGTCTTAATTTGGGAGGAGGTGGGCCTACTTATGTGGTTGGGATTGAGTGTTGGGCTTGGCCCAAGTGGGGCATTTTTTAGCAGAAAGGATTTTGAGAACTACGCAGCTGAGCCCAGTTCAGTTGGAACAATTTTGGGATAAGTTTTGGTATGCTACGAAGTTGTGCGCAGCGCAGTGTCGGAAAAGCTGCGAAGTCAGTGCTGCGAGGAGAATAGTATTGCGATGTGTTTGGTCAACGGAAGATCCAGCTAAGTAGAGTGTTGGACGGAAGACAACAAATATTCTGGTTAAGTCATCGGAGATCTATTTTTTAGCAAAGATACTTGATAACTACCAAGTGGTGGGTAGGTGCAAATCGGAGGAAGGTGACTGGTCACACACACAGAGAACTACTACTTGAACCAGTCGTATAAAGGTCGTGAAGGAAGGAACAACTCGATAAGAGAAACCTATTAGCGCGGACGTGACAGTTTTGTAAACCTAAGGGTTTCTGCCTTCGAGATGTAAAGACATGACCTACCGGTCTTGATCTATAAATAAGGCATGATTTTGTATGGGAAGGGTTACTCTTAATTTTTTTTAGTCATTATTGAATATTATTAGATCTTTGTAAGCTTAAAGCTATTATAAAGGCTTTGCAGCTGAATGCACAGAGACCTAATTTTGAGAGAGAAGAGCATCTGCAGCTGAGTGCGCAGACAAAGAACTGTTGTACCCTTCCCTAAGATAATAAAACAATAGTTCTTGTGGATGTAGCCTCCCATTCGGGGGGGTGAACCACGTTAAATCATGTGTTATGTGATGCTTTGTGTGTTTTCCATTGTTCGATTACTTAATATGAATGCTTGATGTTACAGTTATCTGATATTTGTTGCTTTTATCTGTATTCACCAAGGAAGAGATGGGAATGAGATGTTAAGTAGTTCATATATGGATGAATGTTAATGCTCAGTATCTATAAGTATTTGAATGTTTGGATCTGTTAAATAATCACAGAGCTAATTGTTGAAGTTGAAGTGTTGCATCAGAGTGCACAACATTGTATAATTCATTCCATTACGTATCTTTGAATCGGTCTAAGCGTTGATGAATGATTAAGACTGTTAAGTAAGATTGGTTAGTTTTATCAAGTCTTGAAGTGAACGCGCATTCTGGTTAACACGTTGATCCATTATAAGTACTGCGAGATAAGTTGTTGATAGCTTATCATCATACCGCCAAGTCTAAGAATCCATAAAGAGGGATCTACAAGGAAGCGTAGATACCCTTGCGCTGACCTGTTGCTATAGACCATTAGTACCACGCAGTTGTAATTGACACAAAGTAGAAGACCTTGCGCAGTCTTTTGTTCGTAGCGTGGAAGTCTTGCTGCGTTGCACATAACCAGGTTGTGGAAACTTGATTCCGCAACCACCCCCTCAGCTTTGCCTCGGGTGAGACCTTAGGCTGCTCACAGTTTGTTGCTGAAAGGGCCAGTGAATAGGGGTTTTGTTGGTATCTTGCACTGCGAAGTACCTGGGTCTACATTGGAAAACCTCTAGATCAGTAAGTACACCAACAAATGGTTCCCTTGCCGTGTTAAGACTCAGTGATGCGATAGTGTGTTTTGAAAAAGTAATGTGGGAAGAAGAATATCAGTTCCTAGGATCAGACAATTGGCATCCAGAAAAGAAAGAGATCTAGGCTTGGTGTGATAAGATCGAAAGATATTTTGCAAAGAAATAAAACAAACACCCGCATCTAACTGACGTAGAGTGGTTGAATAGATACTTATGGAGTGACATCCACGAGATTTTCCGGGTGTCTTTTCCAAACGAGCTGCACGAGTGGATATTGCGCCTCACAAAAACAAAGAATTGTTCTCAAGGAGGAGTACCTACAGAGTGGACTCTGAATCTTACTGAACAACTCAAAGCAATAGACAGCCCACTGTCGTGAGCAATCGACTTCTGGGTTGATAGCATACTTGAGGGATTTGTGACCGAGTTTGCTATAGACACAATGAAATCCTACAGCCAAGCTGAAGAATACTTTTTCGAAGGATTCAGAGGTATGTTCCTGAAAAACCTCAGTCTATACATTAAAATGCTTTTAACTGAGAAAGGTGTTTTAAGAATGCAGTAATAATTCTGAATCTGTCATGGTAGAAAATACATACATTGATTCTGACGAAGAAAACCATCCTTTGAGAAGTGGGAAAAGATATAAGCTTACTAACGAAAAGATTCCCAGAGGATCTATAAACCATGTAGATACCGAAATTCCATGTGATATTAATAGTCAGAACACGCAATTATCAGCCACAATCCAGCGTATTACCCCTCAAAATCTAGCAGTCCAGAACCAGCCCGCTGTGAGCATCGTGCAGCCCATCCCACAGATTGTCAATACTAGTAGCACCGCAGGAGCGAGTGCTCAGAACATTCCAGATAATACTATCCCTAGCACGACCCAACAGCCTGCATCTACTTTTGTCGCAGGGAATCCATCCCAAAACCATCCACAATCCGAAAGGAGGATGGCTGATAACGATATAAAGCTGCCGATATTCAAAGGAATGGGTCTAGAAGACCCTGATCAACATTGGTTTTTATGTGAATTCGTATGGAGTGTAAAGCAAGTTCAGGATGATGCTATCAAGAGAGAACAACTCATCACTACTTTTATAGATAGAGCATTACACCGGTTTATGAAGTATTCTCAAGCACAGCCGAGAACCCTAGCAGACATCAAATCCGCGATGTTAGCAGAATTCAAGAAGCTGAAATTAGAATCACAATGCATAACAGAGTTGAAAGAAATCAAACATAAACATACTGAATTGGTATGGGAATTCGACCAAAAATTTAAGACATTATTGGACCAAGTGATCTTTGTTATAGCTCCGTAACAGCACCGAGAGTGGTTCATTGCTGCGTTGTTGCCCCATACCAGACAACCACTGATGCAACATAAAGTTGTGTCCCAGGAAGACACCTTGGAGATCACGATGAAGCTTGAAGCTTCACCAATTGGAGAGAGTACTTCTGGGATGTTACAGATCCAGAACCAATTGGCTACCTTGACATTAGAATTACAAGGTATGAAAAATAAAAAGGAACAGAGACATGAACAAAGACATGAAGTTTGGTGCACGGGATGCAAAGGAGAGGGTCACACCAGAGAACATTGCCCCTTATTTCAATATTATCTTAACACTGGTGCACCAAACCCAATGAATATGAATCAGAACTAGACACCATGGTGTGAAATTTGTAGAAGCAGAGAGCACCGGCCTGAGGACTGTTATCTAATACAGAAATATGTAAAAACACCTAAAAACTTATACTGTAATTTTTGTAAGTCAATTGGACATGATGAGTCCAACTATCGTGCTTATGAGCTTATGAATGAAAGAAAGCGAGATATGGAAGCAATGCGAGGTGTTGGAATGTACCGTGTTCAAGAAGAAAATCAGCCAAAACAGGAGAACACCCAGTATGATCATGGTGGATATAGAGGTTGTGGTGGTGGATACCGCGGGAGAGGGAGAAATGCTGGCCCAGCTCAAGGAAGAGGCTGAGGCCAGGTAATCTGCTATAACTATGGCCAGCCAGGTAATGTATCTAGAGAATGTACTAATCCATGCACCACATGCAACTACTGTAAATCATTTGATCATGTGATTGAATACTGCCCCATACTTGAAGTAGAAATGTAGAAACGGAGAAGGACAGAACCACCGAACCCTAATATTTAGTTGATTGCAACAGAGATCAGATCTACAGATCCAAGTGTAAATGCAGTAACACAAAGTGGCGTTGATACAGGAAGAGACAAAAACGCAGAGACCTCAACTTCTGGAACAACTGATGCTAAGAAGACCCCTGGAGAAATAGTAGGGATTAGAAAAGCTCTCGAGAATGCACCTCCTTTGAACTTACAAAAAAATAAAGAAGTATTTGAAGAAGCGCGGGACATGTTCAAACAACCACCACCTACCTCACTGAGAATCCCGTTGTGCAGTGAAGTACCACAGATAAAAGACATGCCACTGGCATATTATCAGACGTGCGCTGCACCAGATACATCCACTTTTGTTGCGCAGTTCCTATGGAGCTGCATCAAGTTATTGAAGAACAAAGACACTCTTATGGAATTTGAAAAACTGATAAATCAGTATGAATCACACAGTGACAGGAGGACTTCCCAAGGCGTAGTTCATAACATTAGGAGTCCCAAAAGAAACGGAATGGAAATGCAGTTCACTGCACAGATTGGAGACTACAAGATGGACGAGATCATTCTTAATCTCGGATATGAAGTAAATGTCTTGACCAAGCAGACATGGCAGGCAATGGGGAAACCAAAATTACATTGGTAACCTATACAATTAAGAATGGCTAATCAAGGCATAGTTATACCGTTGGGGAGGTTACCCAATACCATTGTCGACATTGACGGAGTGTGAAGTTATGCAGACTTCGAAGTAATTGAAATTGTAGATTATAGCAATCTGTATCCGGCACTGCTGGGTATCGATTAGGCAATGACGAACTCCACCATCATAAATTTGAAGACAATGAAAATGATATTTGAAGGCAATGACATAAGGGTCGTCACACCACTGGACCCTTCGCAAGGAGAGTGATATGTTGAACCAATTCAAGAGGAGTATAGAGCTCAAGATATCAACTGTATCTATAAGATGACAACAAATGTTGTGGATTATACTCAACCTACTGTGGATGGAATGCTCAGCTGGCGCTGTGATAGTTCTTGCATCTCAGACTCTGAGGCAGGATTAGAAAAATGGCAACATAGAGTGCATGAAGTATCTACCAGGAGATGCGCAACAATTACGAAATCACTCTGCTCGATTAGAAAGAAGGTAAGTCCAATTCCCACTTATGATGGTTCAACTAACGTTTATTCATTTATCAAAGAATACACTGCAGCAGTTACAGATGAACACCGCGTCTCAGTATTAGACATGGCACTAAGAGAGACACCTGCCAGATGGTGGGCTACGCATAAGAAGACACTCACAACTTGGGACCATTGCAGAATAAAGATGTAGATCAGGTTTGTTGATAAGATTACACTACCTTTTGACAAATACAATGGCTAGACGGATCCAGGGGATCATATTGCAGCATGTGTAGAAGCTTGGAAAGAAAGACCACAGACAGAATGGGTACACCTTTTTGTGCACATGCTGGAGGAGCCTATTCCAAATAAATGGCATCTCGAGGCAGAGTTGTTAGAAAAACATGATCGCAGAGCAATAACAATAAATAGAAATGCAAATATAATCACACACACATTACAAGAGAGACACAGATATATCGTGGTTCACCTCAACTTGGGCTACGTCCACACTGAAGTTGCCAGTCCTTATTATTATTCTGTCCAGCAAAGTGAAGGGATACAACCTACAACACAACCGCTACAGTTCCTCTTCACTGTCTAACAGTCTCTCTTCTTGATCTCAGAGATCTTTACAATGCATAATACCTAATACATCAACCAAACCTGGGGTACGGACATGACTGAATAATAATATCTCTGAATCTGGAGATCAAGATACACAACCAACAAGAGCTGCGCAGAGGAGCTTTAGATTTCTCTATCCTCACTATGAGCTTCCAGAAGGACTTTAGCTTTGAAGACGACCATCCTACTATCAATGACACGCTGCAGCGTATCAACAAAAATATATTCATATCAGATTACACGCGGGAAAATATAACATTAGAAAAAAAAATTGAAGCAAATAGCGTGCCTGCGAGTCCACAACCAGATTGGACAAAACAAATAGAGCAGGGCTTGGACTGTTAAAAATTAGTTGAAGAAGTTGAAGATAAGGAAGACAGCGATGAGGAAGACCCACGAAATATAAAAATCCTTGAATTAGAAGCAACACGGGAGCTAGAAGGACCTCCACTGGAAATCCCAGATATGAGTGGACTGGTTAAAACAAAGAAAGTGAACATAGGCACCAGTGAAGAGCCGAAGTTCACAGCAATAGGAGACTATTGGGATGACGATACAGTTGCAGAGATTGCGGGTATATTACAGGAATATCAGGAAGTATTCCCGACCAAGTTCACAGAGATGAAAGGCATTCTAGGAGACTTAGGAGTGATGAAAATTCCTCTTAAGCCTCGCGCTAAACCCATGAAGCAAAGGCCATATAGATTAAATCCACGCTACAAAGAATGAGTTAAGGAAGAACTCGAAAAGATGCTCGATGCAAGGATCATTGAGCCAGTTGAATAATCTAAATGGATAAGCCTGACGTTTGTCCAAGATAAGAAAACAAAGGGTGAGATCATGATCTGTGTTGATCTCAGAAAGTTGAATGATGCTTCAATGCATGACCCATTTCCTACTCCTTTCACCAACGAAGTACTTGATAATGTGGGAGGCAATGAGGCATACTCTTTTACTGATGGATTTTCTGGATACCATCAAATCAGAATTGATCCAGAAGACAGACACAAGACCATTTTTGCGACAGAATGGGGGTCGTTCCAGTATACAGTGATGCCTTTTGGACTGAAGATTGCACTAGCCATATTCTCTAGAGTGGTGATCACAACATTTAAAGAATCCATACACAAGTTTTTAGAGGTTTACTTTTATGATTGGATCATTTTTGAGTTACTAAAGAACCATGCCATGAGCCTCAGGATGATGTTGGAAAAATGCAGACAGCACCAGATTTATTTGAATTTGAAAAAATGTATTTTCTATGTTCCTTACGGGATTCTGCTAGGACACTTTGTGTGCAAGCAGGGCTTGATGGTTGACCCTGCGAAGATCGCAATTATTGTAAATTTTCCTACACCAAATTCAGTTAAACAATTGCGCACTACACTAGGGCATGCCAGCTACTACAGGAAATTCATAAAAGGGTATGTGTAGATAACCGCAACAATGGAGAAACTTTTAAAGAAAGATGAACCGTTCATTTGGAACGGCGACTGTGAGAAAGGATTTGACACATTGAAAGGGAAGATGGTCACTGCGCTGATCCTAGTTTTTCCAGACTGGGAGAAGCCATTCCACGTCCATGTTGATGCTTCATGTATAGCATTGGGCATTGTTCTTGCTCAACCAGGAGAAGGAGGCATTGATCATCCCATTGCATTTTCGAGCAGAAAGATATCATCTACTGAGAAGAACTATACCACTACTGAAAGAGAAGGACTCGCAATGGTATATGCGCTACAGAAATTCAGACACTATTTGCTCGGTGCGCACTTCTCTATGTTTACTAACCATTCTGCATTGAAATACCTGGTCAATAAGCCAGTTTTAGGGGGGTAGATATGCAGATGGCTATTACTCTTCCAAGAGTATGATTTTGAAATGGTCGTTAAGCCAGGAAGGTTAAACTTAGGACCTGATCATTTGTCCAGGATTGAGTCAGGAGAACAGCCTACAAACCTTGAAGACAATCTGCCTGACGCGCAATTGTCCGCTATACAAGTTGCCGACGAGTATTATCGAGACATTATTGAATTTTTAACTACAGGGGTGGCACCTCAAGAGTTCACTACGCAGCAGAAAAAGAAACTGGTAGTGCGAGCCGCAGACTTCACCATTATTGCAGGTCAGTTGTACAAGTTAGGGCTTGATGAAATAATGCGAAGGTGCGTATTGGAGCATGAGAAGCCATATGTATTGGTCGATGCGCATTCTAGAGAAGCAGGAAGAGCTACTGTGTATAAGGTATTGTACGTAGGGCTATGATGGCCAACAATCCATAAAAGATTCGAAGTAACATTGTCAGAGCTGTGATTTTTGTCAGAGGATAGGGAAGCCGTTACGAAGAGATGAAATGTTGTTGAACCCTCAGTTGACCTTGGAGGCATTCGAAAAATGGGCAATTGATTTCGTGGGACCTATTAACCCACCAGGGAAGAGAACTGGCGTGAGGTACATTATTACTGCCACTGACTACCTCACCAGATGGGCAGAAGCAAAACTAGTAAAAAACTGCACCACATCCACAGCTGCCGAGTTTATCTTCGAGAACATTCTTACACGATTTGGATGCCCAAAAATTTTGATGAGTGATCAAGGCACTCATTTTTCGAACAGAACTATTGAAGCTTTGACCGAAGATTTCTACATCCATCATTAGCGCAGTATGCCTTATCATCCGCAAGCAAATGGAACTGTTGAAGCATTCAATAAAGTACTCGAGAATGCACTAACCAAGATATGCAACGTAAACCGCAATGACTGGGACCTGCGCATTCCATCTGTATTATGGGAATACATAACAACATGCAAGAAATTAACTGGGCATACACCTTTGAGATTAGCTTATGGGAAGGAAGCAATAATGCCGATGGAGTATATTATTCCCAGCTTGAGAATAGCTGCATTTACAGGGATGGCAGATTGCGCAGCACTGGAAGAAAGGCTATTACACTTGGTTGGTCTTGAAGAGGATCGCTTCATCGCAGGATTCCACCAACAAGTATAGAAAGAACGTGAAAAATCATGGCACGATCGCCACATCAAGAGCAAGTCTTTCTAGGTAGGTGATCTAGTTCTCCTATATGATAGTAAATTCATGAAGTTTCCTGTGAAGTTTAAAATGCATTGGCTTGGGCCATACACTGTTATGCATGTTACTAACGGTGGGGCAGTCCAGTTAGCTACTTTAGCTGGTGATACATTACCCAATTTGATAAATGGAAGCATACTAAAGCTTTACCGCGATAGTCTTGCTTTGCAGCATCCAGTATGATCAAGAAGAAGGGGAAAATTTCTAAGTGCCAAGTACAGTTGCAATTAGGCACTAGAAACGACGAAGAGTCTGTACAGAAAGTGGTTGAGATAGATCTATGTACCGCGCAGCACTGCTGAAGCTGTGCGTCAAAAAATATATATATATATGATGAGAAAAGAAAAGGAAAAGAAACGAAACACTATGTTGTTGCGACATTCAAAAGGAAACCCAGAAGAGAAAAGAATTTAGACATCGCAAAGTAACTGTGCAGGACCAACGATGACTTGCTGTGCAGTTCGACACAATGCTCCAGAAAAATAGTTGTTACAATGTCAGTCAGAAATATAGCCGTTATATAGTACTTTCCTAATGACTGCTTGAGCATTTAACGCACAGATAGCCATTCTGAACGCATTGATGAAGGAATTGACCGAAGCATCTGCCGGATTTGGCTAACGGATACTACATTTAATGCTTATCTAACCGTTAAGGGGCGCAGAGGAGGAGCAGCCACGCCTATAAATAATGCAGCATTTAGACTCGTGGGCATTACCAGAGCACTTAGAATTTCTTGCAGACATTGTTTCTGAGTTAATTTTGCAAGTTATCCACTAGTTTTCCCAGTAGTATGCAAGTGAATGTCACAGAAGTACTTTGTTGACAAGGAGTTCACGGTCGAGGAGACTGTGAGGTTGTTCCAATATGGAGGAATTGATGGGTTAATGAGAACCCCAAACAAGAAAGTCGTCACTGAACCATAACACAGCCCAAGAAGATCACCAAGACACAGTCACTCAATGCAAGACAAAGGAAAAAATCTAGTAGGGTCAAGAACAAAGCTACCGAAGACAAGTTCGGTGGGGCCAAATAAGCCCATTGCTGATACGGAGATACCTTTAACTATGAACCCATATTATATCTCATCGCGTGCACTGGATGCACCAGCCATTAAACTACTGAAGAGTCCAAAGTATGAGATACCACTCTCGCCGATATCAAAGCATGTCGAGGTGGACAAAAATCTGTTGGGTAAGATTCCAGAATGTAAATGGGAGGACTATGATCTTCTTGCAATGCAGAAGGAGAAGCCTAGTGAGCCGAGGTTCTCACAGTTCCAACCCGACAAATACATGTGCCGGAAGAAGAATGTAAAGGGCGACCTCACTTTGGTCGCGGAAAGCTGGTTGTCCGGAGTAGCCAAGTCGGGGCTACTCAATCTACTCAGGCTTCCACACTTTGACAGATCGTCAGAGCTCAATGCGGTGGTGCGAACTCTGATGGCACACATCCACCATGGATATTTATGTCTTGACCAAAACATCAACTTGAATATTGACTTGATCCATCAAATAACTGGCTTGAGCAAAAGGGGAGAAGACCCAAGGAATTTTTTTCAAGGGAAAAGAAAGGATAAAGAAGTAGTCGCATTGATAAAGCAAACATAGTCTATTGTCAAAGGGAAGCGAGGCTTCCAGATGGATGACATAAATGACCAAGCAATAAGGTTTGTCACACAGCTGTTAGTGGGAAAAATTATAAGAAAGTGTAGACCATTAGAAGTCTCTACAGGCGCAGTACTACTTGGCGCCGGAGCCGCTGAAGGAGAAGAATTTAATTGGTGTCAATATCTACTTAATGAGTTCCTAGAGGAACTCAATGACACGCAGATCAATGGTAGATACTTCCATTTCACCTAGCTAATAGTGTTGATTGCTTTCATGGGATGGAAGGAGTCGAAGCAGTACATTGGAGTGATCACAAACACTTCAGACCGCAAAGGTGCTCGCTATCAAAACCTTTGGGAAAATTTAAATCCCGAAAGATAGCACAAGACAACACTGGTCTTTTACAAATATTATGACTAGCTGCACGAGGCCATCATGCTTACACCTCGAATAACAAAGCAAGTAACAAGCAAATATATCCGTATTGTCATATTTTATGCTGCGATGAAATGCATCTCGATTTCAGCTAAAGCGTAGACAAAGAATGCTGACTGGTAGCCAGGAAACTACCATATGTACGAAGAAGACATTGAGAATATCATGAAGGAATGGATAGCTGAATTCCGAGTTGAGGTTGTGGATAACCCTATCCCGTGTCCCATAATAGAAGACAAAGAGTCAGGAAAAAGGAAGGACACTGGAAGTCCTTCAGTGTGCAAGGAACCAAGGAAGAAATAGAAATCAAATAAAGATCAATTGGACACAGTGCTTCGCAAGGATGACTACATAATGATCGCCGTGAAGGTCACTGAGCAGATGGAGGAGCTCTCGACTGACAAGGAGAAGAAATAAAAGGCGATATAAGATAGTTTGGACGAACCTGACTACACTGCAAGGGATTTTACAAAAATTTGATGAAGTCAGCAAAAGATTACCCTTGCCGTGGGAATCAAAGGCTGAAGGGGGGTCAGCAAGGACTTCACAGTAGCAAATCACCGTTCCTACAAGGTACCGTGTTGTCCATCTACAACCATTATCTATAAGGTTTCCTTTACCTGATCAAGTAATGATGGATACAAAAAATGTGGAGCGCGTGGAACTTGATCTTGCAAAGATACCATTGCCAGGCCTACATCACTTGCAGTTGCAAGTTTTTGAAGAAATGCATGACAGAACCACAGATGCGCTAAAAGGAGAGGCTGAGCTCCAAGAAGCTAACAGGGAATTGGAGGCAGATAGCTCGCGGAGAGCTATGGAACTGCAAGATGAGCATGATCGTTGGCTAAGACTAGAACCCACGATCACTACGGTCGCAGACAACATAGATGAATTTGAAGTGCAACAGGAACCAGCAGATACTATTGTTAAGATTGGCGAACTGGTAACCAGTCTTAAGACGGAGATGCAAGACATGGAGGTTCTCCATGAGGCTGAAATTTCTTCCCTGAAGGCACAGATAAACCCACAAACCCCACCAGATCAGCAACAGCTAAGGGAACAAGAGGTCAAGGCCACAACAGAGAATATTGCTACCGAAGTAGCTAAGTGCCAGATTTTGCTAGAAGCGCCTTCAAAGGCATTCATTGCTCTCGAAGAAGACCTGGGATTGCTGCAAGTAAAGAAGGAAGTGAAAGATAAGCAAGCCACACTAGATAAGTTAGATGCAGAAGTGAAGGCCCTACTACCAATAGATAGGCTTCCAATGTACAGAGAAATAAACACCCTCAAGAAGGAAGTAAAAACCTTACAAGAGAAAGAAACTGAAATGAGCAATAAGTTGTAGCCATTATTGGAGGACGCCAGGAAAATATCGCAGGAGATAGAGGAAAAATTGAAGGAGTTACGTGAGAATCAAGCACAGGTGGAAGGTCAAATTGGTGAGGAGATCACACCTGAGATGCTGGATACAGTTAAGCAAGTCGAGCAGGATACGAAGGCCGTAGCTGAGAAGTTGATAGATACATACAATGACTTCGTTGCGAAGCTAGCTCTACAGGAGGCGGAACAGATGGAGGAAGATGCATCTGCAGGTGGCTCGGGGGTGAGCCACATGTAAGCGTTAGGGGCCTCTTGGGCCTGGCCCAAGTGGGGAATTTTTTAGCAGAAATGATTTTGAGAACTACGCAGCTGAGCCCAATTCAATTGGAACAATTTTGGGATAAGTTTTGGTATGCTGCGAAGTTGCGCGCAGTGCAGTGTCGAAAGAGCTGCGAAGTCAGTGCTGCAAGGAGAATAGTACTGTGATGTGTTTGGTCAATGGAAGATCCATCTAAGCAGAGTGTTGGATGGAAGACAGCACATATTTCGGTTAAGTCATTGGAGATCTATTTTTGGCAAAGATACTCGATAACTACCAAGCGGTGGCTAGGTGCAGATCGAAGGAAGGTGATTGGTCGCACACACAAAGAACTACTACTTGAACCAGTCATCTAAAGGTCGTGAAAGAAGGAACAGCTCAGCGAGAGCAACCTACTGGCGTGCATGTGACAGTTTTGTAAACCTAACGGTTTCTGCCTCTGAGATGTAAAGACATGACTTACCGGTCTTGATCTATAAATAAGGCATGATTTTGTATGGGAAGGGTTACTCTTCTTTTTTGTTTGTCATTATTGAATATTGTTAGAGTTTTGTAAGCTTAAATCTATTATAAAGGCTCTACAGCTGAGTGCGCATAGACCTAATTTTGAGAGAGAAGATAATAAAACAACAGTTCTTGTGGACGTAGCCTTCCATCCGGGGGGGTGAACCACGTTAAATCCTGTGTTATGTGATGCTTTGTGTGTTTTCCATTGTTCGATTGCTTAATATGAATGCTTGATGTTACAGTTATTCGATATTTGTTGCTTTTATCTGTATTCGCTGTGGAAGAGATGGGAATGAGATGTTAAGTACTTCATATATGGATGAATGTTAATGCTCGATATCTATAAGTCTTTGAATGTTTGGATCTGTTAAATAATCACAGAGCTAATTGTTGAAGTTGAAGTGTTGCATCAGAGTGCACAACATTGTATAATTCATTCCATTACGTATGTTTGAATTGGTCTAAGCGTTGATGAATGATTAAGACTGTTAAGTAAGATTGGTTAGTTTGATCAAGTCTTGAAGTGAACACGCGGTTTGGTTGACGCGCCGATCCATTATAAGTACTGTGAGATAAGCTATTGATAGCTTATCATCATACTGCCAAGTCTAAGAATCCATGAAGAGGGATCTGCAAGGAAGCGTAGATACCCTTGCACTGACCTATTGCTATAGCCCATTAGTACTGCGCAGTTGTAATCGACACAAAGTAGAAGACCTCACGCAGTCTTTTGTTCGCAACGTGGAAGTCTTGTTGCACTGCGCATCAGTCAGTTTAGGCACTCACATCACCAGGTTGTGGAAACATGATTCCGCAACCATCCCCTCAGCTTCACCTCGGGTGAGACCTCAAGCTGCTCACACTTTGTTGCCAAAAGGGCCGGTGAATAGGGTTTTTGTTGGTATCTTGCACCGTGAAGTACCTGAGTCTACATTGGAAAACCTCTAGATCAGTAAGTACGCCAACAAATGGTTTCTTTGCCGCGCTAAGACTCAGTGATGCGATAGTGTGTTTTGAAAAAGTAATGTGCGGAGAAGAATAAGAGTTTCCATTAGGATCAGACAATTGGCATCCAGAAAAGAAATAGATCTGGCCTTGGTGTGATAAGATCAAAAGAGATTTTGCAAAGAAAGAAAACAAACACCCACGTCTATATGACGTAGAGTGGTTGAATAGATACTTGTGGAGGGACATCCACGAGATTTTCTGGGCGTCGTTTCCAAATGAGCTGCACGAGTGGATATCATGCCTCGCAGAAAGAAATAATTCTTCTCAAGGAGGAGTACCTACAGAGTGGACTCCGGAGCTTACTGAACAACTCAAAGCAATAGACAGCCCATTGTCGCGAGCAGTCGACTTCTGGGTCGATAGCATACTTGAGGGATTTGTGACCGAGTTTGCTGTAGACACACTGAAATCCTATAGCCAAGCTGAAGCATACTTTTTGGAAGGATTCAGAGGTAAGTTCCTGAAAAATATCAGTCTATACATTAAAATGCTTTCAACTAAGAAAGGTTTTTTAAGAATGCAGTAACAATTCTGAATCTGTCATGGTAGAAAATACATACATTGATTCTGACGAAGAAAATGATACTTTGAGAAGTGGGAAAAGATATAAGCTTACTAATGAAAAGAATTCCAGAGGATCTAGAAACCGTATAGATACCGAAATTCCATGTGATCTTAATAGTCAGAACACACAATTATCAGCCACAATCCAGCGTATAACCCCTCAGAATCTAGCAATCCAGAGCCAACCCGCTGTGAGCATCGCCCAACCCATCCCATAGATCGTCAATACTAGTAGCACCGCAGGAGCGAGTGCTCAGACCACTACGACTCAGACCATTCCACAGAATACTATCCCTAGCACGACCCAACAGCCTGCATCTACTTTTGTTGCAGGGGACCCGTCCCAAAATCATACACAATCCGGAAGGAGGATGGCTAATAATGATATAAAGCTGTCGATATTCAAAGGAACGGGTCTAGAAGACCCTGATCAGCATTGGTTTCTATGTGAAGCCGTATGGAATGTAAATCAAGTTCAAGATAATGTTATCAAGAGAGCACGGCTCATCACTACTTTTAGAGATAGAGCATTACATTGGTTTATGAAGTATTCTCAAGCACAGCCAAGAACCCTAGCAGACATCAAAGCCACGATGTTAGTAGAATTCAAGAAGCCGAAATCAAAATCACAATGCATAACAGAGTTGAAAGAAATCAAACAGAAACATACTGAATCGTTCTGGGAATTCGACCAAAAATATAAGACATTATTGGACTAAGTAAGCTTTGTTATAGCTCCGCAACAGCACCAAGAGTGGTTCATTGCTGCGCTGTTGCCCCATATTAGACAACCACTGATGCAACAAAAAGTTGTGTCCCAGGAAGAGGCCTTGGAGATCGCAATGAAGCTGGAAGCTTCACCAATTGGAGAGAGTAGTTCTTGGATGTTATAGATCCAAAACCAGTTGGCTACCTTGACATTAGAATTACAAGGTATGAAAAATGAAAAGGAACAGAGACATGAACAAAGACATGAAGTTTGGTGCACAGGATGCAAAGGAGAGGGTCACACCAGAGAACATTGCCCCTTATTTCAAGATTATCTTAACAGTGGTGCACCAAACCCAATGAATATGAATCAGAACCAGGCACCATGGTGTGAAATTTGTAGAAGTAGAGGACACTGGCCTGAGGACTATTATCTAATATAGAAATATGTAAAAACACCTAAAAACTTAAATTGTAATTTCTGAAAGTCAGTTGGACATGATGAGTCCAACTGTCACGCTTATGAGCTGATGAATGAAAGAAAGCAAGATATGGAAGCAATGCAAGGTGCTAGAATGTACTGTGTTCAAGAAGAAAATTAGCGAAAACAGGAGAACACCCAGTATGATCAGGGTGGATATAGAGGTCGTGGTGGTGGATACCGCGGGAGAGGGAGAAATGCTAGCCCAACTTAGGGAAGAGGTCGAGGCCAAGTAATATGCTATAACTATGGCTAGCCAGGTCATGTATCTAGAGAATGTACTAATCGATGCACCACATGCAACTACTGTAAATCATTTGATCATGTGATTCAAGACTACCCCGTACTTGAAGTAGAAATGCAAAAGCGTAGAAGGAAAGAACCACCAAACCCTAACATTTAGTTAATCGCAGCAGAGATCAGATCTACAGATCCGAGTGTAAATGCAGTAACGTGAAGTGGCGCTTATACAGGAAGAGACAAAAATGCAGAAGACTCAACTTCTGGAACAACTGATGCTAAGAACACCCTTGGAGAAACAATAGGGATTAGAAAAGGTCCTGGGAAAGCACCTCCTTTGAACTTACGGAAAAATAAAGAAGTATTTGAAGAAGCACAGAACATGTTAAAACAACCACCACCTACTTCACTGAGAATCCCATTGCACAGTGAAGTACCACCGATAGAAGACATGCCACTAGCATATGATCAGACATGCACTGCACCAAATACATCCACTTTTGTTGCGCAGTTCCTACGGAACTGCATCAAGTTATTGAAGAACAAAGACACTCTTATGGAATTTGAAAAACTGATAAATCGGTATGAATATGAATCACACAGTGATAGGAGGACTTCCCAAGGCGCAGTTCATAACATTAGGAGTCCCAAAAGAAACGGAAGGGAAATGCGGTTCACTGCACAGATTGGAGACTACGAGATGGACGAGATCATTCTTGATCTCAGATCTGAAATAAATGTCTTTACCAAGCAAACATGGCAGGAAATGGGGAAACCAAAATTATAGTGGTCACCTATACAATTAAGAATGGCTAAGCAAGGCATAGTTATACCATTGGGGAGGTTACCCAATACCATTGTCGATATTGACGGAGTGCGAAGTTATGCAGACTTTGAAGTAATTGAAATTGTAGATGATAGCAATCCGTACCCAACACCGTTGGGTATCGATTGGGCAATGATGAACTCCACAATCATAAATTTGAAGACAATGAAAATGATATTGGGCAATGATGAACTCCACTGGACCCTTCGCAAGGAGAGCTATATGTTGAACCAATTCAAGAGGAGTACAGAGCTCAAGATCTTGACAGTATCTATAAGATGACAACAAATGCTGCAGATTATACTCAACCTATTGCGGATGGAATGCTCAGTTGGCGCTATGATTGTTCTTGCATCTCAGACTCTGAGGCAGGATTGGAAAATTGGCAACATAGAATGCATGAAGTATCTTCCAGGAGATGTGCGACAATTACGAAATCACTCCGCTGGATTGGAAAGAAGGTAAGTCCAATTCCCACTTATGATGGTTCAACTAACGTTTATTCATTTATCAAAGAATACACTGCAGCAGTTACAGATGAACACCGCATCTCAGCATTAGACATGGCACTGAGAGAGACACCTGCCAGATGGTGGGCTACGCATAAGAAGACACTCACAACTTGGGACTAGTGCAGAATAAAGATGCAGATTAGGTTTGTTGATAAGGTTACACTACCTTTTGACAAATACAATGGCCAGACGGATCCAGGGGATCATATTGCAGCCTATGTAGAAGCTTGGAAAGAAATACCACATATAGAATGGGTACACCTTTTTGTGAACATGTTGGAGGAGCCTATTCCAAAGAAATGGTATCTCAAGACAGAGCTGCGTAGAGGAGCTGTAGATTGGTCTGTCCTCACTGCGAGCTTCTAGAAGGACTTTAGCTTTGAAGACGACCATCCTACTATCAATGACGCACTGCAGTGTATCAAGGAAAATATATTCACATCAGATTGCATGCAGGAAAATCTAACATTAGAAAAAAAAATTGAAGCAAATAGCGTACCTGCGAGTCCACAACCAGATTGGACAAAACAAATAGAGCAGGCCTTGGACTGTTATAACTTAGTTGAAGAAGTTGAAGATAAGGAAGACAACGATGAGGAGGACCCACAAAATATAAAAATCCTTGAATTAGAAGTAACGCGTGAGCTAGAAGGACCTCCACTAGAAATCCCAGATATGAGTGGACCGGTTAAAACGAAGAAAGTGAACATCGGCACCAGTGAAGAGCCGAAGTTTCGTAGCAATAAGAGATTGTGTCGTTAAAAGTCTCGAAATGAAAAGCGATTGGGTGACCAGACTAAGTGATCACTGCAACCAAGGCATAGTCTGCTACGTCCGTCTCAATCTCAAAGGGCTGATGCAAATCAGGTAACACAAGTACTGGTGCAGTGCAGAGCTTGTGTTTGAGCTGTTCAAAAGCTGCTTGTTGTGTTGTTTTCCACTGGAAGACAGTTTTCTTGTTTCCCTTTGTCAACTGATTCAAGGGCCAGGCTATGTGACTGAAGCTGAGCATGAATCGTCGATAGAAATTCGCCAAACCAAGAAAACTTCTTATTTCTTGAATGCTTCTAGGAATGGGCCAATATTTAAGGATTTGCACTTTTTATGGGTCGACGTGAATGCCTGCAGAGTCAATTACATACCCCAAATATTTTATGCTGGTCATTGCAAAAGAGCACTTTTCCATGTTCAGATAGAGTCGATGTTGTTGGAGAGTGTCAAAGATGTCCGACATGTTCTTCCCATGATCGACTGAAAATCAGTATATCGTCGAGATAGACAATAACCCATTTGTTGATGAAAGGTCGAAGAAGGTTATCCATATGTTTCATGAAGGTCGTAGGTGCATTGGTTAAGCCGAAAGGCATGACTAACCATTCAAACAATCCTTCCTTGGTTTTGAAAGCAGTTTTCCACACATTTGAGGGCTCGATTGGAATTTGATAGTATCCCGACTTGAGGTCGAGCTTAGTAAAGAATTTAGTACCTTTCAGATAGTCAATGAGCTCGTCTATCCGCGATAGAGGGTATCGATTCTTCACCGATATTTTGTTAAGAGCTCTGTAGTCGATGTACATACGCCAAGTATCGGCTTTCTTTGGAACAAGGACAATTGGAATTCCACAAGGAGAGGAGCTGGGTCAGATATGACCTTTGTCGATTAATTCTTGGATTTGTTTGCAAATCTCTTCATTTTCGAGAATGGATCTTCTGTAAATAGATGCATTAGGAAAAGAAGAACTATGAACAAGTTCAATAGAGTGTTTTACCTGACAATGTTGAAGTACTCCCTTTGGAGCTTGAAAGACGTTCTGGTACTCATCGATAATATGATTGACCTGTTACTTCTGTTGAGAGTTGCATTGGTCGGTGGCTCGACTCGTTGTTGCAGTCTTCTTAGAATGTTGCGGCTTGATCATGATTAATGCAAACTTCTGAGCATGATTGATGAGATTCTTTCTCTATTTGGTAGATATCAGTGCGACTATTGGTGTAGGTTGACGCTCTAGTATGCTGAACCATCGATTTTGGATTCAGACAATCACCTTCTGAGGCCGTGACTGATAAATTCCATGTCTATCCCAGAGGTAAGGTTTCCCAAACAGGGCGTTGGCTACGGAGAGTGGTGCCACGTCGCAGAGTACTTCATCTTCAAAAGGCTTTATGGAGTAGGCGAGTTTTCATTTTCGAGTGATCCGAATTTCTTGTCCATCCTTCATCTAACCGATGTTGTAAGGATGAGGATGCGGAGTGGTAAAAAGACCTAGTTTCTTCACAAGTTCTTCAGAAATGAAGTTTTCCTGGCTTGCATTGTCCACAATCAGATGTAATGGGTTTCTCTAGACCCATATCCATGTATGGAACAGGCACTCTCGTTCCTCCTCGTCGACGATAGTCGAGGCTTCTCGAGTATTCAAGGTTAAAAGGGTCATTGTGTCTGGATCAAATTCTTCCACCATATTGTCGAACGCGTCGGAGGTTGACACTTTTCTTAAAAATATCTTCCAAGCTTTGCATTCAGACGTATCATGCCAAGATGAGTGGTGGTAATAGCACCATTTTCCGGTCAGTGGTTGTTTGCTATGTTCCCTCTTGTGAAAAGGATTATTTCCGTGGTCTAGATTTGGCGGTGTCGGATGACAAGATTTTGACTTGTCAAAGTCGGCTGGTGCCTTCTTTTTGGGTGGTCGTCTTGATGTCGGCTTTGTTGTGAAGCGTGTTTTTCCTTTCTGCTTGGTTTCCAATTTGTTGGCGTAGTGGAAAGCATCTGCAAGTGTATTGACAGTCAGAAATTCCATCTCCTGCTGGATATACTGGGACAATCCATTGATGTAGTTCAGAACAAGCAATTTCTCTTCTTCTTGGACACCAAGTCTAGCCATTAGTCGATAGAACTTGTCGGCATAACTTTGTACTAATTGGTATTTCCATTGCCTTAGCTGCTGCCACTTCTTATACTGTTGCTCGAGGTATTTCGGTGGGCCAAATTCCTTTTGGATGTGTTCGAGGAATTTGTCCCATGTGTCGATGGGTTCTCCGCTTTTCTACATATTTGTCGAGAGGTTCTCCCACCAGCAGTGCACGAAGGTTGACATCTTTAAGGATGCAATGGTGACTTTTTCAACTTCAGAGAGTTGATTTACAGCGTAATAGGATTCCAATTATTGCACCCAATTGTCGATGGATTCCACATCGATCTTACCTTACCTTCAAGATTCGATATGTCCAAATTCATTTGCACTTTGAAGGGAATGATTTTATCGGAGTGAGTTCTTGTTGAGGATCCTCCGGATGTCGAATCGAATCACAAGAGAATCTCATTGAACTGGGCAAACATTTCAGTCCATTGTCAAGCCAGAGCTTGTTCAATACGCTATGTTGTCTTGTCGGCTGCATGTCTATCGTCTGTTTCTTCTATCATTTCTGGAGATCGCGTCTGCTTGGATTGTTGAGACCGCGAGTGAGTTTGAACCGGCATAAGTCAGGTAACTTCGAGAGAAGTGTATACACAGAACTTAAGCACGAACAAAACTGAGTGCTCTGATACCAATGATCTGAGTCGTGTCCAGGAATCACAAGGGGATCAATAGTTCGACTGAATGAGTCATATCTATTATGGTGGAAGCTTAATAAACAGAATGAGCAAAAGCAGGATTATGCAACACAGATAAACATAATATGCACAAACAATATGTAAGAATGCGCACTGTACTTCTATTATTTGCAAACAGATCAAAACTGATGTATGTTACAATATTAGAAATGCTTATATAGAATTATGAGACGCTTAGGTGCCTTCCCATTACATTCAGTTACAAGGAAGAAGTTAGAACGGTTTCAACAATTCAACCGTTACAGTCGACTGGAAGACAGAGAGACAGTCTGTCGAAGTTCGACAATTGCTGGTCGCATGTCGACGCCTCTTGTCGATGTCACGAACTGTGAGGTTGTTGAACATGTCGAAGGTGCAGAGTGTGTCGTAGTATGTCAAAGTTGAGCCTCGTCGAAGTTGTGTCGAAATCGGAACCTGTCTAAGTCATGTCGAGTCAAAACCGCTCGAAGTTGTATCGACATCGATGACTTGCCAACTATGATGCGAATCAAATGCTCAACTAAATGTTAGTTCCACCTGGTCAAACAACACCAATTAAGGGGAAAGATAGGAAAAGAAGAAGTAAATTATATTGGAAACATTAAATTTTCAAGTATCTATGATCGAGTTGTTGATATTCATTAATATGAATAGGGAAATAGAGCCGGTTCGAGCTTTGGTCCGAGTTTCCAGTCACGAATTTTAGTTTTCCATTGAACATTTATGTTAAAATAGAGTTAGCAAGGATCAAATACCCATCACTACAATAATACATAGGTTTTAAGATATAAATTCTTCTTGGTGGGCATATTGCATGTGCCTTGCTAGCATGCAATACACTTGCTATTCATGACTAGCTAGTTGTTTGGTTTAGATTAATTCATTCCATATTTATCACTTTAATAAACATGCAATATTTAATCTTCACTTAGTTTTTTTCCTTTCCTTTCCTTGAGAAAAGATTCATGGCAAGCAATTGCATGGCCTTTTTTCCTTATTATTAACCTACCAGGCATTGTATTTGTAATACTTTGAACTTCATTATTTTGTGTTGGATCAATTGATTAATGAGAATTTGAAATACCTTATACAAATCTACATTTTCAACTTTTTTTATCTTCAATTCTTCTTTTTAGACTCTACAACTTGGGTGACATCGTATCCAAGCTATAGATCTTGGTTTAGTAATTGAATTCTACATGGTATCAGATCCTAAGACATTCTAAGAAGGTTTTTCATTGGTGGGAAAATTAGATCTTGGGGGGGGTCATTGTGACTAGATTTGTTGGTGCATTATGCATGGAGATCATTGAAAATATCACCTCCTCAATTGGGGAAACTCTCCATCGTGCTAGAATATATCACATGCATAAATCAAAGAAGATTCATGGATTTGAAGTCGTACCTATGATTGTTATAGAGGTCACCTTCCTTCTAACTACATAAAATTCTGTTATATAGTATATTTGAAGTCTTTCCTAAGAAATTCTCTATTAATACAAAAAGTTATGTTATGTATTCATTTTCCTAGTGCTAAAGAAATTCAAATTCTTAGATATAGAATTAATTTACTCCCTAGAAATATGAATCCTACAACAATGGATCCAAGTTAATTTCGTCATATTATGCCATTCAATTACTATGAGTAGAAATCAAAAGAGATGATTCTTTCAAGGAGAAAAATCATGTACATAATCACTATGGGAACTAAACCTGAATCCACAACCAATGTTGAAAATAAAAATGGTTTAATTGGTGTGATTGTGGTGTTCTTTAGCCATGAAACTTAAAACAACACATGATATACAGAGGTTAAGATGCAATAAACCCTAATTTACAAATCAAAACAAGAAACATTAGACAATAGAAAGATCAATATGGAAAGAAATAATATTTTTATTATGATAATAACTTTTGGAACCAATGGTCACCGTCCTCTTGAGGTAGGGCGACCTTTCAATTAAGTAGATCTCTATTACAATAATTCTTGAAAAACCCCTTCATAGCATTGTACATCTTTAAATAGGCTTCCTAGATCCAAAACCCTAACTAATTGACATGGTCAAGTAATTAACAAGTACAAAATTCCTAGTGGGTCTTAATTAATAAACAAGTCTTTTTTACATTGATTGATTAACAGTAACTTACTCTGCCTTATTTGAAAGATATGGTAATGTACAATGTACAGCTAACTCTTAAAGTCACGCGGGTTAGGGTAAGACCCTAACATGCCCTCCCCCTTAGAAAGCAATGTTTTCCTCAATGCTAAAGGTGAGCAATTTCCATAAAATGTATGTTGGCTCCTAAGTGGCATCTCTTGGAATCATATCATTCCACTGGATAAACAAATCTTTAATTGTGTGCCTATGCAATTTTCATACCTTGGAATCCAAGACTACTACTGGATGGATCAAAATGGATCCTTCCTCATCCAGTTTGGGTAAGTTGGTATCCACTTTACAATTAGACCCCACCACTTTTTTTAGGTAAGAAACATGTAAGATAGGGTGAATCTTGGAGGGGTCTAGTAAAGCGATCTTATAGGCCACCTATCCAATGAACAAAAGAACATTGTAGGGTCCATAAATATTCATAGCGAGCTTCTGGTGTATATGGGTCATGAGGGATGTTTTTTTACGAGGTTGGATATGAGGAAACACTTGATCCTATACTTCAAAGGAGAACTCATAGCAATGTTGATTTTCCTGTTGTCTTTAAGGATGCATATAATATCTACTCAGGTGCAAAGTGTGTTGTCCACTTATTGAACCCTGGAGGTACCTAGTAGAGAGGAAATCATTGATAAGGGATTTATGCCATACACTACTTCATGTGGTTTCATCTTGGTGGATCCATGATAAGTTGTATTATATCACCATTCATCTAGAGGGAGCGATTGGGCCCAATGATGTGGTTAGTTTGACGCAAAGAATTGCATGTCGCTTTCCAATCAATTATTGAACACTTCCATTTGACCATCCATTTGGGGGTGATATGTTGTGCTGAGTGCCCTAAATTTTAAACATCTGCTAAAACTTGTTGGTAAAAGTGGGGTCAAGATAAAATACAATAGAAATGGACATTGTGCTAAACTTTTTCAATTTTCACTACGTGTAGGTTTAGAGATGGTCAATGTGTTTCGAGTGGATACTCCACCTATATTTAGGACCATAAGAAGTTGGGTGGAGTATCCACCCAAAACACATCAACCATCTCTAAACCTACACACAGTGAAAATACAAAAAGTTTAGAACATTAATGTTCATACACAATGGAAATATCCATGCTTTGAAGTGGAAATGTCATGGAGATTAAAAAATTGATCTATGGACACTTGTGTCATCAATGAGGGTGTAAAATTTGGTGGGAAGGCACAAAATTGGGTATATTTGGTTAGATGATCGATGATCACCATATTGACTATTTTTTTTCCTACCTTAGGAAGTCCCATAATGATATCCATAGAGATGTCTGTCTAGATATGGTTGGGAATAGGAAGTGGATACAAAGAACCTAGTGACTTCATTGTTTCACCCTTATGTTTTTGGAAAGTGTTTCAAGCTACAAAAAAGTTATGGATATATTTGTTCATGACTTCCCAGAAGAAGGAGCGCTTAATTTTTCATTGATTTTATGAAATCATGAGTGGCCCACTATGGGTATTAAATGTAATTCCTCTAATATTCATGGATTAAAGGAAAAATATGAGGTGATAAATACGTGCTCTATACCTCAATATATTTTTGTTCCACGTATACCTAGGTAAAGGGTTCGAGTCTTCTTGGATTCAATTGATGAGCTGTCTAACTATGTCTCGAGCCAACCATTCATGTCGTGCTTCATCAAACCATCCTAGGAATGGTAAGAATAAGGAAAATAGGGATCCTTCCTCTTCAAATTGCCTAGACAAAACATCTTACAACACATTGTCATAACCCTTCTTATATATGATCTCATAATCATAACCCGACATCTTAGTGACCCATTGTTATAACCAAATTTGGCACTTCTCCGTCCGTGACGACACTTCATGAGGTTATTGTGAGTCACAAAAAGGGACATTAGGGATGGAAGAGCCATATTTGGTACCTCAGTAGGATGGCCTTAACTCATTCATGGTCCATTCAATAGTTTGACTCATTCATGGTCCATTCAATAGTTTGGAAGGTTATGAACAAATTTGGAGACCAAAACACCTCCTGAAAAACCCTAAAAAAGGAAAATTTTCTTCATCTTTTCACCCACACACAAGTTGCACATGGCTCACCTGCGTGTTGCACACACCTTTCTCTACTGCTCACCAGCGTTTTCCTTAGAAAATACTCAAAAAATATAATAAATTTTGAAAAAGGGTGGTTTGGGTGGTTTTGGAACCATCTCCTCGATTTTAAATACTTCCCTCTCAACTCTATCTTCTTGATTTTCTATATAAGAGAGGGAGAGGGGACCATGAAAGAGGACTTATACCATTGTAATGTTATGCTAGAGAAATTTTGACTCTCATCCCCCTTAGTTGTGCCCTAGTTTCCATCTAACCCTAATGCATTGCTTGGAGGTTGGGATTCTTGGAGGAGAGAAGAAGGAGAGCTAGAATTGAAGGTTTCATGAGGTGCCTTGATTGAAGGTATTATGTACTCGATTCATTCATTAATAAAATATTAGACAATCCTCCCTTTCCAAATTATTGTGTTCATTTATATCTCAGTTTTGATTACTTGTTGATGTTTATTAGATCAGTATTTTATGCTCTTTTGAATATCAATATTCTATTTGTAGTCAAATTGGTTTGAGGAAGGTCTTGAAGTGGTTTTGCAGGTTCCTTGATTAGAGAGTAAGAGGAGGAATCAAGGAGGGGCTTGGATCAACCTTCAATTGTAAGGTACACACCCTCTCAAACCGTAATTTTTTTTGCTTAATTATTGTATTTACAGAACCTTAGATGTCTATCTATCAACTCTAGTACGTTGTTCGCCTCACCCCAACCATTAGAAATTTTTTCCTCACAACAAAACTGGTGATTCTACTGGGGAACGAACCCAGAATCTTTGGTGTTGCAAACCAGATATTCAATTCAAAACTGGTGAATCTGCTGGGGAGATGCCTGTCTACTTAGGGGTATCCAAAGATATTTTTCTAGTATATTTGAAGGTCTAAGTTTGATTTCAAGTTAGGAATAGTCATTGAATTTTACTAGACACTTCCATTGTCAATTTGGGAATTGGATTTGCATTTTTGGGGACTTTTAGTACCCACACACAGGTCATATCACTTATAGGTGTGTTTCCACTGCATACACACTCGTGGAATATCTTCTCACCTATGTGTTACGTGCCACTGTTCTGGTTATTCACCAACGTGTCCCTCCTATAGGTGAGTTTTTCACTTTCAGGGTTGTTTGGGGGGTTTTGGTTGCATTTTTTGGACTCCCCGCTGATCCTAGGTCTGTGTAGGACCCCTTTTGTTGGAATTGATTTAATACTAAGAGGAGGGAGGGTGAATCAGTATTATCGCAGTTATTAGAATATTTTAAACCTTCTTTTACATATTATCCTTTACTTAATCTTTATCTTCTATTATGCATCCGTAAATAAATATTCACATATATAGGCACCACATCGTCAACACATAACATGCAAATTTTTTACGTGGAAACCCAAATGGGATAAAACCACAGAATGATTCTTTATAGTTAGATAGAATACATTCAAGGAAGCACCAACTTCCTATGTTTAGCAGCACCAACTGGAAGGAGGCACCAACCCCATGTGTTTTCTCCAGCACCAACTGGAAGAAGGCACCGACCCCCTATCGCTTTGTTTTAAAGGCACCAACCTGAAGGAAGCTATGACTCCCTGTCTCCTTGCCCCATCCGAATTCCCTGATATCCAAAATATTTATCACCTTGTTGATATTCAACTCTATTCACTTTTTCAGGTATTTTGATGATGATTATGTTGTGCACTAACTTCGTATGTAGACAGTACTCTGTTGCTATGCTATATACATCACTTGACTTCTCATTCCTGTCAAATTACACTTTTTTTGTTCACGTACTTCATGTATTGTGTGTTCTGTTGATACTGTAGTTTACGTCTTAGTTATCTCATCGTTATTCTCTGTGTGACTGCAATGATCACCTGATACAGTGCTTTCAATTGATAATTTGTTGGTCAAAGTGAATAACTAGTAACAAATGCAACTGTGAACGTTCTGATGTGTCTATTCTGATTAAGTGCTGCAGTCTCTCAGATAATCTGCGACATCCTGTATATCAAATAATTGGCCCATTTTTTTTAACGCACATGTCTTGGAACATATGCATCATAATGCGCCTATAAGATCTTGTTGTGGTTTTGTTGTTTAGTATTAGATGGATTCTTCAACTTCACACACTTTTACTTCTGCTCATATGCATCAGCTAGACATCTGCGCAATATTTGATCATCTTCGATTCTGTCTCTGTGCTTCTCTCTCTTCAACCTCTATGACTATTAGCGTGTTCATTGTGATACTGTCCTTTGAGATATCCAGCAATTGCACATACTTTAGTATTTATTCCTTTCGATACTTGCGCAACTTGTCACGGATCTACAACATCTCTCTGCACACCATAAAAACTTCATTCTGCTAGATGTGCACATTCGTATATTCTCTAGATCATTCTATTTTCTCCATGAGCCCCTTGATTCCCCAAAAACAAACTGAAACTTTCACACAAAACTCTTATCTTCTTACCATCAAGCATACTAGCTTCTTAATAGACTACACAACTTGAATCTCTATTTATACATGTCATGCACGGATTGTATGTTCGCAAGTTGGTCGTGGAATCCCTTCTTCCATTATTCATGAATTGTGTGTATGCCACCTGTAATCATATGCACTATTGATGTGTCATATTTGATGTATCAAGCGCCCTCAAGGTCCACAACTTAGTGGGTCTTTACACCATGGTGGTGTACCATTGCGCTCTTGATGTACCATTGCGCTCTTGATGTACCATTGCCCTATGGTATGTGCGCAATATTGCACTTCATCTTGATATGTGCATGAAATTTTTTGTACCATCCTTTATGGGTAATTTTTTAATGTACCAACTAGGATTAGTGATACAAAAACTCTCTACTTCACAGAATGAATTAAAACACTGCTTGGGGAAGCTAGATTGACTGAGGTTGGACAAGATCCAAGGATTTGGGTGGAAGGAAGGATTTGATATTTTGATGATACCTCTGCACAGCTACTGAGACCATTGATGTTTCAAGAGCATCAAATATGCAATCTACTCCAATGCTCTTGGGCTCCTTAGCATATGCAGACTAGTATGGGTGTAAACTTGACTGGAGGCTAGGGATGGGTGTTTATGACTCAGAGAGGATAAATTAAATTAAATTAAATTCATTACATATTAAAATGAAATTCCATAAATTTACATGAATTACTGAGAAAATCTCACAAAAATACAATAAAAATTGCCTACTAGGATTGCACAGCTAGTAATTTTCAGGAGATTCCAAACAGATATTGGGGGCTCACTAATTCTGAAAATAAGATATGTATGGTGTCATATAACATGTTAAATAACTCCAGGAACAAAAATAAAATCATTTGTACATCTACTCATTCATTTAATCCACATAGTCTGAAAACTAGTCAATTTCTATGCAAATCTAGAGAAGGTGGAGAATTGTGAGAATAATTTAGAATTCTGTAATTTTAATTGGACTTATTGATATAATATGTTTACAATCACTGTAATTACATCGTATATGTGCCAATAGGCCTCTCAAAACATTATATAAATATCTCTCTTCTTCTACACAAGAATCTATCTCTAGAAATTCATAGGAAACCTGGAGATTCAAACTCTGAACTAGATGATGCTTCTTCTGAACTTCAAATTTGAATTTATCAGCTACGGGACATCAGATATGGGCCAATATTCCTCTCAAAACATTATATAAATATCTTTCTTCTTCTGCACAAGAAGCTAGCTCTAGAAATTCATAGGAATCCAGGAGATTTGAACTCTGAACTAGATGATGCTTATTCAGAACTTCAAATTCGACTTGATCAGCTACAGGACCTGCAAATAAATTCATTGATAATGGATGAATACTATAATCCTATCACAGGAAGCAGGGGCACATCTCCCAGCTTGGACTAGGGGCACATCTCCCAAGTCTCTGAGGCACAATTGCTCTCAATCAAAACATTAAACTGACAAAAGATGTGAATGGGGTGCACATTGCTTTATTTATAAGATTGGATGGATTGAGAAGAAAGTCTCCATAGCTAATTCCCCTCCTTGAGTGGATGAGGAAAGCTTGCTTTCCTTCTTTTTCCTTTTTTGCTTTGCTTTCCTTCTTTTTCTTTTTATGATTTCCTTTCCACTTTCTGCTTTGGATTTTTCTTCTTTTTTTGAACTTTCCTTCTTTTTTTAACTTTCCTTATTTTCTAACTTTCCTACTTTATGTTGCTTTTACTGATTTTATCCTAATTTGTTGCTTTTAGCATGTTTTTGACCATTTTTAGCAATTTCCATCCTCCTTGGTCCACTTGGCCTCTCTAATTCACCCTCCGTAGCTTAGCTCATTATTTCTATTCCAAATATTAGTAATTAGAAATAAAATTACTCAAACCAGCTAATTAATTATTCCAAAGTGCATATTCTAGAATTTAATTAATTAAATGCCTCCAAACCAAAATTAACCCTTTGGAATAATTTAATTATTTTCCTAGTACTATTGGCATCATTAATTAAATATTTTAATGCTTATGTCCTAGTGACATAGACCTTGTACAAATTTGGGGACATGACAGTCCTCCCTCCCAAAAATTTGCTTGTCCTAAAGCAAAATATCCCAAGAGGTCCATCATGATGTTGTTGCACTACTTTGATCATAGTCATCTCTCCAAAGAAAATATCCACTATATATGTAATTGAACATGCCTACTTTTATCCAAGTGAAGCAACTGGAAAGTGTCCCAAGATCCCATATAAATATCAGAAATGCAAAGATACCACTACTTTGAAAACTATAAGTCCATCCACAGAGGTGTTCCCCATGTAGGAAACTGAAACCAAGTGCAACATAGATGCACTGATGTAAAAGAGGGTTGGCTTGATCCATCATGCCAACATGCAAACAACTGCTCCCAATACAAGCAATTCCAGGATCCCATTGCTTGCAGGACACTCCCATGCATCAGAATAGCATCCAACAAAATCTATCAGGAAAAAGAATGCATGGATCCCACTGCTTCAACTGCAAGTTTCCAAGTAGCAGTGTCATGTGTGGAAAACTGTCATCCCATGGAATACCAGGATCCCACTGATCATACTCCATCTCACCAAACATTAGTAACAAGAAAAAATCATCATCATGTGAAATGCTAGGAAGGATGAAAACATCATACCACCACATTGGAAAATCATCCTTTCCAATGCAACCCTGAAACTTTGAGGGCCCCTCAATCAAGATATGCAACTCTCCATGGTAGGACCCAATCAAGGAAAGACTATGCACCACAAAATATACCTCCAAAGAGTGAGGCCAAACCTCATCAATTCTTTCCACTCCAATAAGAAATTTCTCATGTTCCCAATGCACAAAAGAATTAAAAATGTCATCCTATAGCTCAAATGACAAGGGTGGAAGTCCCTTATCCAATTATTTGAAATATAGGAATCATACAAAAACCAAAAATGCCTCATCAACTGCTTACCAATAAATTATGATGAATACAATGAAAAACCACAAGTGCAAGTAGAACCTATCTCTAATGAAGTAATCCCATGGCTCAACTCTCTACCACAGGATCCAAAAGAAAAACATGTACTATCCCAATGGCTCAACTCTCTGCCATTGGTTCCACTCAAGTGGAAAGAACATGTGTTGCATACCTCCATCAAGTATTTACTCATCCAATCCCTGGATGAACAAACACTCACCAAATCTTGTCCAAGTAAGAAGCATGTGGCTTCTCCAGGTGCATATCTCCAATAGCTCACCATCTTCCTTTGGCAGCTTGTTTGTTTAGTTGTCTTCCACCTACCATGTACATAAATTTTTCTACGAGGAGACTCCATGTGGAATGTAATATTCCAACCAATCCCTGTGTGGATGAATGGTATCTAAAGGCAGAAATATGTAACTATGCTACTAATCACAAAACATATCAATGTCAGAGTTATTAAAAATTTTACACAAAAAAAATTTACCTCCTGGAGTCTTCAACTTTGTGGTGCATCTATCCATAGATGGATAGAACTCTCTGCTACTTGATTCCAAGGATATGAAATCAAGATCATGGATTCCGGGAGGAATATGATCCTTTTCCAATCCCCATGGATTGACCATCAAGTCATCCAGAATGACTGTGGGAGCCTACTACTCCTCTTGGGGTACTATCGAGAAAAATCCTTTCACCCAATTCTCATCTTCAAGTGATGTGATTGAAACAAAAGTGTGGGGTCAAAGAGAATGAATCAACTCTTTGAAACAATTATCCACCAATCATGTGGATCTAGGTACCTCATCATCATGGGATGATCCATCAAATGTGATACCATGTGTCTCCTCCAAAATTATGCATCTCTCATCATAAGGTAACTCATAATCTCTTTGAGACAAGGCAAGTTCTTGGTTACCTTCTTGCTTGATTTCGTCCCCTTGAAGCACATTCAAATCAGCATGCTCCTCATGTTCAACCATTACATGAGATTCCTCCATAGAAATATGAAAATCATCAACCAAAAGTGAATGGCTGATTTGAACATAGGACGGAATATGAGATCTTAGAAACTCTTGTTGAAGTTGCTCTACTTGCATCTAATATTCCAAGAGAGTACTTTGAGTACTTTTCAAAGAATCTTGGGTGGATTCCAACTCATCTGAGAGATTTTCAAGATCTTCTTCATTATTAAATAATTCATCATGACACAATCCTAAAAGATCAAACAAATAATCTTTGTCATAAAGCAATTGTGAAAATTTACCTTTGATGTTTTTCATTGACTTCTGAATCTTCTCCATGTCTTCAATGGAAAGTGGTTTTTCCATTGATGCAACTCTCCAACAATATTGTGACACTAAATCATGAGTGACATGGAGAATGTCAAGGGTCTCCTTGATCTTCAATGTGTTTATCTTTAATTTCCCTTCAAGGAAGGATGTTTCATGATAGTGAACATCCTCTTCTTTAATTTTCCTTGGATTAACTTCATGAAGCTTACGTGGTGATGGTGAAGTTACTCCTTTCTCCTCATCAATGCACTCAAATTCATCATCTTCATTCTCAAAGGTAATTATATTTCCAGCTCCTTTATCAAAGTAGGAAAGTTCATGAGATAGAACCTTCTCTTCTTCAAATTGTTGATGTATTTGTAACTTCGAAAGATATTCACTTGTATATTGTATGTATTACATTTGTACTTTATTGTATCCCCGACGGAGATGTCTTATTCGTCCGATCGGAAGTGTCGTCATTTGTATTCTATTGTTGTACCTCTGACGGATATGTTTGTTCCTCCGGGTCGGAGAAGTCATTATTGTACTTGAGTGATGTAAAGTCATTGAGTTCCATCCTCCCATGTATGACAAGGCATTAGACCCCGAAGTAGTGTCGCAAGTTATATTGTAAGTGTCGTGACTTATATTTGATGGGTTACTAGACCACCTTGGTGGGATCGTCCCTGTATGAGTCATGTGGGTTAAAGGGTTATTAGACCACCCTAGTGGGGTCGGCCCAGTGACAAGTGGCAATGGGTTATCATACTCTCCTAAGGTAGGTCGACCCAATTAGAGTTAAAGGCATGTCAAGTCATTGTATAAATAGAAAGTGTGTCTCTCTCATTTCATTCATTCACTCACTTACTCACTTCGCATTAGTGAGAGAGAGGAGGAGTGCACACAAGTGGAGGAGGATTAGCTGATGCAAACATTTATCTCTTGGGGATTCATCTTGGTGATATTTGTATTGGTGATTATTCTATCTCTGAGGAAGTTGCGGGGTTTTTCACCTTCTTGGTTTTCCCCAGTGAAATGCTTTGTGTCTCTTGTCTCTTGTCTCTTATGCTTGACATGTTGTACATGTTGTTTTCTCAGTTAAGATCCTATATCATATTGAATTAAATGATGAAAAAATAACATGGTATCAGAGCTATCCTGAAGGAAGGCATTGTATGGAATTTATGACATTTGTTGCACTTGCGACAAATTGGAAGCTAGGGATTGATATAGTAAAAACTAGTCATCATGGAACTTTCGCTATAAATACGTTTTGGCAAAGGTTCAGGATATGAAAATTTTACATGCCGAAGATGAAATGTTCATGTACTTTGTGTCCGAAACTCAGCCTCGGATTATTTTTACTTTCTGATATATAAGCCATACAAGTTAGGGTTTCTGCCTCTTCCAGATTGAAGCCCTAAATAGGTGACCTAAGCACAGACATCATATATCGGGATAGGAAGATCCAAATGGAATTCCATAAAAAAAATCAGTTAGGACACGGACTGTAGTTTCACAGGTCCACTTGTCAGAAGCTGAAGTTGAAACAGTGAGATGTGGCACTCCATACAAGTTTGCTATGTTGTTTCTTCCCATAAACAAGTCATGTTGCGACACTTGGCATATCTCTTTAATGGAGAATCCATTTGAGGTCAGATCTGTGGGGTTGGAAATATGACTAGGCATTCTACCATAGGCCAAAGTTTCAGAACCTGAGGATCCTAAATTTCAGAGTTGCATCAGAAATAATATGGCATATATTTCTGTCAAAACGGAATTCGATTATGAGCACTTTCATTCCTGGCTTGTCACTGCTGCGGGAAATTAGGGTTTCTGCAAAAGTTGGAATTTTTAAAAAATTTTAAAGTTGGAATTGGATTATGAGCACTTTCATTCCTGGCTTGTCACTGTCACGGCTGGATGCTCCTCATCAAAATAAAAATTTAGAGACCAAGATCGAATTTTTTGGTTGGGTAGAACCCTGGGCTCTATCAAACCCTAGTTCGGGATTTTGACCAGAAAACCAGAATTTGATAGAAGTTGCAGATCCGAAACTTTCAAACTCAATTTTGAGGGGTCAAATTTTGGAGATTTCAAAATTGAAGTATACCAACTTGATCATCTCAGCAAGGCACATATTTCATCCAATCATAAGTTTGAAATTCAAAGTTTGAATTTTTAGGGTTTCTTTGACAAACCCTAATCCAACTCCAGATCCAGCTTCAACAAATCAAATTGGATTGGGTTAATCCTAGAAGAGAATGAATTGACACCTACATAAGTGAAGAAGTTCCAATTTCAGAGGGAGATGAGGCTAAGGCTTTACATAAGAAGACTACAAGCAATCCCGACAGGTGTGACTTGAGGAGATACAGGTATGTTTTGAAATATGTTCATGATTAAGTTTATAATATGTTTGTCTTCATATTATTGAGGTTAGTAACAATCTTGATTAATTCTAGACTTGTCTTATCACCCTAGTAAAAGTATGAATGCATGTGAATGATAGAAGACATTTATTGATTAGGGTTATGACACTTATGATTGTACTAATGCACTTTGGTGTTGTATGAGGATGATGTTGTCCGCTAACATAAAAGGTACATCAAGAAAGACAAATCAAGTACTAGATTAAGAACATATGACCATGGTGACATGAATACAAAGACTCATCCATAGTCATGGATCACATAGAATCTGTACTTATGAGGTATGTATAATTTGGCTCTACAATGGTTAACTTATGAGATATGCAAGTTACTAGCACAAGTCATTGAAGAGAACAAAAAGACATTATGTGGGTATGTTAGACATAACTAGCAAGCATGATAATCCAGGTATGTTTTTCCTATATCAAGTTAGAATCCTACCTTGTGTTAGGATCTTATATAAGCATACTTGGTATGATTGATAATTCATGAAGCTATAAGTTTGGGCAATCATGGGTTTATGCATATTATGCTCCTTAGTTTGATTAATGATATGACAAACTAGAAGAGTCCTATGGTCAAGTAAAAATATGCATGAGTAAAAGAAGTCCTCCCTAAAACCTTGAATACTAATGCTTGTGTATGAAATGATCATGACCATACATGATTAAGATTATTTAGAATCATAATGTTTTGATAAGTATTGATATTATACTAATGCATGTATGATTATGTATGAGATATCGAGGATGACACAATGATGAAACTAGTGCACACTTAAGCATGCATAGTGGTCTAGGATGGATAGAAGTTCAAAGACATATAATCATGATGATATCATAAAGGAAGCAAACATCAATAGGGAGCACACTCCAAGAAGCAAAGATCAAGAGGGAGCACACTCCAGTTGTTCCTGCAAGGAAGCAAAGATCAAGAGGGAGCACCCTCCAGTAGTTACTGCAAGGAAGCAAAGATTGAGAGGGAGTCCACCCAACAACCAAACAAAGATAAGTATTTGAATTGTCATTGATAATATATTTTATTACTTAAATGATGTTTTCCAGTCATGTACATTCTTATGTTCCTAGATTTAGGATGTATATTATGCATATTAGAAAAGTTGCATTAATGAACAAGATACTACTAATATGCAAGTAATGGGTAAGTGGCCTATGGTACTGTACAACATTCCATTGCTACTTATCTAGAATGAAACCACTTTGCTGACATGTTGGGAGTTGTGCACACTCTTAACAAATGTTCTGATAGAGATGGAAGGCATCTAGAAAGTTACGGGATATGGATAAATGTTGTATTGAAGCATTGACTAAGATAATTGCATGACTGTATCACATACATTCTTATGTGTACGAATTTGTTTTTGAAAAACTATGAGAAGTTTCTAATCATGCAATTGAATTTGACTTGTAGGAAAGATCATGTATAATCACCTACAAAAGAAGGACAACGACATTTGTTCCAGCGACGAAGTTCAAGAAAACTACCTATTGAAGATATTGAAGAATCCGAAGTTCCCAGAATCAGGGATGCAGTAATGGAAGGATGTCATGATCGAGGAATACCAATCGATCATGAATAATGATGTTTGGGATGTGGTCCCAAGACCAAAAGGGAAGTCGGTTGTGACTTCCAAGTAGATCTACAAGATCAATCATGCTACAGATGGTAGCATAGAGAAATACAAGGAAAGGTTTGTGGCTCGTGGCTTCTCCCAGAAAGAAGGGATAGATTACGGAGAAAATTTTGTACCTATAGCCAGATACACTTCCATCAGAACAGTACTTGCTCTGGCTGCAATGATGAAGTGGAAGATACACCAGATGGATGTCAAGACATATTTCTTGAATGGTGTAGTCGAAGAGAAAGTGTATGTGGAGCAACCACTCGGTTTTGAGACACATGACATTGATTCATATGTGTGCAGGTTAAAGAAAGCCTCGTATGGCTTGAAGCAAGCACCCAAGACATGGTACGGAAGGATAGACAGCTTCCTATCCAGTTTGGGCTTTACCAAGAGTGAAGAGGATTCCAGCCTTTACTACAAGGTTGAGGAAGGAAATCCAGTGATACTCCTACTGTATGTGGATGACTTGTTTGTGACAGGTGAGGATAGATTGATTGCCGACACAAAGAGCAAGCTTGCTTCCGATTTCGAGATGAAGGACTTGGGTATGATGCATTACTTTATAAGTATGGAGGTGTGGCAGAGTGCAGATGAAATATTCCTTGGACAAGGGAAGTATGCAGTAGAGATCCTGAAGCAGTTCGGGATGATGGACTACAAGGCCATGGCCACACCTATGGCATCTAACCTGAAGCTATTGAGTGATGCTTCATCATAGTTGGTTGATGCCACGATGTATCGTCAGATGATTGGTTCCTTGATGTACCTAACGAACACGAGACCAGATATTTGCTTTGCTGTGAATGCCCTGAGCTAGTTCCTGACGAATCCTAGACATGTTCACTTGATTGTTGTAAAGCATATTCTAAGGTACCTGAAGGGTACGGTGGATTATGGGCTCAAGTATGATGTGAATTAAAAGTTTAACCTGGAGGGTTATGTTGATTCAGATTGGGCAGGTAGTGCTGCAGATAGGAAGAGCACTTCGGGGTGCTGCTTCAGTATGGGATCAGGTGTGATCTCTTGGTTTAGCAAGAAGAAATCCTGTGTAGCACTGAGTACAGCCGAAGCAGAGTATGTTGCAACTTGTTTGGCTAGTTGTGAGGCAGTATGGCTAAGGAAACTACTGTCTGATTTATTTGATATCCAGTTGGATGCTACTTGTATCTATTGTGACAACCAGAGTTGTGTGAAGTTGTCAGAGAACCCGGTGTTGCATGACAAGTCGAAGCATATCAAGATCAAATATCACTATATCAGGGATATGGTGCAAACAGGAGGAGTGAAGCTCCAGTATGTTGTGATAGATGAGCAGATTGCAGATGTGTTGACCAAACCACTAGCCAGAGTGAAGTTCGAGTACTTTAGAGAGAGGCTTGGTGTTCTTCAAATAGAATATACTTCGAGGAGGAAGTGATGGGACACATTTGCAGAATCCATTCCAAGCATGGTGGTAGGAGGATCCTTCCCATGGCTATGGATGTAAGTTCTGTGTAATGAGCATCAGGATGATGCTCCAGATGATATGCATCAGGATGATGTTGTGATGATGATCAGGATGATCATGTGATGATATGTATCAGGATGATACTATGATGATGATCAGGACGATCATGTGTGGTGAGCATCAATTCGATGCTCCAGATGTTGTACATTAGGATGATGTATTGTATGATGATGATCAGGATGATCATATGTGATGAGCATCAGGTCGATGCTCCAAATGTTATACATCATGATGATGTATTGTATGATGATGATTAGGACGATCATGAGCATCAGGTCGATGCTCCAGATGTTGTGCATCAGGAGAATGCACTGTATGATGATGATCAATATGATCATGAGCATCAGGATGATGCTCCATGCAAAGAAGATGATCAGTGGGATCATGAGTATCAGGATGATACTTCGTGGACATGGACAGGTTTTGCAGCAGCATGTAATCAACCCTGGAGATCCGGACAGGTTGTGCTAGTCACATAAAAGATCCCGGGATTCTCTTTAGAGATATTGCAGTTGCAAGACACTCTTTTAAGGTTTTTCTAGACCACATGTAATCAGTCCTGGAGATCCGGACAAGTTGTGCTAGTCACGTAAAATATCCTGGGATGCTCTTTAGAAATCTTGAAGTTGCAAAACACTCTTTTAAGGTTTTGTGGAGACCACATGTAATCAATCCTGGAGATCCGGATAGGTTGTGCTAGTCACGTAAAAGATACTGGGATGATCTTTAGATATCTTGTAGGTCGCAAGACACTCTTGTAAGGTTTTGTGGAGGTCACATGTAAAAGATCCTGGAAGATCCGATAGGTTGAGCAGTAAGCTCGTAAAATTCCTGGGATGATCTTTTGAGGTTTTGTTGATGCACATAATTAGCCTTGAGAATTACACAGGATGGCACGCTCGCAAAGATGATGAAGACCTACAGGAGGCTAGGCCTACATCCAGCATGAAAATGGGTTGGCTCTGTAGAAATTCCTATGACAAGAAGAATTGAGAGATAGCACCAGTGATCGAGATGACGAGTATAGCAGTAGTGACGATGATGCTCTGTGATCCAATGACGATGATACAGCTCCAGAATTGAAGACTTGTGCCTTGATGACCTGTGTCAAGAGAATACCTTCCTAGTTAAGAGGGAGTGTTGATGTATTTGTAACTTCGGAAGATATTCACTTGTATATTGTATGTATTACATTTGTACTTTATTGTATCCCCGATGGAGATGTCTTATTCCTCTGATTGGAAGTGTCGTCATTTGTATTCTATTATTGTACCTCTGATGGAGATGTTTGTTCCTCCAGGTCGGAGATTTCATTATTGTACTTGAGTCATGTAAAGTCATTGAGGTCCATCCTCCCATGTATGACAGGGCATTAGACCCCAGAGTAGTGTCGCAAGTTATATTGTAAGTGTCGTAACTTATATTTGATGGGTTATTAGACCACCTTGGTGGGGTCAGCCTTGTATGAGTCATGTGGTTTAAAGGGTTATTAGACCACCCTAGTGGGGTCGGCCCAATGACAAGTGGTAATGGGTTATTAGACTCTCCTAAGGTAGGTCGACCCAATTAGAGTTAAAGGCAGGTCAAGTCATTGTATAAATAGAGAGTGTGTCTCTCTCATTTCATTCATTCACTCATTCACTCACTTCACATTAGTCAGAGAGAGGAGGAGTGCGCACAAGTGGAGGAGGAGTATCTGATGTAGACATTTAACTCTTGGGGATTCATCTTGGTGATCTTTGTATTGGTGCTTATTCTATCTCTGAGGAAGTTGCGGGGTTTTTCACCTTCTTGGTTTTCCCCGATGAAATTATTTGTGTCTCTTGTCTCTCGTCTCTTATGCTTTATATGCTGTACATGTTGTTCTCTCAGTTAAGATCCTAGATCATATTGAATTAAATGATGAAAAACTAACACAAACTTCATTGGCTCACCCTCATAAAATTAAAGTGGTGAAGGTGAAATTGATCCTTGGTTTGCTTCCACTATTGCAAGAACTCCATCATCATGATCAATGGTACTTTGGCTTGCAGCAACATCTTAAAATCTGATCTCTATGCCACCAACATAGAGATGTGAGCACCCATCAGTAGGTACTCCAACAAAATTCGAACATTCACAAGAAGATGTTCCACAGGTACTAGAAAAACCATCGGTATTTTTTCTTTCATCTTTTTCAATGTCTTTGAATGATCATTAGCAATAAAAGTGGGGGTTTCATCATATGATGCACAACACTCATCATTAATAATTGTGTACTTGGATTCCTCTTCAAGAACCATAGCTCTTTTTTCACTACCAATGGATCTAGGTAGTTCACTACTCCTCTCAATGATTGGGGATGGCTGATTTGTACTTTCTTCTTGCTTCTCAACATGAATGGTTGTATATTTCCCATTGATATCACCTTGAATTGACTCATGCTCCTCCATGGTTTATCTCCATTACTTCCTTCATAGTTAACATCGAATATTTGAGCCTCCATACGGAAGGACTCAGCCATGCCAACCTTCTCACTGTAAGTGGCTTCCATATCAGATTGAAACAAAGGGATACAAAAATCAGAAATGTAGAAATACCTTTGTATCATGTCTTTCTCTTCATGTGGTGGATCTATGGTGGCTTGTTCTTCCACCAAATATTCTGGTTCACATCTAACTGATGTGTGCTTGTCTTATGCTTCCTTGGGTAGCTCAAGTAGTGACTGTGAATCTATTTTATGTTCTTCTTTTGGATCTTGATTTTCTAAGAAAATGGATGAAGTTTCCTCCTTGGCTTCCTTCGGATCAAAATTCTTGGATACTCCTCCTAAAGAGGATCCAAAAATTCTTATCAAGTAGGAGGTAGCTAAATCCCATGTATAGTCATCTATTTTGGATCCTCTAGGTTTCTTTCAATCCTCAGTAAATTTAAACCTTGGTGGAAAATGCCTAATGTCCTCATCATATATCTGGTCACAAAAGTAACCATATTCATCTCAAGGGAGTCCTCCATATATGTAGAGGATTGTTGCTTCCTCATATGGCTCGAACTCTTCATCTTCAATGACTGGAACTAGTCTCATAGCTGCAAATTTGAGTTATGATATGCAATATTCTTTAACAGTGAGCTTATTTATTTCCGCAAGGGTGGAGGAAAGTGATATGATACCACTGTAATGTACCAACTAGGATTAGTGATAAAAGAACTCTCTACTTCATAGAATGAATTAAAACACTGCTTGGGGAAGCTATATTGACTGAGGTTGGACAAGATCAAAGGATTTGGTTGGAAGGAATGTTCTGATATTTGGATGATAAATATGCACAAAGTAATTATAACATTTAGTTTCAATAGAATCAAATTTTCAATCTACTCCAACACTCCTCGGTTCCTCGACATATGCAGACTAGTATGGGTCTAAACTTGACTGGAGGCTAGGGATGGGTGTTTATGACTCAGAGAGGATAAATAAAATAAAATTATAGTAATTACACATTCAAATTAAATTCCATAAATTTATATGAATTTTTGAGCAAGTCTCACAAAAATACAATAAAAATTGCCTACTAGGATTGCATAGCTAGTAATTTTCAGGAGATTCCAAACAGATACTGAAGGATCATGAATTCTGAAAATCAGACATGGATGGGGCCATATAACATGATAAATAACTCCAGGAATATAAATAAACTCATTTTTACATATACTCATTCATTTATTCCACATAGTCTGAAAACTAGTTAAATTCTATGCAAATCTAGAGAGGGTGGAGAATTGTGAGAATAATTCAAAATTCTGTAATTTTAATTGGAATAACTAATATCATAGGTTTAAAATCACTGTAATTACATCATATATGGGCCAATAGGCCTCTCAAAAAGTTATATAAATATCTCTCTTCTTCTACACAAGAATCTAGCTCTAAACATTCATAGGAAACCTAGAGATTCGAACTCTGAACTGGATGATGCATCTTCTGAACTTCAAATTCGACTTGATAAGATACAAGACATCAGATACAGGCCAATAGGTCTCTAATAACATTATATAAATATCTCTCTTCTTCTACACAAGAAGCTAGCTCTAGAAATTCATAGGAAGCGTGGAGATTCGAACTCTGAACTGGATGATGCTTCTTCTAAACTTCAAATTCGACTTGATCAGCTATAGGACCTGCAAATAAACTCGATGATAATGGTTGAATTCCATCATCCTCTCACATAAAGCAGGGGCACATCTCCCAAGTCTCTGAGGCACAATTGCTCTCAATCAAAACATTAAACTGACAAAAGATGTGAATGTGGTGCACACTCATTTATTTATAAGATTGGATGACTTGAGGAGAAAGTATCCATAGCAAATGTGCCCTCCTTGAGTGGATGAGGAAATATTTCTTTCCTTCTTTTTCCTTTTTTTCTTTGCTTTCCTTCTTTTTCTTTTTCTGATTGCCTTTCCACTTTATACTTTTGCTTTTTCTTCTCTTTCTTCTCTTTCCTTCTTTTGTGACTTTCCTACTTTATGTTGTTTTTCCTGATTTTATCCTGATTTGCTTCTTTTAGCATGTTTTTAACTATTTTTAGCAATTTCCATCCTCCTTGGTCCTCTTGGCCTCTCTAATTCGCCCTCCTTAGCTTATCTCATTATTTCTAGTCCAAATATTACTAATTAGAAATAAAATTACTCAAACCAACTAATTAATTATTCCAAAGTGCATATTCTAGAATTTAATTAATTAAATGCCTCCAAACCAAAATAAATCTTTTGGAATAATTTAATTCTTTTCCTAGGACTATTGGCATCATTAATTAAATATTTTAATGCTTATGTCCTAGTGACATAGACCTTTTTAAAATTTGGGGACATGACAAATGTGCCCTTATTGTATTGATACTTTGCGTTATCTGCACATACTTTGAATTCTGTTTGGTGGGACTTTGAATTCTTCCTTGTCATCACTTGTGGAATTTGCGCTCTTGTTGTTCCGTTGGATGTGGAATGTGCACATATATGATCTTCAACCGTTGTACCCTTCTAGGAACTTGTGCACTTTCCACTAACTGAAAGCATCTTCTCATTGGCTATGTTTGTGCGCTTTCAGGATTTTCCAACCATCTCTTGTTCCTTTCTTCCTGTGCACTCCCAATCATCAACCAAGTAATGCTTAGGCTTGCTTGCACACTTGTCTCATTTTTTCAACCAACTCCTTGGTTGTTTGAGCACATGTACCATTGTCCCCAACTCCATCAATTTGTTGGCTTGAGAGAGTATGACTTGGTGGACTTGATTTCTGCGCAAGGAGCACATGATGTAGGATACTTTACTTGTGTTCCTTCTTGAACTGGATCTTCATTAAGTATCTTTTGAATCTATATGATGTATCATCTTATGTACTTATTCAAACTGGTTCTGCATGATAAATACTTGATACACATATTTAGACTGAGTGCAATCTTAGATATACTCCAAATTTGCTTGAGTGTTGTATCCTTGATATGCATCTTTAGACAGAATGCACTCTTAGATATTGTTAGTTTTTCAGCATTTAATTCAATCTGATTTTGGATCTTAACTGAGAGAACAACATGTACAGCATATCAAGCATAAGAGACAAGAGACAAGAGACACAAAGCATTTCACCGGGGAAAACCAAGAAGGTGAAAAACCCCGCAACTTCCTCAGAGATAGAATAAGCACCAATACAAAGATCACCAAGATGAATCCACAAAATATAAATGTATGCAGCATCTACTCCTCCTCCACTTGTGTGCACTCCTCCTCTCTCTCACTAATGCGAAGTGAGTGAGTGAGTGAATGAATAGAATGAGAGAGACACGCTCTCTATTTATACAATGACTTGACTTGGCTTTTACTCTAACTGGGCCGACCTCCCTTAGGAGAGTCTAATAACCCATTACCACTTGTCACTGGGCTGACCCCACTAGGGTGGTCTAATAACCCTTTAACCCACATGACTCATACAGGGCCAACCCCACCAAGGTGGTCTAATAACCCATCAAATACAAATGACGACACTTACAATGTAACTTGTGACACTTGCAATTACAAATGACGACACTTCCAATCGGAGGAATAATACATCTCCGTTGGGGATACAATAAAGTACAAATGTAATACATGTAATATACAAGTGAATATCTTCCAAAGTTACAAATACATCAACAGAAATACTCCAAAGTTGCATACATATCTATCACCTTTACCACTTGCACATATTTTGCCTAATGCTCATGCTTTCTTCATCTCAAAGTGGCTTCTTCATACTTCTGTTGGAATGTTGTATCCACTTTGAATTTCGATGATATCAATGACTCATACTGAATCAGTTGACATCCTCTTTGATTCAAACACTCGAGATCCTCTTCAGTTGACATCAATGAAAACCAATGTTGAAAAATCTCCCCACATTGGATGACATTCAAACACTTGACATCCTCTTTAGTTGACATTAATGACAACAATTGTTGAGCAATCTCCCCCTTTGGAATTGATGTCAACACCTTATGAATTTGTGTCTGATTTTCTTTGAACTATGTGCTTCATATCTACTTAGTTGCAGTGCTTCCCATGTGTATGTGATCCCCCTAAGTTCTTTGGGATTTTAACTACTACACTTTCTGTCAATACTTCTACGTGAGTTATGATGCTTCCTATCACTTCTACGCAGACCACATCTTCATGCTATGTATTCAAGTGTTCTTCTTCATGCTCTTTCACATCTACTGTAGTTTCATGCTTCATGCTCTTTCACGTCTGCTAGAACTTCATGCTCTTTCTTTTGTTGTCTGCAATCCCCTTTCGTGTTGTCCTGCTGACCTCATTCATATTCTTCCTTCTTCATGTCAGCACGAACATTACATGCCTCAACTATATTTATCATCTTCATGCATTTCTCATCTTCGACTTATTTTCATGTTTCTTTTTCTTCATGCATATTTCCTAAGCTTCATGCATCTCCCCCCCTTTGACATCAATGGAAAATAGGTCCATGTCTTGCATGATGCAGATTCTTCCCTTTATGTTTTGCGCTTGAAATCTTCCTGGGAGAAATCCCCCTATCATCATGCTTCCTTGCTTTGCAGAGACTCTTCATAATTTTCTTTGAACACATAAACCTTTCTTGTGCATTGATCCTTATGGTTATCCTTACTGTCACTGCACAATGTTGATCCCTTTTATGCTTCTTCTTTTAGGTTCTCACTATGTCGAGGACTGAGAACCACACCCAATTTTTATCTGATATATTCAAATGTAATTTGTGGAAGAGGTTTTGTGAATATGTATACAATTTGTTCCTTGGTATCAACATATTCTAGTTTGATTACATTATCAGCTACTTGCTCTCTCACAAAGTGATATTTGATGGGGATGTGCTTGGTCTTGCAGTGCATAACAATATTTTTGGAGATACTTATAATGCTCGTGTTGTTGCATAGTATTTGTATTGGACAATCTATGTTTACTTGAAGATCTTTTAAAGTCTGCTTCATCAATAACACTTGTGAACAACAAGCAGTTGTATCAATGTATTCGGCCTCTACTGTAGATAATGCCATAGATGGTTGTTTTTTGCTAATCCATGACACCAAACAATTTCCTAAGAAGAATGCATCGCCACTAGTACTTATCCTATCATCAATGCTTCCATCCCAGTCTGCATCTATGTATGCGACTAAGTTGAGATCTTTACTCTGTGGGTACCATAGGCCAAGATACATTGTCCCTTCCAAATACCTGAAGATTGTTTTGATAGCTTGAACATGTGTTTCTTTGGGTGCTTCCTGAAACATTGCAACAAGTCCAACGGCTTGTATGATGTCTGGTCTAGAAGCATTTACATACAATAGACTGCCAATCATTGATCTTTAAAGCCTCTAATCAACTTCTTTAGCCTCATCTTCTTTAATCAATTTGCATCCTGTAACCATGGGTGTACATACTGGATTGCAGTATTCCATGTTGAATCTTTTCAACATTTCCTTCACATATTTAGATTGGGAGATGAAGATGCCATCATTTAATTATGAAATTTGCAATCCAAGTAAAAAGGATAATTATCCTAGCATAGACATCTCAAACTCTTTTTGCATATCGTTTGCAAATTGCTGGCTCATCTTATCATCATTGCTTCCAAAAATGATATCATCAACATATACTTCTATGACTATCATTTTTTCATTTTTTATTTTGATGTAGAGATTACTATATACACTCCCTCTTTTAAATCCTTGCTTTTTTATATATTTATCCATCCTTGAATACCAATATCTAGGAGCTTGTTTGAGTCCATACATATATTTCTTTAGCCTACAAACATAATCCTTGTTGTTTGAGAGTGAGAAACCATCTGGTTGTTCAATGTATACTTCTTCTTCAAGATATCTGCTTAAAAAAGATAATTTTACATCCATCTGATATACTTGAAATCTTCCGCGTAGGCAGAGGCAAGGAAAACTTTGATAGCCTCCACTCATGCCACAGGGGAAAAAGTTTCCTCAAAATCTATTCCCTCTATCTTCACATATCCTTTGCATACCAATCTTGCCTTATTTCTGACAACTTGTCCATCTTCATTTAGTTTGTTTCTAAATACCCACTTTGTTTCTATAACATTCTTGTTTTTAGGTCTTGGAACAAGTTCCCAGGTCTCATTCTTTTTTATTTGATCTAATTCTTCATTCATATCTTTCATCCATCCTTCATCTAATTTGTCTTTCTCAACCCCTTCTGGTTATATTTGTAATAGTAACGAGAAATGCACTTCCTCAGTTGGGTTGATGTGACTTCTTATAGTTTTTACGTTGGCATCTTTATCTCCAATAATCATATTTTTTGACTGATTTTTCTTAACAAATATGGAAGGGGCCTTTGTATATGGTCTTCCTTCTTCTAGTTCGTGTTGATATACTTCCTCCTACAGTATTTCTATTTGCTTATTTTCTTCATATGGTTGTTCCAGTGGTGGTAGGTCATCATCATATTCAATTATTCTATGATTCAATACTTCATCAACTTTTACTTCAAGAATTTCCACAATTTTTATGAGTCGCAAATTGTAGCACTTGTAAGCTTTACTTTTGCAGGAATAACCAAGAAAGATCCCTTCACAAGATTTGGAATCAAATTTTCCTAATGTATCATCATTTATTTTGATATAACATTTGCTTCTAAATATTTTGAAATTATTAATTGTAGTTGGTCATCCTTTCCAGAATTCATATGGTGTTGAGAAACCATTCGTCCTAATCAAACATCTATTGAGAATGTGAACATCAGTATGAAATTATGAATGGCATTTGTCCAAAACATGTTTGACAATTTTGATTCGTTCAACATTGTTCTGGCCATTTCTTGAACATACCTATTTTTTTTTCAACCACACCATTTTGCTGTGGAGTTCTGATTGCTGAAAATTGTCTTCTAATTCCATGTTTATCACAATAGTTATAAAATTTGTTTGATGGATACTCTCCTCCATTGTCAGTCCTTAAGAACTTTACTCTCAAATCAATTTTGTTCACAACCAATTCTTTAAACGTTTTGAAACACTCGAATGTTTATGATTATTCATTAAGGAAGAATACCCATGTCATTCGAGAGAAATCATCAATAAACAATACAGAAAGTATTCTTCACCATTCATTCCTTTGGTTCAAATTGGACCACAAAGATCTAAATGAGATAATTCCAAAGGCCTTCAGGTATTGTATTCTTTTGTTGGGTACTTGATTCTAGTTTGTTTCCCATGTAGATAGTGTTTGCAAAAGGAATTCGATGGCTTAGTGATCCTTGGAATATCCTTCACTGCTTGTTCCCTACTGATTATGATCAAGTTAGCAAAGTTAATGTGTCTCGATTGTTCGGATATCCACATCATCTTTTTCTGGATCTTGCATGCAATTAGGGTTTGCATGCAAATTCTAGGGTTTGCATGCACTTTGCATGCATCCCAGTCACCAGGTTGATGCCTCCAGCACCTTAGCCACCTTATTCTAGCACCCGGGAGCCACTTACTTCATAGTTTTAGCCCTCCTAGGCTAAAAGGCGCCCACTTCTCACCTACTGCCAGAGAAGGGCGCACTTGTTCACCTACCACTGCAGCTCCACTTCAGTTACACTCAGTTAGCTCTGATTCTCCCTGATTTGAGGCTAGTTTCACTCTCGACTGACTGTTTCACTTCCGTTGGACCTCCAGATTGACTAGATGACTTGTTCTGACTTCAGTTAGCCTCCCATGCGCCCCCCACTGAGCCTCCTTCCCTTAATCAGTGCTACACACTTCAGTTACACTTGTTACACTCAGTTAGACTCAGATTGACACCTGGATGACTGGTTCTTGTGCATTGATGACCACCACTTATTGATGATGAGGACTCCTAGTTGGAGTCAAGCTACTCCATTCAGTGATTCGAATGACCTACTTAGGCAATTCGAATTGCTTAGTCATTGAGACAGTTTATATTGTAATCATTCACCCTTATTGGGATATTGAGCACTGCTGCATGTTTTGCACAGTTTTGCACCATATTTTCTATGTTCATCTGTTGTGATTGATTTACTTGTTCATTAGATCTGCTGTGACTAATTTTACATGGTATCAGAGCCATGACAGGGACAAGATTTCTTTTCTACAGGTGTTCTACATGAAGAGAGAGCAATCTTTGCTCACCAATATATTTTAGCAGCGGCATGCAAAATCTCGTGTGCATTCGCTCATGTGCATGCAAGGCTGAAAACATAGTGTTTGTTTGTGTGTGATTTGCAGGTTTCTTACTTCCTCCATGTGCATTCGCTAATGCAAAGATGGAGACTTCTTCTTCACAAAATATTCTTACTCCATTCAACTATGATGAATGGAAACCAAAGATGATTGCATTCTTGAAGAGACAATGTCTTTTTGATAGGTGCATTGGTAATACAAGAGATTTTAATTCCGATGAAGAGGAGAATGATTGGCTCAATGATTGTGACAGAGCTTTTGGAACAATGTGTCTTGCTATGTCTCCTTGTATGCGCTACCTCAGTAATACTGCTGAAAATCCAAGTGATCTATGGGTCCAACTTGACAGAGAATTTGGAAAGCAGGAAGAAGAGGATCATGCTAGCCTTTTGGAGAACAAGCCCAGTGAGATCTCCTTATGTGTTCTTTACGATCATGTGTTGGCCTCAACAATTGTTCAAGATGAAGAAGAAACTGTAGATTCAACACTCATTCTCTCAAAGTCTTCTATTTCGAATTCTGAGCAAGATAAACAAGCTCATACTCTAGATTCCGAAGAGGTTCTTGAATCCTCTCTTTCACATGAGTTTGTCGGCATGCGGAATAATGATCTACTTGATGTTTTGGAGGTAAAATCTGATTTTGGAGGTGAAGCATTCGCCCTCCTTGATTGCATGCCTTCTATAAACTTATGTTCTATCATTTGCAAAGTTTCTCAGAGTTTTAATGAAGATGAAGAGCACTACCATTCGCTTGAGTTCAATTCTCATGCATTTTTTGCTGATTTTGGTTTTGATCTCACCCTTGTTGGTTCAAAGGAGATCTCAAGAAACCATTCATATATTTTTGGAGCTGATTTAACTTCTATTGATAAGAAGTTCAAGTTTCAAGATCTATTTGATCCAATTGGAGCTATTCCTACCTCACTTGGTTCAAATCACAGGTTCCAGGATCATCCTCATATTTTCAGATTTGTTCTCACCTTTTTCGGTATGAAGAGCAAGTTCTTAAAGTCTCCACATTCGCTTGCATCCATTGATGGAGAATTCAAGCACATGTTTTTGGAGCATGATCCATTTACTCCCGAGAGTAAGATACCTCCAGACATATCTACTTGATTTTGGAGCAGTTAAATCTTTTGGTGTACTACAGTCTATTTTGAGGGGGGGTATTTTTCCCATGAGGTTTTCCCCATTTCCTCGGTTTATTGACTGTTATTAGTTTTTGGATTATTGTATTGGGGTGACCTTTGGTCTTAGTTACCAGGGCCCCACATTATTTTTTGCACATCATAGTCTAGCTTGAGGGGGGGTGTTCAGATATCCACATCATCTTTTTCCAGATATTGCATGCAATTAGGGTTTGCATGCACTTTGCATGCATCCCAGTCACCAGGTTGATGCCTCCAGCACCTTAGCCACCTTATTCTAGCACCCGGGAGCCACTTACTTCAGAGTTTTAGCCCTCCTAGGATGAAAGGCGCCCACTTCTCACCTACTGCCAGAGAAGGGCGCACTTGTTCACCTACCACTGCAGTTCCACTTCAATTACACTCAGTTAGCTCTGATTCTCCCTGATTTGAGGCTAGTTTCACTCCCGACTGACTGTTTCACTTCCGTTGGACCTCCAGATTGACTAGATGACTTGTTCTGACTTCAGTTAGCCTCCCATGCGCCCCCCACTGAGCCTCCTTCCCTTAATCAGTGCTACACACTTCAGTTACACTTGTTACACTCAGTTAGACTCGGATTGACACCTGGATGACTGGTTCTTGTGCATTGATGACCACCACTGATTGATGATGAGGACTCCTAGTTGGATTCAAGCTACTCCATTCAGTGATTCGAATGACCTACATAGGCAATTCAAATTGCTTAGTCATTGAGACAGTTTATATTGTAATCATTCACCCTTATTGGGATATTGAGCATTGCTGCATGTTTTGCACAGTTTTGCACCATATTTTCTATGTTCATTTGTTGTGATTGATTTACTTGTTCATTAGATCTACTGTGACTAATTTTACACCGATCTCCTGTTCCAGATCCAACTTTCAGTGGTTTGTCCCATGTAGAATTTTTATTCTCTTTCTTCATCCAAAATATAAACATTATTAGGATTTCTGGGGGCTGTAGCTACAATTCTACCTGTATTTGTGTTCTTGATTTTGCATTTTTTTATTCAAAGGTAAGATTGTGTCCCTAGTTGCACACCTTGATAACACTCAAAAGATTGTGTTTCATATTTTATACTAATAGAACATTGTATGTCTTGGTTCTTCTATTTCCTAGGCTTGCTAAGCCTTTACAAAGAATTTTTGCTAAGCCATTGTCCCCAAAATAGACACTGCCTCTCTTATCTTCTCTAAACTTCGGAAAGGAATTATCTCTGGTCATATGCTTGGAGCATCCACTTTCTATGTACCATTGTCCCTTCTTACTTTGTGCATGCAAGGCTAGGTTGCATGCTTCTTGATGATCCAGATATTTCTGATATTTAGCTTTCTTAGTAGATTGTGTAGATTTCCATTGTTTTTCACAGTCATCGTGTTCTGATGTTCCAAAATATTTGTCTTCTGAATTTAAAATGCTGAAAGGATTGGAGTTTTAAGACACGATTTCAGGTGGTTTTCTGAGAATATCCTGTTTACAGTTTGTCTGATTGTACAAACCTTTCTTTCTGGCATAAGCTAGTGCGCAAGCACGACAATTTATTGATTTATGAACAAAATTATTAGAGTAAAAACAATTTCCAAGGAAAATACTTTGGTACCTGATAGGACATAAATTCTGAGACTGCGCAGATTTATTTGGTCTTCGATGTTCTATTTCCGATATTTGATATGTTCTTGACTAAGGGCTCTTGAGAGCATCTTCATAGCATTTGACACGCTAGGTTTCTTCACCAATGTTGTTTATTCCTCTTTGTTCTATATGAAGGCTTAATTGTTAGAGTTTACTTCTTAAGGATACAGCTTCATCTTCCAAACTCTCACACTTTTCATCCTTTAAATTCAATTTCCTGGTGGTGTCTGCTTCTAGTCTCAAAAGAGCTTCCTGCAGGTGCTTTCTTTTCTTCGTTGATTTCTTCAGTTCGACTAGGGAATTGACTAGTTCTCCTTCAAAGTATAATTCAGCCATGTAATCATGTTTTGAATCCATGCCAAATAGATTCTACACTGAAATATGGCTTCAATATGTTAATCTGTTACTGAAGACAACCTGCTCTTATACCAATTGTTGGAATCGATTTAATACTGGGGGGTTGAATCAATATTAGCGTAGTTATTAGAATATTTTACCTTATTTAACAGATTATCCTTTACTTAATATTTATCTTCTGTTATGCATTAGTAAATAAATATTCACACATAAATGCACCACATCATCAACACATAACACACATAATTTTTACATGGAAATTCAAATGAGAGAAAACCATGGAATACTTCTTTATAGTGAGAAAGAATACATTCAAAGAAGCACCAAATTCATTTGTTTACCAGCACCAACTATAAGGAGGCACCAAACCCTTGTGTTTTCTCCAACACCAACTGGAAGGAGGCACTGACCCCCTATTACGTTTTTTATAGGCACCAACCTGAAGGAAGCTACAAATCCCTGTCTCCTTGCCCCATCCGATCACCCTGATATCCAAAATATTTTATCTCCATGTTGATCTTCGACTCTGCGCACTTCTTCAGGTCTTCTAATGATGATTCTGTTGTGCACTACCTTTATATGCAGACTGTACTCGGTCTCTATGATACATACGTCACTTGACTTCTATTCCCTCTCAAGTTATACTTATGTTGTTGACTTACTTCATGTATTGTGTGTTCTTCTGATATTGTAGTCTACGTCTTAGTTATCTCATTATTCTACTCTGTGTGACTGCAATGATCACCTGATATAGTGCGTTCAATTGATAATTTGCTGGTCAAAGTGAAGCACTAGTAACATATGAAACATGGCACGTTTTGATGTGTCTGTTCTGATTAAGTGCTACAGTATCTCAGATAATATTGGACATCCTATGCATCTAATAATTGGTTCGTTCTGTTTAACTCATATGTTTTAGACCATCTGCATCATAATGGGACTATAAGATCTTGTTGCGGTTCTGTAGTTGCGCATCAGATGGAGTCTTCAACTTCGCACACTATTACTTCTGCTCATATGCATCAGCTAGACATCTGCATAATATATGATAATCTTTGATTTTATCTCTGCACTTCTGTCTCTTCAACCTCTGTATCTATCGGTGTATTGATTGTGATATTTTCCTTTGATATATCCAACACTTTCACATACTTCAGTATTTATTCCTTTCGTTACTTGCAAAACTTGTCACAGATCTACAACATCTCTCTGCGCACTATCAAAACTTCATTCTGTTGCATGTGTGCATTCGGATCTTATCTAGATGATTCTGTTATGTCTATGAGCCCCTTGATGCCCTGAAACAAACTAAAACTTTCACACGAAAACTCTTATATTCTTACCATCAAGCATACTATCTTCTTAATAGACTCTCCAACTTGCATCTCTATTTATACATGCCCTGCACATATTGTATGTTTGCAAGTTGGTTGTGGCATCCCTTCTTTCATTCTTCACGGATTGTGCATATGCCATGTGTAATCATCTACGCTATTGATGTGTCATCTCTGATGTATCAAGTGTTAAATTTTCAGAATTTACTTCAATCTGATCTAGGATCTTAACTGAGAGAACAACATGTACAACAAATCTACAGCATAACAATCATGGACACAATAATGCAAGCACACAAGAGACACAGAGTTTACTTGGGGAAAACCATAAAGGTGAAAAACCCCAATAACTTCCTCAGAGATAGATAGAGCAATGATACAACCAGAATACAAGAGATAGTCTTCTCCTAGTAGCAGAGCCTCCTCCTCCACAAGTGCGCCACTCTCCAAAGTGTGAGTGAGAGAATAGAATGTGTAAAATGAGAGAGACACACTCTCTATTTATACACTAACTTGACTTGACCTTTACTCAACTAGGTCGGCCTCAACTTAACCACTTAACATAATGCTGACTGGGCCGACCCCCACTAGGGTGGTCTAGTAACCCTTTGACCCACATGGCCGACCCCCAATAGGGTGGTCTAATAACCCTTCGACCCACATGACTTATACAGAGCCGACCCCAACAAGGTGGTCTAATAACCCATCAAGTATAAGTTACGACACTTACAATATAAATGACGACACTTCCGTATAGAGGAATAATAACATCTCTATAGGAATATAAAATACATATATGAAATACATGGGTGAAATACATTCTGAAGTTACATATACATCAACACTCCCTCTTAACTAGGAAAGTATTTCTCGACACAGGTCTTCTAGCACAAGTCATCTTCTCTGGATCATCGTCACTGGATAATCATCATTGAGTCATCATCATCGTCACTGCTGCTGCTATCTCAATCAATCTCTAAATCTACTCGCCATAGGAATTTCTACAGAGCCAGTCCTTTTTCATACCGGATGTAGGCCCACCATCTGCAGGTCTTCATCATCAGTGGCCATACTGTGGAATCCTCGGGACTTATTACGTGCGTCACAAAACCTGGCGGTAGCATCCCAGGATGTTACGAGCACATAGCTCTACCTGTCGGATCTCTCAGGAGCACATTACATGTGACCCATCACAAAACCTGGCTGAAGCATCCCAGGCTGTTATGAGCACACAGTTCTACCTGTCGGATCTCCCAGGAGCACATTACATGTGATCTCACCACAAAACCTGGCTGAAGCATCCCAGGATGTTACGAGCACACAGCTCTACCTGTCGGATCTCCCAGGAGCACATTACATGTGGTCCACCACAAAACCTGGCTAAAGCATCTGAGGCCTTTTTCATCCTGTCCAGATCTCCCAAGAGAAAATTACATGTGGTCATGGAAAAACCTGGTTGAAGCATCTGAGGCCTTTTTCATCCTGTCCAGATCTCCCAGGAGCAAATTACATGCCATAGGACAAAACCTTGCAAGAGCATCTCAGGATGTTACGAGTACACAACTCCGACCTGAAGATCTCCCAGGGCACAAATTACATGTCCTCCCAGAGAAATGTCTCGAAAGAGCATCCCAGGCTATTACGGGTACAAAACTCCGACCTATAGGATCTCCCAGACATGCTCATCTGCACAACCTGATCCACGGCCACAAAGTATCGTCCTGATACTCACCATACATCATCCTGATGTACACATGATCATCCTGATCATCATCACTGCAACATCCTGCTGCATGTCATCTGGAGCAACATCTTGAAGCTCGTCATCTATGATCATCCTGATCATACACTACATCCACCTGATGCATACCAAGTATCTACCTGATACATATCATCATACATGATATACCTGATCATACAATGTATCCACCTAATACATACACAAATACATGATCCACGCAATGTATCCACCTGATACATATCAACATACATGATCTCAGTATCCACCTAATACATATACAGATACATGGTCCAAGCATCCAACATGATGCATATACATACAAATGATCCAACTGATCATATCCAGCATCCAACATGATGCATACATACATAAATGATCCAACTGATCATAACAAGCATCCAACATGATGCAATGATCCAACTGATCATAACAAGCATCCAACATGATGCATATACATATACAAAGTAGTAATTGGAGCATCATCCTGATGCTCATCATCCATGATCCTCCTGATCATCATAGCATCGTCTTCTTCAGATCATCTCATCGTCCACAATGCACAGCCCAGATGCACATCATCCAGCACTTACACCACCGACATGGGAGAACACATCTACCACCATTCGGGGAAGGCTCCAGCCCTTACTTTTTCACCATGGGAGTACACATCTACCACCATGTGAAAAATGGCTCAGCAATTACATCACGACCAAGGGAGAACACATCAACCATGTCAGAAAAGCTCATGTGCATCTGCATCTTCCAAACTCATCACTTCCTTTTGGAAGGAACCTCGATCTAAAGTGCACCAAGCCTCTCTCTAAAGTACTCAAACTGCACTCTGGCCAACGGCTTGGTCAATACATCTGCAACCTGCTCATCTATCGCAACATACTTTGCTTCGGTTGTACTGAGTGCTACACAGGACTGCTTCCTTTTTTAACCAAGAGATCACACCTGATCCCATACTGAAGCAACATCCAGATGTGCTCTTCCTATCTGCAGCACTGCCAGCCCAATCTGAATCAACATAACCCTGCAGGTTAAAATTTTGATTCGCTTCATACTTGAGCCCATAATCCACTGTACCCTTTAGGTACCTTTGAACATGCTTTACAGCAACCAGGTGAACACTCCTCGAATCCATCAGGAACTGGCTCAATGTGTTCACCGCAAAGTAAATATCTGGTCTCGTGTTTGTCAGGTACATCAAGGACCCAATTATCTGACAATACATAGAGACATCAACTGGATCAGATGAAGCATCACATAGAAGCTTCAGATTCGATGCCATAGGTGTGGCCATAGCCTTGCAGTCCATCATCCCGAACCTCTTCAGGATCTCTACTGTATACTTCCCTTGTCCAAGGAAGATTCCATCTACACTTTGCCACACCTCCATGCCAAAAACAAATAGTGCATCATCCCCAAGTTCTTCATCTCGAACTTGGCAGCAAGCTTCCGCTGCATGTCGGCAATCAATCTATCCTCACCTGTTATAAACAAGTCATCCACATACACTTCTTCTTCAACTACACCATTCAAGAAGGCTGTCTTGAAATCCATATGGTGTATCTTTCACTTCATCACTGCAGCCAGAGCAAGTACTGATCTAATGGAAGTGTATCTGGCTACAGGAGCAAAAGTCTCTATGCTACCACCTGCAGCATGCTTGATCTGTAGATCCTCTTGGAAGTCACTACAGACTCCCTTTCAGGTCTTGGGACTGCATCCCAAACATCTTCATGATCAACTGGTACTCCTCGATCATGTCATTCTTCCCAAATCCTGGGAACTTCAATGTCTTCAATATTTTCAATAGATAACTTTGTTGATTGAAAAAATGTTGTAGTCCTTCTTTTGTAGGTGAAGGTATACGGTCTTTTCTACAAAACAAGTTCAATTGCATGATTAGAAACATCTCATAATTTTTAGACAAATTCTTACACATAAAGAAATATGTCATATAGTCATGCAATTATCTTAGCCAATGCTTCAATACAACATTTATCCATGTTCCACAACTTTCTAGATGCCTTCCAGTCTCTACCAGAACATTGTTAAGAGTTTGCACTACTCCCAACATGTCAGCAAAGAGGTTTCATTCTAGATAAGTAGCACTGGAATGTTGTACAGTGCCATAGGCCACTTACCCATGTATATTAGTAGTATATTGTTCATCAATGCAACCATTCTAATATGCACAATAGATATCCTAAGTCTAGGAACATGAGCATATAAATCATTGAACAATTTTATTTAAACAAACAACTATGCAAGAAATGATAGTTAAAATACTTATCTTTGTTTGTTTGTTGGGTGGACTCCCTCTGAGTCTTTGCAACTCCATTCTGATGTGGATTGTGAGAAGTGGTCAACTCCCTCTGAATATCTGCATCCTTGCAGAAACTACTGAAGTGTGCTCCTTTGCTTTCTTGCAGGAACAACTAGAGTGTGCTCCCTCTTAATCTTTGCTTCCTGGATTACCTTATATCCATCCTTAATCACTATGCATGCTTATTAGTATCATAATTGTGTTATCCTTGAGGTCTCATACATAATCACACATTTATTAATATAATCTTAATACTATCAAAACACAATAGTCTTAAACATGTATAGTCATGATCATTCATAGATAATAAACATTAGTATTCAAGGTTTCAAGGAAGTCTTCTTTTACTCATGCATATTCTTATTTGATCATAGGACTCTTCTGATTAGTTAAATCATCAATGCATAAACCCGTGATTACTCAAACCTATACCTTCATGATTCTTCTGGTTAGTCATATCATCAATTATGGTAAGAAGCATAATATGCATACAACCATGACTATTCAAACTTATGACTTCATGAATAATCATTATCAACAACACAACAGTATAAGATCCTAACACAAGGTGGGATTTTAGCTTGATATAGGAAAAACATACCTGGATTAGCATGCTAGCTAGTTATGTCTAACATACCCGCATAATGTCTTCTGGTTCTCTTCAATGACTTGTGCTAGTAACCTACATGTCTCATAAGTTATCCATTGTAGAACCAAGTTATACATACCTCGAAAGTAGATCTTCTATGTGATCCATGACAATAGATGAATCTTTGTCTTCATGTCACCATGATCATATGTTCTTGAAGTAGAACATGATTTGTCTTTCTTGGTGTACCTTTTATGTTAGCAAACAACATAAACCTCATACAACATCACAAGGAATTAGTACATTCATAAGTGTCAAAACCTTAATCAATGAATATCTTCTATTAAGGTGATACGACAAGTCTAGTAATTAATCAAGATTGTACTGTAATGATATGAAGACAAGCATATGATAAACTTAACCATGAAACATACCTGTAAGCCATACCTGTCAATATTGCTTGTAATCTTCTTATGGAAGTGCTTAGCCTCATCTCCCTCTGAGACAGGAACTTCTTCACTTATGCAGGTGACCAATCCATCTTCTTCTAGGATTAACCCAATCCACTTGATTTGCAAGAATTGGACCTGGAGCTAGATTAGGGTTTGTCAAAGAAACCCCAAAAATTCAAACTTTGAATTTCAAACTTTTGAAAGGATAGAAATATGCGCCTTGATGAGCTGATCAGGTTGGTATATTCAGAATTTGAAAACTTCAAAGTTTCACCCCTCGAAATTGCCTTTTAGATTTCCGGATTCACTGGGAAGGACCCTGAATTAGGGTTTGAGTTTACCGGAGCTTCACCCAACCAAAAGATTTGATTCAAATCTCTAAGCTTCAATTTTTCTGAGGAGCTTCTAGCCGTGGTCACAAATTTAAAAAATTCCAATTTTTGCAGAAGCCCTAATTTTCCATCTTTTCGATCAAAGTCCCGAACTGGGGTTTGATCAAGCCCAACCTTCTGCCCAACCAAAAAATATGATCTTGGTATCTAAATTTCTATTTTGATGAGTAGCATCCATTCATGGTCTCCGATTACAAAAATTCCAACTTTCTCCGAAGCCCTAAATTCCGGAAGCCATGAATGAAGGTGCTAAAAAATAATTCTGTTTTGACATAAATATGTACCTGATTGTTTCTGGTGTAACTCTGAACTTTTCAATCCACATGGGATGAAAAGTTTTCTTGAGATATCCTGACCTGTCATCTTTCCATCTCTATAGGTCTGACCTCAATTGGATTCTCTGAGAGAGAGTTATGCCAAGTGTCGCAACGTGACCTGTTTATGGGATAATACAGGAGAGCGAACTTGTACGGCATGCCACATGTCATTGGTTCAACTTCAACCTCTGAAAACATTTTCTGAGATAGTAAAATCTGTGCACTACCTGTCACTTTTTACTAAATTTCATTTGGAGCTTCCTAGCCCAAGTTATGACCTTTTTTCCAAGGTCACCTGTTTTTTACTCAGATATGGAAGAGGCAGAAACCCTATATTGAACAGATCATAAATCACAAAGTAAAATGAATTATAGGTTTTCCTTTGGACACAAGGTACATGGGGATCTGATATTCGACTTGTAAAAGTTTTAGATCTGAAAACTTTGCCAAAATGGATTTATAGCGAAAATGATACGATGACTAGTTTTTTCTATATCAAGCCCTAGCATCGTAAGTGCAACAAGTGTCATACATGCCATATCATGCCTTCTTTCAGGCTGGCTCTGATACCATGTTAAATTTTCAGAATTTACTTCAATCTGATCTAGGATCTTAACCGAGAGAACAACATGTACAGCAAATCTACACCATATCAATCATGGACACAATAATGCAAGCACACAAGAGACACAGAGTTTACTTGGGGAAAACCATAAAGGTGAAAAACCCCAATAACTTCCTCAGAGATAGATAGAGCAATGATACAACCAGAATACAAGAGATAGTCTTCTCCTAGCAATAGAGCCTCCTCCTCCACAAGTGCGCCACTCTCCAAAGTGTGAGTGAGAGAATAGAATGTGTAAAATGAAAGAGACACACTCTTTATTTATACACTAACTTGACTTGACCTTTACTCTACTAGGTTGGCCTCAACTTAACCACTTAACATAATGCTGACTGGGACGACCCCCACTAGGGTGGTCTAATAACCCTTTGACCCACATGGCTGACCCCAAATAGGGTGGTCTAATAACCCTTCGACCCACATGACTTATACAGGGCCGACCCCAACAAGGTGGTCTAATAAGCCATCAAGTATAAGTTACGACACTTACAATATAAATGACGACACCTCCATATAGAGGAATAATAACATCTCTATAGGAATATAAAATACATATATGAAATACATGGGTGGAATATATTCCGAAGTTACATATACATCAACATCAAGTGCCCTCAAGGTCCACAACTTAGTGGGTCTTTACACCTTGGTGGTGTACCATTGCGCTCTTGATGTACCATTTCCTTACAGTATGTGTGCAATATTCCACTTCATATTGATATGTACATGAACTTTGTTGTACCATCCTTTGTGGGTCACATGCACCCTTTTTTTATTTATACTTTGTTTAATCTACGCATACTCCAACTTCTGTTTGGTGGGACTTTGACTTTTTCCTTGTCATCACTTGTGGGACTTGCTTTCTTGTTGTTCCGTCAGCTGTGGAATTTGCACATATATGATCTTCAACCATTGTACCCATCTAGGAAATTGTGCACTTTCCACTAACTAAAAGGATCTTCTTATTAGCTATGCTTGCGCGCTTTCAGGACTATCTGACCATCTGTTGTTCCTTTCTTCCTACGCACTCCCAATCATCAACCAAGCAATGCTTAGGCTTGCTTGCACACCTATCCCATTTGTTCAACCAACTCCTTGGTTGTTTGAGAAAATGTACCATTTTCCAACCAAATCCATCGATTTGTGGCTTGAGAGAGCATGAATTGGCGTAATTGAATTCTATGCAAGTACCATATGATGTAGTATACTTTACTTGTGTTCCTTCTTGAACTGGATCTTCATGAAGTATCTTCTGAATTTGTATGATGTATCATCTTATATACTTCTTCAAACTAGTTTTGCACGATAAATCCTTGATACACATATTTATACTAAATGCACTCTTAGATATACTCCAAATTTGCTTAAGTGTTGTATCCTTTGTATACATCTTCAGACAGAATGCATTCTTAGATCTACTCCAAAGTTGCATACATATCTGTCACCTTTACCACTTGCGCATATTTCGACTGATGCTCATGCTTTCTTCATCTCAAAGTGGCTTCTTCATACCTATGTTGGAATGCTATATCCACTTTGAATTTGGATTATATAAATGACTCATACTGAATCATTTTACATCCTCTTTGACATGGATGACAATCAAACACTTGAAATCCTCTTCAGTTGACATCAATGAAAACCAATGCTCAACAATCTCCCCACATTGGATGACAGTCAAACACTTGACATCCTCTTCAGTTGAAATCAATGACAACCAATTCTCAACACCTTGGAAGTGGTATCTTATCGTGTGATTTCTCTTAATTTGGTGTTTGGGATATTTTTGAAGCAATTTGGGCTTGTTTGGAAAAATTTGGAGCATCTAGACCCAAGTTGGGGTTTTGTGAACTAGTTTGGTGTTTTTTGACCCAATTTGAGTCTAACTGATCTTATTTGCCCCTATTTTATTGGATTTGTAACCTATTGAGGCTATTTGACCATGTTTATACTTATTTGAGTGAAAAATCTTCTTTATATTGGGTTCTTGTCCTTTCTTATGCTTTTGATCTTTCTTTTGTAGTGAAATCTCAAGTGTCTTTTATATGGATTAGGACCTTGATTGCACTGTTTGTGTGCAGACCTAGCTTTACCAAACCATATTTCTTGATAGGTCCTTTTCTTTGATTGGGTCTAAAAGTATTTTTTGTATGCTTTTCCCAGTTTTGGCATGCTTACATGAATAAGAAGCTTTGTGTCTATGGATGCTTTCATTGTTTGATGAGGATATCATAAACTTTTGCATTTGATTTGGTTGTGTGTTTATTTGAGTTTAGTTTGTTTCTCATATTGAAAAGGGATCAAATTTGTATTCATTTTACAAGTTAGTATTGTTTGAATTCTTTGCAAGTGGATTGAAGGATTTGGGATTGCTTCACATTGAAAAACAAAGACAAATTTTATTTTTCATAGCTAGTTGTTTGAGTATTTGCATGCTTAGGTTTTAGGTTTGGTTTTACATATTAGACTTTAAATTTTTTACCTTTTGCATTCTAAAAGACCAAAAATTTCATCTTATATGGAAATTTTTCATATGCATTCCAAATAACATCTTTAGAACTTGCATTGGAAAGAAATTGAGAGTGACAAGTGCATATTTGTTGTGGTTAAGTGCTTCATATTTATGTTAAATAATATGTTTATTTAGTTGCACTTGTTTTTCTTCTCTTGAAAAGTTTTGAAAGCATATTTCAAGCAAGAAACCAGTGACTAGATATAGGATCTTAGGTTTTCTTCTAGTTTAGAAACACACCTAATAGTTTAGGTAGGATTGTGGAGGTAGGGAGTTGTGAGTTAACTCCTCCACGATCACTCAGACTTGTCAAAAATTAGGTTTCTTTCGTTAGGAAGAGAACTAAAACACCGTAAGGGTGTGTCTGGGAAGCTCCTATACCACATGAGTCAAGAAAGAGGTTATGTGAGGTTGAGTTGCAAAGAGATCTCTCCAATACTCAATTGAGCATCCACCGGGAATTTTTCGTGTATGGAGACTTTCGACAGTACATAGTGTTGTTGCAGAGTTTCGGGCTTAGATACCCTACCCATACGCACGATTCCGACCTGTGAATATTCCCTCGAAGAAGAGATAAATCTAGAGACCAAAATGGGTAGGGTAGCTAAGCCCATGATTTATTTATGGATTCACATGAATATTCCCCTCTGATCCCAAAATTAGAAAGAAAAAATATCACGGGGACCCATGGTGCTTATTTTACATAGGGTGGGACTGTTATTATTATGGGGCTCAATAAATCACCTTGAAGATGCATTTTTTTATTAACTATTCCATATGGATTGGATAATGGGGGTCAATATTGAGGTCTATTGAATAGGAATATGTGGAGAGTGCTAACCATTATTCTCTAGTGTATGATATGTAGCAAACAGATTGTTCCTGAAAATACTATCCAAGTTGAGTTTGGTGACCACCCCCCTTCATCTTGAGAGCATCTTTAGGTTTATTTGTTCTCTTCATAGAATCCAATCTATCAGTGACTCAATCTCAAGAAGGTGGAGGTATCCTTACTGTCTTCATAGACTCCAATATATCAATGACTCGTTCTCAAGAAGGTGGAGGTATCCTTATTATCTTCATAGAATCCAATCTATCAATAACTGTATGAGGACCCATGGAGTTCATTTTACATAGGGATGGACTACTATTGTTATGGGGCTCAAGAAATCCCCTTGAAGATTGATTTTTTTAACTAAATATTCCATATGGATTTGATGATGGGGTCAAGCCTAAGGTTTGTTGACTAGGAATATGTGGAGAGTACTAACGATTATGCTCTAGTGTATGATATGTAGCAAACAAATTGTTCCTAAAAATACTATCCAAGTTGAGTTTGGTGACCACCCCCTTCATCTTGAGAGCATATTTAGGTTTATTTATTATCTTCATAGACTCCAATCTATCAGTGAATCGTTATCAAGAAGGTGGAGGTATCCTTACTTCTTGTTCTTCTGAGGAGATTACCTCTCACAGCATTTAGGAGCAAAGGTAATCCTTTCCACTCCTTCAGTCTGTGAGTATCACATTTACCACCCCCCCCTTTAAGTACTATTTAGATATCCGTCCTCACATTCTCTCCCTAAAAGGAGATAGTAATAGAGTGATAAGGAAAGATATATGTTGAAAATTTTTCTAGGTTACTTGGGTTTCTCCCTCTCAACTTCTTATCCCCAGGCTAGATTTTTAAGCAATACATTTATTACAAATGATTGATGTTCTTATTGATCATTTAGACTATTTCACTTAATTAAATACTAATGAGGAAGAGTCTTAAAGTGATGTGAAAGTTATAAAATATTGATTTTATTCTACCCTGTGCTTTATATCCTAAGTGACTAAAGTACGTACTAGTTATGAGTCGTGGCCATCACATATATACTTTATCAGAAAATACATTACAAGTTACAAGATTAGTTTAAATTTTTGAATTGCTTTCCAAATAGTATGTGTATGACGTTCTTGGAGTGGCCATGACTTGGGAGCAAAGCATACTGGTATGCTTAATTTTTCATGCCCACATTTTCATAGTGCTTTCTGAAAGATGCATTATTGCCTTCTTTTAGGAGTGTATATATGCTTAATATATGGAAGACCAATGTGTATCTATTTGTATTGGAAAAGAATAATGATTGAACTAAAACAATGCTTTATGTCTCAACTTCTCAACCTGTCATACAGCCGCTATGGGTTGCTCTTAGTATTTAACAAGATAAGTAATCAATGACACTTGCTTCTAGCATGAACTTAGGCTAAAATTGGAAATGCAAAATGCATTCCTTATCACAGCTAAAATATTGTCCAAAGGAGACTCTAGCCAACATCCCATATATTCCCAACTTAGTATATGATGAAGAGATACTAATTCTTTTTATATTATCATTAATAAGAAATAGAATCCATTGAACAAGAGGATTGGTGTGGATAAAATTTAACAAATATCAGTACACATGAAACATGAATTATTTTACTATTTATTGAGAATCCTCTTGATATTTTATAAAGAACTTCAACCAAGACCAAATGAAATATAAGGACTTACAAGTGGTTGGCTGAAATACTTAGAACTGGTGTAGGTGTGGACTAGCTGGAGCATATCAACGGGAATAGATAGAGCATGTTTCCAGTACTTATTTTAGTGGGTGTCCTCCTAGTATTTTGATGATATTACCACAAATGCAGATACAACGATGAGTTGATTGTAGCAGGAGAGAACCAATAACACCCTATATGATTGTTTATATTTGATGATGATTAGCCTTGTTACCCCCCATTTTGTATGGGTGTGCACATGCGATTTTGATCACACACTTGAAAGGGGGGTTGAATTTTTTCATGATGATGTTCTAATGTTTCCCTAGAATGTCAAAGAAAAAATTGAGGGTTAGCAGTGATAAGAATATTTATTCCTGAATGTTGTTTGGACTGTACTAACCCCCAAAATAGTAGTAAGAGGCTTAATTTCCTATGCTGGACAAATTATGTGGATAAAGGAATTATTAAGCTTTGAACATGGATCAGTTATGGCCATACCCTAGCCTTCAAATAGAAACAATTAGTTCCACATGGCCCTTGCATAGAATTCAGGCATCACTAGGAAGATTTGGGCACATTGTGGGCAATTGATGAAAACAACAGCAAGTCCAAGTTTTAGTGCATTATAGGTGCATTTTGGACAATTTTATGCATCATAGAAGTGGTAAAGTGGATAAAAATCAGACTTGGGAACTTCTGATACTAAGTAGCAGCAGTCAACAGTGATATACACCAAGTTTGAGATGAATTTATAAGCACAAATAACTAACTACTAGCATAAAATAAAATAGATGGGAAATTTTCTCTTTCTCTGCATTTCCATCTCTTGGATTAATTTCTTCAATATCTACTCTATCTGGATTATTTGGTTGAGGATTGGAAACTGGAAGAATGCCTCATAAATTGGTTTGAATCATATTTCTCCAAGTTTCTCCAATCTGAACTACTCAACATTCTCCGACCTCTAACTAGCAGCGAATTACCATAAACAACCAACTTCGGCTTTATAAAGAATATCCTATATGCAATCACTATATGTATGCACACTGCGCTGAAGTTATCCTGGATCAAAGGTGGTCATGCAATTCATGAATTCAGATCCACAAAAAATAATACCAATGAATACATTAGGAAACTAATGAATACAATGCCATTGTATGTTAGGATATTCCTATACTCCATCCTAGTCCCACCAGTATTTTGATCATTTACATTTTCAATCATGCATGCACCTTTTAGGGTTTGCATGCATTTTGCATGCATCCCAGTCATCAGTCCAGCACCTAGCCCTCAGTTAGCCAACCCCCAGGAGCTTCTCACTATTCAGTTTTAGCCCTCCAGTTGCTTAATGCGCCCTTCTTCCTTGATTTTAGGGAGAAACTCACCCTCCTTCACCTACCAGTCCAGTTGTCACTCAGTTACACTCAGTTACACTCAGTTACACTTAGTTACACTCAGTTACACTCAGTTACAGTCAGTTACACTCAGTTACATTCAGTTACACTCAGTTACATTGAGTTACACTCAGTTACACCTACCAGAGTTAGTTTGACTGATGGTTGACAGTTACTTGAGCATTGATGACTCCACTGATGATGATGAAGACTTCCAGTTGCGCTCCGATGATCATGAGGACACCTAGTTGTGCTCCGATGACACTCCGGTGATCCTTTGATCACTCCATGAAGGCTAATTCGAATTGCCACCTTATGCATTCGAATTCTTCATGCATTGTATTATTTATATGTCCATTTGTGATTAATAATCCAGTATGACCGAAGTATTATTGCTTCTATCTGAGTTCTACTGTACCATATTATTCTGTTGCTCATTATACTGCATGTATCACTCTTCTTCTATTTTCTTGCTTAATCATAATTACTCTTGTGAGGTACACATCATCTCTTAGATCTGCTGTGAGGATTTTCACATGGTATCAGAGCATGTTGAGAGAGTTGTTTATCTCCATTCTTGAGAGTTTTTTTTGCAGGTTATTACCAAGATTTCGAGTGCAGCAATTGCAACAATTTCTGCATTTTTGCAGCAGTAGCAGTTGCAGTTATTCTATATTTTTTTTGCAGGTCCTCTACAGCTTCAATGTATTCATCAGGAATTACTCCTCTTGATCCACTCAACTATGATGAATGGAAACCAAGAATGATAGCAGACTTGAAGATCCATGATCTTTTTTATTGTTATTTTGAAAGAGAGTTCGAATCCCCTGAAGAGAAGATTGACTGGTTAAATAAAAGAGACATGCACTTTGCAGCAATAATGTTTTCTTTGTGTGCATACCAGAGATTCCAATTCAAATACCGTGATGGTGTTGAAATTCCAAGAGAGTTATGGACTCCAAAAGAGATATGGGCTCACCTAGATGGAAAATTTGGCAGAGAGAATGAAGGACTTGGTCCCAACCCATTCGAAAGAAAACAAAGTGATGCATTCGCTCCTCTTGATGGTCTCTCAGATCATGAACCAGTATCATCTCATATTGAAGTTGTTGACAAAGAACTTGCAGATTCTCCGCTCATGCTCAAACTTTCTTCTCTTTCTGTGCCAACTCACACTCTAGATATTGCAGAAGGTCCTAAATCCTCTCTTGCACCAGAGTCTGTTGGTTTGCATCATGATCACATGATTATTTCAGAGGTCAAATCAGCTAATGGAGGTAATGCATTCGCTCCTCTTCAGCAAACATCTCTTTTATACTACTATATGATCATAAATTCATGCTTTCAGAATGTCATTGAAGAATATGGCCATTGCCATTCGCTTGGGATAATTTTTCATGCATCTACTGGTTTTGATCTCACCTCTCATGGTTCAAAGGAGATCTCAAGAAGCCATGATTCAAGTCTTGTATCTAATTTGGGTTCTAAGCAATTACTGCTTGGGAAAATTTCTCATGCATATGATAGTTTTGATCTCACCCCTGCTGGTTCAAAGGAGATCTCAAGAAACTGTTTTGAAAGTCTTAAATCTGATTTTGATTTCAAGCAAACATGTAATAGTTCTTTTTGGCATAATCTCACCCATGGTGGTTCGAAGGAGAAGACAAAGGACTATATGCACATTCAAAAATTTGATCCTACCTCAGCTGATTCGAATCACAGGTTCAAGGATCATTCTAATACTGTTGGATTTGTTCTCATCACATTCGATCTAAAGAGCAAGTACAAGCACATGCTTTTTGAGCATGATCCACTTCTTCCCAAGAAGAAGATACCTCCAGACATATGACCAAGCATCACACATGCTTGAGTTTGGAGCTTTTATTTTTTATGTGTGCCTTACAGTCTATTTTTTGAGGAGGGGGTATGTTTCCCATGAAATTTTCCCACTTCCTTGGTTTATTGATTGCTATTATTCATTGTATTGGGTGACCTTTGGTCTTAGTTACCAGGGCCCAGGATGGATTAAGGGGGGGTGTTAGGATATTCCTATACTCCATCCTAGTCCCACCAGTATTTTGATCATTTACATTTTCAGTCATGCATGCACCTTTTAGGGTTTGCATGCATTCTAGGGTTTGCATGCATTTTGCATGCATCCCAGTCATCAGTCCAGCACCTAGCCCTCAGTTAGCCAGCCCCCAGGAGCTTCTCACTATTCAGTTTTAGCCCTCCAGTTGCTTAATGCGCCCTTCAAACCTTGATTTTAGGGAGTAACTCGTCCTCCTTCACCTACCAGTCCAGTTGTCACTCAGTTACACTCAGTTACACTCAGTTACACTTAGTTACACTCAGTTACACTCAGTTACATTGAGTTACACTCAGTTACACCTACCAGAGTTAGTTTGACTGATGGTTGACAGTTACTTGAGCATTGATGACTCCACTGATGATGATGAAGACTTCCAGTTGCGCTCTGATGATCATGAGGACACCTAGTTGTGCTCCGATGACACTCTAGTGATCCTTTGATCACTCCATGAAGGCTAATTCGAATTGCCACCTTAGGCATTCGAATTCCTCATGCATTGTATTATTTATATGTCCATTTGTGATTAATAATCCAGTATGACCGAAGTATTATTGCTTCTATCTGAGTTCTACTATACCATATTATTATGTTGCTCATTATATTGCATGTATCACTCTTCTTCTATTTTCTTTCTTAATCATAATTACTCTTGTGAGGTACACATCATCTCTTAGATCTGCTGTGAGGATTTTCACATTGTATACCTCAAAATGAAAAATTTCGAATATTCACATTTACAGGTTTTTCTCCACATAACATTGCTAATAATGATTCCACCTCTTCCAACGGGATTCCTTTTCATCAAGTCATCATTTGGAGGGTCTATTTCCAATGCCAAGGCTCCAACGGTATGCATGATCACATTCACCCATAACACTTGTATTGTTGTGAGGAGAGTGCCACCTAAGTAATTACCAAACATAGGAAATATTATTAATCGGGTTATTTAATAAATAGGATAATATTATCACAACAACATTCATACCCCACCTAAATTTACTACCTATCATAAGCTAGAAATCATGCAATAAAGCATATTGAAAAATATATAATTGCATTAAGAAAAATAGAAAAATTATGTGCATATTACCTGTGACACATGCCGAGGAGAAATTCATAATTAGGGAAACCACATTAACTGTTAGTTGAAATTGCACAAATTTTTAAATGTTTATAAACATTGAACAGCCCACTTGGAAAATTTTAAAATTGTGGCAAAGTTATCATCGAGTATAATCACATATGCACTCTCCTTTACAACCTGGACTTCCAAAATTACAATTTTTCAAGAAAAAACTATAATATTTAGACACTTCCCACTATAAATAACATAACAATAAATTGAAATCAAACAATTTACAAAGACTTTGGGAATAGCCTCTAGATATTTTCTTAAGTCTAACAGTCTAGAAATACTTACAATATGGAAGCGAATTTTATGCGTATCAAGCAAAAAATTCTTTGCAATGAATTCCCTTCATAAGAAGATGAACATGATCACCCTGCCATTGCAAAGCAATCCATTCCTCAAATATCCAAAGGCCATGGTATTAAGTGCTTGCTTGTATGACAATCTTAAAGGAAGGTGAAGAAATTCAAATCTAATGGGAGCAGACAACTGTAAATAAATTTGTAAGAATCATTATATCACACCCAAAGAGAACATAGTTACCAGACTCATGGTTCAAAACCGTGACCCATGGTGCCACTTGTGAATCAAACTCATTGTTTGTAATTTTGACTCACAGATTCATATTTGACCTGGAAGTACTCACGGGACTTGACCTGTGGGTACTTGCAGGTGATTGATGGTGTAAAAGGTTTGGCCAAATGACTCATGGTGGTATCTAAATCTATCTATGGTGGTAGAAAAAAGTTGCATTTCATAATATAGGGCCCGGGAAGAGTTGTGTTTTGGTCTAGTATTCAAGTCTCCTTATTACCTATTGCATCCTTGTAATAAGCCAAGGAGGAAGGATTCTGGGATTCCTCGGCACCACCGCACAAATGGTACACTAAAATAATGGTGGATTTCCTGGAGACACCATAGTCTCTCAGCCTGAAAGGGTCGATCATTTGCTTCCCTTAAAATAATAAACATAAGCATGCACAAATAACCACTACATGTTGATCCATAATGAATTTAAGATTCAACACAAAATATTTTAACTGTACCTATAGGAAAATCGAATTACCCTCCAAATTTTTTATGAAGATATGAATGGTTTCTTCTGGATCCATTCTTATTAAGGGCATATCGATACCTACACGAACATCAAAAACTTGTCACCTTGCCATTACTTCAAAAAATGCCTCTGATTTACCCCAAACCAATGAGGAAGGCCCCAACAATAGCTTGGTATCATAGATATGTTTGATCTGCTCACCCCTGAACCCTATCTCTTTCGTCCACTGTTGTGGAAATCCATTTCTACATCATTGGCTAGATCCTGCTAGCAAAAGAAGATGCTGGGAAAAATCTCCATGGATTACTCCTCTGCCTGGAAGAGTATCTCTTGTTCCCTTTGTATCCATATATATGCAATCTAAGGATAGAAATGACAAACTTACTGCATTTGGGAGGAAGAGATCCTCGCCTACAGCTAGAATCGGGCTTTCCCTTAGGGTTTCCATCAGGGTGACACATTGAAGGGTATAGATCCTATTCTAGGTCCAGTGACTGCCATTCCTACTATAAGTAGGAACATAGGTAGGGTTTCATTTGTTTGACTAAGTTATAGCACCAGTAGCGGTTGAACCTTGGGCCAAACCTTTCGCACCTATGGTACATGTATACTTTCTCAACTGCTACTTCCATCCATCCTTCCATAAGAAGGAGAGGGGTGGAACGTGGCTATTAATATAGGGATAGAATCGACTAGAAACACACTCTCTCTCCCAAATAAATGAAATTAGGTAGGGCATGCATTCACTTAGGCACTCTATGGCTATGGATAGGCAGTTGAGGATCCTCAAAGGTTGAAATTTATCTGTATTTTATGGGTCGACACTGAATGGTTTCAAAGGAAATTTATTTATTAGCAATTGATCGACCAAGATCAGGATTTTTTTCAATAAAATTCATAGGCCACCTCATTCTCAAATGGATATATCACCAAGAGTGTTGACATAATTGCATGTGTTCTTCCTACCTCCATTATGTTGATCACTTGTAACATTATTAGTAATTATCAACATTGAAGCTACTATTACCTCAAATGGAAACTCGTGAAAGGTCACCTGATATTTCCTTAAGAAGGGATGAAAACCAGACCTAAAAAAATCATTTCCTGGTACAAGTTTTCTTCAAAACAACAAAACAATTTACCCCTAATTTTGTAAATCATGATTGTCAAAAGTTAATTACATGTTTAAAAACCCTTTTAGCTTCATAAACTGGTGAAACTCGATGAATTTATTCAAGTGGGTCTTCCAAAATGAGAACTTGGTCTAAGGTTTGGCACTTGGCTTCGACAAATGTCAAGGGGTTCAGCATTATCATTAAAACCTTTGCCACCAGACCCCTCGCCTTCAACCTGTGATCTATGTTGCCTTAGTTCTATAGGGAAATTTAATTCGTATAGCGGGATTTTAGTTTAATGTGAAGGAGAGAAATGCATGAATGGCATTTCTCTCACAACTGTGGAATAGCTGCTAGGAGCCAGCACCATATCGTCATGGGCTTTGGGTTTTAGGTCGGAAACCAAATCAATATGTTCTGTTTTTTTATGTTTTTTATTATTATTACATATTGTGTTGTTTTTCTATTATATATAACATTCTCATATATTATAATTTTAAAAAAATATATTGTTATATAATAATGTTTTTTATATAAAAAAAATTATATATATATATATATATTATTGAATTTTTATGTTTTAAATTACATGATGCAAAATACATGAAGTTACCAAAACTTTAATACCAAGATGGTCAAACAACAATGGTTTTGTCAAAACAAAATATGAATGTGACCAATACGATGATCCAAACACAATGTTACCAACTTCATGACAGGACATGTACGAGGAGAACCATCACGAATGGATGCACATGGAGAATTAATGGAGGTTGTGAAATTGACAATTTTTAGCTAACATGACACAAAATACAATAACTTATTGAAACTTTAATAGACTCTTGAGAAGGTCAAATGACAACGGTTTTGTTCAAACAGAATATGAACGTGACCAGTACAATGAGTTGAACACAATCACACCAACTTCATGACATGATAATACCCAAAGGGAAAGATGACAAATATCCAAGACTCGACTCAACTGACACACTATGATGATGCACATGATGCAACTTGGTGGATCTGTCAAAGGGATAATATAGAAACAAAAATGGTGAAATAAGATATGGACATGATAAGAACATTGAACTAGATATTATATGAATCCATCTACAATGTTACAATTTACTAAATTTTAACATTGCATATGGGTTCAGAGACCCCTAAACGGGTATCTAAATCGGGGTCTCTGAACCCATCTGCAGTGTTAAAATTTAGTAAATTGCAGAAATTCATTGTCAAAATTTCAATTTTCCATTGTTGGAGTGACACAACTAACAATGACCAATTAATATTCTTAATGTTATTGTTGTGTGGTCATTTTTCAATTAATTTACTTGTTATCTAGTCATATATTTTATCTCGTGACCCAATTGGTCATTATTTTAGTCATTTTTAGTTGGCTCACTCAAGTTTGGTAATTCATACCTTGAAAAAAATGTGGTGACCATTTTTTTTGGTCGCCTAGTGATTTATCTATTATTTTCTACTAATGAAGTATGTGCAAGACCCACAAGAGATGACACTTCAGCGGCACAGAACATGACAAGTGGTGGAAGCATGAAGTAAGTGGAACAGTCAAGCAAGGAAGAAGGGACGCTACAATCAACTTGTGGACATCACCATCTACGCAGGTCAAGTATAAATAAGAAGCCGAGTTAGAGAATTGTAAGTAAGCTTGTGAGATAAATACTGGAAGATACATATTTGACAAGCTTCTAACTCTCAAGGAATCAAGGGCTCACGGAACCAAAATAGTATGATCTAGCAGAGAGCCAACTGCACAAAATAAAAAGAATAGAATTATTGATGGTGCGCAGTATGATGTAGTTTATCGGTGACAGTTATGCAAAGATAGAAATGAAGAACTATAGAGGATGCACAAGTACATGAGACCATAAAGGTAGTATCATAGATGATTCACAAAAGGTGCATATTATCTAAAGACAAATTCACCAAGACAGAAAGGTAATATCAGCATATGGTGCATAGTTTGATCTGATATAAATGCGCAAAGTGAGAATAGCAGCATAGCATCTGATGTGCAATATCATTTAAGTTTGCAGATGCGCAAAAATAGAACAACATTATGAACTTGAGCGCAGACTACAGAATATGATGAAGCAGCACGCAGTCCGCAAAGTATGAAGTCAAGTTTGCAGAGTTGATGTTGTCAAGTGAATTTCATGATACATATTAGTGATATAAATATATAAAGTTTAAAGAATGTGCACACAACGTTGTGAATAGAATATTATCATAAGAGTGCACGGATCAAAATAACGACAAAGCAATATCTTCTACAGACATATCAGGGCGATAGGACGGGGCAAGGAGTAGGGGGTTGGTGCCTCCTTCCAGTTGAAGCTGGTAAATCAGGGAGTTGGTGCTTCCTTCAGGTTGGTGCCTATAAAACCAGGGGGTCGGTGCCTCCTTCTAGTTGGTGCTGGTAAATTTCAGAAGTTGGCACTTCCATGAATGTAATATTTATATTATAAGCGAACATTCTATGGTTTTTTCCAGTTTGGGTTTCCACATAAAAATCTATGTGTTCTGTGTTTTGCACATGTGATGTTGAATGTTTCTATTTATGGTGGATGCATAATTTAAGTTCAAGTTTAAATCTAATAAGAAGTTGAAAACTGTTCATAACTGCACTAATACTGATTCACCCCCCTCTCAGTATTAATAAGATTCCAACAATGTATATATATATATTGATTCACCCCCTTCTCAGTATTAATAAGATTCCAACAATATATATATATATATATATATACAGAGAGAGAGAGAGAGAGAGAGAGATTCATGAAGAATTAACAATTATATCCCATAAGTAAATATTAATACAATAATAATCAAATTTACACAACATTTCATGTAGCATATAAACTCAAATACAAAACTAGTTTTACATTTAATTTCCAACACCATTAAGTGTAAGTAGAAAGATGAGGAATTTATAAACCATTTTAAAGAAAACTAAGATACAGAAACATAAGAATTAATTTATATTTTTGAATCCTTGTTCCAATAGCTCCATGCCTTTCCAACAACGGTTTCCACCCATCCATACTCAGTGAAAACGTATTTCCCTGATACCCTCGAGCTATGTAGGATCACTTCCATTATCTTGACTAATTTGAATTAATGGTGAGTCCTACTCACCCAGCTCATAAATGAAGTATACAACTTTATTAAACATACTCATACTCTATTCGATTCAACCTAGGAAACTCTTGGTTATTTACCAAATCTAACTAAATTTTGGTAGATTTTTCCTATTCTTTCCTCTCCTTCCCACCTTTTCAAGGATCCCCTCCTCTCTATTTCTAAGGTTTTTCCAAGTGACACCTCATCCCCCCATCCATAAAAACCAATTAAATGATTTTAAAAAATATGATTAATCATCCTCCTAGGTGTCCACATAAAATATGTCCCCATTTTCCTATTTTCTCATAATTATGATTATTCTTTATGAATTAAATAATATATCTTTAGTTTGGACCCTCTCAAGTGGTTAATTAACTCTAAATTAATTTAATTCATGGGGTTTACTAAGGTTACATGTGCTAGCTTGGAATTTGAAAGAGTTACTATTGGGGAGTAAGGATTATGAACCCTTACTATGTGCCCCTTAAATATGGACTCTACATCCCTATCTCCACAATGTTCAAGACATGGTTGTGGCCCACACCCATTTGTTGGAAAATTTGAAAAGTATTTCAATGTCACCTGTACATGCGGCAATCACACACATATCAGGTAAATCAATGGTAATTAAACAGTTTACAAAAAAAATCACTAGTCACCCTCCACAGATATTATTGTTATACTCCTATTTAGAGTTTCTTCTAAACATTATTATGCATCTCTATCACCCTTCGGTGACCACTTATCTATACCACTAAAATTAATGAAATTGTTGCATATAGATAGGATAAAACATATTATCAAATAAAATTCTAATTTGATTTATAATGTTTTTTCAACTTATAATTTGGTTTCTGCAACCTTCCTCTCCATTCCCTCAACTCCACCCAGGAGTACTATGGATCCCATCCACCTACCACATCACACACTTGATCATCGCGTAAGTATTTATTTCATGATCAAACATATATATATATATATATGTGTGTGTGAAACTATTTAACAAACAAGAATAGCAAGTATATTCCACCAATCAAGCACATTCCACATGTCACACATATACATATAATACTCATAACATAGTCATTAACTCTTCATTCCTTCCTCAATTTAACCTCCTAATCCTTCTTAAAACATAGTTAGGAAAGGAGGGGCATTATAGGTTCAAGGCTCTCTAGCTAGCAATGATAGATACTGTTAACTATGGAAACATAAAATTAAGGAAAGAAGGTTAACAAGTGGCTTATATTCTTCTATGAGCTTTCTTCAATATAATGTTATAGTGATGGGGCACTCTAACACCATCTCCACTAAAATTTCCATGCTTGAAGGTTTGCAGTTGTTTTTTTCCATGGAAAAAAAGTCGCAATTCATTATATTAATAAATGAACCACATTGTTCATTAGGCCAAAAAGAACATACACGTAATCCGTCATTAGTTGATTTATTTTGACATCTAGTGCTCCAAAACATGTTATACATAGACGCATTTACATATATTGTGCTTTTAATTATACCTGTAAATTACGAGCTGTAAAATTATTTATAAACAATTTTCAAATTATTCAAAAAAACAAAGGTAGAACTGACCATCTCTTAAGGAATATCTAGCATCATTGAAAATTTCAACCAGAATGTGGTCCTAGATCATGTTCAGTTATATTGTCATTTGCTACTTCCCATAAATGCCAAGATCTATCTCCCACCTATAGCCCCATATTTGATAGTTGATCAACCATCATGTTCCTTTCTCGAAAAATATGTTGATAGGAAATATCCTAGAATAAACCTCATATTCTTATGATCTCTTCATATAATGGCTTCAGAATTATATTCTTTGGTCGTCTCTTCAGCTTAACTGAGTCTACTACTAACTTGGAATTCTCAAATACCTGAAGCTTTTGTACCCCCTTTGAGATATCCAAGAGAATCACTAACTTGAGAGCTAACGTCTCAGCTCAGTTGTTAGTGCTCCTTTCAAGACTAGTAGAAAACTTGATCCATTGAATGTAAGATATGAATAAAAGGCCCCTAACACATTCCATGCCTATCCTACCTTGGGAGGTACCATTGAAATAGGACCAGGAACCATATTTTTTAATACTCTCCTCCATTATCCTTCTCTATTTTGGAGGTCCTTCTGATTGAGGAAAATGATCAAGAAAGTCCAAACTTTTGGATGCATAAACATGTGGAGGAATAGTGATATCCTGAAATGTCTCCTTGTTCTTGGACAACAAAGCCCCCCAATTCATCAGGACTAGTAATGCCATGCAATACGAAAAAGAAACATTATTCAACCAAGCCTGTAAAGATCCTTGGAGCCCCAGACCATTCCAAATGAATTGAATTCCTTTTACTTGAGAAGAATAATTCCACATCCTTATCATATAAGGACATAAATACAAATGCAATTGATGCTTTCATTGTCTTCTTTACAGAGTGGACTTCTGCTCAGACCACAACCAAAATTTTTAATCAAAATATCCCAAATGACAAATTTTCGAGATGGGGTGAGCAACATAAAAAAATTTGTCTTCGGATGACACTGGAACTTCCAGATCACGTGGGTCCACCAATCAAGCTCTAGTAAATATTCCTCTTCATGATTTACTCTGTAACCCAATCTAGGTAAGTAGATGTCACTTGTAACATTCCTGGACAAAAGAAAATTATCCTCTTTATCCTTTAAACAAATGTGACTATCATGGAGATATTTGATGTATCCCTCTCACAATAACCTTTCATCTGCCTCAAAACCTAGCACCTCAGTAGTGATACATTCTTGTCTCAGAGGATAAGAATTGTGGATATCTCATATCTGATTGAGAAAAAGAATGCCCCTTCCAATAAGGAATCAACCATCACAGCTGGTAGTCTATGAGAATCCGAGCATCCAATCCATGGATCTTGGTCAATCCTTACTCTTCTCCCATTGCTTACAACCCAAGCAAGCCAATCCCCAATAACTTCAAAATCCATTATTAATGGTTTCCACATTATAGAAACATTAGTAATATACTTTTCTCAAGTTAAGAACCATTCTTCAATAGTAAGAGGATAAATGTATTTATGGTAGAAAACTTTAACCCATAAACCCTCTCCTTTGGATTTGGGAATATTTGTAGTTGTTAAAACCTCAATCAATGCATTAAGTTTTTTACAATATAGGAAATGCTATGTTAGGAACCCATGTCTTTACTTTATTAGTGTATTGTTGTTGGATGCATATGCTTTGTAAGTCGTCCCATAGTATTTGTTGATCCATAGTTTGTGTTATTATTGTTTGGCGCATATGCTTTGTAAGTCCCCCGTAGTATTGTTGATCCATAGTTTGTATTGGCCCATGGTTTTGACCCATAGTATTGGCGCCTAGACTTAGTATATAAGTGTGTGTTGAGGCCTATGAAGGCACCGTGAAGTTAATTGTATTGAGCTTGCTCAAAGGAGGTTTCCCCCTCGAAGTGGCCTGCGATCAATATAAAATTGATTCTGAGTTTTGTTATTTTTGATGTCCCATGTATTCTCATTGATTATTGTTGCAGGTTCATCACATCTGGTATCAGAGCACTTTCTTGGGCTCGTTGGGTGAAATTTCTGCCAAATTTTTTTCACATCTGTTGCAAGTTCGGATTTGGGAATAATCCCTATCCGCTTAACTGTGGGAAGTACTTGGGCATAAGCCCTAAAACTCATTGTGAGGAGTGCCACAAGAACCCCGAAGTAGCTGGCCCATTGAGAGGACCTTCCAGCGAAAAGGGCAACGACCCCTACCTGATTGACTAGTTCCCACCCATGAGGTAAACCAAGAGCTGTCGTTTGTGGCAAAGCGGTTATCAATTTTATCTGAGCCGTGGAGTGAGGGGTACTGCCCCAATACGCAATCCGTCAGATAGCATTGGTGGCCGAGTGAAACCCATGAACTGTTAGGAAGCCGCACATACCTGGGGTCCATATCTATTTTCAGTTGAACTATTGCCGATCACTTCTGCGCCGTTTCAGATCCATTCTGAAAGCCGCTCCAAATCCAGCCATTTCAGATCCAGTCGGTGTTGCTTCAGATCCCTCTGCTTTCGATCACTTCCACGCCATTGCAGATCTATCTGTTTCAAATCCGTTCCGCGTTGTTGCAGATCCATTTCTGGAAAAAAAATATATATATATATATAATAATAATAATAATAATTTGTTTTTTGGCCATATCTCCCTTGTTTTCACTCCATTTCCCTTGAAACTTCCCTGACACCCCAGTAATCCCATTCTGCATATTTCATTCCTGAGGACCCTATCCTAAATTTCACTTCCCAAAGCCCGAAATCTCACATTTGTTTATTTTTAGGGTTTGCCAAAACTTTTTCAAATTTCGCCCAATCGCCTTCAAATTTTACCACTGAGTTCCTTTCCTCATTCTGTTTCTTTGTCTCTCTCTGCCAAATTTTCTCACTCTGCCAAATTTTCTCACTCTTTCACCCTGCTTATGAAATCCCCATTTTTTTCTTCCCTGTCCATCAGAAAGTGTCCAAAACCTACTCAAACCCCAATTAATCCTCCGAGTTTTTCCCAAATCCAAATTTTCCTTTACTAAAGTAGCTTTTGTTTGTGTTTTTCTATCCATTCCCAAAAAAAAAACTCCTGGTTATGGTTGTCACCCGTGTAGGAGCAAAAACTATGGAGGAAGCACTTGCAGCCATCCAAACCAAACTCCAAGATCTGGATGAAAAATTTCTCATCCTCCATCTTCAGCATTCAGCCATGAACGATAATCGACAGCAAGAATCTTCTGCAGCCAATGGGTTCTCTTCTTCCAGCAATTTCCGTGGTCTGAAGCTTGAATTTCCTCGCTTCAACGGTACTGATCCGACTGGATGGATCTATCGTGCAGATCAGTATTTCAGTCTGCATAATACTTTTGATGTCCAAAAAGTTCCACTTGCATCCTTTCATTTGGAACAGGAAGCCCTTCAATGGTACCGTTGGTATATCAAGGCTCATGATGAACCAAAATGGACAGATTTTTGCCAACTCATTTTGCAACGCTTTGGTCCTAGTGCTTTTGATGACTTCACCGGAGCACTCACTAAACTTCGTCAAAGTGGCACTGTGAGAGAGTATCAGACAGAATTTGAGAAAATAGCCAATCACACAGAAGGATTATTTGATGAATTCTACAGGAGTTGTTTTATCAGTGGTCTTAAGGATGAAATACGGTCAGAGGTTAAAATATTCTGTCCCAACACAATGATGGAAGTCCTAGGGTTGGATAAGTTGGCAGAAGACAAGCTTGCATCCCAACAATGCTCCAAACCCTCTTTTGTTCCCTTCCAAAATATGGGTTCTCAACGACCTCCCATTCGACCAACTCCTATCAAGCATTTGTCTGAAACAGACATGCAGGCACGCAGAGAAAAATGGCTCTATTATAATTTTCATGAGAAATTCACTCGGGGACATAAATGTGTTCAGCAAAAGCTTTATCTCTTGGATATGGATTCTTCACCTGCCTCTAAAATTGGTGAAGAATCTCTAGATACAATGGATGATCAGGTCGACATTCAAGAGTTTCCTATTGACCCCCCATCTCAGGATGACCAACCAGAGATATCTCTCAATGCTTTATCCGACGTCACCACCCCCCAAACAATGCGGGTCAGGGGTTACTTCAAGAAGCTTCCTCTTACAATACTCATTGATTATGGCAGCACACATAACTTCATTGACCCTCAGATCGCCAAACAGGCTAATTATTTTAACCATCCTTGCTCCAACTTTGAAGTCATGGTTGCCAATGGGGGCACCTTACCTTGCAAGGGAAAGTGTCACAATGTGTGTATCTCTCTGGAAGATTATAACCTGTGCTCTGACATGTTTGCCTTGTATTTAGGCGGATGTGATGTGGTTTTGGGCGTTCAATGGTTACGCACACTTGGCCCCATCTTATGGGATTTTGCTGAACTTTGGATGCAGTTTTTCATCAATGGGACACAACACAAATTTACGGGCTTACAACCAGGGTCTCTCCGCATCATCAGTTCACATCACCTAGAAAAGATCTTTAAGAGGAATTCACATGGTGTCATCGCTCAGCTCCATTCCATTCAGATGCACCCACCAACGGCCTCCACTACTTCCTTGGATAAATATTCGGGTGTCTTTGCTGCACCAGTGGGCTTGTCGCCTTCACAAGACCTTTCCGGTAAGCATTTAGCCGCATCTACATCTCAGCAAGACATGATGGCTATTTTGCATGCAGTACAGAAGTGGCAGCCATCCCTATTGGGGAATTATTTCTGCATCCAAACTGATCTCCCAAGTTTGAAAAATTTCCTGGAACAACAGGTCTCCTCCCGAGCACACCTTAAATGAGTTATCCAACTCATGGGTTATGACTATGTGATCACTTACCATAAGGGTAAGGACAATATGGTGGAAGATGTTCCTTCTCGCACATTTGATGACCTAGTTTCTCTTATAGCTATTTCTCTACTTATTCCAAATTGGTTGCAATCTGTTCAACGGGGCTATCTCTTCTATGAACTCCATGCTTCTTCATCGGCAGGGCACTCTAGTTTCCTCCAAACGTATGACTGGGAACAATGTAACTTCTTTTGGCAGGGACTTAAACTGACAATTCAATGGATGGTGGTTGACTATGATACTTTCCAGGTCAACAAGGGTGAAACGACACTCCTTTCGAGACTGTTCAAACCCTTTCCCATCCCTACATAGATTTGGACAACTATTTCTATGGATTTCCTAGAAGCGCTCCAGTGGTACAGTACCACATATAAAAGGACACCATATGAAGTAGTCTCTAGCTAGGCACTACCAGTTCTTCTTCCATACACCTTCAGCAGCTCCCCAATTTAGGTAATTGACTCGATTCTTCGAAACCGTGATCAGATTCTTCTCATTCTGCAGGACAATCTTCACATGGCAAGAATTCGACTGAAACAACAAGCCGATCAACACCGTTCTGAGTGCACTTTTCACGTAGTTGATATGGTTCTTCTTCATCTACATCCTTCCATGCAATCCTCCTTGAAACTCAAAAGGCGTCAGTGGCTCGGCATGCAACCCGAGGATGCTATAGGGGAACCACTCCTTCAGATTCTGCATCAATTTCCACATCTCAAGCTTTGAGGACAAAGCTTTTTCTCAGGGAGAGGGGATGTTAGGAACCCATGTCTTTACTTTCTTAGTGTATTGTTGTTGGACGCATATGCTTTGTAAGTCATCCCGTAGGATTTGTTGATCCATAGTTTGTGTTATTGTTGTTTGGTGCATATGATTTGTAAGTCGCCCGTAGTATTGTTGATCCATAGTTTGTATTGGCCCATGGTTTTGACCCATAGTATTGGCGCCTAGACTTAGTATATAAGTGTGTGTTTAGGCCTATGAAGGCACCGTGAAGTTAATTTTATTGAGCTTGCTCAAAGGAGGTTGCCCCCTCGAAGTGGCCTGCGATCAATATAAAAGTGATTCTGAGTTTTGTTATTTCTGTTGTCCCGTGTATTCTCATTAATTATTGTTGCAGGTTCATCACATGCTAATAGTAGTGAAAAAACTACTAGTGAGAAGATAGAAATGAACATTCATTTTATCTTTGTGTTGACTTTCACACTTCTAAATTTAAGTCAAATTTATTTAATTAAGTATCAAAATTGTTTCGGGATATAGAGAGGTATTTAGGTCATATAAACAATTCGAAGACACATAGATTTTAAGTATATCCGACTTAGTAAATATGATTCATCGAACGATTATAATCTATTTTTAAATAATTTTCATATCTACATAGGTTCAAAAGGAAGTCAATCGCTAAAACACTAAAATTTTAAAAAGGGAAAAAAACACTCAGCTTGAATTCATCTGTCAATATAGTCATCATTATGCATAAAAATGGAAAGCCAAATAACTATCTCATGAGGATGTACTCTTATTCTATGCATTAAAATTGAGTTTAGGGATTATAAATTAATTTTAATTTCTTTTTTCTATGTTAACGATTTTTGTAATTTTTTTCCTTGGAAAAAAAGATGCAATATATAAATTAATAGATCACATTTTATAGAGATCAAAAGAGATCTTACAAGAGTATAAACCCTCAAAATACATGGCCCTCGTGAAGAGTATGGCCATTACATAACCACTACAAGTTCCAAAAGGTTGCATACTTTAATCTATATCCTAGAAATTATAACAGATAGAAATCATATACATTATATGCTCCATTATTCATGCTATATGTAGAGAAGTAGAGTAAACTACCCTCTGATAAGGAATTCCCCATATTAACCTGGGTATAAGTTGGGATCATAAGTGATCTTACCATGGTCTCCATTGTCCTATATGATACAGTATCCATCCATTAGCTAAAGACCCATCTTATAAAGGGAGTTTGCAAGGCCATTCCTTTCCCTATAAATATGAGAGAAAACAACCTCCTGGAGCTAAAGCCATAACCTATGAATCTCATAAAAAATAGGAATCAATTGAATTTTGTTTGGAGATCTATTAGCCTTAAACCAATCAATGACCAGTTTAGAGTCACCAAATACCTAAATATTATGCACCCTATGTTGGATAGCTAAAATCATAATTAAATTTAGTACCATGAGTTCTGCACAATTGTTTGAGTTGATTCCCACCCCAGCAGCGAATTTAAAACATATATGATCATTTAGATACAGGAAACCACCTACTCCACCCATAGAAGGGTGCCCTTGGGAGGCCCCTTCGAAATAGCACCAAGGATAAGACTTAAAAATGGCTTCCTCTACAATAATTCTACCAAGTTTAAGGGGTGATTGGGGAAAATGATTCAGAATAGCAAGACTATTTGTAGCTACAACCACGGGATGAATAGAACACTCCTCTAAAATAGCCTGGTTTCTCGCAGTCCAAGCACCCCAAATAAAAAGCACAGGCAGAGAAAGAAATTCCATATGAGCCAAAGTATTGATCTATTGAGAGAGAGTTGTGTCCAAAGAGTTTCCTGTCTAGACAAAATGATTTCTACAGATCCTATTAGCATGGTCCCACATTCTGGTAATGAAGCAGTGGGAAATAAATAAATGAACAATACTTTCATCATCATATTTGCAAAGAGGACATCTACCAGGCCCTTGCCAGATATTCTTTTTCAATAAATCCTAGACAAGAATTTTGTTTGAAAGAGAAATCCATAAGAATATTTTACACTTGAGGGGGAAATTGAATTTCCAAATGTAACCATGCCACCAAAGAGGCTCGGATAGTACTCTTCCTCTCTAATAAAAAAGTAACCCAACTTTGGAGAGTAGTAACCCCCATAGGGGATTTTTAGCCAAATCAAAGAATCCTCACAATCCCTTAGACTAATATGAATGTCCTTTAAAGCTTTAATGAATTTTCCCCATGCATGTTTATTTGCATCTGCATCAAGTCCTAGATCATCTGTCTTCGGCCATTCCTAAGAAATCCAAGATGTATTAACAAGATCCTTGATATGAGAAACAAACATATACCCATGGTCTATTAACCTTTCCATCAAGTGTATTAGAAGCATGTATTCATTACCACTACCGATCCAAGGTTCATGACCTAATCGGATGCCACGGCCATTTTCAATATTCCATACAAGCCAATCCTCGATGACCTCGAAATCCTTTCAGGTGCCTTTCCACATAATAGAGACCTATCTGAAGGATTTGTGTTCGATCCTGAACCATTCCTCAACTGTTAAAGGAGCAATATATTTTGAATAAACTACCTATTCCCAAAGACCTTTAGATTTTAGGATGCGCCAAACACCCTTAGCAGCAAGGCCCTTAGAGAAACAAAGAGGATCCTTAAATCCCCAACCACCCATCTCCTTTGGTCTAGCAAGTAGTTTCCAAGCACACTAGTGAAAAGTAGCGCCATCGAAACAGCCATTCCATAAAAAATTATAGCAGATCTTCTGAATATGATCTAAGATTCCCATAGGGATTAACACCATAGAATTCCAATAGAAAGGTATCGCTTCCAGAACAGCTTTGACTAGGAGCATTATGCCCCCTCTACTAAGCCACTTGTTGCACTAGAGGTTAAGTCTTCGTTATACCTTCCTAATGAGCTAAGTCTAATATTTCAGTTGATATTCATATGGATTAAGAATGAAACCCAAGTATCTCATTCCAAGCTCTAGGTTGACAACAGGAAAAGACAACTGGTTGCAAATCCATTCAAGATCAACTTGTTCTATATTCATAAAGGATATAGAATATTTCTTGAGATTATATTCCATACCCATCGCCTCCCCCAAAAAAAAAAGAATATTTTGCAGAAGTAATACTTTACGCATGGATCCTCTGGAGAAAAGGAGAATATCATCGAAAAAAAAAATATGTGTAATATGAAGTGTACCCCCAGTAGAGATGCCTTGTAAAGAACCCCTTTGCTTCACCTGTAAAATTAACCAACTAAGCCCTGAAACCACCAGAATGAAGAGAAGGGGAGATAATAGGAATCCTTGTCTAAGAACCCTAGCTGGTCTAAAGAAAGGAAACACAGATCCATTGATGAGCACAACGAAAGAGACCGAAACAACACAAGACATCACCTAGTTGACAAATTGTACAACAAATACAACCTGTAGTAGAAAAAGTCTCACCTACATCCAATTGAGCCTATCGTAATCCTTCGAGATATCAATCATGGCTATCATGATAGGGGAATGTTTCATCTTAACCGTGTGAATAATATCTTAGGAAATACATATCGCGCTGTGGATTTGACTTCCCGAGAGAAAAGTGAACTATTCCTGAGAGATAACCGCCGAGAGAATATCTTTGATCATGTTGGATATAACTTTAGAAATAATCTTACAGATACAGTTGCAAAAAGAAATGGGACTAAAATACTCCATTTGCAAAGGCCTATCAGATTTAGGGATGAGGGTGATGAATGTGGCGTTGAAAGCAGCTAAAATTAGACCATTTACCTTTGACTCCTCAATAACCTGTAGCATATCCTCTTCAAAAACTTCAAGGTAAGTTGTGAAAAATTCAAAGGTCCATCCATTAGGACCAAGACTCTTGTTCCTTTGCATATAAGAAAGGGATGCCCTTAGTTCTTCCAAGGAAACAAGTTCATGTAGGGAGATATTCTGATTTTCATTAATGAAAGAGGGGTATAAAGTATCTATCTGATATTCCTGGAAAATAGTTTTAAAATGGTTGACCCCCAACTCTGAGAGATCCCTATGTACACTAACCTCCATCCCAAGATCATTATGTAAGTGCCAAATAGTATTAGAATTTTTCTGTTGATTTGCAAAATTGTGGAAGTACTTTGTATTTTCATCACCACTCTTAAGCCATATAGCCCTACTCTTGAGGCGCCATTGGGCTTGTTTTTCCAGTAGGACCTTCTGCTTCTTGGACTCTAAACCCTGAATGTAAACTTTCTGGTCAGGAGATTTGTATCCATTGGGACTTTGTGAGTAGTACAAATCCAACTCATTCTCAATATCAGAGAGTTATTGTTGCATAGCAAGTCGTCTTTCTAGATCCCATTGCATAGTTTTCACTTTGAGGATCTTCAAGTTGTTTAAAAATTGCAAAGCAACATATTCCCTAATAGATCCATCAAAAGGGGTCCAAGAGTCTTTAACCAACTTGGAATAATTTTTCTCCTCCATCCAGCTAGAACATAATTTAAAAGGGCTAGGAAGCTTAGAGGGACTCATTACAAGTTCTAATAGGATGGGAAAATGATCAGATTCTCCTCCAGAAGCCACCCATTGTTGAATGCAGGAGGCAACATTTAAAGTACCTCCATTCACCAAAAATATGTCTAATATTTTAGCTATACAATCACTAGACTTTACTTATGGTTGTGGAGAAGAAAGTTACTCTCAATATTAACTTACATATGGTTGAAAAACTACGTATCCAAGACTTTTAATAGGATGAACCAAATTATATATAGACAGAGGGGTTATAGAGTTTTTTTTTATAAATTCTTATTTAATACAAATATCAAATAAAAATCAGTTTATGAGAAAAAAAAGTCTTAAAATTATAATGTGTGTGTGCGTGTGTTTTCTTCTTTAAGCTTATGTATGTATAGAGTGGGGTGCATTTTCAAAATTCTAAATATGTGAGTGAATTATGAAGAAATTTTACAATACATAATTTATATAAGAAATACATATCCTTAACTATTAGACCTACTCAAATTACATATTATATAGTGTACTTCTTTTACATTTTATTTGCGTATATATTGAAATTTTATTACTTTAAATATTTTCAAATAACTATAAATACTTTATTTTAAAAAATCAACCATTAATTCATTATTTTAAAAACTCAACCATTAATATGTGAAAATAAATTTTATAGGCGGTTAATTTAAATAAACCTAGGGCAATAAAATTGTCAAAACACCATGAATTCATATTTGATAAATAAAAGTGAACATCAAATATTAGCATTAAAGGCGCCTATGAATTGAAAGGTGGAAAGTGAGAGATCATATTTCCAAATAGAAAAAGGATTGTAGTGGGGAAGTCAATCTAATTCAAAATTTATAGAGTGTGGTATAAGGGTACTCAAATTTTTTAATTTGGAAAGTTGTTTTTGTGACAAGTCAAAGTTCTATTTTTTTTATTTATTTTTTTTTCAAAATTTTATCTTTTATTCATTTTTTCGTAAAAGTCCTTTTTTTATTTTTCTAAAAATATAATAATCTAAATTATCTTAAAATGGGATAATTGGCATTCACATCCCTTCGCTTTTTTGTTAATTTGTAACGTGTAACAAAATTATTATCCAAATTGAAAACATTTCCTACTCAATAAAAAAATAACTCTCCCGACTCCTCTCCTATAGCCTCATTTGCTCACAACGATGTGATGTCATACGAAATGACAAGTATAGACTTTTTCGATGTGAAAAAAAAATTACGCTCTAAATTTCCTATGTGACTTTCCAATATCAGTTTTAAATTTCCTATGTGACTTTCCAATATCAGTTTTGGAATTTGACAAAACTACAATATCAATTTTGGAATTTGACAAAACTAAAGTCCAATAACTAAGCGACAAGGATGTAAGGACATAAAGTTATTGAATCAACTTAAATATCTTGAGAATAATGTGTAGAGTATTCAACTTTTCTTAAGTCGGTTATATATATTAAATCTTGAAATTTCTCAACTAACAAAGTCGGTACATAATCTTATCCCCTACATCATAGTCGAAGAAAAGCTTAAAGGTCATGGTCACATATAGAGCTATAGAACTGTGACACAGATATCATGAAATTTAGATTTTCAAGGGGCTCTTTTATATATATATATATATATATTTAAGCTTAAAAGTAAATTTAGAATGTAAAGCAGGGAGTTGCCGTATTAATTAATTTAGAAATTGGAGTAATTCGTTGTCTTGAACATGAATATTGTTTTATAAGGTTTTATATATGAGTTAAATTTAGACAAAGAGTTTTGGAAAAAAGGTTAGATTTGTGGCTTGTGGCGCAGTATAAGCATTAATCAAAAAGTCCCCAACTTAACAGAATACGGCAGAGAATTCTGGCTGAAATTGTAATTTTGGTTATTTGAGCAGTTTTTAAATTAAGCATTTTATTTAGGTCAAACCATTACTATTGCTGAAATAACAATTTCCTGGAACAATTTTGACTGGTTTTTATCAAAATTTGGCTGAAAAAGAAAAACTTTTTAGCGGTCTTTTATCTTACTAGTGGATTTATACTTTTATAAACCATAAAAAAAAACAAAACTAAATAACATGTTTATTAAAAAAAATATCTTACTTAAAAAAATAAAATAAAATAAATTTATTAAAAAAACATTTAAAAAATAAGATGATATGATCATATTAGTAAAACATTTTTAAATTAAAACCGACTTATCACTCACACATTTTTCACTTTTCAAAAATAAATCATAAATCATAAATGTACATTTAATCAAAATTAAAAATGAATAAGTACAGTTATATAAATAAATAAATAAACCTATTTCATATTACGACAATTTTATTCAAAATAGTCTATTTAGACATAGACTTTTAATGATCTTTCCATGAGGTCATGTTATAAATTATTAGTTAATCGTAATCAAAGGTACATGGCACGGAAAGTAGAATAAATATTTGTCATAAAACATTATTTTATTTAAAAAGTCCAAAATTATGTCCAAACAACGAGTTTATGGTGGAAGATGGCGAATGTGAGAGGTTACACATAGTAAGTTTCAATGTAATGAACACATTATGGGGATACGATACTCTGCGGTCGGGGTTTTGCTCTTAACAAATGACTGCATATCTTGTAATATACCTGTCACGGGTCAGGGTTTTTAATTTTGTGGTTTGTTAGGGCTTCTTTGTATTGACGTGTGGGCATCGTTTTTTGGTCGGCCACATTTCGCGTTTGTGGTGTTGTTTTCGGGGAATCATAACTGTCAATAACCTGTTTTTTATATGCCCACTTACTCGGGGGGGTTTTACTCCGGTTTACCTCCTGCCTGATCTCGGTACTACTTTCTCTCGGATTGTGCTAACAGTTTGTGTGATATGGGGGAAAACCTACCGGTTTCTCTCGTCCCGGCGGACAACAACCTGACTGTCTCTAACTACTTGATTGAGGAAGTTGGTTTGTTTAAACCGGATGCATTCTACAAGAACATGCTAAAAGGAAAGCGGGCATATGGTTTGGGGGATCGGCATGTGTCTCCATGCGCCAAGCCGGATACAAAGAAGGGACACCTGTCTTTGTCAAGGGCTCCTGGTGCCATAACTGGTTCAGACCCTTCTGTTGATAGTTTTCAAACTCTTCCACGCCCGGAAAACAGGGGAAAACCAATGGACTCTTCTCGGTCTGCTCGTCGTTTGAAAGAGAAGTATTGTTGCAGGCCTGGGGAAGTTTGGCTCACGATGGGTAGAGATATTGGTCTAGAGGAGCTCGTGGAGTTCGACATGACGGTCCTAGTGGGCAAATTCTCATACTTTGCCATGAACCGCAAGGATATTGTGAAATGGGTCAAAGAAAAATGGAACCCCATTTTGAGTTACACCCCCCGGGTTTTTGCCTTGGCACAGGGCTGGTATGGCTTCAAATTCGAGCAAGAATCTCACTGTTCCATCATTTGTAGCAAACTATGGCTATATGGGGTAGGCAACCTGATGTTGCAGAAATGGCAAACAGATTTTGACCCAGAATCGGCATCTGTGAGACTACGCCATTTGTGGGTTCTCCTCCCGAGTCTTCCACTTGCCCTTTGGAATCGTGGGGCTTTTGAAGCCATTGGAAACAGCCTTGGACGGTTTCTACATGTGGAAGAGGATCACCTGTTTGGTTTCGACCGTCGCATGGGTTGGCTATTGGTTGAGGTGGATATATCATTGGGACTCATTGATGTTCTCCACATAAATTGGCGTGGACGCAAGTTATCCCAGATAATTGATTACTAGGGCATTCCTTTTCGGTGCTCAAATTGCAAGCAGGTCGGGCATTTGTGGCATCAATGCAAAGGGGTTTTATCTTCTGGGCGTCCGAATGGGGTCGAGTCTTTCTGGTCCTCTGATGATGGTAGTGATAAGGAATTGGATGCGTCGGGCGAGCTTGATGGCTTCTCCAACCGGGTTCCTCTCCCTATTGCTCCAAACTCGGCGTTAATCCGTAAGTTGGAATTGAATGACCTGACTTTCTATCTCTCTTTGAATGATTTGGATATCTCTTTTATTAATACATTAGATTTGAATAATGGAAATAATGGGAACTATATGGGTCGCCGTCGTTTTTCACCTCTGCTGTCAAGTTCCTTAGGGTCCGAGAAGGATTCCCATGATCTGTCAGAGGATGCCTCTCCCGTCTCCGACGATGTACCTCCTGTTATGTGGGCGCCCCAAGATTTACCTTCTGTCTCACCACCTGTTGTGTCGGCCTCACCAGTCATACCACTCTCCCCTACATCGACCATTCTACTATCCTCTGATTCTGAGCCGCCTATAATCGGCCCAGATAATGTTGTGGGTCGGGGAATTGATACAAACTTCTCCTGTGATCCATCGAGCTCAATGCGTCTAACATTATTGACTTCTATTGGGACGGAGTCCTTGGAAAAGGTAATACATATACCATCTTACTCGGAAATGGTGAAAAAGACACCAATACCAATATTTTTCAAGAATCGGGTGGTGGAGGAACCTACCCAGGACTCTGTTATTGTGGGAACCCCTTCGGAGCAAGGGATCCTGGAGCCGGGTTTGGGGGTCGGCATTGTGCCATCATTTGCTGCTGATACCTCAACCATGGATGATCGATGTGTCTCAAAGGGGGCTCGTATGGGTGGTTTGGATCCGGACTTCTCACCTTTAAAGACGCGCAGTGCTTGGAAAAATAAGAAGAATTTAACTTTGGGGGTGGAAGAAACTCGTAATATCTCAGGTACCCCCATCTCTCCTGATACCAGGGCTCTTAGAGGAATCAAAGCCCTTGCCAGGGGTCGATAATGATCATTTTTCTCTCTAAACATCCGGGGTGTGGGGGGTCTACCTAAACAATTGGCCCTCAAGCGTGTTCTTCACATTATTAATCCTGATTTAGTCTTCCTCCAGGAAATGATGGTTTATGGGGAGAAGGCCTGTACTTTCTTTAACAAAATAAAACCTGGCTGGTTGATGTGCATAGTGGATGCTGTTGGACTTTCTAGTGGGCTCTTCGCTGCTTGGAACCCTGGGGTTCTGAGGTTAAACCCATTTATTATCTCCATGGGTATATTATTGTTTGGCAATTTCAGAGGCTCGGACAAAAACATAAATATTGTGAATTGTTATGGTCCCTACGTTGATAGGGAGGCATTCTGGGACCTTGCATGCTCGGGTCACTTACTGGAACTGGAAAATTTGATACTTGCTGGTGATTTGAATTTTTCGTGGGGGGCTGAGGAAATTTGGGGTCAAACAGCAAGAAGGGATCCCTTGGGGCTATATTTCATGAACCTTTTTTCTAAATATTCTCTGATTGATGTGGCACCTCATCCACTGGCTCCAACATGGACAAATGGTAGAAAGGATGGGAACCTGATCTCAAAACGCATTGATCGATTCTTATTATCATAATCACTTTTAAGCCATTTTCAGAATTATTGATCATGGATTCAACAGATTCATATTAGTGATCATCTCCCTATTATTCTACAATTTCATATTGAGCTAACTCATCATCCTTTCCCTTTCAAGTTCAACTATGTCTGGTTAACTAATCCTGACTATAATCAGGGTACGAGATCACACTGGATGCATGTTGATGTCTCAAGGGAACGATCTGCGATGGATAAGCTGGCGGTGAAACTAAAATATTTAAAAGATTTTACTATTATATGGGAAAGGAATAAGAAATATGTGCTGGCTACGGAGCTCGTTGAGGTGGAAAAGGAAATTGCTATTTTGATGAATCGGTCACTAAGAAATGGCCTTTCTCATATGGGTCGGACAAAACTCTCTTTATTGGAGAGTAGAAAATTGAAGATTCTACTTATACATGAGGAATCTTGGCGATTAAAGAGCAGATCTATTTGGCTCAAGGCTGGTGATCTGAACACAAAGTTTTTCCACCGTTTTGCGGATTCTCGAAGGATTCAGAACACTATTTAAGATCTTAATGATCATGCTGGTCGGCGGATTAGGGGAGATAAGAATCTGATGACAGAGGCAACTCTACATTTTCAAGATTATTATTGTGATCCAAAAAATACATCTTTGAATGAACAATTCAAGATAATTAAGGAATACCCTCGAATGTTCAATGACATGGAGGGGGATTGTATTTTTGAGGAAGTAACTTTATTGGATGTGGAAAACACTCTACAGGGGTTTGCTAAGGATAAATCGCATGGCCTGGACGGGTGGACGGTGGAACTTTTTCTCCACTTTTTTGACATTATGGGGGGAGATCTCCGGGAAGCCGTGGACAAGTCACAAAGTTTGGGTCTAGTCTTTGGGGCCTTAAATTCTACATACCTGGCACTCATTCCGAAGTCAACACACCCAGAGAATTTTAATGAATTCCGGCCTATTGCCCTTGCAACTTAGTCTACAAGATTATATCCAAGATTATTGTTGTGCGGATCAAGCCAATCCTTTCGAGTTTCATTTCTATGGAACAATTTGGTTTTTTGGAGGGCCGCCAGATTCATGATGCGGTGGGAGTGGCACAAGAAGTTTTTCACAATATTAAACAGAAGGGACTTGATGCCCTCATCCTCCAATTGGATTTAGTGAAAGCATATGACCGGGTTGACTGGAATCTACTCAAGTTAATACTGATACAAATTGGTCTACCTTGGAAGGTGATGAAATGGATTATGGCTTGTGTTACCTCGGTTAATTTTGCTGTGCTCATTAATGGACAGCCGACAAACTATTTTAAGGCCTCTAGGGGTCTCCGTCAGGGCTGTCCTCTATCGCCACTACTGTTCCTGCTGGTTATTGAGGGTTTGAGCCTCACTATCCATAAGGCTAAATGTGAGGGTCATATTGTTGGCATCAAGGTATCCACTGGTTTAACTGTTATGCACTCACTGTTTGTGGACGACGTTATGCTCTTTGGTTTAGGCATTCTGGCAGAGTGGATTCATTATAAGAGTGTTCTTGATTTCTTCTGCTCGGTTACAGGTATGCTCATTAGTTTTATTAAATCACACTTTTTGAAACACTCTTTGGTGGTTGATGTAGAGCGGTCGATCAGCTTACTTTTCTTTCTGGACTTCAAAGAATTGACTGGTGGCACGAAGTATCTGGGTTTTTTTGTCAAACCATCGAATTATCTGCTGAATGACTAGAATTGGCTGGTAAGACGTTTTGACTTACGGGTTGGCCATTGGAGTATGCGACAGTTATCCATGGGTGGCAAACTTACGCTGACAAAAGCGATCCTTCAAAACCTGGGGGTCTACTGGTTCTCACATTGTAAAATTCCAAAAACCATCCTTCGACTTATTCGTAGGAAGTTCTTCAGTTTCTTATGGTCTGGGGGTGGGGAGAAGGAAAATTTTCACTTGATAAAATGGACATCGTTGGCTCGACCCTGGTCTTTGGGTGGCTCGAATATTAAACACTTGGATCACTTTGTCAATGCTCTACATGCAAAGAGTTTGTGGAGGGCTCTATTTGTTGATTATGTTTGGGACAAGATTATTAGGGTCAAGTATTTAAAAAATTCTTCGGTAGCAAATTGGTTTCGAAAGGGTCAACCTTCGGCTATCGGTGTCTCAAACATCTGGAATGGACTCTTGGGTTCTTACAATACCATTGCGCAGTGGCTCTCTTGGATTCCTGGAAATGGTAGGGAGATCAGGCTTGGAGTTGATCCTGTTTTGGGGGGATCCAATTCATATCACTTGTCTCCAGAATTGTTGGCACACCTCCGGGCTGTGGGGTTCTATACACTTGCCCATGCGACGTGCCGTAATGGTACTGTGGGTACAATATGGATCACGGCAACACAACTGAGCCTTGATGGTGTAATGGGCAGAGAATGGTCTGATTATATAAGACCCTTATACCAGGAGAATATTCAACTATCTGAGACTCCTGATCGCTTGGCTTGGTCGTGGGATGTGGCTCATGGATCGCTTACTGCAAAACATGCTTATGATTCATTATTTGCTGATATTCAATCTGAGAATCATTGTTGGCATCTTACTATTTCCAAACTAGCTCTTCCCCTAAAAATCAAATGTTTTATTTGGTTGGCATTATGCAATAAAATCCTCACATGGGATAATCTATGTCATCATGGTTTCATTGGTCCTGGTTGGTGTCCTTTATGTTTCCTTCAGAATGAATCGGTGGATCACCTCTTCTCCACCTGCTCCTTCACACAGGGCCTCTGGAAACTAATTGCTATATCCTCTGGCATACAGATAAACTGGAGTTCCACCTCTCTAATCAATTGTCTTGGATCGTGGTTCTGGCACTCCTATACTATGATTGAACTTCCATGTTTCATGCTTTGGGAAATATGGAAGGCCCGAAATTGCCGAATTTTCGAGGGCACTTATCCACTTCAGGATTGGATTTGTGGTCGGACTATTGCTACGTATAAGGAATACATTTCTCTCGGTGGCCATTGAGTTGGCGGTCATAAAGTAAACTTGGGTGGTCTGGGACGTCGGATGACTCCACCGGTTTTGATGTACCCCTGTGGGTTCTTCGATGGTGTTGCGATTGGGGGGGCCGGTGTGAGTGGGGCCGGTGTGGTCTTGCACCTATCTACCTCTTGTTTTTTCTGCATCCATTTAAATTTGGGGATTGGTTCCAATACTCGCAGTGAATTATGTGCTCTATGGCTCTTATTGCATTTTGCTCGTACCAGGCAGATTTCATCCCTCTTGATTATGGGTGATTCATCATCTATCATATCTTGGGAAAAGGGTGTTGCTCCTCTCAATGTGTTGTTACTTTCTTTCTGGCTGGATGCGGTCCGGAAGTTAATCAACGAATTTGAAAACACACATTTCTCTCATATATACCACGAGGTAAATACGGAGGCGGACCGGCTATCCAAGTTGGCTTTGACTTCACAGATGGGACTCATATTGTGGGAGGAGTGGCGAGAGGATCTACTTTTCTCCCGGGGCTCTTTTGACATGCATTGGGCTTGATACCTATTGACTCGGTCCTGCTAGTTAGATGTTTTTGTGTTTCTTGCAGTTTATATCTATAAGTTTTTATGCGGCTTTAACTATTTTGTGCAGGTTCATAGAATTCCATGCTTTACCAACTACTCGTTGGTCTTATGATAGACACTGGACTTTGGCGGCTCTATATATTTTTGGCTGTTAGTTTTATATATTTCAACTATTGTTCGGACACACTTCTCATTGGCCTCGGCCTGTTATGTTGAGGCACTTTTTTAACGGATCTGTCGTCACTGGATACAGGTTGATTTCTGTTTCTCCTTAAATGACTGTTGGTGCGTCTTTGGCGCTGTGTTTATCGACATTTCTGGCACTTTATTTTGGCCCTCTGTGGATGGGGTGATATTGTGCTCTTGGATTGTAACTATGTTTTGTTTATACAGGGTAGATATCCCTTGTGTTGCATTTGTGACAATTGGACCTATATTACTATTTCGCAGTATTAATAGTAAGTTTATTTTTTCGGATGAAAAAAATGTAATTAATTTCTTTTTCATCCATAAAGCTTAAAACGAAAATTAATATTACTCACGCATTACTGAAAGGGTTATGGTACTTTTTAGACCATATTCTTGTTTTTTTTATATAAATGTTATGATATAATGTGAAAAGTTGTATATGTGATGATGATTATTATTTATTAAAATTAACTCTAGTGTATTAAACCTTAAGAAAATGGTAAAAAACTATTTAATTTGTTTTACAATTTTCATTTTATGCTCAAAAATATTAGAGACAAAATTTTCTAAATATCCATAATTTGGATGAGTTAAAATGTTAGGAAATTAAACCTTAAGAAAATGGTAAAAAATATTTAATTTGTTTACAATTTTATTTTTATGCTAAAAAATATTAGATACAAAATTTTCTAAATATCCATAATTTGGACGAGTAAAAATGTTAGGAATGTTGATATTGTTCCAAATATTTTGAAATTGTCATATAATGTGGCCATACATAGGTCATTCTAGAGAAAGTTATTTTTACCCCCCACCTTATTAGTATGGTAAAGATGAAAAAAAAATCATCATTTGATATTTTAGGTATAGTTCAACTCTCTGTTTCACTATGGAGTTCATGAGATCCCATTCTTATATTAATATGTTGATTTTCTTCTTTACGCTAGCTATAATAGAGTCTTTTAAACTGTTAGGGATTAATCACTACTACATTCCGATACAAATTTTGATGTTGTTTCCAATGTTTTGTTGTCAAAGCATAATTCAGGGACTTTTCATTACAAAATGTCAGATTTTTTTTTGTCAGAAAAATCGTCGCTTTTGCAATGACAAGTTACTACCACATGTCATGAGCACATTCATTTGTGTTCTCTCTTTATGTTGTAATTCTAACATGTTAGTGACAAACGTTTGTCTCAAGATCAACAATTTACATACATAAAGTAAATCTACATCTTCGTAGCTTTTTTCCTGAGTATTTAAGGTTGTAGTTTTTACTCTTAAAATTGAGTGATATGGTTGTAACATTTTATTCCATCAAAGTATGGAAACACATGGGTGATTATTCTTCATGAAATTAATTAATATGGTTATATCTTTTTATCTATTGATATGTAGTCTTTATGGTTGTAGTATATATTATGAAGTTATTGAAAAAAATATAATTACCATAATTTAATGGTATTCAAATCTTGAATATTCCATTCCATTCATATATAGTTGCTTTAAAAATTATTATACATTATATCTATAGAATGAAAGTTTATAAAAACAAAAAACTTAATAAAAGAAAAAAAATAAAAAAGATATATTAAATATTTTTTAAATAAAGTAAAAAAAAAAACCTTTGTGGTCATGGTTAAGCTTAGCCATGGCCAGTGCTCATAGGTACCATGTCTAAGCCCTTAGGTCTCAACCATGGTTGCACGGGCCACAATCTCCATGCTCGTGGCATGTACAACCATGGTCAAGCCCTAACGGGTTGGCCATGGTCCCTGTGAGCACAACAGGCCCTATCCCTAGCCACGAGAGCCATGGTCACACAAGCTATGGTTTTCATGGCCTATGGATTGTGAAACCATGGTCAAAACACAAGGGTCTATCCATGGCCCCTTCCAAGCTAGGTTTCCACAGCTATGCCCCCCCAAGGGTCTTTTCCATTTTTTCTACTACCACAAACTGGGTGTCCAACCCTAAGGTTCGACTCTTCAAATACAAAAAAAATCCTCAAAGTTAATATCTATATCTATATATATATATATATATATATATAGAGAGAGAGAGAGAGAGAGAGAGAGAGAGAGAGAGAGAGATCATGTTGGTAAAAAAGGAAAGGAGATAGGAGATTTTTTTTTAATTCTTAGTCGATTTGGATCTAGAAGCCAGGATATAGACCACCTTGCCTTAGAATTTGAAACCTCTACACCTACAAAACAAAGAGGAAACAATCATAAACTTGAGGAGGAATAAAGGAAGTAGGGGATAACCCATAGCTTGAAGCCATAAAACCCTAACAGAGAAAGAAAACAAAAAAGGTTCATGACTAAAAATGAATGAAATGAAGAGAGGGGAGGGTTTTATATTTCCCTATTGATTTTAACTAAATAATATGTTAGGGAGAGGCAGATGGAGGGAAGTTATCTAAAACTTAAATTTATTTATTTCAAATTATTTAAATTGGTCTAACCTCACACATGTTGAAATTATGGCATTGTGAATGCCCTATTTCTAATGTAGTGAAGATAGTGTTGCAATTGCAATGATCATTGGAAACTAAAAGAGAAAAATAAGTAAATAAATATAAATTTATTTATTTCAAACTATTTTAATTGGTCTAACCTCACAAACATTGAAATTATGACATTGGAATGTATCTTATTTCTAGCGTAGTAAAGGTGTCGTCACAATTGCGACAATCTTTGTGGACAAAAAGAAAAAGAAAAAATTAAAATATTTTTAAAAATTTCCCAACATTACAATGGATTTTTTTCAAAAACGTCGAAAAAAAATCAAAATTTTCAACCAAATGTACTAGTGAATGACCTCTTTATAATAAATTTTAATTTTCTCTCTATCTCTATTTATTTATTAAACCACATTTTCTCCAATCTTTTTAAAGGTTTACATTGCTCAAACATAACACCTAACACCAAAATGAGAATACATGTAAATTTATAATAGGGAACAAATACAAGGCAAACTTTATGCCACATAGAGATAGTTAGACTCATACATTGTTCTTTTCAACTTAGCCTACCATTCCACAAAGAGTGGTGTTGAAATATTCACACTAAATTTGTGATGTACTCTACATATGAATGTGTATTTGTATGTATATATATATATATATTACCAATTGTCCCAAAAGGTGCAATAAATTTGTGATATACTCTACATATGAATGTGTATTTATATATGTATATATATATATATATATATATATATATTACCAATTGTCCCAAAAGGTGCAATTACATGTTGTCATAAGAGTAACTATATAAAAAATAATAAATAGAAAAAAATGAGATTTAATATTTGTTTAATTTTCAAATTTACAAATTGTGAGAGCAAATCTATAGCTTCCAAGGCAAAACATGGTATCAACAAAAGTGCAATTTTTTTCCTAGTACAAACCTATGTACATGGAAAGTGTGGGAAATACATGCAAAATAGACAAATACAACTTCTTTAATCTGCTCATCACTAAACCAGTCAAGAAGAATGTATCACAACCTTTGAATTAATAGTGTATCACAACCTTTATACTTACGCTCCTTAGGAGAAACATCATAATAATTGAATCACTGTGCACATAGCATATATCTGGTTGAGGTAGGTCATCATTTTGCATCTCTACTTTAGTTAATGGTACAGTAGGAAATGTAAAAAAAATGTTGGTTCTTAGATTCAAGGTTAGCTGTCAAGATTATTGAAATTAGTAGTGCCTATAATTAAATATTATCCATAAAATATTCCATCCAACAACGATTCAATGTGAAAAAACTAAAAGATTATGCTATAAAAATTGTTACGGTCCTTCTTCTTAAAGGAATTGCATGTATTCCATTCTAATCAACGCATTTTATTAGCATATTGATGTAGTGTATTCCTTGTAGAAATGTTTCGTCTAATTGTTTTATTGCATTGATGTAGCATTGAGCATCATAGGATTCATTGTAGGATTATCTCTTCTAATTGTTGTGAATTGAATGAAATATTCAAAATAGTGAATCTCTTTAGAAGCGGGATATTAAGTGAGTTATTGACAATTCTAAGGGCTTAGAACTCTAATTGTTGTGATTTGAATGAGATATTCAAAAGTACATGAATCTCTTTAGAATCAGGATATTGACTAGGTTATTGACAATTCTAAGAATCTGGAAGGATGTAGTTCTCATGTAAAGTAAAACCCCTAAAATGTATATCAACAAAATGAAGAGAAAAAAGAAACCCATGGTGCTTAGGAAATTGTTTCAAAAGGTTTAATGTGTGGGGCGTAAATGTGTAACTTATTTTGCTACTATGATCATGATAGTGGTGATTTTACCTTAGCAATCTACAAACAATGATGAAGGTGATGGTGATGCACGATTGTCTCCAATGACACTTAGCTTGGTGTATGCATACATTTTTCTATTCACTCCTCTCCCTCCCTCTGCCTCTTCCTTACCATGGCTCCTCATGAGCCATGGTTGGTATCGGATATAGGGAAAGATGACAATATAAAGAAATCTCGATAGATAGAGGCAAGAGGTGAGTGAGAGGGAGAAAATAAGTAATAGTGATGTGGCTATAAATTGATGATAGGTGATAATGTTTAAATGGTTTATAAACAACAAAAAAATGGTTTATTTTAATTGGTTCAAAAATATATCCATGAAATCATTTCTCATAGTATAAATGCATTGCGACATGACCACCTACAGAAGTTAGTATTGTGTTAATTTATTAAAACATACTCAAGGTTTTAAGAAAGACACATCATCATTGATGATGGGGTATGTATAGAAACGAAGGAGGTCAAATGTTTTTTTTTCCATTTCTCCTCCTCTCTGGCATACATTTATAAAAAAGAAGCAAAACAATTGATCTTTTAATCAACATTTATAAAAAAACTTAAAAATATTTTATAAGTTGTTTACCTCTCCTTTTTACATGTCTTGGACCACGCTAGAGAAGCCCTACATAAACTAGGGTGAGAAATAACATGCCCAACATCAAACACTAGACTTTGCCATTGTTGGGTATGTATAGACTACGTTGTTTAGTTAGTGAGATGAATCACAAAAGATATATCAATATAGTCATCATGATGTATACAAATGGCATAGCAATTTTTTTTTAAGGAAAGGTGAATAATTCTTTGATGACTATGTATTCTTATTCTATACATTAAGATTTGAATATATGAATTCTAAATTAATTATATTTTTTAAAATATTTTTGTAATTATTACCAATATAATTATCGGTAGAGTTTGTATTATTTATAATTTTAGATTGTATTGGGTGTGTCACACAGTTAGTAAGATGAAATAGGTTGATTTTATGTTTTTAATATTAAGATGTGATTTAAATAAGTATTAAATTTGAATAAATTTGTTAAACATTTTTTTAGAAATATTTAGATATTTTTCCTCATTCTAAAGATGGTACTCATTGTAAAGTAGGTAGTGTCTAAGTTCTAAGCACCTTACCCTAGAAGAATTGAAAGAGTTAGACTTATGATCTCCCCTGTATCAAGGGAGAGATCTCATGTTTAGCTCATAACCACTTGAACTAACCCACAAAGTCAATATGGTTTAAACACTTATAATGATAAATAAAGGAAATAGTGAAAATGATAAATGATTTGGACTTTTTTTTCCATCTATCATTATCAAAATCTAACTATATAATATTTGGTCAAGTTCCAATTCTTCATCTTTGAAATTGTATTTTTGAATGCCTAAATATATTCAATGTCCTCAAATTCCTCTATTGCATTTAGAGTGTGCAATGTCAACCACTAATATTTGCAATTTCAACTATTTCTTTAAATTTCTAATCAAATTTTAGATAAAAATAATTAAAACAATATTTTAAAAATCAGAATCATCTAACATTTATAATAATTTTAAATAAAATTTAAAATAAAACACCTTATTAAAATATCAACAATTAAACTACCAATATAATTAATTAATAATTGCGTCGAGAGGTGCTCTACAGCTCAGGATGGGGGATGTAACGTGATATAATGGTAGGAACGTTATAAAGCGTAAAAAAAATAATAGTCATAGTGATAGTGAATAGTATGAGAGATCGTGTAACGTGATATAATGGTAGGAACGTTATAATGGGTAAAAAAAAAATAGTCATAGTGATAGTGAATATTATGAGAGATCATGTAACGTGATATAACAGTAGGAGCGTTATAACGGGTAAAACAATAATAGTTGCACCGAGTGAAACGAGGTGCTCTATAGCCCAGTATGGGGGAGATCCACCTCAAGAAATTGGATCCCTCTCGGTGCTTGATTGCACCGAGTGAAACGAGGTGCTTTACAACCCAATATGGGAAAGATCCTCTAACATGATATAACGTTAACAAAATAATTAAAAAAATTCATGTCGGCTCATAAAATACAAAATTATGGAAAATATTTTTAAAAAAAATCCATGTTGGTTCATAAAATAAAATATTATGAAAAGTAATTAAAAAATAGATGTTCGTTTATCAAATAAAAATTTAAAACTTAAACCCGGATCTATCAATCAAGAAGAGTTTAAATTTAAAAAAAGAAATACACCTCAAGAAATTAGATCCCTCTCGGTGCTTGATAGATACGAGTTTAAGATAGATCTATGCTGATTTAAAAATAAATAAATAACATATAACATATAATATAAGTTATATTATAATATTTCTATATATAACATGATAAGATGTGATATAACATTGAAATAATCACACTACTAGTTTATCCATACGAGTGTGAACTTAACAATAAATTATAACCCAATTGAGTAATCATATCATGATTATACACAATAGAGATAGTATAATTTAATGTTGATATAAGAACTAGAACAAATTTTAAGCATGAAAGAGCATAATGTGTTAATGATATAAGGTGTGATGTGTTAATGATATATGTTTTTTTTGGTATGTGTGGGGTGTGATTATGGGATGATTTTGTAAAATTTTAAAAATTAAATTAAAAAAATATTTTGATTTATAAATATATATTAAGTATAAAATTAAAAGAATTGAAATTTTATGTTTTAATATTATTTAAGAAATTTATAAATATATAATTTATGTTTATCTATAATAAAATATAAAATTCATTTTTATTATAATTATTTATATTCTATTTTATAAAATTAAATTCAAATTAAAAAACAATTTCCATATATATATATATATAATATTCCTTTTAAAAACATTTGCCATTTTCCTATGTGACTTTGCAATATCAATTTTGAAATTCCACAAAACTCCAAAGTCGAAGTAGCTAAGTGACAAGGATATAATATATGATTACATGCATCAACGTCGAATGTGAATCTTAACATAAATATATCGAGATCACGCATAGAGTATTCCACATTTTCTGAGTCGGTTATATATGTACCAAATCTTTTTTCAGACGGTTATATGTACCAAATCTTAAAATTTGACAATATAATATTGTAACAGACATCGTAGTCGAAATAAAACTTATATGGTAACTGTTACATAAAAATATCTTGAGATTTACATGGACCATTTCAATTTTGGAAGTCGGTTTTATATATATTAAGTGTAATATGTTTAAAAAATAAGATAAAGGAGTTGTATCTATGGGTATAAAAAGTAGCTAATAAATTAATATTAAGTATTAAAATTTGTATCATATATTTGGGTGTATAATTGTCAGTTTTTTTATGGAGTTGGATTTAATCACATATGTAAATGAGTATATGGATGTATGATTTATTCATTTGTGTAAAATTCTAAAGGTGACTTAAGTTTATAGTGTGACATGTTGTATTCTTGGATACTAGTTAAAAACTTTGATGGGATGAGTTTAATGTTAGTGGCTTACTCGGCCATGGTTTTGGGTAATCCATGGTATTTGGTCATGGTATTAATATGTGATGAAGCCTATTTAAAGCCTTGAGTAAATCCATTGTAAAATGCCTAGTATGGTCGGTGTTGGCAGGATTGTCCATGGCTTGGACAAATTGGTGTTGGTTTTCCCTATATAGGGTTTCCAAGGATAAAAAAATATAATTCATCTTATTGTGTGTTCATAGATTTAACATGTTGTATCAATGCAAAGAGTGGTCCATGGAAAGAGCATTTGGGATGAACTCTAGAGTTGGGAAAGGACGTATAGTCATAATGTCACATAAAAGATAAAATGCATGTCATGGATCTATGTGAAGCATTAGCATAAGAAGCACACAAAAGATAGAGGAAGAAGTAATGGACTCACTTGAAAGCCTTTTTTGAGTGTTGGATTTAATCACATATATGTAAATGGGCATATGGTTGTAATAATTATTTAGCAGGCGAACCTAGTTTATTCACTAGTGTAAATCCTAAACACGGGCTTAGGTGATAAGGGGGCATATTGTATTATGCTATACTCTGTTAAAACTTTGAGCGGGATATGATTTTATCCCAAGTCAAGTTTAGAGGGAGGAATGTTGGGTTAAGATTGACTAGGTTATAGAGTAATTAAAATAATCTTGATTTGGTCATTAATGAGTTTACAATTGGTGGTTTATAGACCCATGGTTTAGGGTAACCCATGGTAATTCCCAAGGTATTAGTATGCACAATGAAGCCTATTTAAAGGCTTTATTAGCCCCATTGTAAAGTGCCTAATGTGATTGGTGTTGTCTAGATTGGCCATGGCTTGGTTGGATTAACCAAGGTTAATGAAAGGTATCTTTTAAAGGATAGTTTTCCTGGTAAAGGGTTCCCATGGTAAATATTGGCTGTGAATGATTATGGTTGTGTATTTTCTTTCTCAACAATGCTTAGATAATTTTAACACTTCATACAAGGAACTTCACACAAGTTGTTTTAATCATTGCATTTTATTAGCATATTGATGTAATGTAATCTTTGTACAAATGTTTCATCAAATTATTATATTGTATTGATGTAGCAGTAAGCATCATAGAATTCCTTGCAAAATTGTCTCATCTAATTTTTGTGAATTGAATGAGATATTGAAGAAAGTGATATTTAGAAGTAGGATATTGAGCAAGTTGTCAACAATGCGAGAGCCTAGAAGGAGGTTGTTCCTATGTAGAGAAAAATTCCTAAAATGTATATCATCAAAGTGGAGAGGAAAACCCCATGTCAATTGAGAAGGATGGTGGTCATAAAATAAAGAAATATCTACAAAAGGGGAGATGTGTGGGGAGTAAATGTGTGACCTCCTTTATGATTATGGGCATGTTGGAGGTGCATCTTAGTGATCTATGGTAGTGGTGTACCTTAGTGATCTCTAGACAACAATTGATGAGATAGTGATGCACTAATATATCAATTAAAAATTAACGCTTAGCTTGGTGTGTGCCTACACTTTTCCCTTCACTATTATCCCTCCCTTTTCTTTCACCATAACTTATCCTTCCCTTTTCCTTTACCATAAATTATCCCTCCCTTTGCCTTCACCATAACTCCTCATATATGATAGCACATGCAGGGAAAGATGACAACATGAAGAAAATCCAATAAATAGAGCCCAGAGGTGAGTGAGAGGGAGAGAGCACATGATGGTGAGTGAGAGGGAGAGAGCACATGATGGTGATGGGTTATAAATTGATGATAAATAACAATGTTTAATAGGTTCTATAGATGAAAGAGATTATGTGTTTTGATTGGTTAAAAATACAACATGAAATGATTTCTCATAACATAAATTCCCTAACAACGTACATATGTTAGGGTTGGAGTAATTTATTTAAAAAATATTCAAGGTTTGAGTAAAGACAGATTATAATCATTGATGTGTGACATATATGGAAAATGCATGAGGACACAGGGAAAGTGAATTAAGTATATATGGAAATGAATGAGGACAAAGGGAAAGTGAATTAAGTATATATGGAAATGAATGAAGATAAAGGGAAAGTGAATCAAGGCAATGAGGTCTTTTCCATTTTTCTCTTTTTCCTACTCGATACATATGACTTTTGTAAGAAGAAAAAATGGACTTTAGGATCAACATTTTTAAAAATGACTAGCAATTGTAACATTGTTCAAGTTTCAACATTTTAAAAATGACTAGCAATTGTAACATTGTTCAAGTTTCAATGCGATGGAACAAATTCTAAGCTTTTGCATATAATATTTGCATGGAGCAACTAAATAACTCCTAAACCTTTTGTTTTATGGGTTTTCCTTTCCACCATTCATTGGGTTTTATTTAGTTAATTATCTTTTTCCATTGATGTCCATTGATGGTGAGGTTACCCACACTCAAAGGATTGGTCACTCATTTCCTACGTACCTTGGATAATCAAGGGATCGGTCACTCATTTCCTACATACCTTGGAATAATAAGGGATGTGCTTGCAAATTGTATTAGAACGTAGTCAATACCTAACACAATTGACGAGCCTAACATTATAGTTGTGGGTCCAAGACCCCACAATAATCAATCTCGTGACCTAAAGGGGACAATCCATTGGGTTTAATTAAATGTATCTTCATTGTCAAGCATTGGCTTGTACATGTTGTTATTACCTTACCACTCGAATAATTATTAAACACTTTCATGTCATTCTACAACAATGGGAATCTCAACAACTAGCACTTTGTATTGGTTTTACTTCACTCATGTAACCAACCACACTTGTGAAATTCAACTAATGGGAATTTTTATTAATGACGGTATTTTGAAAGTTCTTAGTACAATGTAAGATGTATTGATTTAGCACATATGTTTGTTGTAGCCAGGCACTCAACATCAATAGATTTGTGGTATTCACTAGTAGATTTTTTTTTCAATGAAAAAAATATCGTGTTTCCTTTGTATTAAAGTAAGCACATTTTACATGACCGAAAGAGACCTCAAACAAGATTATAGTCTCGGGCTTGACCCTTTGATATTCATCATTATGAGATATATCATCATATTATATTCCTTTTAGCGACATCTACAAAAATACATTGATATGATTGTTCATTTACATCATCCATATAGGTCTGATGAACTACAATCCTTATAGTTGACATTGATCAAAATGGGAAAGGTCCTAGATCATCTTCAATGCTGGTATTATTGTCACTTTCCCATTTCTGCCATATTCCATTACCAAATTGGAGCCCATTTTTTTATAATAGATTTTCCTCGAGATTCCTTTCTCTCTACACATGCTCGAAAGTGATATTTTTGAAATGCCTCGCCAATCTGTCAACCTCCTCGAAAATGGATGCTAAAAGGATGTTCTTAGGTTTCCATTTATGTTTCAACCAGTTGATAACTATGGATTTGTGGATAGTAAGTAGTATTTGGATTTGGTGAATAATTATTATCTTTAACCCACCCTACTTCCACTAATCAATAATTACTACTTGTGATCTTTGGCTAGCAATAGAATCTAGGAAATGTGAATGCATGCATGTCAAATAGGTAGTTGAAAAAAAGCTAAAAACATTGCTTTGAATATAATAAATACTACTTTATGAAGACAATCCATTGCCTTGAATTCCTAGAAACTCTCAACTCAAATTATTCATGATTTGTTACTTGTATTATGCGTGACTTTCCCAGATTCTTCTTATATAAGAGTATACCCAGTATTATGGCAATGTTTAACACTAAAATTGGAAACACATTATAATATAAACAAAAGAGGTAAATAATAATTCAGAGTTTCATTGTTCAATGATTTTTCACTCCATATGCAAACAAGGAAGGCTTGGGTACAACTTCAAGTAGTATTGCATATGTCTTGGGTTGCACTAGACAAGCCTTACATAAACTGGGGTGAGAAATCCCATGCTTGACATCAAACACTACATTTTTCCATAGTTGGGTATGTGTAGAATGTGTTATCTAGTTAATGAGATGAAGCACCCCATGCTTGTCTTTGTATGTTCTTCTAGCAATATAGAACAAGATGATGATGCATAGCTTCAACTTGTAAAGTTGTTTTCTAGCATTCTAAGGGGTTGCAACCAGGGAAAAATTTAGGGGCTAAGTTTCTCCATTGGGATAATTCTCCATGTATTTTTCCTATGAAAAGATTTTCCAACTTCCTTTTATTTTTAAATGGCTCACCCAAATTCTATAGGATAAATTTATTTTACTTTAAAAATCAACAAAATTTTGAGGAAACTATATAAAATCCTTATAAATATAAATACTTTTACAAACATGTTGTTAAACATTTGATATTTGTCATTTCAAGAATTAGTAAGATTTGTCAAGGTTTCTAGACTTTAAGATAAGTATGGATCCTTAAAAAATTTCTTGGTTGCAATTTCTTATTTGGCTTCCAAGATAGAGAACATAACGTCAAAATATCATGGAATTCATTAATATGTTGAAGTTCCTCTAGTGTCAATGGAGGGGTAGGGAACAAGCTAATATTCTCGTTGTTATTATTATTCTTACCACTTTGGGAGAATTACAATATTGTTGCATGAGAGTTAAAATAGGTTTGGCATGGAGTTTAGGTAGGAGAAATGTTAAGCTAGCCTAGATCTCCAATTAAAGTAAATTGAAAAGTGGAATGTTCATTCGCTTTAGTACTTACATAACTTTCTCTAGTTGCTACCAAGTTTCCCATAGGATATGGATATCCTACTCACCTAGTTGTTTCTTCATCCATCATTTCTACATTAACCACCCTAATGGGAATGAGTGAAGCCCATGGTTTAGAGCAGAAGATTAAGAGTGTCTTGCAACCTTGTTGGAGAAGAAAAAAAGGTTGTATTGATTCTAAACCCATTATCAAGATCACCCCACTAGAAAAAGCCCAATTTTGGGGGGAGGAGTCATATAAATCCTTAAGCATTAAAGAGGTTGTATGGAGGTAAAATAATGCTATTGATATGGATGGAAAAAATAGCATTATAGGACTATTTTTTATCATATTATTTCAAAATCACTTCTTACTAGTATAAATGAGGAAATCCAAGGTGAAGAGGGACAACTTCCATTTAAGTGTCTTTCTTGGAAGTTAGAGTTGCATATGGTTTTGTTTGTTCATAGAAATTTGGGGTTGCATGAGGAAATTTACTTTTTGGTAAGTAATTCTCACAATTTTGATGCCCTTAAAAGGGAAACAAGATCACTACTTGAGTGGGTTAAACTAGAGGACTGCCCACCAATATTGTCTCTATTACACTTGCAATGTGTGATTATCCACAATTTGAGACTTGAATTTCATGTCATTAGGTTTGTAAACTACCTACCTCTAGCATTTTTCTACTTTCTTTTGTTTTTTGGGGGGACTACATATATTAAGATTAATACCAAGGATAAGACTCAATGTGTTTATATTATTTTTCTACTTCTTCTACAAATTTGTATTTATTATGCTAGGTAATCTTCCAAATGATGAACATGGAAAAAGGACTATGGTCTAGAAATATCCAAACTTTATAGAGAATGTGTCCAAGGAAGAGAGAATCGATTGTCATTTCTATAAAATCGATGGATATATTTACCCCTACAATGATTATGTAGGGGCCATGGGTATTATTCACAAGGTTGGGCTCAAGGTTTTAGTTTTACCCCTAGTTAAGTAATGTGAGTTGGTTGGCAGTTTTTAGATAAAAGACAAGGAAGAAAGGACAAAGTGAGTAAAGCAATGATTCAACTAATGTATTTTCTTGTTTTGTTGTAGAATGAAAATTCCAAAGCTATGTGCATAGTGATGATAAATTTTACCACAAAGCTTACTAGCGATTCAAGGCCTTTCCAATAAAGATATGGAGAGATAATATTATTGTGTTGCAACTGAAAATTCAATTTGATTTAGGGTTTTGACTTGGAATTTTTTTTATCGAAGTCCACATGTAAATGTGATAAGAATAATGAGAAACCATATAATATGGCATAATGTGGTATCATATCAATATGGCATAGTATGCTCTAGTTGTAGACTCAATATGATATGTATATAAGTTCTTGTTTGGTTGTTGAATGTGTGTTGAATGTGTGTAGTTTAAATGTTTGGTGGTTGCATACATGTAGCTCAAATGTTTTGCATTTGTTGGGAAAAAGTGTTTTCATAATTATGAAAGTATTTAAATTTGTGCCATGTGATGGTCTTATAATTTTAAATACTATGCATGTTTTTATTTCCCTAATTACAGTGCCAAGCAAATGTTAGGAATAAGTAAGGTCGCATGTTTCAAATATGATTGACTTGGTATCCATTGCCTCAATAAATTACAACATGAGAGCCAAGATTGTAGATGTTGATACAATAAATTACACAAGGTTTATCCATGTCTTCTAGCCACTCCTAGAAAATGTGATCAATATTGAAACCACCAACTTCCAAAAGCATAAACGCAATCATCATTTATGTAAGAAATTAATATTTATTCAACATTATATTCAACTTCCAAAAGAAAGATGGGAAATTCTCTAAATGAAACTTACCAACATGATATTTTTTACCATAATCATCCTGGTTAGTTGTCGAATCTCATCTAGACATCATAGGATTCAATAGAGTAGGCATACTTGCAACAACTAAACATAAAGTCGGAGCAAGAGAAACCAAGGAATACACTAGCACGACTCCATTACTTGTTGAAACATTTTCTACAACTCAATTGAGATCATTCTACAAATTCAACCACCTCTATTATGGCACGGGCTCATCCAAACTCTTGATATTACATGTAGCAATGAAAATAATCAATAAAACCACTACAAGACATGCAAAACTCATACAAGTTTTTTCAGTTTGCCATATTTCATATACCCATGCCCATGTTGACACTTACATCCCATAGGCCTAGTATTCCCATGCATTCAAAGCCATTGGCAATCAACTAGCTTCATAGTGAATGCAGTGGACATGGCATCCTCATATAGTTTGAACTATTTATTTTCTCTTCATGGAAAATATATTTTCTCAATAAGGAGATTTATGTTCTAGGGACTTGTGCTTTTGGATCAATCAAAAAATGAAATTAGCAAGTTTCTAAAGTTATAGGAAATAATTTGTATTTCAAAATTATTGTGTTTAATTTATCATTTTTATGGCATTGTAGAACTTTATAGAAAATTGGATGGATGGAGAGTGAAATAATGTATAATTAATTTAGTTTAACCATGAAATGAAAGAGATACTTCTCTCTAGTCATAGACTAAAAAACTAATGTGTGTGTGTGTGTGTGTGTGTGTGTGGAATTTCTTGTTGCTAAGGATCAAGTTGCAATAGTAGAGGTATTGTGTTGGGACTTGTTTCTATGCACTAAATCATTTGTGCAACTAGTAGAGGATTTGTGTACGAGCAAAAGGTCAAGCAATGGTTATGTGAAATAGGTTGTTGATATAGGAAGATCCCATGGAACAAATAGGAAGTGAAGAAAAATCCATGATATATGAGGTCCAAAGGAGGAATCCCTCAAGATGGATAAGGGAGTATAGATGGATAAGTCAGAGACACCATATAAAGAGGTATACATGAATATACTAACTAACCAACTAGGTAATGGGAATAAGGCACAAAGGTGTATCTTGATGATGCAATTTTGGACACATTCTGCCTATTTGGACAGGAAGGAGAGGAACCAACAAATATGGAGATCCTCAATGCATCAAACCTAGTACAATACCTACGCTACCCCTTCCACATTATGAAAATACCACAATAACCTTCCCATCAATCTAGATATTGGTATAGATAATTGTACTCAAATTGGAGGAAAATATATTACAAGTAGTAGTAGAAGTAGAGAGAATGTCAAAGCTGCATTTTAATGTTGATTCTGCTCAACGTTTCAATCCATAATGTTGGATCATCATATGTTGAGAATTTCACTAGCACCAGAAAAGTTATCCTATTTCTATAATACATCCAAAAACCTTATTGTTCAACTAGGACAAAAAGGTTTTATATTTATCAACAATTACAATACAAAGATGGTCAACATGCAACTAGGTTCCACATTACAACCACCAATTTTCTCATGCAAATGAGATGGAGATGTTGAGAAAAATGTGTTGTTATGTGAAGTGATATAGAGTACCAAAAATATTATGACCACTAACACACAGTTGGTAGATTCCCAAACCACATTGTGAGGATGTGCTCTTCAGCCATACATGAAATATGTGTAGAAAACCCCGCAAGGCATAAAAAGAATGATCATGAATGAATTGAAACAAGCATTCATCATATAATTTCAAAAGTAAAATATATAGCAACAAATCTCAAAGATATCAAAAATTTGCGGAAGACCTAGCATGGGAGTACAATCAAAGGTTTTGACACTTGATGAGTCAACTAGCCTACTAAATCCATGAAACTCAACTCAAAGAATGTTTCATTGGAGGAATTCTCCTCTTAACCAAGATCCCCTTAACACATTATAAATGGGTTTCACATAAACATGTTCTAGATAAATCAATGAGAATTTAGTTAATGGCAGAATGCCCTAGTATTCCCATCAACCATGTTGTTGACATACCATCCTCTAGTGCAACACATGTGATGTCACAAGTCCAGAACTAGCTATCAAACCTATCAAAAAAGATATCAAAGTTGAACATAACTAAAGTGGTTCATGAGAAGGTATGATGCATTATTCGTGAGAAAGAAGGACATTTAGAAAATGAATTCCCTACATTAAGAAGGGTGTTGGGCCCAATCACTTACCAAACCATTTCCCAAGAAGATCAACAAAAAAATAGTGTGAGACATGAAAATCATATGGTTGATCCCCTCAATTATGTCCCATTATATGTGAGTATTCACTATCCTTAGTAACATTCTTTCGCTATTTCTTCCAGGTGAATAAGAAAACACTACAAAGCCTTGTAAGACCTAGTAGAAATATTTGAGAATATATCCTTTAGATTTGAGGAGACATTCAATGATAACCAAAATAAGGGACATTGAGGAGGAGGAGACTTTAGAGGAGGCCATGTTGGTGATTGAATGGAACTAGTAAGATGTTATAACTGTGACAAGAAATTCCATATCACAAGAAACTATCTCCTCCCATCATTACCAAGACGTGGACACTACAAAGCCACAAGACATGCCACAAAGGATTTCCAATAGTTCCTTGAAAAAAATTGAAGCCTGGAGCTAAATAAATGAACACTAACACAGTAATTATTTGTGTAGTAACCAAGAGAGGTGCTCACACCAATGATGACCAAAATTTAGGTAAACCATTCCATATCTATAAGGCATCATCAAATATTTTGTGCTTTGACATATTAAATAAGAAACACACATATAAAGAAGTCACAAACATCCAACATGAGGATTTATATACCATTAATGGAAGAATGACCAATATAATGGAAGGTTGCAACAAGAACATAGAGGTGATCCATCAAGAAAAGGGTGCATGGAATGACTCCCTTAGGGAATTCATAAAATTGTTGGACAATGAATTTGTATCAACTAAGTTTTGATAGACTCTTACACAACCCCCAAAGGGAGAACTAATGGAAATAGGTAATAATTCTCTCCTTCTATTATTAGACTTAAATGTGGTGGGGGAAAAGAAGAGTACATAAACATGCAGAGAATCCATAATTATAGTTGAAATCATCATATATGAGGTCAAATATGTAATTATCAATTTGGTTTCAAATGTGAACATCTTGCCAAAGAAGTGTTAGAGATTATGGGTTGTCCAAAGCTAGTTTTCTCTCCCATACATTTGTGACTAAAGAATCAGTATAGAATCTACCCCAAAGGTAGGTTTAAAAATGTTGAAATTGGTCTTGCAGGGGTGAAGACAATAGCTATTTTGAAGTCATTGAATTAGCGTATGAGAAAGATCCATATCGTACACTATTTGGTATTGAATGGGCTTGTGACAATGATGTTGTTATTAACATCAAGAGAGGGAAAATGTCTTTTGAGTCCAAATGAACAAGACTAATACAACCTATAAACCCATATCAAGGGCCTCTTTGATATGTTTTAAGGAACCTTAAATGTCTTTCCGTGGGAGAGTTATGAGAATCCATTAATATTTTTTGTTTCAACTTTGATGAAGGTCATATATATCCTTGTACCAAAGGATTCTTCTCTTCCAGTTCCATTGTTCCAAAGAGAACTCCCCTTATATTAAAGTATTTTTTATCAATTACTATTGTTGTATACCATTCACGACAAGCTTTCTTCAACAAAGGAATGTTAGATGCAATGGAATATAAAATAGATCCTTCTTCTATTCTAGATAGGGCATCTTCTACCACATTCTCCTTCCATTTTTTGTATATTATTTCAAGATCAAACCCTTGTATTTTAGCTACCCATTTTTGTTTCTCTTATAAAGACAAATTCCTCTACAAAACGTAATTTAAGTTGATATGGTCTATGTTGACTTTAAAATGCATTCTAATGAGATATTTTCCGCATTTCTTGATTGCATGTAAAATGGCTGAAATTATTTTTCATAAGTAGAATTTACCAAATCATTTCTCCTGAGTTGTTTTCTTTCAAAGTCCAGTGTTCTCCCTTCTTGCATAAATATTGCTCCAATTCATTGTCCTGGTGCATCATATTTGACTATGAATTTTTTACCAAAAGTAGGTTTTTCCCATATAGGTGTAGAGGTCATAGCATCCTTTAATTGTGAAAATAATAAGGTAGACTCTTCATTCCATAAAAATGAATTTGTCTTCGAGAAAATTGTGTGTGGGCTAGCAAAGCATGCACAATTCTTAAGAAATTCCTTTAATATCTTGTAAATCCTAAACTTCCTCTAATACCCTTGATGTTATGAAAAATCCATTTTATGATATCCCAAATATTTTGAGGGCCAACCTTGACTTATTTCTATGAAACAGTATGACCCAAATACTAAACTTCTTATTTCCCCAAAGCACATTTCAATATTTTTACATGCGATTAATTGTTTTAAATTATTTGTATGACTTTATCCACATGCTTAATGTATTATTCAAATGCTTTGCTATCATCAAATAAAACCAACATAAATTGTTTAATATGAGGTCAATTTTTTTATAAGGATTTCAAAGTAGAAGGAGCATTATTCAACTGTATTGAACCTTAGTAGATAGAAGATATTGGATAAACCCTTAACTTAAAAAATTAACAAAAGACATCCATATAAGAATAAAACAAGAATATGAACAGAACCCTTAAGGTAGGATAACACCATCAATTACTCTTTATGGAAGGAGTCATTCCATATGCTTGCTACAATAAAATCATCAACATCCAACATATCTCAATATAATATTACTCGTGTGTGTGTGTGTGTACCACTAACTAACAAGTGGACCTAATCTATGGTTATGACCACATTACATTAATTATACCCCTTGAAAACCTCCCTAGGAACCCCATATTATCCACCTAGGTATATTACAATCCATCCCCCTTTGCATGTTTCATCCTTGAAAAAAGAGTGGAAGCCATATAATATGATCTGCTAATCATTGTAGTCAACTAGTACCAAGCATGAGCATCCATCTAGCCTAGTGAAATTTGGGAATTAGGTCATACTACTTCCTTGCTCCTCAATATTAATTCTACTTGTCCCTTTGGTTTCATGTTCTTATTGTGATTCTATGAAATATACATGCATTGCTTTGTTGGAATTTTCGTTCAGCACTCCTCATGAGTTTCGCGACATGGGTTAACCCCCTCTCATGGATCTTGACTTTGGAGATTGTAGCGGAGATTAATGCCTGCATATTTTGGTCTAACAACAGTCGTGCTCCAACAAATGGTATTAGAATGACAATTCTCGATTTTGAAACTCACCCAAGTAATGTTGGGGGGGTTGATTGTTGTCATTTGCGTCTAGACTCACTGTGAGTTTCGAAACATGGGTTAAAGCATCTCATGGATCTTAACTTTGGCTATTGTAGTGGATATTAATGCCTGCAGATTTTGGTCAAACAACAATCGTTATCCAACATGCTTTTAGTTCTACATGTATGTCTATATTAGGTTCCTTTCTAGTTCCATGTTGGTCCATAGTAAGCTTGTTATGCTCACGACATGTCCTTGATGACTGTTGTTTATTAGGATGGTGTGGGTGACTATATGCAACAACCTTAATTGTTGGTTCTTCTTTCTTTGACTCTTTAACACATATTCCTTTCAATAATAAAAGTTTATAGATTCTTCTTCATTTGTATTTGATTCATAAGGATTTACCTTTGGATCATATATAAAATCCTCCTCTAATTTAAACTTGGATTCTTCATCTAAAGTGTTTGTAAGTACTGCATTAAGTTTCTTGACAATTACTGCTTCATGTGCCACCTTTTTGCCCTTCTTGTTTAATAAGAGAAATATTATGTAGTGTAATTTTATTTTTCTTGTAAGAAATATTCAAATATTAAGACACCAAATAAGTCCATTAAAGGACATTGAAGAATAATATCTACATCGTCCATATCTATAGCATGAAAATATGATTGGAAAACATATTCATCCATAACAATATTTGAATCTTTTTAAAATTGAATATCTACACCTTCACCCTATTTGATTTGAATATGCTTTGCATGGACCTGCAAGATTTAATCCAAGTGAACATCATTTAATGAATTTATGCTTATTGTTAAGGTTTATACACACAATGACCTTCTCTTACTAAATACATCCATGAACTTGTAAGAGGAAGTTGTCACATGAGAATAAGGCCATAAAACTCTCTTTATCATTCTTCTTGGCATGAGACCACCTATCTAAAAATGCTTGTACACATGATTCATCAAAAAGTGGCATCATCTTGTCTAATCCAAGTAAGTCCCACCATATGACAACATCATGCTCTAAATGCTCATATAGATAGATTCTCCACATGGATAGATCATTTTTCTTCCAATCCTTTATGAGTTCTTCAATGCTAGGGCCATCAAATTTTATTGTAAAATGCATCTTCCTTGCTATAATTTGAAAATAGAATTAGGGTTCTGAATAAATAACTTGCTTTTCAATGGAGCCCCTTTGTGTGACTAGGGTTTTGAGGAGTAAAATTTTAAATAGCTCCCTCAATATTGAATAGAATCTCTATTATGACCACAATTATGAAATATCATGCTCACTCTACATCTACTATCACTTATATGGCATTAATCTAATCACTCTATCAAAATATATCTATTCTACAATACTCATGGTTTTCACTGGAAAAATACTAAATAAGTTTATATTAAATCATTTCTATATTAATTTCTCAGACTCCATTTGTAATGATTTGTTTTTTGAAATTGGGTTTTTTTCAAAAGGAAATTAAATATGCAATTGGTTTTTCCATATTTAGTACACAAAGATAGAATAGTGGATCTGAGTTTTGTGTCCCTCTTTTTTCCTTGAAAATTTTGCAAAAAATAAAATAAAATATTCCATTTTCTTACTCAAGAAAGAGTTATGATACCGCTTATAGTGAACCTTAGTGTATAGGATATCAAATCTAAATTAACCCTTAACTTTAAAATAACCCCAACACATCCACACAAGAATATAGAGGGAAGCCTTACAGTAGAGTAACATCATCAATTACTCCTCATAGAAGTAATTACACCACAAGCCATACTTGATACAATACAATCCTCAACATCCAACATATCTCAATACAATGATACTCATGTGTAGATATATTTTATCATGAGTATACCTTTGGGTCTATGGAACTAACCTTTATTATTATATTACTCCCTCTAACTACATAGTGGGCCTACTTATTAACCGCAAACTACCAAGTGCAAATATTACATGATTATGCCCACATTATATTAATTATCCCCCTTCGGTACCTCCCTAGGTACCCCATGTTATCCTCCCTAAGTATATTACAACAAGCCAAAAGGCATAATCAAGAACTCACAATGCCCTTCGTGTGTTCTAAACGTTGTTTTGGTAATGTCTTGGTCCCTCAATTTGATTTGATGGTATCTTGATTTAAGATCTAGCTTTTTGGAGTAAGCCACCACATGATATTCATCTAATAACTCATCAATATTTGGAATGAAAAATTTAACTTTGAAGGTTATTTTGTTTATATCTCTGTAAATAGGACACATCCTCCAAAAATTATCCTTTCTTCTCACTACCACTACTGGGGATGGAAAGGAAATCTTTCTTGGTCAAATAATACATGCATCCAACATGTCTTGTAACATTTTGTCAATATCACTTTTTTTTATATGGGTGTCTATAAGGTATTTTATTAGGATGTGTACTTCCTAGTATGGCTCAATTTGATGTTCATGAAATCTAGATGGATATATCCCTTTGGGAATTTCTTAGAAGAATCTATGATGTTTTTCTAATATATATTTTAATTCTTATTAAATATTTTCAACTTATTTCTTCACTTCCACAGATTAAATTCTATTAATAAATCCACTAGAACCTTTTTTCGAGAGATTTTCCATTCTATGTGAGTTGAACACCTAAGTGGATGGATATTTTAACCCATTTAATTCATATTCAATTCTGTCAACTCAAATCTCATTAATAAATCATTATAGTTTTTAGAACTTGTACGTAAGGTTCTTGTCCATTGAATCCATATAACCACATATACTCCTCTAATTGGAATGGTATACATGGGGTTTGATAATTGATAATCATCCATACTAAGTTTGATGTTATGCCATTTTCCTCCATGATGACCACTTTCCCATTAGCAACCAACACTTGAACATTTTCCATTGGATGCACAAAACAATCAATATGCTTTTCCAAACTTTTACCAATGAAGTTATGGGTACCACATGAATCAAAAAGTAATATGATTTTTTTCTTTTTATTGTATCCTACAATCTTAAGGGCTTGGGATTTTGATATACCTACTAATGTATGAACTAATATTTCACATTTAGTATCTTGATCTATGGTATGAAAAATGTCCACATCTTTTTCCTACTCTTTTGGGTTTACAATTTCTTCCTCACATGTTTATGAGTTTGCCTTTGTTTCCTCCTTGTCATTATTTTCCAATGTGAACATTTTTTTTCTTGGGATTATGCCCCTTGGACCATTTTCCATAACAACCAAATCATAGTCCTTTTCTCATATTCCATCCATTTCCTTCTATGATCTTCAGGTGGTTTTAGGAGTGGTTCTCCTATGAGGAACAAGTCTACCTCTACTTCTTACATATGTTCCAATTGTACTTGTGGGTTTCCATAGTATTGGCTTGAATATCATGACAAGAAAATTGCATAGCTTCATCAACATTTTTGTTGTTGTTTTAGTGGAATCTCATGTTTAATATCTTCGTTTAATCCACCCATATAAACTTCCAATAGATGTTCATCACTTATGTTATCCATCCTTGTGGCCAATAATGGAAGTCTGAATTATATTCCTTAGTGGAACCTAATTTCTTGATTATTATCAACTCAATAAACTATTCATGTTCCCAAACTTTACCATATTGTGCATCTAGGCCCCTTGTAAATAAACCCCAAGTGTAATTATAAGAAAGAGGGTTAAGTTTGATTACCCATTGATACCATTGTTATGGTTTTGTCTCAAAATATAGAGTTTCTCGAGAAATCCTTTGCTCATCATCCCTAATATTATGCAATTCAAAGTATTACACTATTTGGTTCACCCATGTAAGGACATATTCTCCATCAAAATTTAGTAATTCAACCTTGGAAAACTATATACCCTTAGGAACCCATCCATGACTAGATCCCACATTAGAGTTAATCCTATTGGAATATGATTACAGATGGAATTTTTTCAACTTGGATTTTTGCATCTTTATTTTCATGATTTCCTTGGGTCACCTTATCACTTTATGAAACCTATCATCTAGGGCATGTATAATATTGGCTTCAAAGTGTTCTATTTTTTATCCACCTTTTGTTCCAATTCCCTTTTTGACATCTTTTGAAAATATGTAAGATCAACCCTTATCAATATCATATTATTCATATCCTTAAATTGGTCCCTCAATTGGGATAGTTGGTTCTCTAAGTATTCACTTTCTTCATGAGTCATGGATGATATCTCTAGGTTTAGTCAGCATAGAATTATTACACTTCCCATTTCCATGTGAGCCAAATATATTAGTTACCTAGAATTCTTATCTATTTTATCACACTTTTTAAATCACCCAAAATAGATCTTCAAATAAAAGTTTATGAAAGTTTCAAGTCAACATACCTTTTTAAGCCCTTATTTGGGGATTGTCATGTAATCCAAACTTCAACCTATTACAACTTCATCAAGTTTGATCCTTTGTTGCTAAAATTTTATAGGATATAATATGAGATGTTATCTTCAGTCTCCCACTAGTCACATTCAATTTGGACCTTCAAAGGGGAAATTGTGCTCACATTACTAGAACTTGTTGTTATTGCCTTATTTTCAAGGGAACACATTTGTATTTACTACCACATTGTCAATAATTCTCTTCTAGGCCTTAATTTGGATCTCAAGTACTCTAATTTATATTCTTCCCATTAAAACTAGTGGAACTTTATTTAGAGTTCTCTAGATTCAAATATAACCATTTTATTGAGAACACCTATTTTAGGCTGGTTTCAAGGCTAGTAAGTAACCCTAACTTCCATATCCTATAAATCCAAAATTATAGAGAACTAGAATAAAATTTACAACAACTACCATTTAAAATTTAAGTTTGGGTAGTATCTTTGTGATCAGAGGTAGGGGGTAGGGGCGCATTACTTATTTATTTGATTATTTCATCACTACATAGTTATCCAAGTCACATTTGTCAAACCATCACAAAGTTAGAAGTTTAGGTTTAGTCATACTTGAGTTGGTCACAACATGATTTCATTAGTCCTACCAGCATGGATCCATCCTAAATGTGGATCTATCAAGCACCGAGAGGCATCCAATTTCTTGAGGTGTTATTTTTTCACTGACTTTTTATTTGGTTTTAAATTTTTATTTTATGAGAGGATATGGATTTTTTAAATTATTTTTTATTTGGTTTTCATTTTTTATTTTATGAGGCAACATAAAAAAATTTAATTACTTTTTATTTTTGGTACATAATGTGACGGTGTTACATTACATTACATTACACATCTCCCCCATACTAGGTTGTAAGCACGTCGCTACTCTCGGTGTAATCATGTAAAGTTCAAAAAGGTCAATAAAGTAAATAAAAAGAAAAACAAAAGGTAGTCTAAATCAATTAAGTTATAGTTTGATGGTATAGTTTGAGTAATGATTCCATTTTTACTTAGGAAAAGTGATTCTCACTTATGAACACAATAATATATTTTAATGCAAGTGATACACCATATCCTACACATAATTCTATTTACTATATATCTCAAACACTTCTAACATATCTTGTAGATTAAGATTCATCATGAAGTGTTTCTCAGTATTATTGACCTCTGAATAATGAACAATTCTACCAACTAGACATATAATATTTATGACATAATTTAGAGACTTTCTTTGGTTTATATCAGACATTAATTTCAACCAATGGAAAATATGGGTACAACAACAATGAAAACTACACCGAATTGGAAGGAAGTAGTGCACATTGATTTGATAGATGTTCAAATCCATGTTTCAAGGAAGAGCCAAGTTCAACCATACCATGGACAAAGATACAAGACTATTATTAAAATAAACCTATCCAATTGAGCACTAGAGAGATAATATTAGAAGTAGCCAAAAACATATATCCATTGCAAGTTTCATCAATGTTAAATTTCTACAATTCCCAACATTTGGCAATATTCCATTGGTGCAACGATGTATAAAAATTCTAATTAGTTGTGTACACTAGGGCCACCTATGTCCTGAGAATCCATACCCAATAATGTTAGAACAAGTGGAAGACATGATAGGACTATCCATGGGAGGTCCAAATGTCCATACAACATTCCAAGAAAATAAGTGAGCACAAAATATTGAGGAAGATGATATCTATAGTAACCATGGAACTCATTGGGGAACCAAAGGTTCCATAATCATATAGATCACAACAAAAATAGTTTGCATAGATACTCAAGTTATCTCATGTAATGTCATGCAAAAACAAAAGAGAGGAAAATGCACTCTTGATGTTCCATTTGTTGTGAATGCATGTTCCCAGGGAAGATGACTAAATTGGTGCTAAATTATTTCTAAATGAGTTCATGGAGGCCATTAGAGGCTTACACAAAATTTAACCCATTCAATCATGGGTTCTTTCTATTATCATTTTCCAATTTTAACTAGGTGTCACCACAGGGTTGTGACCTAATCCAATCAAAGCAATACTTTCATACCCTACTGATATTAGAAGGATTAAAACAACCTCCATAAAAATGACCAATATTTGAAAAACAATTACAATAGGATTCTATAGGTAAATATTTTCAAATATGATTTCCATAGGATGTAAATAGACACTACTAATAGTGTTAGATAAAGTATGAAAGAATGAGTGATAACAACTACATTCACCCTATTTTGGAGGGAGAGGAAATAATTGAGGTTAAAACTCTACTATACATCCTCACTAAATATGCAGTCAACAGAAAGGTAGAAAGATGGTTTGAAAAAGTTTACAACTTCTTGATATTCCCCAGAAAGAAGGTAGACCCTAAAAAAATTGAAGACTATGATAAGATTCCAATCCTTCTTTCTCTACCACCAAACATAGAGATCACACTAACTCACACTCACAAGAGGAAATATTTGGTTCAAAATTAATAGCTATAATTTTCATTGAAGTGAAAAGATGAAGGGGAGTGATCAGGTCATATGAACCCACTTACATGTAATATGATAGAAAATCTATAACAAGTGGATAAGGGAAAATAAACTTACATGGACAAAGAAGTGGCAAAAGACATCAAAAAAGTGGTGGAGATGAACATAGGGGACCCAATTACAAAGAATCCATGAACACACCTAATAAATATAGCATAATACCCCCCACCTCTAATAGGCATTGATCTCACTACTACAAAGATGTACCCAAACAAACAAAAAAGATTGAAATCATTTTAAATGAATAGGAATAGGTACCCATCAAGATGTTAGTATTGACAAGAAGGAATAGATAAAATGACCATTTAAATAGGAATAGGTACCCATCAAGACCATTTAAATAGGTATTGACAAGAAGGAATAGACAAAATGACTAAGAGAACCTCCTAGAGAAATGGGAACAATTTACCAAGGCTCCTAAACCCACCTAGTCATGATGCAACATAGACAAAGGAAACAATGCCTAAGGAAAATATTAGCACTATGGGTGGTGATAGAGATGAAGACCCATTTGAAAAAAGACACCAAGGAGATATTTCAAGAAAAGGAAGAAGAGAAACATGAAAAATACCCATCCGATTAGCACATGCCTTACATAACTATCCCAAGCAGGAAACACAGGAAATATCAATAGATGGACACAAGGACCTCCAACTTGAAAATGGACTACAACAAAACAATGGAAATTGTTGATACTTTAACAAGGAGTTTAACATACATAGCCATCATGCTCAACGAAAAATCCAAAAAATTCACAATATTATGCAGTATATTACAACCGACACCTAAGAGAGGATATGAAATGTAGTGTTGTAATTGTCAATCAAAGGCAAGGAAGAGGAAGTAGGATATTCCCATAACCAAGTAGAAAATTCAAGGAAAATATTCTTCATTTGGCCATCATGAATCCCCTGGGTGGTATCCACTCTATTGCATCCAAGTCAATGGATATAGGTGCAATTCACTCAAAGGAATTGGTGAGAGCACATTGACCATCAAGAATTGAAATAGGTAATAGGATCTTTGTATCTAAAAGGAAATCATTTGAATCACAATGATAAATTCATCTCACACAAGATCAAATTTGGGATCCCTAAAGAACATATATCACTTACACAAAGATAACCAAGTACTGGCTATGCAAATTGGCAATATAATAACAAAAAGTTCCCACATGTTTCTTAGAATCCAAGAAGTGGATCCTAATATTCTTCCAATGGAAGACTATGAGGCCTCACTACAAATGCTATACAAATTACATTCCTCATACTCTAGACTACAACATCAATCTACCACTTTACAACCCAAGCTTGAAACAAAGACAAATGAGTGATATAAACTAGAAGATTCATAGAAAATATTGATCATATGGTCCAACAGATTGAGCAGACTTAGTTACAAGTCAAATTTGTTGTAGAAAATTACACAACAATGCACTATACCATTCTTTATTGGTCTAGTGCCAAGTGATAGAGATAGGCTCTAGCAAATGCACTAAAAAATGGATTATCAATATACAAGTAAGAGAAAAAAACACAATGGAACCTAGAGAAGCACGACACAAGTAAATGAAGACCATTCAATTAGATGAGGAAGTGAATCATATTTACTAGGTTGTGAGTAATGTGCAACAATAATTTCCCTCCCTTACACTAAATTCCACTAAAAAATGCAGAGAATTACAAAGGTTGAACACTTTTTCTAATATAGAGTGGACATAGGTACAAGCCTCCAAACTAGACACACTAAAAAAAGATTTGTCCAGGCCTTCACATATAGTGCACTATTACTTTATTCTAATAGGTTGGAAGGGCTTGCCACTTATGAAGGATTCCAACCACAAGTTGTAGAGATAACAATTTGGAATTAACCCCTTCGTTTGGAGGGGAAACCAGAAAAAAGTGACTAGAGTGGAATCAAGGGTTATTCGACAAGTTTCGTTAGGCCTTGTTGGCCACTTAAATTTTTGTAGAGATGTGATGACAATAATCCTACAATCAAAAAATATCTACACATCGCCACCTTGATTGGTAATCAGTTAGTAGAATACACAAAGAAATGGATTGCAAGAGGCATGATCTAGAAAATCTGGAATAGATCCTTAATTTTGAGGTTTGAACTTAGAGAAGATAGTAGAATACTAAATATTAGAGGAAAAATCAATCAACAAATTACCTTTAGTCTTCTAATAGTTAGGAAAATGACCAAGAAAAATCCATTGTTTGAGAATGTGAGTATATAAGGTAAATGCTTTGATCTATGATCTTTGACTAGACCTTTGATGATGGGTGGAGTGTCCACTCAAAATGTTGGGGCTTCTAGAGTTTCTCACAATTTAAACCAAAAGATAGTAACAATATGTCTAACTATGGAAACCTTCAATCGACAAATGTATTGGGATATTTTGGGTATTTGTTATCAAGTAGTGTATTTTTTACTATGTTGTCTTTGAGCCTTGTATTAAGTTTGTAACCACTAAAAAAATATAAAGTCATATAATGGTGTTGTTGTTGCTGATGAATATGTATGGATTAGTGGCCTTAATTCAAATTTAAGTGCTCTAGTAATGTTATATAGATGATGTCTATTTCATTTGATAGATTGCTCTATCATTATTTCAATGGGTTTTCTATGAATGAATAGTTACATTTACATTATACTTCTCTAGATGATGTGTGGGAATCAAAAGGCTTGTATGAGGGAATGTTTGAATTGTTAAATAGATATTAAGAGTGAGAAGGGTAGTTACTATACTTTGTAACTTTCTCCCAACCATCTAAAGTATTTGCAATGCACCTTGGGTGAGGCCTTTCCTATAATTAGGGACTTATATGTCGGTGCTAGTCTATAATCCCTTTGTCAGACAACCCTATGGACCCTAGTCTTCTATTTCGAGCCAATAATCAACAATATAAAACAATCGGTTATCACAAGAAAATTATCTAGACAGGATATGGGACATGATTATGTAAAATTGGTTTGCATATAAATTTCCTTGTTACTTTTGATAGGTTTGATTGTTACCGATTACACAATACTTGCATCAGGGAAAACACTATCAATGGAATTGTTTTTATTTGTCATTTCAAATCATATTGGTTGCCTTAAATGGTTGATAGGGATAGTTAAATTAACCTCATATTTATACTACTAAATTATTTTCCAAATAAACATTTAACTTGTATAAGATTATTGAATTTGGTCCAATCTTTAATGTAAACCTTCAATTTGGGAAGACTAATCAAGCAATATGCCTTAAATCACATTACAACAAAGACATTGTGACAACCTTGCCATAATGAAATAGCACCTAGATTAGTGGTAAAAATGTTTTTTGAAATACAATAGTAGAAGCATATGATTATTCCCTAAATTACAAGAGATGCGCACATATAAGACCTATTAAATTACAAAGTGCAAACTATAATTACACCGTAAGCGTTCACCAACGAGAAGCGTGACCTTCCACCTCATATAGATTCCTCGTCTATAAATCCAATGGAATCCTGCCACGTGTTTTGCTGCTTTCGCACACGCCGACTAGACCACATCGATTTTATTTGCATTACTTTTTCCCTTTCACGCAAACCCCCGTCCGTGTTGCAGCGAATTGCATACTTCATGCCGACTAAACCAAAGTGTCCATCAATTCGACCACAAAGTTAATAGTCAATCAAATCACGCCAATTTTATTTGCATTACTTTTCCCTTTCATGCAAACCCCCATCCGTGTCGCAGTGAATTGCATACTTCACGCCGACTAAACTGAAGTGTCCATCAATTCGACCACACAGTTAAGAGTCGATCAAATCGCGTCGATTTTATTTGCATTACTTTTTCCCTTTCACGCAAACCCCCATCCGTGTCACAACGATTTGCATACTTCACGCCGACTAAACCGAAGTGTCCATCAATTTGACCACACAGTTAAGAGTCAATCAATTTTTAAAGGCTCGACCAACTCGACTATCGACCATATTTTTTTTAACTAAAGTGAGCCGACCATTTTGACTCTCGACCATATCTTACAAATATTATCAAAAACAAAATTACAAATTCATATCAATTGTTTCATATGTCGATCATGTTTACACAGTGAGAACTTCTCGCCGACCAAAACGAAGTGTCCATCAATTCGACCAAATAGTTAATAGGCGACCAATTTTTTAAGGCTCGACCAACTCGAATATCGACCATATTTTATTAAAAACTAAAGTTAGCCAACCATTTTGACTCCCAGCCCGTGTCCATCAATTCCACCACACAGTTAAAAGTCGACCAATTTTTAAAGGCTCGACCAACTCAACTATCGACCATATTTTTTTAAACTAAAGTGACCTGACCATTTTGACTTCCGACCATATCTTGCAAATATTATCGAAAACAAAATTACACAGTTAACAGTCGACGTGTGTCCATCAATTTTATTTGCATTACTTTTTCCCTTTCATGCAAAACCCCGTCCTTGTCGCAGCAATTTGCATACTTCACGCTGACTAAACCGAAGAGTCCATCAATTTGACCACACAGTTAAGAGTCGATCAATTTTTAAAGGCTCGACCAACTCGACTATCGACCATATTTTTTTTAACTAAAGTGAGCCAACCATTTTGACTCTCGACCATATCTTACAAATATTATCGAAAACAAAATTACAAATTCATATCAACTGTTTCATATGTCGATCATGTTTACAAGTGAGAACTGTGAAAATGCTCACAGTAGATCCAAGAGATGATGTAAACCTCACAATGAAAGAATTTAGGAATAATAGAAGAAGAATAGAGCAGTTGAACATAGATCCAAAGGAGCTCAGATAGAGGCAAAATAATTACGCATGTTACATTAATCTGAATAGTAAAACAGTAATTATACAATGCTCAAGATTCGAATACACTAGGTGTGATTCGAATTAGCCTGCATGGATAGATCCAAAATCAGTGGAGTGTCATCAAAGCACAACTAGAAGTCTATCTCATCATTGGTGGAGTCATCAATGCACAAGTAACTGTCAACCATCAGTCAAACTAAGTCTAACTGAGTGTGGTAGGTGTAACTGGCACATGGAGGCACTAACTGAATGAAGGAGGCTCAGTGGAGGGTGCATGAGGAGCTATATGGAGTCAGAATGGGCAATCTAGTCTCATCGGAGGTCCATCGAAGTGATACAGTCAGTTGAGAGTCAGTCTATCCTTAAATCAAGGAGAGAACTAAGGATAACTCAACTAACTGAAGTGCAACTGGAGTGGTAGGTGAGAAAAGGCGCCCTTCTCAAGTGGTGGGTGAGAAGTGGGCACCTCCCTGTCTAGGAGGGATAAAACTGATCTGTGAGAAGCTCTCAGGGCTAGCTAACTGAGGGCTAGGTGTTGGGACTGATGACTGGGATGCATGCATGAAGAATGCATGTTGCATGCAAGAATGATAATGAAAATAACTAAGATGATGGTAGGACTAGGATGGAGTATAGGAATATCCTAACAAGAACTTCACACCGACCAAAACGAAGTGTCCATCAATTCGAACAAATAGTTAAGAGGTGACCAATTTTTTAAGGCTCGACCAACTTGAATATCGACCATATTTTATTAAAAACTAAAGTTAGCCTACCATTTTGACTCCTGACCCGTGTCCATCAATTCCACCACACAGTTAAAAGTCGGTTAATTTTTAAAGGCTCGACCAACTCGACTATCGACCATATTTTTTTAAAATAAAGTGACCCAACCATTTTGACTTCCGACCATATCTTACAAATATTATCGAAAACAAAATTACATAGTTAACAGTCGACGTGTGTCCATCAATTGGACCACACAGTTAACTGTCAACCAATTTTTAAAGGCTCGACCAACTCGACTATTGACCATATTTTTTTTAAAACTAAAGTGCAGACTTCATGCCGACTAAAATGAAGTGTCCATCAATTTGACCACACAGTTAAGAGTCGACCAATTTTTAAAGGCTCGGCTAACTCGAATATCGACCATATTTTTTTAAAAACTAAAGTTAGCTGACCATGTTGACTCCTGACCTGTGTCCATCAATTCCACCACACAGTTAAAAGTCGACCAATTTTTAAAGGCTTGACCAACTCGACTATCGACCATAGTTTTTTTTAACTAAAGTGACCCGACCATTTTGACTTCGGACCATATCTTACAAATATTATCGAAAACAAAATTACATAGTTAACAGTCGACGCGTGTCCATCAATTGGACCACACAGTTAACAGTCGGCCAATGTTTAAAGGCCCAACCAACTCGACTATGGACCATATTTTTTTTTAAACTAAAGTTAGCCGACACAGTTAAGAGTTGACCAATTTTTTAAGGCTCGACCAACTCAACTATCGACCAAACTCGCCAGCATTTCGGTTGACTCTTGACCCGTGTCCATCAATTCCACCACACAGTTAAAAGTCGACCAATTTTTAAAGGCTCGACCAACTCGACTATCAACCATATTTTTTTAAAAACTAAAGTTAGCCGACCATTTTGACTCCCGACCCGTGTCCATCAATTCCACCACACAGTTAAAAGTCGACCAATTTTTAAAGGCTCGACCAACTCGACTATTGACCATATTTTTTTTAACTAAAGTGACCCAACCATTTTGACTTCGGACCATATCTTACAAATATTGTCGAAAACAAAATTACACAGTTAACAGTTGACGTGTGTCCATCAATTGGACCACACAGTTAACAGTCGACCAATTTTTAAAGGCCCAACCAACTCGACTATGGACCATTTTTTTTTAAAACTAAAGTTAGCCGACATAGTTAAGAGTCGACCAATTTTTTAAGGCTCGACTATCGACCAAACTTGCCAGCATTTTGGTTGATAAAGTATAAACAGGCAGTGCAACTATGCATGGAAAAATCTTACGAGATCTATACTTTTGATTAGAAACTTGAGCATTCAATGACGGATTGGACATTGAACAACCTTCTATAAGGTTAACCACGTGAACATTGATTTCTTTGGGTTTAATCCATCATGAAATTATGAACTTTGCTTCAGTAGTACCGATCTCTACCTATCGACGTATATCTGGATTTAACGGATTGGACCTGCTAGATATTTGATGTTGTGGAGATACGAGAACAGATTTCAATGCAACAATGGTTAAATGTGCTCAGACACCAATACACCGCTTTTACTCTTGATCGTTTATAAAATTCGATGGGTAAAGCCTCTCTCATTCATTTGTTCTTCGATACTGTTATTGTGACATAATCCAAGTTTTTTTCTTAGCATTCGAGTCGCCTTCAACCAGCAACCCTGTTAAGGAGCCAAAGATTCTTCTTTTCTATTAAAAAAAAAGGTTCTTTTCTCAAACCAAAATTCATTTCACTTGCTATAATTATCCTATTCTAAATCTTGTTCCTGGTTAATATATTCAAACAAGATTTTGCTGTCTTTTTTTATCTTTTTTCTTGAAAACTAGAGTCTGTTTATGTCAATTATTTATTGGTTTCAGATGAAAGGTTACTTGACTGGTATATATTCATTTTTTTGTCTCCTAGAAAATTTTTCCTTCTAGAAACAAGGTTCTGAGAGCAAATTTACCCAGTATTATGTTCCTTTTTTGTTGCTTTTTGTTGGAAAGTAGCTTCTGTTTCTGCTATCTTTTTTGGTGTTTTTTGTTCAAAACTAGAGTCTGTTTTTGTCAATGGACTGTCATTTATTTAATCATATTACTTGTATGTTCAATCTTGAGAGTAAGTATATATTCATTTCCTTGTAATTACCAATATGTGTTTCCTACTAACTTTGGCAGTTAATTTGCATTGCAACAATCTTTGTCTCCTAGAAAACTTGCCCTTGCAGAAAATAATCTTTATATTAGGCATCTGGTATATGCACACTGCTATCTTGTTGTCATTGTTCCTGTTTAATATTTAAAAACAAGGTTCTAAGAGCAAATTTACCTAAAATTATGTTGCCTTTTTTATTTTTTTGTTGAAAACTGCACTCTGTTTCTGCTGTCTTTTTTGGTGTTTTTTGTTGGAAACTAGAATCTGTTTCTGCTATCAAGGTTACTTCACTGGTATATATTCATTTCCTTGTGTTTACCAATATTTGTTTCCTACTAACTTTGGCAGATAATTTGCACTGTTGTTGTCTTTGTCTCCTAGAAAAGTTGCCCTTGCAGAAAACAAGGTTCTAAGAGCAAATTTACCTAAAATTATGCTGCCTTTTTTGCTTTTTTTTGTTGAAAACTGCACTCTATTTCTGCTGTCTTTTTTGGTGTTTTTTGTTGGAAACTAGAATCTGTTTCTACTGTCAAGGTTACTTCACTGGTATATATTCATTTCCTTGTGTTTACCAATATATGTTTCCTACTAACTTTGGCAGATAATTTGCACTGTTGTTGTCTTTGTCTCCTAGAAAAGTTTCCGTTGCAGAAAACAATCTTTATATTAGGCATCTGGTATATGCACAATGCTATCTTGTTGTCACTGTTCTGGTATATGCACAATGCTATCTTGTTGTCACTATTCTTGTTTAATATTTAAAAACAAGGTTCTAAGAGCAAATTTATCTAAAAGTATGCTGCTTTTTTTGCTTTTTTTGGTTGAAAACTGCACTATGTTTCTATTGTCTTTTTTGGTGTTTTTTGATGGAAACTAGACTCTATTTCTATTAATGGACTGTAATTTATTTACTCCTATTACTTGTATGTTCAATGTTGAGAGTAACTATTTGATCATGTACGTGACTTATTCATAGGTTTCAGACGAAAGGTTACTTCACTGGTATATATTCATTTCCTTGTGTTTACCAATATATGTTTTCTACTAACTTTGGCAGATAATTTGCACTGTTGCTGTCTTTGTCTCCTAGAAAAGTTGCCATTGCAGAAAAATAATTTGTATATTAGGCATATGGTATATGCACAATGCTATCTTGTTGTCACTGTTCTTGTTTAATATTTAAAAACAAGGTTCTAAGAACAAATTTATATAAAATTATACTGCCTTTTGTGTTTTTTTTGTTGAAAACCAGAGTCTGTTTTTGCTGTCTTTTTTGGTGTTTTTTGTTGGAAACTATACTCTGTTTCTGTCAATGGACTGTCATTTATTTACTCCTATTACTTGTATGTTCAATATTGAGAGTTAGATTTGAGCATGTATGTGATTTATTTACTGGTTTCAAACGAAATGTTACTTGACTGGTATATATTCATTTCCTTGTGATTACCAATATATGTTTACTACCTACTTGGGTAGATAATTTGCACCGAAACAGTCTTTGTCTCCTAGAAAACTTGCCCTTGTAGGAAAATAATCCAAAAATTGAAACCAATTTCAAGCCCTTCATTTTTGTATTCTTTCCACTGCTCCTATTTAATATTTAAAAACAAGGTTCTACTCTCTTGTTTTGTGTTTTTTTAAGAAACTAGAGTCTTTTTTTGGCAATGGACTGTCTTTTATTTACTTGCCATACTTGTATGATCAATATTGAAAGTTAGTATTTGATCATGTATCTGATTTATTTACTTGTTTCAGATGAAAGGTTACTTGACTGGTATATATTCATTTCCTTGTGTTTACCAATATATGTTTCCTACTAACTTAGGCAGATAATTTGCACCACAACAATTTTTGTCTCATTTAACAAATTGTCGTTCTAGGAAAATAATCCCAAAATTCAAACAAATTTCAAGCCCTTCATTTATGTGTTCTTTCCACAAATATTGCTATGTATTGCATGAAATATCAAATGATCTTTTTTCATGTTCTCCTACATCTTCTATCTTTACACTTAATATCAATATCGCACCTTTTTCTCCAGCTTACTTTTGCAGTCCAACTATTTGCACTACCACTCTATGGACACTTTGTTGACCGAAAACGTTGTTTCACTTCTGATGCATGGTGTTGTTGACCTATGCCCACTTGTACAAGTTGTTGCTCTTGATCGACTAAGCTCTCTTAACTCAACAACTTCCCGCTTTCGAATCTCCATCTCTGATGGAATTCATAAGCATGATACATTACTTCCAATTAGATACAATAATGCTGTGGAAAACCACCAACTCCAAAAAGGTTCAATCATCAAAGTCAACAAGTGTACATGCAACACTATACATGATGCAATGTACGATTTGCTTTCTGCATCTTCCTTTTCACTTATTTTATTTTTCACTCCTCATAATTGTAACATATTTTTTACTTTTACTTACTTATGTTCATTCTTCTTTCCAGGACTATCGCATTGGGTACCTTCGAAATTTTCACCTTAGAAACAACAATTATTGGAGACCCATCCCCTTTCAACTTCACACCTAGCTTTACAGCCCACAACAGTTCATCTATTTCAGAAAACAATGCCCTTGAGTCTGAAAACCCTTCGCTTGCAATACCTTCTCCAACGCCAAATCGTTTATTGCACCTACTCTTCAATTCACATTGCTCAACCCTTCAAAGAAAACTTGGACCATTCAAGGACGAGTTACTGCAAAGACAAGTATGAACACCTACACTAACCAAAAAGGCCCTGGTCAACTCTTTGGGTTTGACCTTCTTAGTGCTACCAGAGATGAGATTCATATCTCTGCTTTCAATTAACTAGCTACCTCATTATATGACCAAATACAAGTTGGCATAGTGTACATAGTCTCAAATGGCACAATCAAACCTGTTAATCCAACATACAAGCATTTGGAAAGTGCTTTCGATATTTTCCTTAACTCCTCCTCAACAATTCAACGATGCTTGGAAGAGTGCCCACTTATTCCTTTTCATTGCTTCAACTTTAAATCTATCAATGACATCAAAACCACACCCCTCAATTACATGGTTGACCTTCTTGGAATTGTCATTTATGGTTCCTCTGCATCAACTACACGCAAAAGGGATGGCTCTGAAACCATTCACCAAACAGTTGGGTTGAGGGACATGTCCGGGTATAGCATAGATATAACACTTTGGGGGGAGAATTGCACAATTGAGGGTGCCCAACTTGGAAACCTTCGAGGTTTAGCTACTCCCTCTATCCTTGCAATAAAAGGTGGGAGTCTTACATAATTCAATGGAAAAACCATTGGAACCATCTCAAACACCAGCCTCATTATAAACCCAGATATCGAGGAAGCTCAAGTTCTGCAAGCATGGTTTGCTGACAATGGATTCCGTTCAACCTCCCCATCTTTGAGCAGAAAATCTAACTCGTCTTCTTCTACCTCCTGTAAACGCATTTCCATCTCTGTGCTACAATCTCTCCAACCCTCTGAGAAGGCAACTTGGTATTCAATTATTGCTACAATCACCCATATTAACATCAATGACTTTCATTTCCTTGCATGCCCTCTTTTTGTCGATGGAATACAATGCATGAAAAAAAATTCCCATAAAGTTGGCAATGTTTGGCATTGTGCAAAATGTGATGGGGAGTTTACAGAGTGTGCTTAACGATACATACTCAAACTTGACATCACGGATGCTACTGAACAACTATACAGTATCATAGCTTTTGATGATGATGCGCAACAACTCATGGGGGTCTTTGCAAAAGATTTTTGTCTTCTATCAAATGATCCAACATCTCTCTTGGAAATTGTTCAACATGTTTGTGCTCGACAGTACCTTCTAACCTTATTAGTAAACATAGATAATTTTAATTCAAATGCTCGCTTGAAGGTGCTTCTTGTGATGTCAGAAGATGTTTCTTCATCATCGGCCCCTATCGATACTCTTGATGAAAGTGAACACATTGTGCTTAATAAACGTCCAATTGCTCACAAGCTTTGAACTCTACCTTTAAAAACACTTTTTCCAACAACATTCTACTCTTCAATTCTGACTTTTGTATTTTCTATCTTGTACTTAGCAACTACAAATTTTTGTATACACACTTATACATAAGTGGTACTTGAAAGCAGCAATCAACAATCTTGAATATTATATTATTTAGTTTTGTTGTACCATTGTGTTAAATCACATCTTTTTTGCAACCTATCGTGCAATTTTCAAATTTGTAGTTATAATTTACATTGCTTTGTCAAGTCTATATTTTTTTTCTTTATAAAATTTTTTCAAGAGTGTCTTTATTTCTTTCTTGCAACAACTTCACATAAATCATGCATGTTCCATTTATCTTTTACAATATACCTTTGCTTACTCTTCGAATTATTACATATATATTATTTTTCTCTTCCACCAAAGGCACCATAAATGCAACATGGATAACAATTTATCTTATACAATATAACTATGTTTACTCTTGCAATTATTACATATATAGTATTTTTCTCTTCCACCAAATGCAGCATAAAGTCCACAACTACTAAACACTTTTTTTTGTAGGCATGTCAACCAATGATAACAATGATCAAAAGAATGCACGCAGAAGACTTCTATATGCTAAAAAGAAAAATGAAAACAACAAACGTCAACGCCTTCTATATAGAACTGCTCATCAATTTGTTCATATCCCTTCTCCGTTTCACGTTGCTCAACCTCCCCTTACATCCTCCACACCATCCGCATCCACAACAATGCATCCAACAAACATCGACCTAGATGGGGCGCAACAACGATTCCGTTCAATATTGGACAAACTATCTCCCATGAAAATATGCTCTATATGCATGGAGTCATATCCTGGAATTCAAATAAAACACTTTTCTGGTGCATATGCATGTTCTCATTGCAATGCAGAACAAAATGGCCACCGATATTCTAGTGCAAACAATATGGATCCTGGGATACAACCATCAGTGCTAGCAACCCTTACTCAAGTTGAAGAAATGTTCATTTCTCGAGTTAACCCAATTTTACAAGTCACCCATGCTCATGGGGGACAATATACATATTCTGGCCACCCTATAAGCCTCCCACAAAACATTACTAGCATTGCTACTTTCCTCCCTCATTTACTCTCAGACATTGACATCCTTATTGTTCGTAAATGCAGTCCTACGAGAAAGCCTTATGACTTCTTTGTTATTCGAACACGTGTTCTTGCTGCTCTCGAACACAAGCTTTCAAATGATCCATACTACAAAGATGTCCAAGTTAACTCAACTGCATTATCTTCTTTGCCTCTTGAACCAACTGACATTTCAGCCCTCCTTCGTCATGTCACACTCGCTGAAACCCCATTTGTTGAACATACCTCAACTTCTACTATTCAATCACCCATCTTCCTCGAACCCCATGAACAACAATCATCCTCATTTATATCTACACAAACAAATTGTAGCACTGAAGTTGATGAAATCAAACGCTTCTTACGCACAAGCGATGCAGGCACTCTACCTTGCATTGATTGGCCCCCAATAGACATTTGCCCTATCAATGAGTATAACACAATAGGCCTCCTCTCAATGGCCTTCCCAACCTTATTTCCCACAGGAGTCGCAATGCTTAAACAACCACACATTCAAGAGGTTGGTATGGACAATTATGCACTGCGCCTTCTTAGATACCATGACAATAGATTTGGCCAACATCCTCATTTTCGTTATTACATATATAACCTGATGATGTACCATTGTATCCAATCTACTGCTTCTATGTTTGTAAAACGTAACATTGAAGATACATTTCCTCCAACCATATCCAAACTTGTACATCAATTACAAGACTTGCCTAATGCTAAAATCGTTGAGCAAGTCATGCGCTTCGGCTCCACGCTTCGTGGGACACACTTCTATTGGAACAAAAGTAGGGGTGAGCTAACTGACATGATCACTCAACAAGGGACACCTACATTCTTCTTCACACTCAGTGCAGCTGACACAAAGTGGCCAGATTTACATTCTTTAATGCATGGACAAGCTCCATCCACTTCAAATTAACAACACCAATGGGGAATTCGCAACCTTATATCCAATCCACACGTTGCATCTCAATACATGGACAAAAGATTCAAAATACTCCTGCAAGAGGTTCTTAAAAAAGGCCTTTCTACAAAAGACTACTGGTGCAGTTTGGTAACAACTCATATTCCCATGAAAGTTCAATGTATTTAAAACCTAAAATATTTGTTTCTAATATTTATATTTTACATGTAGGTATGAATGGCAACACAGGGGATCTGCGCATATACATGGCTTCTTATGGCTATAAAATGCACCCAATATGGACACGTTAGACTGGGCAGATGCTACCAAGGTTGAAGATTCCAAATTGTACTTTGACAAGTTTGTTATAGCATGAAATCCTCGTGTCAACCATTTTCAAACTCCAACCTTACAAGCCTCTACTATAAATGATCCATGCACCATTAGATCACATTCTATACTTGCAACTAATCACTTGGATGACTATGAAGAACTTGTTAATTGTGTCCAAAGGCACACAAAATGTTCAGAATCTTCTTTCCTACGTACAAAAGGATCATCTCTTCAATGTTGTTAAGGGTTCCCCTTTGATCTACAACCTACCTCTTCCTTATTCATTGATGCAAAAGGCCGCAAAACATACAACCCTGCAAGGAATGATGCCCTTCTAAATATTCACAACCCTATGATGCTCTCAATTTGGCGAGCTAATGTTGATTGCCAACCTGTTCTCTCTAGACATACTGTCCTCAAATATATTTCAAAATATGCAGCAAAGGCAGAGCCTAAATCAGAAAGATACCATGCACTTCTTTCTAGGCTTGCACATGCAACTCCACATGTTGCCCCCATCCTTCTACCAATAAGACATTTTCTATCAGAAACTGTTGCAGAGCGAGATATTGGTGCATAAGAGACTTGCCACATGCTCCAAAAACTCCCTCTTTGTCTTTGCAATCATTCCTTTCTATCCTTAAATGTTAGCCAAACCATTTTTTGTCGTATTTCCAATGACTCTCCAAAAATCCCAACAACACCCTCCTTCATTTCTGCATACATGCAATTCCCACCTACACTCGAACAACTTACCCTTCTTGAAGCTGCACGCTCTTGGTCATACTCATCTCGTAGAAAGCAATCGCAATGGAAACCAAAATACCCTCCCAAAATTGTTCGTGTCTTTCCTCGCTTCACTACCATTCCACCCATTACTGCAGATTCCTTTGTTTCCTTTTGTTGGAGTGAGCTCCTCCTATACAAACCTTTTCGCACCCTCCACAATGAAATTGGATCCACAACATTGGCCATAACTTCTAATTGGCTTCGCATTAAAGACACATATATTGCATGGCATGTTGATCGTTTTCCAGAACCCCCTAGTACCCCTCCCTCTGATGACTCTACTTCTGCTTCAAACTAGTTCCCCTTAGCCCCTTCCATGGATGAATGGGAACTCCTTTCTCAACTCCGCCCTAGAAACAACCTCTATGTTGATGACCTTGACATGCTTGGCCATCATGACTTTGACAAAGAGCACAATTGGACCGAAAACCATATTCCTTCACACATCCATGCAACAACTACATCATTCATTGACATCATTCGAATATTTGCACATGTAGAACCTAACACCTCATCTTCATGTTCTCCTACCTCCTTATCTCCCACACAATGCATGGCCTTTAACCTTATCATCACACACTCCACAAATGCTACAACCCTTCCCCCACTCAAAATGGTCATTCAAGGCACTGCAGGAACAGGAAAGTCTTTCTTGATTTCTTGCCTTAGATCTACACTCCAACATGCCTCTAGCGATAACCCTTCACCCTTGCTCCTCCTTGCTCCCACTAGTGTTGCTGCTTTTAATATACTTGCGTTAACAATACATTTTTCCCTCCCCATACCCATTACTGAGATGCATCCTCTTGATGGACAATCCCTTTCAAGCTTCCAACAACAATTCCATCATCTCCAATACATAATCATTGATGAAATGAGTTTCGTTGGCCCAAAAATGTTAACCCGAATGGATGACCGGTTACAACAAGCCTTCCCGTCCCAATGTACAACTCCGTTTGGTGGGTGCTCCATCATCTTCCTTGGTGATTTTGGAAAACTACCCCCTGTAAAGGACATCCCCATGTATGTTGGTGCATCACGAGGGAATGCTCTCTAGCGTACTTTTGACACTTTTGTCACTCTTTCAACCATCTTTCAACAACAAGGAAACACCCCTTCTCAAGTTTCCTTCCAGCAACTCTTGCTCAATATTCGAAATGCAATACCAACTCTTGAAGATTGGACGCTCCTCATGTCAAGAACAACCTCGTCGCTTTCACATGAATACAATCATACATTTGACCAATGCACTCACTTGTACGCAACTAATAGCTCTGTTGCATTGCACAACAAACAAATGTTAAAACTCCTCAACATGCCAATTGCACATTTCTTTGCAGAGCAAGAGAAACAACATGTGCAAAGCTCAATAGATGATGAACAACTTCCATTCAAGGTTCTACTAGCAATTGGTCAACAAGTCATGTTGACAGCCAACTTGTGTGTCTCAATAGGACTTGTGAACGTCTCACTTGGGAAAGTTATTGCAATTGTCTACAACTCCAACGATCAACCGCCTACATTACCATCTTATGTTGTAATTGATTTATTCACTACAATGGCCCCCCATGGGATTCTTCCAATCCAAATTATGTCCCCATTCCTCCTATAACAAGGGGTTCACGAAGGCAAGTACCACATCGCATGGCATGGGGTTTAACAATCCATAAAGCAAAAGGGATGACCATGCAAAATGCAACAATAGATATTGGCAACACTGACCAACAAGGACTTACATTCACTGCAATATCAAGAGTCAAATCTCTATCAGGACTTTGCATATCTCCACCTTTTTCCTTTTGTAGGTATTCTCAAATGAAAGATAGTTCCTATGTGCAGCACAGAATACAAGAAGAGAACTTACTTAATTCAGAATATTTTCAGCCACATGCTTCATAAAGTTATATTCTTGGTCCTTTCCAGCTCTCTTTTTTTCAGATCTTGTATTCCTATTGCTACCATCATTAAATATTTACCTGTGAAAGACAAGAAAACACTTCTCTATAAAGAATACAAGAAATTTAATCTTCGTATCAGCACTTTTCTTGTACTACTCTATCTTATTTACTTAATGTGTTGTCATTAATTTTTTGAAAGCAAGCACATCAACACATTTCATCCCATGTTAATCTTTTTTCCACTAAATATAAAATGTCACTATGCGGTCGAGGATCTATCCACAAAATGTGTGCATGGCCTAATTAGGTAATGTGATCGAAATGATAGTCGGTTCTCTGTTTGACTAACACTCTCGGTCGTTATCTTCTATCTTCGGAAAACTATTAAATACACATGGTTATTGTATCCAAGTCGACAGCCAACTAATTGTCTTCCTTGTCAACTGCTGACAGTTTCAACATAGTTCTATCAACTTAATCGTCGACTTCTTTTGCTAGTCGCTCTTTTTATCTCAAACGAACCACTCTTATTGGATTCTAATACTGGTCAAATTCCATAGTTGACATAAGCAAGAATATCATCCTGCTCGGCGGTCAATGATCCTGGTCATCGCTTAAGCAACAATATGTCGATCATCTTTACACAGTGACATACTTAAGAGTCGACCAATTTTTAAAGGCTCGACCAACTCCGACCATTTTGGCTTCCGACCATTTTCACTTCCGACCATATCTTACAAATATTGTCGAAAAACAAATTACAAATTCATATCAACTATTCGATATGTTGATAATGTTTACACAGTAACAACTTCAGGCCGACCAAAACCAACTGTCCATCAATTGAACCACATACTTAAGACCCAACCAATTTTTAAAGGCTCGACCACCTCAGTCAATGCTTAGCATTTACCGACCAAAAATAATGCTCAATGCTTGGCATTTACGTTGCTTGGGTCGAGTTTTTAACGTGATCATTTTTTTAAAAAGAGTCGGATCTCTGACAACTAGTCGAACATCGACTAAAGAAGAGCTCCATTGAAGTGATTGCTTTTTGTTGTATTCTTTCCATTTATAGTTGTATAACTTATATTGATTCAAGATTTCATTACTATTTTTTAAGCACAAAATGTACTATATCTTCTGCTCACAACAGCAACAGAAGTTTACAACTTATGTATGTTTAAGTTTACACATTTAAAGAAATAACATTCATTCCTCTATCTTCAATACTAGGTACCTTCTAAACATTTAAATTAGGATTCCTCATTATTCACACTGTATGTTTTCAAATTAGGTATGTTGCAAAAAACTGACAAGAGAATGGTTGAATAGATGGACCTTGAAAAGGAAACGACTCAAAAAATAAAAATGGAAACACTATTTAAAGACACTACAGCCATCATAGGCCACACCGTTGAGTTCAAATGGGGTGAGTTGTACATAGCTATCAGAGACGGAAAAATACCTAATTCAACCTTGGAGGAAACCATAATTTATGAAAACATCAAAAGGTCCAACCTTCACAAGGAAACTACGCGGCCATAATTGTTTCACTGCTTATAAGTTATTGCATGGATCTTGCCCCATGTAGATACTACAACAAGGATCATTTCAAACACCATTGGGGAACGGCTCGCATCCTTCCAACCAGCTCTCCTTGTAGCCGCATACAAGCTACCTACCTCCAAAGTATTCCTAACTGACGATTGGGTAAGGCATGCCAATATAGATAATGTTGAATGTGCAAGGGAAATGTTGCTACCAGACAAACAACTTAGACCCAAACATACCAAGAAATATGCCACCCAAAACTTAAGGACCCCCTATAGAATCATAGTCCTATTGTTGAGCAGACTCTTTGGTCTACCAAACGCCAACAACTATAAACTTAGTTGGGTTCCATTGATATATCATGTTGCCACACACAGTACAATCTTCAATTGGGAAACTATTATTTCAAAAAGTATGGTGTCAACCATTTCTACAGCTCAAATCAGGATTTCACAAGGGAAATCAGAATTCTTCATGTCTAGCTACCTTATCGATTGCATATTAGTCAGCCACCCTTTCCCTAATTTGGGATGTACTTGGAATCGGAATGAAACTCCCATTCATGTAGCATATCAACTAACTTGGGCTCACCGATATGCAGGGTACTACAAATTACTATGTGAAGAACTAATCATGCCCCTTTATTCACTTGTCTTCAATAAAGAAGCAAATTGTATGTCAGAAAATGCCTTAGATGTAATAGGTGAATATGGAGACTATTACTTCTCATCAGAAGGCACATACATTACAATGTATGGGGGCACAAAACCTCCTTCTCTATTTCCCAAATATGCTACATATTACATTATGCATAAAGAAGCGACCAGACAAGTGTTCATCAATGGAATTGGTAACTATCTCCATCAAAACAAAATAGCCTCTTACCCACTTGTACCATTCAACATTGGTGGTTACAAATTTCATAAGATTAAGGTAGTGGAAGCCTTTATTGCAAACTTGCAACCTTTTCACTTTGGAACAAAACTATTTGTAAGAAATGACAACAAAGGGAAGGTGGCTAAATGTTGTGCTTCTTAAAAAATCACTTTTGAGTACTCAAATCACTTTCTGAAAAAAGAACAAATATATAAAATGGTACACAATAGGACAAAGATACACAACAAACTATATCCGAAGATTGCATCTACTTCTACCCAAAGTACAACCAAAGAAAAGCAACTAGAAATACATAGGCAAAGAGAAGAGCCAGTAATAGTTGGTCGAATTCCTCAATCACACCCGACTAGCCACAGTCGACAATTTCTACAACCAACAAGCAGTCAGGATCGCCGACCAATAGATGGGAAAAACCCACATTCATGCGATAATGCGCAGATAGGTTGTCACTCGGAATTAAATACGTTGTCAAATCATTATTTAATGCAGTCATCTACTTTTAATTCACACGCACCAAATGCTTCCTCCATAACTCCCGACCTAGAAGATTGTTGGATACTCTTTTGCCGAGCACTGGAGAACCAGACTTCAAAGAAAACAAAAGCCTTTTGCAAACCTGAGAATTCTACAAAAAGGATGGTGCCCAAGAAAGGTCAAACTACAACCCGTTCAGCCACAGCTAAAGTTCGTCAATTGGAGATGGCCCAAACACCGTTGGAAACCTGTTTACAACTGGATCGAAACGCTAAGGTACACGAGCCACGATGGCGAAAAACTTGGAAAGATATTCTTGTGTGGGGAAAGGAATCAAATGGCAATTGGAGGGAGCCAGCCCAAAGACTGCGGACTGCTACCATTCTGCAATACATGAACGCACCTCTGTTGGAATAGTTCGGTGGACTCAAAGACATTATTGCTCGATTCGTAGTAAGCGGATATCATAATGGAAAATTCTATTTTGACATTCCAGTCGAAATAAATGGTGAGATCATCCAAAAGATTACAGGGTTATCAAACAAAGGTGTAGATGTACCTAGTTGACAGAGACCGGAATTGATCAAGCAGTTTACAGACCACCCAATTGGAAAAAATTCTTGGGGGTTATTGGTGACCCAGATAAAATTTGAAAATTATAAATAGCTGCGCGAATCGTTTTGACCGCTTTGTCAAGCTCCGGTCAAGGGTACGACTTAAAAATTGAAATGCTAGAGCCTATCCTGGGCATGTCAAAGGAAGACAAAATATACAACTGGGCTAAGTACCTTGCTAAAATTATCAAGAACATATGTTTGAAGTGCCAAGAGGATGGAACAGCTATTCGCTACCCATCTCTAATCATCTGGATATCAATGACGCATATAAGACCAGCAAGAAATAAATATTTTACTAGAGAAGGACCTCTGTTAATGCAGAACTTCCATTGATTTACGAAAGGAGGCAGCACACTTGGGCCGTCAACAGTAAAGATTTGGCTAGAATCCTGGTTTGAAGACTTAAAAGTTCGATTGAACAGATGGAGAGTATCTCATAATGTTCGACGGAGTCTACCTCCAACCGCTCACATTGAACTTGCACTGGACCATACATCAGTTTGGTACTTGGAAGGAGCAACCGGACCCGCACAACCTCTCGACTATTACCCTTCGGTCGAGGAAATCTGCAATGAGATTAAAAGGCAATCCAACACAAAATTGATAATTCCTCCTATGGCACAGCAAGTAGGCATTAGGGAAATTTTTAGGGGCAAAATTTCACCAATTGGGTATTTTTCGAGCTTTTTTTTTTTTTAAAAATCGCTATTGGTCATTTTCAGTCTTTAATATCGCCTATATTTACATAAATTATGTTTTTTATCATAAAATTCGCAAAAATTTACAAATTTCAGTAGTAAATTGTATGTTTCGTATTTAATATTCGCCTACCTATCTATATATATGTTTTTTTCAATCCAAAATAATCGCCTAGAATACTATACTTAAGTATAATATTAGAATCCTTAAAAAATACCCTCATCGGCATTCCCATAGTAGAACCTTTAAAGGATCCAGAGAAAGAAGAAGCATATGAAACCTGCCTATATATGGACAATTTTACATTTCAACCTCAGCCCGCGGCCGGATCAGAACCTTTAGCACTTATGCTCATTCCACACCAAGATTCACCGGATGTAGCTGAACAATCAGATGAGGAGACCCTGTCGGACAATCCTGAGTACTCCTTGACAAGCGACAACATCTAGCAGATGGCTGACCAATTATACATAGCTTAACAAGCAAGAGATGTACAAATACAGGGCAAGGGAAAAATAAAAATGACCATTGACGAGCCGACAGTGGAAGATGAAACTGAATTATACGATAGTGCAACGCGAATATTGGAAGATGTAGCTAAGAACAAAATACCAGTCGACGAGCAGTTCAAGAAATTTTTGGAAGCTTAGCACCCTCGATCCAAAAAGAAATTCAAGCTTATCATCGACAATGTTGTCGACCTGACAGATAGCTCATCTCCACCATCGCCGACCATTGTCACGTAGGATACTATTTTTTCTACACCTATGGTAAGTACCCCACTTGCACTTCAAGCTCCATCTCAAGTTTCAAATATTGTACAAACTATTCCTTCCCTGCTCCGAGAAACATTTCAAAATGATAGCGACATTACCCAATTCATGACTCAACTCCCGGCCATGTTCCCAGATTGGCTAAAAATCATAACCAAGAAACCTGTATTCACAGACACTTGTTCACCGACCGATTCTGCCCCTCCTGGTGTCATCCCAACCGAACTTTTCAATCCATCAGATACCTTAGCACCGCAACCAATTGGCATGCACCATAACCATCTACAGTGCAATCCTGACACAAACAGTCCAATTTTTGCTCAATGTACTTCTTCGTTCATTCATTTTCCATTCAATCTGTCGATGGAAGCCCATTCACCTCCCCGACATGTCGTGAACTCACCACAACATTTCCCCGACGTTCAAGTTTTACATGTAGACACACCAGTGATACCAAAAGTCTTGTCCCCTGTAGTCAGTCAGGAACCGTCTGCCAATTCAAATCCTAACCCTCTTCTTCCAGTTTACAAAACACATGTGTCGTCGACAGGTGAAATCGGTACTAGTGTACCATTCCACAACCCTGCCAATGCGATGACCACAACATCCGAACCAATCCAACTTCAACAACAGGAAACACCACTTCCAAAAGCCTTGAAAGCAGTAGTCGAGTCAACAGCAGAAACAACTGAAACAACAGTCGAGTCAGCAGAACAAACAAGTCACGTAGCAATCGAGACAGTAGAGAAAGCAAAAAAATTAACAACTGAAGAAGTACTCCCGACAAACACAGTAGAAATATCAAGCAGAACAGTCTACTAGAGAATCACAAAAACAAACAGAACAACCATCAGCAATAGTCGAGACTAAAAAAGAATCAGAACAACAATTAACGGCCCCAAAATCTAAAGGAAAATCCCCCAAAAAGGAACAAAACAAAAAACGACGCCAAGAGAAAGATCTTCAGCAACAGCAACAACATCTGCACCACATATCTCAATTGGGTCGCTTATCTGTACATCTTGACCAATTTGGGTCGATATGGACATACCATCCACAACATGCACGACAAGAAGAGCTCGATTTACTGGCTGATGCAATCAACCGAGAACAATGACATAGACGACTGGAAGTAGAAGACCGGATTCACAACGTGGAACAAGACCAAACTCTATTTCTGACAAAGTGTCAAGACTTAGTGCAACAGGTCATACCAATTCCAGTCACCTCTGACACGACAAGCACACTTGATAAAGCATTTCAGTGGTTCGAATATGTCGTGTTGGCATTTTCTAAACAGCTCACCAAGAACTGAGAAGAACAAGCCACAATAACAACGTCATTGATATCGCAACAGTTTGAAGCATTCAACTCAGCACACGATCAACTCATACAGTATAATGATGAAGTAAAGACATCAAACAACGTTATCCGCAATTGGTGCAAACATTATGGCAACGTGTTTAGAGAAATGCAGGAGACAAGCGAGACAATTGACAATCTTCATAAAGAACACTGAGTAGCCGATGAAACCTTAGCTATAAGTATTGAGGAACAACTGATAATGGAAAATAGGAAATTGGAGAAATTGGAAAAAAGTGAAGCACAGTGGTTGAGCCAAGCCCGTCATAACCTTGACAAAGTAGAGCAACTCCGACCACGTCTTCAAACACTGCCTTCAGCTGCAAACGAGAAAATAGAGCTCTTCGTTTCTGACCTAATTCATCTACAGGGCAAAACTACTCAAGAACAGATATACCACTTGTCGGCCCTTACAACACTTATTATTGACATCCATAACACACTGTGCCATTGGGAGAGATTCCAACACCAAATGTCTATTTCAGTTGAAGCAATTGTCGAGGTCTATCTGCAACAACCAATAGCGCCCAGTTCCACTCCAGACAACTCATAACAGCTGCATTTATCACTTAAAGCACAGTTATACACAACTTTTGTTCAGTAATTTTGCACATGTTCGAACCAGTCGGAATATGTCGGTCAGTTGCACCGACAATAGAGTTGTATAACTGAATGTAAACATCTATATATAGGCTGTGGAGCCAATATAATGGTTAACTAATATCTGTCTATGTATCATTTTACCCTTGCTGAATAATAAAGACTAGTACTTGTCTCTCTCTTGTCTGTTGTCTCTGTATGATTGTACATGCTTGTTTAAACTATAAACTTTTGAATATGTTAGTAAATCTCGTCAATATCGTGGTCGACATATACAATTTCTGGTTGATACTAAATCAATCGAGTCATTTATGGTCAATATGGTCATATCCAAACTGGTCAATGTTGTTGCAGTCGATATCACTTGATGTCACATTATTTTTAAAAAGGTCAAAAGTGTATATTGTCAAACTTGTAGTTTCAGCTCAACATGTTATTAGGTTCAAATTGATCTTCAGTATATCTTAGTAAATCTCATCGATATGGTGTTCGACATATACAATTTTTGGTCAATACTAAATCAGTCGAGTCATTTATGGTCAATATGGTCGATATCCAAACTGGTCAATGTTGTTGTAGTCGATATCACTTAATGTCACTTTATTTTTAAAAAGGTCAAAACTGTATATGGTCGAACTTGTAGTTTCAACTCAGCATCTTATATGGTCGAATTTTTGTAGCATTGTTGGGTTTAGATTCTGTTATCCTGCACATTTCCCAGTATAAATTTATTGTTTTTATTAGTTAAAATATTTTTTATCTAGAATTTTTTGTCTCATTAGGGTTATAATGTATTGAATAAAGTTGGTGCTAAGAAACCTTCAAGTTATTCGATGCCTTTGATTATAGGAGTCTTCTGCAATGTGAATAAACTACAGTACTGCTACATGTTTGCATTTTATATTCAATTGAGAAAAATATTACAACTTATCTTTTTATGGTACGTGTTAAATATTGACTGATGACATTTTATAAACATTAAGGGTTCATTCATCCTTATTCATTTTCAAACTCACCAGGTCGGAAATATTAAACACTGACAGAATTGCAAAAGTTCGTCACTTGATAATGTTTCTGCACACATCAAAAGGAATTTGTGTTTAATGAAAATTAGGTCAGAGGATGCCAGAGAGGTCGGACAAGGTCGACGAGGTGGGAGGAGGATGGAGAGGTTGGAGCAAGTCGAGGGAGTACGAGGAGGTCAAGGAGGTCGGAGGAGGTATTTGTTTTGTAAACAGTGGTTAAAACTTCAATATGGTCGGTCTCTTCGGTGGGTGGTAATATGGTCGATGACCAAATGACATTGGTTGCCTTTGTCAAATATGGTCGGAAGTCAAAATAGTCAAGTCACTTTAGTTAAAAAAAAAATATGGTCGATAGTCGAGTTGGTCGAGCCTTTAAAAATTGGTCGACTTTTAACTGTGTGGTGGAATTGATGGACACAGGTCAAGAGTCAAAATGGTCGAATAGTCAAGTTGGTCGGGCCTTTAAAAATTGGTCGACTATTAACTGTGTGGTCCAATTGATGGACACGCGTCGACTATTAACTGTGTGATTTTGTTTTCGATAAAATTTGTAAGATATGGTCGGAAGTCAAAATGGTCGGGTCACTTTAGTTAAAAAAAATATGGTCGATAGTCGAGTTGGTCGAGCCCTTAAAAATTGGTTGACTTTTAACTGTGTGGTGGAATTGATGGACACAGGTCGGAAGTCAAAATGGTTGGCTAACTTTAGTTTTTAATAAAATATGGTCGATATTCGAGTTGGTCGAGCCTTAAAAAATTGGTCGCCTCTTAACTATTTGGTCGAATTGATGGACACTTCATTTTGGTCGACATGAAGTTCTCACTGTGTAAACATGATCGACATATGAAGCAGTTGATATCAATTTGTAATTTTGTTTTCGATAATATTTGTAACATATGGTCGAGACTCAAAATGGTCGGCTCACTTTAGTTAAAAAAAAATATGGTCGATAGTCCAGTTGCTATGGTTGATTCATTATCATTAAATATATAACATCTTTGTGTTTATTGATTTGTTGTATACTAAAAACAGTCTCTAACATTGTTACAAAATTTACTCTTTTCCTACCGGCATTCACTTTTGCGCCTCCTGGGGTAAATGCTAGTAAATACACAATGCTAATAGTGCATGATATAACAAGCAAACAATGCCAATAATTAACTATAATTTTCAAATAGTAAAAATAGAAATTCACCTAATTTTTTTGTGCATGAAAGTTGTTAGAAAAAAATTATGGTCTAATTATACTTTTAAAAAAATCATTAATAATTAACTAAAAATTGTCAAAAACAAATTATGATCTAGTTATATTTAAAAAAAGCATCAATAATTATATAATCTCTTATTAACATGTATCATTGATACAAAATAACTCAAGAGATATAATAAACGAGCAAAAGTATTATAATGATAAAAATAAAATCATGCAATGTGTGGGGAAAACATATATCATTAATGATCACTTTATTAATTACCAAACTCTATTACAATGAATATTCCGATGCCCCTTAAGCATAGAGCTTTACAAACATATAGCATTCACATGTTTCAACATTAAACCACTTCATACAAGGATTTACATTGAGCGACCTTGCATAAGAGTTTTCGTTTAGAAACCTTGATGGATTATCCACACCAATGGATGGATAATGACCTTAAGATTTCCTTAATATATAGGTTTACATAATGAGAATGCCACTCCATGATTGAATGATGGATAATTGGAAACTCGTCTTCCAAGTCACTAAGGATAATTTTAAGAAATCCCCCAAATTTACATGTATAATAAATGGGTGAATCCTCCTGATATATATGAAAAATTAAAGGCTATTTTATCAATAATATAATATGTACGAATCCCCCGAAATTTATATGTATAATAAATGGGTGAATCCCCCTAATATATATGAAAAATTGAAGGCTATTTTATCAGTAATATAATATGTATATATAAATTTTTGGCTAATCTTTCATTCCATTATAGAATCTTGTAAAATCTTGACGAATATTTCACTAAATTATAAGATATTGTAAAATCTTGGTGAATATTTCACTAAATTATAAGATATTGTAAAATCTTGGCTAATATTTCACTAAATTATAAAATATTGTAAAAACTTGGCAAATATTTCATCGAATTATAAAACCTTGTAACGCCTTGGTGAATCTTTTTCTAGGAAGACTCGACTTTTGATTTTGCAAATTAATAAGGTAGTGCAATAGAATAGCATATACCAAAGCTCAACAACAGATGCTCTCGGCTCCTAGACTCTCAAATGAAAAAATGCATGAATGAGGAGAAAAGGGATTTATTTATACATTTCACAGGCAGTATTCGGTCACTCATGACTAAAGGTGTTGGTAAAAAACAATTACACTAACTAGATTCAGGGAAAGAGAGGACTCCACTTGCTATCTTATCCCTTAATGGTCCAACAGACATGTGGGGACCCAAATCTTAATAGAGCCACAAACTAATATATTTTAAACACTTTACACTATGGAGTGATTATGGAACCCACAAACCATTATTACAATGTGGAGTCTTATCGAGACCCTCAACTTTAATATAGTGTATGAATTCCCAATTAGCTTATTTTCCAAACCTCCCATTTTTAAGCTACCCTCTAAGAAGAAAAATAACCTTCTTATATGTTTGTAGATACAAATACCATTTTTTCCTTTCTTTTGTTGACAATCAAAACATGAATTATGTCATTTGATTTAGAAGTTTTAGAGTTAGTTAAAACTTGCAAGGGTTATTGGAAATAAGAACCTACACTGACAGGAATAGAAAGCACATTAATACATCATCATGCATATCATTAGAACTACTATATTAACGACTTCTTTTTCTCAGATAAAATGAGGTGGTGTATGTATCCATATCCTTGAAATTTTTGAAAGCATGCAAAATATTGTAAAGCTTGTTTAGCACCATCATTGAATGCAAAAGACAAGATATCAAGTAGTAGAATGTCTACATCTCAGGTCCAACATGCCTTCTACATATTATATATAATCATGATGGAAGGAAGTATTGTGTTCCAATTAAATCATATATTCATCATACATAACTAGATCCATTTTTGAATGATGATTGCAATTACACATCAAAACAAATCACCAAAATTTGTTTACTTCTAAACGACCCTTGCAAAAAACAAAATACTGTAAAACAAATACCAAACCCAACAAAATTAGGTTACAGATAAAATTGACAAACTTTGAAATACGAATAAAAAAATCTACCAGTCATGAACTTCTCAATACAAATAAAAGAATCTACCATCTAAGGCTTTGGACAACTCTACAAGAAGGCAATGCCAAAATAATTAGCATTCCATTGCAGCCCCACCATTATAATCAACGTGCATTCATTTATATTACAAATGTCCCAAACATCAACAATAATAGACAAAAAATATGAATATACACACTTTCATGAATGCCTCAGGTCCAATAATAATTGCAGAGCAATATCCTAATAAAAGCATATTTAAAAAAACTAGGTCAAATTTAGCTTGAATATATAAAAACTATGTGGCATCTCTCCATCAAGAGTAGAAGCCACTGACAATGTATAAATGTCAGTCAATGGTTTAAACATGACTAGGCATAAAAAAAATCATATCTTCTAAGCTATATAATGCTTTCATGAAACCAATACTCCTAGGATAGATAAAAACCATAACAACACTGAATGATCCCTAAGAATCAAGAGTGCCCTAGCCTATTCCACAAGCCTTAAAAACCATCCATGATAAAAGGAAAATTTACAGTATAATAATCTATTGTAGTTGTGGATAAAAAGCATACTGCGTTAATTATTAGATGAACAACATGATGCGATTATGTTTTCTTTGATAAATTGCATGTGTGTATGCCCCTTCAAGATACGAGCTTTCGACAATGGAGATGTTGCGCGAAGAATAAAATGTTGAAAAAACTAGGAATGAAAAGTGGAATCACATAAACAAAAACCTTCACCCTGCAAGTGAAATCCAATGTGTATGAACCATGAATTATTGCATCCATTATATAGAACAAAATTGTTCCTGATTTTTCCTCCAATACTAGAAATCGACGACTCAAAGAAGGTATCAACATGAATTTGACTAAAAATTTGGGTGAATGCAACCGTATGCCTGAAATATAGGGAAAAAGGAGGGCGGAATAACCCTTTGGATCCTCCATTATTGAAAATCGAGGGCAAAGGAATGGTTCCACATGAATCTCTTTAGAAATTGGGAGCGAAAGATAGATTGGAGGGGGATTTTGCTAGGGAGAAAATAGTTTTTTCATTTTCCTCATTAATATATGGGAGGCTATTTGTTTTGGATTTATTTATTTTCTAATAAATATTGGGAAAATATATTTCAACTAAAAAAAGCCTTTCCATATAAGAAAATAACCCACTTAATTTAGCCCATGGGATAAATTTAACCCCTAAAATTATCCATGCAAATTACTTGACCACGTATATGAATGAATAAGGTACCACAAGAGATCATCCACTAAAAGACCTTGATATGCCTAATAATATCTCATTTAATGTATATAAATATATCATAAATAATGGACTTAATTGCTATAATTGTAATCATAATGGTATTGGGTACATTAACATATGTACCCACGAGACAAATAAATGCTTCAATTTAGTTTTCACTTAAATCTTATGATGTTTCATTGTATCCACATAAATCTCCACACATAATGAGTGTATGTACTACACATTTTATCATAATAATTGACATGCATTATATTGAACATAATTAAATAAACTATTATCATTATTATAAACATAACACAAAGATACAATGGAAAAAAAAATTACTCAAAGAATAGTGACAAATAATGTACAGATAGAATGATTAAAATGTTAGACTTAATTGCTATATTCGTGATCATAATGATATTGGGTACATCAACGGATGTACCCACTAAACAAATAAATGCTTCAATTTGGTATTCACTTAAATCTCATGATGTTACATTGTATCCACATAAATCTCCACATACTACAAATTTCATCATAATAATTTATATGCATTATATTGAACAAAATTAAATAAAACACAAAGATAAAATGAAAAAAACATATTTACTCAAAAAAATAGCGAAAAATTAATGTATAGATAGAATGACTTAAATGTTGATAGCTATCTTTAAAAGGATATGTGTTTTTTATGCTTATTTACCAAAACCCATTAAAAGAGGCCAACACTACATTATATCATAGTGTTAAAAACAATAAGAAACAAAAATCCTACGATGAAAGGACCTAACCCTAACATAAAGTTAGGAAAGAGTATGAATGCTAAGTTAGAAAATAGAAGGGGATCTTGGTCATATCATAACTTTTGCGTGTTGCTTTATTTTTATTTTATCTTCTTTAGCTTGTTGGAAAGAGAATTTCTTAATTCTTAATGTTGGTATGAAAGTATCAAAATTGCAAAAAACACATGAGAATGTTCAAAAAAAATGTATCTAATGGTTGTGAGTTCAAAATTATCAATATTAGGACCATTTCTATAATCCTGTATTTATGGTATTAAGTACATCAAAAAATATGACCACTAAACAATAATAAAACATATTCTTGCATTTCTCCCTAATGTTAAGTAAGAATGAACCTAACAATAAATTAGAAACCTACTACAAACAACCATATCAAGAATAATAATAGATACTATATGCAAAAGATTGATTGATTTATATAGTTTATTGTTAATACAAAAACTATTATAAAATTGAAGTGAAGTTGAGATTGTATTACATGTTAATAACAAGTTAATACTCAAGTAATATGTGGGATATGACTGTGAAGTTGCTTTTATAAAGTTTCAAGTAAAAGAATTTTAATTAAATATTTACTATATGAATACAAGTGATATATATTCATACATAAATGTAACGTATCCAAAATGTGTATAGACAAACTAAGTTATATTAGTTTTAAATAATTATTAGGACAAAATAAGCCATAAAACATTTACTTGAAAAGTATGGGAAAATTTATTTGGAGAATCAGTTCCTCCCAACCATAGGAGGACAACAACCTCGCTAGTCAGCTCCACCCCCGAGTTGGGTCACCACCATGCACACAAGAACTAACAAGCAAAGCTTCCATGCAGGACTCTCTCTCAGAGTATGTAACAAGCTCGGTGATGGACTTAAAATAAAGAGAAACACTCAGCTCATGCACTCGCAGCACAATTTCTCCATGCAGAACACAATGCCATGTGCTATTTTAGTGCACTAATATATAGCTTTTGCCTAGGTCTTGTGTCATCCCAATCAAATCTCAGTCAATCCTTCAATTCCTGTGATTTAGGATCTTGTCTAATAGTTGAGTTTTTAAATTGGATTTGATTGGTAAAATATCCCTTGCTTGCTTTACACATGTTCTGTGTCGCATGGTGGTGTTCCCTCATTTAACTGAATTCTCCAAGTGTTTTGTCTATTATTAATAATAAAATAGTAATTTGTTGTGTAAAGTGTCCATTGGTTGTAGCTTGGGTGGTTGGGAGGAATGTTTGTTACCCTCTCCACCCAGGTTCAATTCTTGTAAGTGACATATTGCTCTTGTTGAGCCCATATTGTAATGATTGTAATTCGTGCTACCTTGATTCTGTAGAATAGCAGGTGGTGACCATTTCTCCAAGTGGACTAGCCCTCTAACAAACGGCCAACCACCCTTTTAAAAAGTGTCACTCACACCTCTTGTGAGTATTTTTGAGTTTTTAAATAACTCTTACAAAAATAATTGTATTTTTGAAATATTTTCCCAAATATTAAATAAAAAATAAAATAATAATGTCTTGGGGGTATCACAATGAATCAATGATTAGATGATTAATTATGAGTTTTTCTCCCGAGAAAAATAAATGCAATTTATTTTATTAAAACAACCACCTTATACATAAACTTGGAATAAACCTGAAGGGCTTACTATCATTTTGTTCATTACATATCTCAAAAAAACTTTATAAAACCATTTAGCTAACTACTACAACTACTCAACAAAGCTTCCATTTGATCAAACATCATGTTTAAAAATAGAAAATTCTCTCATAGACGTTACTTCATATATAATTCAAGTCTTAGCTTTCATAGCTGATCATTAATTTACTCCAAGCTTTTATAGCGGATTATTAATCTACTCCAAACTTTCATAGTTGATAGATGATCAATCATGGTTGTCCACATACATAACAAATAAAGATGGTCAATATCTCATTTCCTAAATTCAAATGAATTGTTAATGAAATGACATACTAAATTGTTTATTTGTTGAATTAATTAAAAAAAATACTTATCATTACTAAACAATTACCATATTAAAAATATACTATTATCATACAAACTAAACCTATTTATTGCATTGAACATTGAAGAATATTTACTAGAACATTGTTTGAATAAAGTATATGCCATACATTCAAGCATAATGGATCGGATAAGTGTATGCCCTACATTCAATTTTTTTTCTTCTTATTTGTTAGGATTCTATGGAGTGAATCGTAACATTGAAAGTGGAAGATCGGATTTAAGAACATAAAAAGTAAATGCAATGGTTAAAACGAAGGGTAGTCATGTCAATCTAACAATATAATAGCATAAACAAGTCCAGATTAAGTTGTTCTTGAAATGTAAAACTATATGTACCTTCGTATTTCAATATGGTTAGTTACAATGTTTAAAATGACTTTTGACTGGCTGTGAACCCTTAAGTTCCTCTAACATGATGATGTAGCTGATAAAAAAAATTCTATATTTTGGAAAAGTGTCAATCTAACAATATAATAGCATAAATAAGTCCATTAAGAGTCAAAGCATCAAGTAAGTTTTTCTTGAAATGTAAAACTATATGTACTTTCACATTTCAATATGGTTAGTTATAATGTTTAAAATGGCTTTGATTGGTTGTGAACCCCTAAGTCCCTCATGTAGCTGATAAGAAAAATTATAAATTTTGGAAAGTGATAAGGTGAGGCAGCTAGTACATTTAAAACCATATGTACTTTCACATTTCAATATGGTTAGTTATAATGTTTAAAATGGTTTTGACTTGCTGTGAACCTCTAAGTCCTTATGATGTAGCTGATAAGAAAAATTATAAATTTTGGAAAGTGATAAGGAGAAGCAATTAGTACATTTGAGTCTTTGAACCCCTAAGTCTTTTTGACATTATGATGTAGCTGATAAGAAAAATCATAAATTTTGGAAAGTGATAAGGAGAGGCAGCTAGTACATTTGAGTCTTTGATGCACTTAAAATATAAACATAATGAATGTGAGTGTATAATAATGGCAAAGTGATGAAATTATTACACACATTTTAAATTCAGTTTACAATTTCATATACATTTTATATTTATTTTTACTTTCTCATCATTTTATGATTATATATACATATTTACAATGTGTATATATATTTGAATTGTGTATTATTGAGAATATTCTTATAGTGTATTTTTGAAAATGGAAAGAGAATGTTGAAAGAAAGGGAAAAGGTGAAAGAAATTTAGGGTTGATATATATGTTTTCAAATTAAAATATTTTTGAATCTCGTAAGGGAACATTCAAGGCAATTAAGGGTGGACATATAAAAAAAAGTGCATAATTTTTTTTTAATGTAGATTGTAATGATTTTTTTTATATTTTTTATAAAAAAAAAATTATTAATTTTTTCATATTTATTAATTATATTGTGAAACACAAAGAAAAAGAAGGTGAAATTTTGATTATACAAATCATAAAAGTGATTTGAAGTTGTCTTTGTCTTTCTTTATTAAGATTTTGAATATCTTTTCTCAAAATTAGGGTGAAAAGGTGATAAAAATTAGAAGATCTAACAACCTTGATTAAACATTAGAAAAATGTGTCATGCGCAATTAGTAGAATCCAAACAATGGCTAAAGTTATTCAAGAGAGAGATAGGCCTAGAGTAATTCGAATTCCAAGAGCAAAATGGAAGGAACATGAAAGGATTGGTATCAGGACACTTCACTGACATGTTTAGTTAAATCTTCACTTTACTGAGGATTTGAGTTGAGATTTTATTGATTATCAATTATAAAATGTTTACATCAGAGCTTAAGGATTTGGTGTAACTTATCATTTTAGACCACATTGAGGTTTTCAAAGGGTTAGTAGAGAGATTTATATTGACCTCATGAATTTGATACTCATATATAGTCCAAATAGATTTTTTTTAACTGATTTTTGCAAACAAGGAATGGATAGATTTTGTATTAAAAGAGGCTATGGAAAACTAAGCAACTAAAATATACAAAGAGGTTCAAAATTTAAACAAAATTGTTCTATTGAGTTGAGCCCTCATATAATAGTCAATAGGAATTCTATATAAAACAAAATAAGGAACCTTCCTATCAAACCTATAACTATACTATTTTACAAATGTCCAATTAGTAAAACAAAAATTTTAACCATATAAAAAGACAATTTAAACCAAATTAATGCCCATTGTGGGCTTATTCCATGAGAACATCTTCACATTCTAGACCATGTTCACTAGGTAAATGTAGTTGTTCCATCATTGCTATTGTAGTTTGTTGTATTTTTTATTTCTTAGTTGCTCCATCCTTGACTTAACCAATTGAAACCAATAAGTGACTTATTGCGGATTGTGAAACCTGAGCAAATCCCAAAATAAAATTGTAATGCATATCAATATCACTTGCCAATTTGTCTAATTTCATGCTCTTTCCATGCATCTTGGCCTCCATTTCCTTTTTTGTCTCTTTCTTTTCCATATGGAGGCTTAAGTATTCAATGGCTTTATTCATGCCTTCAAGCTGGGCATTCATTCTTCTCAAAATTTTCCTTATGCCTACAATATTTTCATTTCTAGACATTCTAGGGCTAGTGGGATTGGCCATGTTCGTAACACAAACAGGGAGGTTGAACCTCCTGAATTTATCAGCAATAAATAAACCCCTAATACTAATCCAAATTTGAAAAGTGAAAAATCATTGAATTGAAATACGCAAATTGAGCAAGAAGGGTGCTAAACTCCAAAAGGAATCATCAATTCGACCACAATATCTAAAAAATGAAGAAGCCCAAAACCAAATTGTCAATGAACCTAGATAAGCCAACCACTCAACATAAAAGGACTCACCTCTATCAAAGAAAGGTGTAATGACCAATTCAACCAAAACCCACAAGAAAGGAGATGGGCTAGGTCCAAACTATCAAGAAACCCAAAGATACCATTAACTAACCAACATAGAAAATCTTACATCTGTTGAAGAAAAATTATCCCTAAGCTATCTCCATAAGAAACCATCTATCATGATAACTGCCACCTAGTTCTCGATAGAAAATTCCAAGCCAAAACATATCTTTTGGAGGATATAACCGACCTTGTTGAGCAAATGTTCCATAAATAAGTGTATATAGTGAGCCTTAAGCCAAATGTAGAGGAGACCTAAAGCATGAAGGAGTGTGAGATCTCCCTTCTACGACATGAAAACACTATGACTTGCATGTTGTTCATTGTTCTTGTAATGACACCTAGGAAGCATTATGCCCATCCCGTGAGGTCTATTAATGAGGTATCCTAATACTAAGTTGATGTATTTCATAGAAATATTATGGAATCCAAAAATTCTTGGGAGGATACCCATTTGTTTTTAGGACCCCCTTGTCTAGGTCTACCATAGTGTTCTCTTGTCAATCAACCATTTTTTAGTAGATCATCTTCCATTTTTTAAGTAGATCATCTTATGTGAAACATCTTGATCTCATCCATTTGTTCTATGTTACAAACAATTCTTTGTAGGATTATGTTGAGCATTGGTCCTTCTTTATGAGTCCTTTTCCTTGTATGGTTCATGACAAAGAGAGAGTCTCCAATTATCATAGCGGTGCTTACCTAATGAGCTTGAAAAACGATTTCTAATTGGAACAAGGCATATTCTTCAGCTTGGTTATTTGTTGCAACACGTATACCCCATGAGAAAGTAACTTCAATATCACCTTGGAGCCAAAACGTGCCCCACACCTAACACTCTCATATGGTCCAAATAGATGTTGAACTCAAACAAGTATGTTGAAAATAGTCCAATTACCTATATCGACAAATAAAAGTATAAATCAAAGCATATAATTTAAATACCAATGATCAAGAAACCAACACTCGAAGTGCGTGATATCACAAGGAAATAATGAAAATACTTAAGCATAGTTTGCATAATAACTTATCAAAGCAAAAAACACATAATTAATTAATTTGTGTGAAAGTGAACTTAAACAATAAAATAGAAACCCAATTGATGAATAATACCATGGGTTTAAACACCATTTTTTTTTTCAAATGGTGGTTCACCATTTGTTAGAGGGCTAGTCCACCGGAAGAATGCCAACACCTATCATTCCAGCTAGAGAATCAAGGTATGGCCAGAAATACAATCTTACAATAGGGACTCAACAAGAGCATCATGCCGCTTATGAGAATTGAACCTGGGTGGGGAGGGTAATTTGAGGTAAAAGTCATAATATGTTAATAACATTGTGTTCTTGATTCATGTATGTGGTATAAAATTGTGCTCTTAATTGCTCAATGTGTATGCTTTATTGTTGATACAAGAGCTAGTACAAAATTTGAGGTAAAAGTCATAATGTGTTAATAACATTGTGTTATCGATTCATGTAGTGGTATCAATATGGATTGGATTGTGTAGACGTTAAAAGAACGGATAATTCACTCTGTATCATTTATGGGATTTACAAGTGTATGTGATGCATATTTACACATCAATGCATGATCATATAATTAATTAAAGTTGTTTCTAAAGCTCAATCTCATACATATTGAAGAAGAATAAGCATATCCTCACTTCCTAAATTGTAAAGAACACGACATCGTAAGGAAATAATGGCAATACTTAAATATGATTTGCAAACTAATTTAATAGAACAAATAGAAAATCATTAATTTTTATGTATGAATCTTGTTTGAAAAATACTATGATCCTAATCAATAATCATATAATTTAATATTAATATGCAACATTATTATAAAATAAATCAAAATATAGGAGACAAAAGCACTCGGCTTTATAGTGGCAAAACCATTACATGTAGGGAAAACATCCATTGTCAACGATGACTCTATTAATTACCAAACCCTATTATAATTAAGCCTCCAAGACCTCTTAAGCACATAGCTCTACAAATATCCAAAAATAGCATGCACCTACATTGAACCTCTTTATACAATATTCTACATTGAGCTACCTTGATGGATGGTCCACACCAATGGTTGGATAATGACCTGAAAACTTTCTTAATATATGTAAGTTTTAACCTATAAATTGAAACAATGCATACATATTTTTAATCAAAACAAAGATTAAACAATGGCACGCACACAAGACATAGAGATTTACCTTAGAAATCCTTAATTGAGAAAACCTACAAAATTCAGAGCTGCACCTCTATCTTTCTCATTGTTTTTTTCTTGACCATTCACAATACAGTATTTAGGTATTCTGTAGCATCCAAAACCATAATTTTTTAAGTCATATTAGATTGAGATGTCAATCCCTTAACTAGGATTAATTACATATTTTTTGAAAAAATAGCTCCGAAAAAAAAATTGGGAGCATTTCCTCGAACCTTGTGGTTCAGGGGGCTATCGCTCTTCACCAAAATCAAATATGCAAAGCAAGGGGGAATCATCACCCCCTGAGCTTGCGGAGATGAAAAAACACTAGTCGGAGAGGGATTGTAAGGTGACACAACCCACATGGAAAGAATGCAATACATACCCCACATTCTCCCACTTGTTGTTTTCTTTGCAGAACAATTGGCCAAGTACTGATAGGGTCACAAGTTCATGGTATAAATTCCCATATATTCTCTACACCGAGAAAATTTCTCAGTACTAACAAACTTCATAAATGATTCTACAACATTATTCAAGGTGTCAAACTTTTCTAACAACACCTTCTTGTCTCCAATCATCTCTTTCACAAAGTGGTATTACACATTAATATGCTTCATTTTTAAATGATAAGCAAGGTCCTTTGGTAGGAATTTTGCACTTTGACTTTCACAATATAACATTACAATTTCTTTTACAAAGCCAATACCTGAACATAATCTCTACAATCATACAACTTTTGTATTTGCATGGGTGGCTTCCTTGTATTCAATTTCTATAGTTGAGAGTGAAACTACAACCCATCTCGTGCTCATCCAACTGATAGCTCGTCCAAATAGCTTAAACACATAACCACTTGTAGATTTTTCATGATCAAGACCTCCCTAGTCTGCATTAAAAAATCCATGTACATATATATTACTTTGTCTATTACAGGTCTTCCTTGGTATAAGATTTCATAATATGTGGTGTCATACAAATAGTTGAAGACCCTCTTTACAAATGTCTAGTGCTCCTTCCATGTTTTTGACATATATATTTTCAAAACTCCCACTGCATGGGCAAAGTATGGTCCAGTACATACCATTGCATACATTAAGCTAATAACAACACTAGCATAGGGAACTCATGACATGTCTTCTTCCTCTTCCTATGTCTAGGGACATTTATTTCCGGATAACTTTACGCCTACAAGAATATGGGATCTTAAATGGTTTATTTTCCTGCATGCTAAATCTCTGCAATATCATCTCAACATATTTTCTCTGATTCAACTAAATTTTCCTATTTGCATGATCTCTTTTAATCTCCATTCCCAATATGAAGTTAGCAGCATCGAGCTCCTTCATGTAAAATTTGGAGGATAGTTGTGATTTCACCTTGTTTACTATGATTTCACCTCCTTTATGAAATTCATGTTTTTTCCAATCAACAACATGTCATCAACATACAATACTATATCAATGATGTGATCACCAACCTGCTTGGAATATACACAGTGATCATCCTTGCTTCTCACAAATCCCAATCCAAGGATGCGTGTGTCAAACTTTTGGTACCACATCCTTGGAGATTGCTTTAGACCATAAAGGGACTTCTTTAGCTTGCAGACCATCTCTTTCCTTCCCTTTAATGTAAAACCTTTTGTTTGTTTCATGTAGATTTCTTCTCCAAGATACCCATGTAGGAATGTTTTCTTCGCATACATATACTCTACTTCAAGATCAAAAGAAGCAGCAGTAGAAAGAAGGAATTTGATAGAAGTTAATTAAGCAATTGGAGAAAAAAAATCACTAAAATCAATTCTCTCTACCTAGGAATATCTATTTGCTACTAAGCGGGCTTTGTACTTCTCCACTTTACCTTTTGCATTCAAATTCTTCTTCGACAAAAATTTTCTACCAATGTTATTTCTTTCAACTTGTAACTCAACTAGATCCCAAGATTCATTTTTATCCAAGGCATCCATTTCTTTAACCATGGCCTTCTTCCAGAGTTCACTAACCTTTGAATCAACTGATTCCTTCACATTTTTAGGGTCATCATCGGTACTAGATAAAGAAAAAGAAGACCGAAAGTTAGGAGGGGAATACCTCTCTAGTTTCCTTCTTTTCCGAGATGATCTCCTCAAAACTAGGGTATGAGGTTCTTCTTCTTCTGATTAATCCTCTTCTATTGATTCAAATTATTCATTCTCCAACTCAATCTCTATTTTCTGTGGTTCCTTTTCCATTGGAGTGACTTCCTGTTTGGGGACATCTTTAACCTATCTAGAAAAAACATATCGATTAAACAATGCTCCTAGTTACTAGGTTCCAAAGTTTAAAACCTTCCACACCATCTTTATAACCAATAAAGATACATTTTTCAGCTTTATTATGTAACTTACTCATTTTTTCCTTTTGAACATGTAGATAAGCATCACACCCAAAACAATTCATATGTTTAAGAGAGGGTGTCTTACTAGTCAATACCTCATGTAGAGTTTTGTCAACCAATGCTAATGTGGGTGATAGTTTTACCAAGTAACATGCAATATGCACTACTTATGCCCATATTTTTTGTCCTAACCCGACACAACTAAGCATGCTCCTTTCCTTTTCCATCAACATCCTATTCATTCTTTCTGCAACTCCATTTTGTTGAGGTGTGTATGGAATAGTCTTTTTCCTTGCTATTATGCGCTTTTTATATAATTCCTCGAATTCATTTCTGCAGAACTCCTCACAATTATTTGTCCCTGGCACCTTTATTTTCTTCTATGTCAGATTCTCTACAAAATCCTTAAACTCTTTAAATTGATCAAATACTTTATATTTATTTCGAAGAAAACAAATCTAGCATGTGTTCCTTGAGAAATCATGTACAAATGAAACATAATACACAAATTTACCTAATGATGGAACATGCACAGGTCCAAACACATCACTATGCATTAACTCTAAGATTCCATTTGCTCATGTAGCATCAGATGCGAATCTTACTCGATTTTGTTTACCATATATGCAATGTTCACAGAAATCAAAATCTAGTTTTCCATTAGACATACCTTCAACCATACCTTTACCATGTAATGATTGAAGGCTCTTCTCTCCAATATGCCTCAATCTTTGATGCCATACATTGTCTTTCCTCTAGATACAATAGGGGTTTAATCTTCTTTATTTCCACCCTTAGGCATAACAAAATGGTTACACCCATTGGTAATTGTGCTTCCAAACAGTTTATATAGAGTTCCATTTAGAAATCCCCCCATCAAGTCCATTGATCCTCGAACCATTTTGCATGTTTCTTTTGAAACATAGTTTGTACACCTGCATCACTTATCTTGTTGATGGATATCAAGTTTCTAGCTAGATATGGAATATGTAAAACCCAAGGAGAGTTCTAATCCTTCCATCCTTAAGCAACAACTTAACTCTTCCACGCCCTAAGATTTTAGTTGTTGAGTCATCTCCTAAGAAAAAATCACCTTCATTATGCTTCTCATAGTCATAGAAAAAATCCCTATGAGGAATCATATGAAAAGACACACCTGATTCAATCATCCATACATCACAATATGAACGGGTACCTGTAGAAGCCAGGTACAAATCCACTCCTACTTCCGATAAGCTCTTCACCTCTATGGAAGGGGCTTCATCAGATCCCTTTACTTTCTCAACATTTTTAGATCCGCAATCCTTCTTATAATGCCCAACTTGACTGCATTTCCAATATTTCCTCAAATATTTTCCTAGATATTTAGATTTAACCTTAGATTTAGATCTCCCCCCGAAGCCTTATTTTTATTTCTATCTTGGGGATGACTTGTAATAAACAAAGCATCCATGCTCTTCCTATCCATAACTTTCCAGTTCATTTCCTCTGATTGCAAGGATGCCACTATTTTCTCAAACTTTAAAGTGGCTTGATTAGCTCTACTTAATGCTACAATCAAGTTATTCCAAGAGTCTTGCAAAGAATGTAACAAGGTAATGCATTTATCTTCTTCCTCAATCTTAATACCAATAGAGCTAATTTGATTCACCATAGTATTACAGACATTTAGATAATCCGCCATTGAGTTGTTATCATCCATCCTAAGGTGATATAACTTCTTTCAAAGAAACAACTTGTTTACTAGGGACTTTGATTGATATAGACTCCCTAGCTTAATCCACATCTTCAATGCACTATCTTCCCCAGATAAATTCAACAACACTAAATTTGATAAGCAAATTCAAGTTGTACTCCTCGATCTTCTTTCCTTATTCTCCTAATCTTCTTTCCTCAATCCGATAAGTTGTGCACATGGATTCACATCAATCCATTATTCTCGATCTACAAGAAGATCTTCCATCTTAAGCTTCCATAGCTCAAAGTTCTTACTGTTAAATTTCTCAGTCTCAATTCTAGAACCACTTTCCATTCTTTATCAACACATGAATCACCACTACAAATCTCCCACTGAACCCATGTATGTCTTAACCTATGAAGCGAAACAATGCATACATATTCTTAATAAAAACAATGGCGCACACACCGTACGTAAATATTTAACCTAGAAATCCTTAATCAGGAAAACCAACAAAACTTAGATCTACACCTCTATCTTTCTCATTATGTGTTTCTTTATAATTCACAATTCAATATTTAGGTATTATGCAACATCCAAAACACTAATATGTTAACCTAGATTAGATTGAGACCATAATCCCTTAACCGATATTAATTACATATTTTCCGAAAAAAAAACTCAATTTTTTTACGAGGTGTTGTCGCCCCACCCCCTCGCCCGAGCCTACGCCCAGTGCATACGACATAACACTAGACATAGAGCGATCATAAGGTGACACAATCCACATGCAAATAATATAACACATACCCAACAATATATATGCATCAACAATGAGAAGGCCATTTTTTCAAAAAAGGTGTACCTCAAGTGGTTACATTGAGGAACTAAGTTCCTCCCTACTTGGTTTCAATTCTCGTAAATGCTATTTTGGTCATTTAGAGGAAAATAACCACATTCACTTATCATAGCTTGATTGAAAGGGTAAGCACCCCCTTATTTGAGTGTATCAACTCTTGGTTGAGTTATGAGTTTCATATGCATGTGGCTTACGAGTTGTTACACATAACATAAAGGTTGCTTAGTTCCCATATACCTCTAATTTTGTTGTTGACACAATGAAAAAGCCACTTCACATAATTAAATGTAGAATAGTAAAAAGCTCACCTACCAAGTTATATTTGGCTATTTATATTAACTAATAAGAAGACTTATAAAATAATCAACTAAAAACCCTCAATTAATCTAATGATGTCCCTATAAATTTATATAGATGTTCCATCAATAATAATTTTAAATAATAAAACTAAAATCATATAAATTAGATACACCAACCCATACAACCACTAAAGATAACTTTTCTATTAAATAACCCTATTACATACATATAAATACCCCCACATTGACTTTAAATACTAACATTGACATCACAATAGTTTTAATTGCATTAGCAAATATGATCACTTTATAATATTGCAACCTATTATAAATGATTCCCCTTAAGTTTGGATGAACTATGATTACTTGACAATATTGCAATATTGCATCCTATTATAAATGATTGCCCTTAATATTGGATAAAGGTGAACTTAACAATACATTAAGCTAATTGAACAACTATACACAAAATATATTTACAAGTACATGTGTTACATCTTCACACATGAATCAATGATTATATGCTCAACTCAATGTTGTCCTTCCTGGCTAGCCTGATGCATGGTGACCAAGGATGATGATTTTAGATCAGCCCAAGGATCATTGGTACATATCTCATAATTACTTAGTTAGCTTTGATCTTATCATAAATGTAGCTTTTCTCAATTGTGATGTGGCATCGGATAACTTTGAATTGTGATGTGGCATTGGATAACTTTGATTTTATCATATATATGTAGTTTTTTTTTAAATGTGATGGGTATTGTCATGGCATGTTGAGTTGTAGAGTGAGTAGTATAATAAGACAATGGTTGAGTTGATAAAAACAATATAATATTTCATGCAAAAATCTAATATATTTGAAATATATTCCATGCATCAATATTTTTATTTCTATAAAATCTACATTATACTATAATACACTTCAACTAACATCATTTATAAAATCTACATTATACTATAATGCACTTCGACTAACATAATTCGCTTGGAGTTGTTTTTATTCTCTTTCTTATTATAGTTTGGTTGATAGAGACATCCATAAGATTTTAAAACTAAAGGGAAATATCTGATTTCAAAACAAAAAAAGGAAGTTAATGCCAGTCATGTCAATGTGATACATATCATAAAAAGGTATAATTTTATCATGATGCTTTTCAAATATAAAACTCTATATGATGTGCAAAATGAATGTTTAAAAAAATACAGGATAAGGCAAAAATAAATACATGGTGAAGAGGCTTATTCCATGCATTTTAAATTTAAATATTATGATTTCGTGGGATAATGATGAAGCGGTTAAAGTGACACACATTTAAAATTTATTTACAATATTTTCTCACTATTGTGTATGTGTAAAATTAGTTTCATATTTACCACGCATATTTAAATAATCTAAGTAAAAAAATTATTTTAAAATGATATTATTATAAGTTATTTTTTTAAATATATATTTAATAATCAATTTTTAAATTAGGAATATATGAAATATATGTTAAATTTGATAGAAAATTAAGTTTAAAAGATTATATTTTGGTATTTTTGTTATTTATGAGAAATCAAAAAGTACAAATCATGAACCGAGGTAGAAACTGGTTCTTTTACAAATTGATCAAAAACATATCTGATCATTACTAGACTACTTAAGCAGAATAACATACATGCTTAAATTCTTTAAAACCTTCCTCCACTAAGCTGAAAGAAATTGTTCAGGCCACACTTCAAAGTGTTAAATAAACAAAACTATCCATCAGAAAAGAAAGAAAACCAAGAACCTGAGAGTGATAGCTGATTATCAACCCATTCTTCCCATAATAATAAACTAGGATCTCCATCGAGTGCTTCTTTTAAAAGTGCATCAGCCTTAGCGTTGTTTTCCCTGTAAATATGCTCAAGAGAAATATTTGCAAATATTTTCATCAAATGCTTCACTCTTTTGCCCTATTGAAAAAGATTGACATTTATAAGACGCGCACGATCATTGGCCCAATTTACAATGATCAGGGAATCACCAAATATTTTGATAGAGCTCAAACCACAGAGCCATGCTACTTTTAAGATACCCCAAAAACTGATAAGTTCAGCGATGTTATTGGTCCCCGATCCACAATTAAGTTTGAACTTTAGAGTGAGCTCCTTACCACATTTTAAAAGAAATCCAGCACCACCGACACTCCATCAAAGTAACCACATACCTAATCTGAAACATCTAAATTATAAAACGCTCTTGGATGTTCCTTTGAATACAGATGATGCATATTCCAAAACATAAACAAGCACCGATTAACTAAGGATTTTATATTTTGGAAAATAAAAGATTATATTTTGTTTGTAAAAGTAATTTAAAACATTCTATTATTTTTACTTTCTTTTAATTTACATTGATATAGATTAGATAGTTCAGATTAAAAAATTATGACTATAAAAATGTTATTAAATTGGAATATTTGTAATGGAATTATGTATAAAAATGTTATTAAATTGGAATAATTTGTAATGGGATTATTTATATTAGAAAAACAATGTTTAATTTAATAATAAAAAACAAGATTAATTTGACAAGAAAAACTATCAATCAACGGTGATATCTATGGAATAAACTTCCACTCTTATTCTTGGGTTATTAACCTTATGTTCGAGAAAAACAAAATCTTATCTAAAATCAATATATACTTATGGATTTTACTTAATTATATTTAATTATTTAATATTTATATTAAATAAAAACATCTAATTGTTAATTTTTGTTAGCTCACTAAAAATCTTATTTAAAATATATTTAATTACTTGTGCACTTAGTTGGGATGTGAAATAAAGCTTTTAATGTACTTATTTGTCTTTAGTATTTAAAAAACAATATTTTTGTTTTACATTTAACAACACAAGTTTTTATTATTATTTTAATGAATGAATATAATCAATATTAATGAATAAAATAAAATAATAATTTAATTATGGATATAACAAATTACCCGATTTTCTATCAACCTTCAAAGTACTTAGCGCCCAATCGATCACAATTATTATTCCATGCAGCAGATAAACATTAAAGGCCACGTCCTACGCAGATGGAGTGTATGCCACTCCATGATTCTCGAAACTTCCACGTCAGAAAGCACAAACGGCCGATCCACATCCAAATTCTGCTGACGTGGAGATCCGTTCGTGCATAATTGGGCGTTACGATCAGCTGGCAACTTTTTGAGCTGGACCGACTCCACGCTCCGACATGTTTACGTCAACAGTGACGAGTCTGCAATTAAATAATTTAATAGCCGTCAACTGGCGAAGCTTCGTGACCCTTGTCTCCGGGGCCGACACGTGGTGCGGCAGCCGCCAACGATGCAGGAAAAGAGGCGGCGCTCTGATCACGTTCCGGCAGTGGGGATTCACACTTGAATTTACGCACGTTCTCAGAAAAGAGCCGGCGGGCCGCGGGCCACGTCGGCTGTGTTCCGATTCATCGAACCTGGCGGTAACGCTCTGGGCTCCTAGAAAATTTGATCGGGTTGCTGACGTCATCGACAAGCGGGGTTCTGGGTTCCTCTAAAGTTGCAGCGGGTTCCGAGGTGAATATTTTCAGATATATATTTTTTTTAAGTTGGGGAAATAAAAAAATAAGTGGCCGTTAACATGCGTTCATGTCAGATCCGTTTTCTCATCACGGCGACGGCTGTTAAGGATAATACCGCTTAGAAATTCCGTTAGCAAATGCCGTGCTAAGTGCACGTGTTGTTTCCTGGGGCTCGGTGTCGGGCGAGGAGACTCGAACGGACGTCAAAAAGGGGTAAACTGGTAGTCACCGCCTTAGCAGCTGCATACATTTGAGGTCGCACTACACGAGGAGAATGTGCTCACGGGTTAATCGCCTGGCCATCGAAATCCGATTGAATTTCTGGATCCAAGGCAGGAGTGAGCAGTGATGGATTTTATGGGATAGTGGGTTGTTAGGGCCTGCACGTGGGTAATTTGACCTCGTGGCGGTGGTCTTATGTCGGTCATAGGCGTTCAGATTTGACTGGATCGATTCAATTCATTTATTTCTAGGATTTTTAATGGGGTTTATGGTGAGGTTTATCGCCAATGTGTGGGTGCCCACAGACTAGTTTATATCTCCGGTTCAGATTCATCGGACTCAGCGAACAGAGACAGCCCACAGTCAATTGGTTTTACGAACAAACATTGCTTGCGACACAAGGCAGAGTGAAATATCTATATAAGACAGAAGGTTGGGGATAGAAATTATAAGAATCAGCAATATCAGCAGCAGGAAGAACTTAGAGGTATATCTCTATAAGACATACAGCCAGGGATAAGAATTAAAAGAACCAGCAGAAGCAGGTCAGAGGATCGAGAGTACTGTACAAGAAGACATAAAAATGGTTAGAAGAAATGCAGAAGCCGAGTTACAGTTGCCTCCAGGTTTCAGATTCTTTCCCACAGATGAAGAGCTGGTTGTGCATTACTTGTGCAAGAAGGCGGCCTCACAGATGATTCCTGTTCCTATAATAGCAGAGGTGGATCTCTACAAATATGATCCATGGCAGCTTCCAGGTAATTTTTCATTTTTTTTTCCCTTTATAGTTTGATTTCTAGATAGATTCCAGAATGTGTAAACAGATGGAATTCAGGACTTAATGAAGAGCTTGTTCTTTTCTTTTATTGTTTACAGACAAAGCCCTGTTTGGAGAGAAGGAATGGTACTTCTTTACTCCCCGGGATAGAAAGTACCCAAATGGGTCAAGGCCTAATAGAGCTGCTGGCTCTGGTTATTGGAAAGCTACTGGTGCTGATAAGCCCATCACTGCTAAAGGTGGAAAGAAGAAAGTGGGTATCAAGAAGGCTCTTGTTTTCTATGCTGGAAAAGCACCCAAAGGCTCAAAGACAAATTGGATCATGCACGAATACCGTCTTGCTGATGTTAGCAGGCCTGCAAGGAAGAAAGGCAGCTTAAGAGTAAGTTGTTCTATATCCTCTTTGTTGTGTTTTGAGTCGGCAGTTTTGAAAACATAGTTCGCTTGTGATTCCTCTGTTGCTTGTGGCTGTTGTCAGGAGGATGATGTTTCACATTAATATTTCCCCCTTCCTTCTTTATTTTCTTCCATCCTGTATTCATATGGGCATTAGCAATAAGGATATTGGGTTAAATGCTTGATTCCTTAAATACAGAGATATTGGTTGAGATTTGGATTGGAATAGCAATAAAAGATATTGGGTGTGAACGATTGATTCCTCAATTAGAGATATTTTTATTGAAATGCTTGGATTGGGCGTGAACGATTGATTCCTCAATTTGAGATATTGTCATTGAAATGCTTGGATTGGGCGTCAACGATTGATTCCTCAATTAGAGATATTGACAATGAAATGCTTGGATTTGCATTTTCTATAGGAAGAATTGTGGTTTTACTTTTCTTTGTCAGTTCTCTGAGGCCTAAAGACTGGGAATTGTATTTCCTTGCCTTGGATTTGGCTTTTTGAAACTAATTAGAATGAAAGATAAGTTAGGAATGGATTCTATATTTTCAATGTCTGCTCTGTCATTTCTTTTGTATATATTGACTGATAGTTTCTTCTTAATGCAGTTGGATGATTGGGTTCTCTGTCGAATATACAACAAAAAGATCAGTGCTGAAAAGTTAGCTTTAGAGCACAAGGAAAGCTCTATAGATGCACCGATGGAAGCCATCGATGAAAAGGACATAGAGAATCAGCGCGCGTCAACTTCAGTTGAGCACAGCGGTATTGAACAGAACAATCCATCTTCTGACAATCTGAGGAAAGTGGGACTTTCTACAACAAGCTACAACGCAGTTCCGCCTGGTGCTTATCCAATGAATGCCAATATCAATTTTCAGAACCGGGACTCCTTCCAAAACACAACCCCTTTCAATGCCAGTACACTTAAGGCTCCTGTGCAGAATATAGCTTTTAATCGAATTCCCTCCTCCATCAACCACCAATGGACAAATTACAATGCAACCGACTTAATTTCAAGATTGCATACGGATTCTAGCAGTTCGAAGCCATCATCATCTTCAGATCCTATTTCGGAGAAAGAAGAAGTTCAGAGTAGCTTCAGATTGGAAAATTTCTCGCAGGATCAGCCACAATCGGTATTTAATTCCAGTCTGGAAGGTCTACAAAATCCCTTCCCTCAGTTAGACGGAGACCACTTAACTTTTTTTGATGGTTATCAAGACTTCTTTACTGGCTTAACCACTTCAGACTACCTACCAAAGTTCAACCCAAATGACATGCTATTCCATTGAGCTCATGACTTAGACCAAGGCTTGTTAGTCCCTAGTTAAAATATTTTTTATGAGTCTACCTGTACAGCTTATACGGCTACAGCTATTTCCACACCACATTGTGAATTTCCCATAATAGCTTGAGAATCATGTACAGCTTGATTCTTTGGAGACAACTTTTGATATATGACATGATCGGATGTCATACATGTTCTGTAATTCCCAGGTCCCATGCTATTTTTACCAAAAGGCCCACCCGTATTGTTATCAGAAGTTCCACTCTTTCTGTCCGACCGACCTTTTGAATGGTTATAACAATATACTATTTATAGTGTAATATAAGACTGGAATTGAAGAAAAGAAAATTTTAATGTTATTAGTGTAATATAATACTGGAATTGAAAGAAAAGAAAAGTTTAATGTTATGAGCATGTCATTCACTTTATCATCTTTGTTGAATGAAAGGAAATTCAACCAGTTTGTCCCACTTTGTTATACAATTGCAATCAGTTTGTTCCACTTTGTTATGATGAGGTGAAGTCAAAAAAAAAATAATAATAATAGTCTTAAATTGCCTCACATAAAAAAAAGGATAAGTGTCCATCCAAAGCACTGTTGATATGTATTTTATTATTATGGAAAAGTATTTTACTTGCTATAAATGAATTCTATTTCTATCAATATCATAATAACAATTTACAGAAGAGTGAAATACACACTTGACAGAACAGTGGACTACTTTTGTTTACTACTTATAACTAAGGCAACTACAACCAAGATTGTATATTCAAAGTTTCACCTTAAACTTAACTACATCAATTGTATCTCATTCCCACAGAATAAAGAGAAAGAATATACTATAAACAAACGATGAAGAACTTAGTGTGCTGGATCCTATCACAGAGAACCCTCCACGCCGGTTTGGCTCAAATCTCAGTTGGATCAGAACTCAGTGTGTCGGATCCTATCACTGAGAACTCTCCATGCTGGTTTGGCTTAAATGTCAGTTGGATCAGAAGAACTTAATGTATTGGATCATATCACTGAGAACCCTATATGCTGGTTTGGCTCAAATCTCAGTTGGATCAGAAGAACAGTTGAGTGTGTTGGATCCAATATCACTGAGAACCCTCCATGCTGGTTTGGCTCAAATCTCAGTTGGATCAGAAGTTGTTTCCAGTGCTAGAGTGTTAAATAAATTGAAGCCTTAAAATATTGCTGCCTCCAATGTAAAGTGATGATAAACATTTTGACAAACTGTTGATGCTGGGAATGGAGTTAAGGAAATTTTTTATTCAGACAATTTATACAAGATTTGTGGCAATCTGCATCCCTTATTGTATCAGGAGATGATCATTGTTATAGCTGGATTCGAATTTACCAATTGTGTCAGCAGATGATCATTGTTATTGCTGAATTGAAATTTACCAATGTATCTTAATATGGGATGTATACGGTAGGTAGCTGGAACTTTATGCTCATTTGAGGCATCTGCTACTTTTATCTCAATTACTGTTTTTTTACTTGTTCGGATGATAATATAATTCCATGTTTTCTTAATTTACCAAAATAAAGTTGTTGAACTCCATGACAACTAAGCAATGGAATCTTAAGGGATTCCACTACCCTTATCATTCCTGTGTGCATGTTGTGGAACTACAAGAAACATCTAAGCAAAGGTCACCCTCATATCCTGTGTCTAGCTGGGTAACCAGGGCAACTCATATCCTGTGAGTCTAGCTGGGTAACCAGGGCTAATTATCAATGGTTTGATTTTTGCATTCCCACAATTTGATCTTTCTTTCTGCCATACGAAGGAAATTATCAATTGCAAACACCTTGGCCTTCTTGCCTACATATCCTTCTTGGACTTTCATTTCTCTTAAATCAAGATTAGGCATGATGTCAATGGAGGAGGTGGAAGTGTTGTACTTGTAACCACTGCAATACCTTGAAGATGGATAGCTTACTTTGCAATGAAGAGAACGTCAATTGAGGATCCTCTTTTAGAGATAAGTGGAACAGGCCAATGTTTATCTAGATATTTGTCATATAATTCTAAAATGTCAAACAATATGATAGATCTTACGAGGGAAAGGAAGGACAACTAGAAGCTAAGATTGTATTATTGTAGCCATTGATATCAAATGAAGAGGCTGGCTTTTGATAAAAGTTGGAATAATCCTCCTCCCCATATTGACACATGGTTGCATGATGATGGCTTGGGTGGGATTATCAAGCAGAAAATCTCCCACTAGAGTTCCCTTTAAAATATATGTAGTGTTTGACAAGTTCTATCCTCCCAATATTGACACATATTTTCGTAGTTGCACGATGGCCTGGGTGGGGTTATTAAGCAGAAAAATCCCACTTTTGTAGAGTTGTTGACAACTCAGGACTACCTACTACCAAAGAAACCTTCTCGGGAAGATTGGGATGGTCAATTTAGCTAATATTGTATTATTGTAGCCATTGATATCAAATGAAGAGGCTGGCTTTTGATAAAAGTTGGAATAATCCTCCTCCCCATATTGACACATATTTGCATGATGATGGCTTGGGTGGGGTTATCAAGCACAAAATCTCCCACTAGAGTTCCCTTTAAAATATATGTAGTGTTTGACAAGTTCTATCCTCCCAATATTGACACATATTTTCATAGTTGCACGATGGCCTGGGTGGGGTTATTAAGCAGAAAAATCCCACTTTTGTAGAGTTGTGGACAACTCAGGACTACCTACTACCAAAGAAACCTTCTCGGGAAGATTGGGAAGGTCAATTTAGTGAAAAGGTAGGCAGTCTCCAAACTTAACCGATCTAAGCACACTCTCATGTATGTTTCCTTTGCCCATAAGATTAGGAGCACCTTAACCTGAAAGTAGGCGTGTTCCTAACTTGCTAGATGGTATAGCTTTGAGATTTAGTGATAAGTGGAAAAAGGTGTTTACACCGAGCATTATTTCTTATCACTTTCAAGATCTCCAAAATTTGTAAACATGAAGTTCCCAAGTGAAATTCTTAGTACAAAGAGTTGTTTAAACCAAACATTATTTCTTATCACTTTCAAGATCTCCAAAATTTGTAAACATGAAGTACCAAGTGAATTTATTTGGTCAGTGGGGTATGTCATAAAGCATCGAAATCAAAGGAGTCAAAGTAGTCTATAAAAGAAGACCAAATAGAATTTACCTAGTTGGGAAAATTTTTACTATAATGCTACTCAAAGGGGTGGAAGGAAAGGCCTTGAATATTCCATGTAAATGATGATACCAAAGCTTTTATGTGCTCATCTCCAAGTTAAAATATATTATTTTGGCAGATCATGTGATCGAAATTGTAGATTGAAAAGTGGAAGACGTTAAAGGAAAGTTTTAACAAAGAGAAAGAGTAAGGTAGTGGGGCAAAGTTTGACTAAGATAAATGATAAAGGAGTTGCCAATGAGAGACTCATCAACTAGAGATTTATTGATTAATAGTTCCATCAACAAGAGACTATTCCACAAAGAGCTCTATGGACAAGATTCTATGATAAGAGTCCATTGATATAGTCATGGACAAGGGTGTCATGGATGAAGGAAACACAAACAATGAATGATGAAGGTGTTGTTGATAAGAGTGTCACTAGCGAAAGTATGGTCAATGTACCTATAAATGATGAAGAGGCTTGTTGATGTCAATGTCCTCTATAGGCCACAATCTAATTCATTGAGTGAAGGTTCCTTGATGTCAATTAAGGGAGACACTCCTTAATGGCCATATGGAAGACTCATCAGTGCTCTTACAACCATGTGTAACATGCACAAGCGAAAAACTATCCAATATATAAGTGTCATGTGTAAAGACATAGTGCTAAGAAGATTTCAATGGAGTTGCGAAAAGAAAAGAAAAAACCCATGGCCAAATTGAAATGAATAGGAGTCTAAAGATCACTAGGGGATCTATTTGACATTTCATCCCTGTAATTGCTAAGATGCCTATGAAAACAAAAGAAGCAATTTAGGGATCATAGCTAATGTTAAGTTGACATCTATTGCTTGTTGAGAATTCACAGGAGTAATCTTTGGTTTCAGACTTTAGAGTTTGCTTCGCGGTGGATTCCATGATGTTGTCAATGTTTCGAGCCCACAATTGTGCGACATCTTTGTCCAGATGAAGAGACACAATTGTGGGCTCGAAACGTTGACAACATCACATCTTTGTCCTAGCGAAGAGACACAGTTCAAACATTGACAACATCATGGAATCCACCGCAGAGCAAACTCCGAAGTTTGAAACCTAAGTTAACATTGTAATTATCTAAGGAAAGGTGTGCAAATTGTTGGTAGAACTGAATCTTGGAGAGGGCCTAATAGGAAAATTTGAGATGAATGGGAGGTTCCTTGGAGATTGTTTGCTAATTCATTGGCTTGAACAACAAGAGTAGAATTCCATCTACTTAAAGTCAAGAGAGGATATTAGTGATGTGTTGGGTAGAGTGAAAGCTAATTAAAGGATAGCAACAAAGTTCAAGTATAATCTATTGAAGGAATGAGTGAGAGTTAGCATGTTCATACAAGGATAGGAAGACTCCAAGTCATCCAAAACGATACCAAGACTATTGAAGAACCTGATATGAGTTGGTGGTTGTAATAGAGGTGAAGGAATTGTAATTAAAATGCAAAGGTCTTGAGTCATTTTGGATTTTCTTCTCCATGAAGATTCTCTAGTGAAAATCTTGTGTGTATTCATATTGTGTCAATATTGATTGTGTGGGGACTCCTCTTGTTGTTACCGTCTATGACACATGAGTACACAAAAGCAAAGGGATTAGTTCAAAGGTTCAATTATTTTAAAAGAATTTGTTTTGAGTGACATTCAACAATATTGACATGCTTGCTAGATACAGATTGATTTGGTATCAAAGTAGTTTTTTGAGTATTATGGATGTTGTAAATTGAGAATAACGATGGAGAAAACTCTAAAACAAGAAAGACTCCAAGAGATGCATGAATTCAATTGAAAGATCCATGGGCATAATGAAACAATGATAAAGATAAATCAATGGCTGAACAAAAAGAACAAAGTGTCACTAAAGAAATTTCAGAGCGAATTCAAACTTTTAAAGAAAACCACAAACACGCTGAAAGAGTGTAGGGTTCTATTCGTGAAAATAGACATTGTTTTCAACAAAATGGACAACTTTGAGACATAGGATGTCCATGCCATGGAGAAGCCACATAAGGAGTTAGATACAAATGATACATAGTGATCAAATTTGAAGGGCTGGTCTTAATTTAAGTTAGAAGGGTATATATTCATGCATCCCTTCCACAATGAAAAGATTTGAAAAAAATTACTTTTCAATTGACAATAATAAATTAACTACACACTTATAAAAAAGGGCTAGTTAAAATATTACCTTTTCAATAAAATTTAAGCCTAAGAAAGGAATCAGCCACACCATAAGGTTAAAAAGGTAAAAGAAAACAAAGACGGGGTAGATTCCATAGATACAAACCATTCAAACACTCCAAAGCTATAATAGACAACTACAAATAATATAAAGTAGAAAGACATGCTGAGCATTGGAAAATTAGCAATGAGGAATGGGAATTAGGCAAGCTTGGCACTTGAAATGGGTATTGAGGGTCTAGGGAAGGTGAATAAGAGAAGCAATAAAATCGATGGGATTTTCCTAGGATACATTTTTCATCTACAGAATTAACACCTTTATTGCAATCTAACATTTTAAATCTTTGGGATTTCCTTTCCATCAAAACGTTTTAAATCGATGTGAAATAATTCAATATGGTTGTATCAATGAGGATGTTTGATATAATTATTAAGATGACATAACTAGATTAAAAACACTAATTGCACCGAGAGTAGCGAGGCACTCTATACCCCAGTATGAGAGAGATGTTGTAATGGTGAATGTTACCTAAAAACAAAAACTAATTAAAAAATGAATCTTGACTAATAAAATAAAAAATTAAAACCAACATATATCCATCATGGAGCTATCGAGAGGGATCAAATTTCTTGCGGTGTGAATTTTTTCTTGATGTGTAAATAAAATAAAATAAAAAAATTTACACCTCAAGAAATTGGATTCCTCTTGATGCTTGATAAATGGGATTTTCCCTTCTAATTCAACTATGCACTGAAGGTTAAATTGATGTTATAAACAAGGGAACGGCATGAGCTGAATGTAGAGACCATTGCTTCAAATACAGTTAAAGTGAGCTAGCAACGACTTTCATAGCCCAAATGGCCTACCATATCATCATCTCCACATCAGCTTATACATCATGGTATTGATCTATATGAGGTCGATGCATATACAATGTATAATACCCAAGCCTCATATATGGGTTATGTGGCATAATTAATGGAAGACAATGGAGTATGTACGTAAAGCCAAGAAATTGGAAGTGATTTGGGTAGACATTCTTACATTAACTTGCCAATTATCAGCTACCATGATTAATGTTTGGTGGGAAATATGTAACACCAACATAGATCCATCTTAAAGGGGATCTACCAAGCGTCGATAGGGATCAAATCTCTCGAGTTATATATATATATATATATATATATATATACATGTCGTTGTAAATGTTTTCAATAGCCAACATGTTATTTTTTATAATATTTTATTATTTTTTAAAATAGACATGTGTTAACTCTAAGATGAGAATGGAAAGAGTTACACATCTCTCCCTACTAGATTGTAGAATGCCCCTCTTTCACGCAATAACCTTTTTTATAAAATTTTAATATAACTCGTACACTTTTTTTTTAAATATCAAAAATTAAAATTATCATTTTTTTTATGACAGCCATTTTTTTAACCACACTTATAGGACGTGTTGTGATGTACTCAATTTTGATCCCTAGACATAGTATTGACCAAGCTTTAAAAGAAGCTTGCAAATGCAAAAATATTTTTTTTATTAAAATATCTTGTCAAAACACCCGAAATCACATTATATGGAAAACTGTATATAAAAATGAAAGTAAGATGCCGTACAACCACTCGTCAAAGTTCAATCTGCTATTCATTACCTCTTATGACAGATTTTAGTTCCGAGTAGGTAATACTAATGTTGATGCATAACGATGCCTGAAAACCACACAAGCATGATTTTTTAATTGTCATTTTTGATGAAATTTCATGCCACGTGTAAACAACCCACAGCACAAGTCTTTAAAACCTCAACGGAGAAAGGCGAAATCGATGAGTGGTATCATACACGTGATATATATGAGGACAAGTTTAACCAAGGTTTTTTTTCGTTATGTTTTGTTCCAATACAAATTTTGAAGGGATTTTAGCCTTCCTTCCAACTTGCACCAATTGCATTAGAGGGGTTATACAAGTCATGGTGAACTTCAAATTTTTCATGCTTAATTTGTTTCAAACTTCAAATTTTTAATGCTTAATTTGTTCGAGGGTTGTAGGGAAAGATGGGGGGTGTTAAATGGTTTTTATTCTCTACTAGGGTTTAAATCTTTTAATTAGATATTGATTTGTTGTGATAAGGCTAGAGGGGTAGGTGTCTCGATTTGAGTTTGAGATTCAGACAAACTCTGTGGTCTTTGGACATCTCGGACTTTCGTAAGTCATAAGTTATTGGTATATCTAGCTTGCTGGTTGTTGGGTATACTCTTGGGGTTATAGTGGCAACTGTCGGATTTGAACCTGAGTTTAGGCTAGGTGAACTCAACAAAGTTATCGATTCCCCAAGGTTAAAAAAAAATTGTTTAAAGGTTATAGTCTATGAAACAAGGTTTTAGAGTAAGACTTAAAATTGTTTTTAATTAGTTAGAAGCTTGTTTTCTTTGGACATAAGGAAACATGTTATCGTCCCAAGATTCACAGGGATTTGGCAAGAGTGGATGAACCACTAAGGGGTTATTTCAAGTGGCATGGTTTTCTTTGAATGAGTCAACACACATATATGGATAGTAATCAATAATGATTGTCCTCACCATAGCAATTCGAAATTCGTCGAATATTTGGGCTAGGTGTAATACGAATAGATGCTCTTACTAGCCGACCATTAAATTTTGAAAAAAATAAATTAAAAAACTGAATTTTAATTAATTAAACACTATAAAATATAAACATCATTCAATTTTATACTTTATAATTCATTCATATATTTTTTTCTTCAATAGTGGTTCACCCAAGGGTGACATCCATTGAGAAATATGCCAACACCTGTTATTCTGGAGAATCAAGGTATGGCCATAATTACATTCATTACATGGGGGGTTCAACAAGAGCATCATGTCATTGACAAGAATTGAACCTGGGTGGGGAGGGCATCAATTTATTACATGGGGGGATCAACAAGATCATCATGTCATTGACAAAAATTGAACCTGGGTGGGGAGGACATCAATCATTCTTTCCAACGACCCAAACTACACCCAATGAACATTTTTTAAAATACTATATATGTTTAACTATATGAATATATATTTATAATATATTTGTGTATATCTAATTAAATGTATTTTTTTTTCCTTGGAAAATGTCCGCAATTTTATTTCAAAAAGATGATTAAAATTACATTCTGCACATGTAGTAGAATCAACAAGGATCCCTACATTTTCACAAATTTCTGTCCCATATAAGCAGAAACAACAGCTTATAAAGAGCTGAACCAAAAAAGAGATACCCAGAGAAAATGTTGCCACAAGAAGAAGAATCTTGAACAGCAGGTGAAACCACCGGTTTCAGATCTGGATACTCGACGAAGGTAACAACCAAGAGAACGCCGCCACCATCATGTAGCAGCCGCTGTCGAAGGTTTGCTGCCACCGTTGAAGAGGCAGGAGCCTGTAACCCCACGCCGTCAAGGGAGGATGTCGCCGAAAGGCTGGGATCTTGATGCCCCACAGCTGCCGCACTCAGGGATGGATGCCGCCGAAGAAGTGGGCCTTCCCGGCCAAGAGCTTCACCTCCTGCGTGGACGCCCCAGCTGGCATCAAGATCCGGCGCATATGATCGCCAATCTGGCCTCGGACAAGCCCCTGCCTCATAGTCCGCGCTGAATCTCTTCACAACCCTGCGTCTCAACACGAGGGCACATCGCTTCAAGCGGCATTGCCCTGTGTGCGGCCGTGACGCCTCCACCGAATGAACCTCCCCTCAGGAAACCCACCGGCCTCCAAGAACTCAAAGCAACCGTAGCAAAACGGCTCCGCCTGTGGCCAGCAACAGCTCAGAACCGCATCTAGCGCACAACATTGAATCTTGGAGCAGACACTGCCGTGAGTCCCTGTCGAGTAGCCTCCACCGGAAGAAAGGTCGCCGCCCTTCAGGAAGCCTGCAAGAAGGCAGCAGCTATGCACAGAGAGGAGGGGCGGCTGGGCCAAACCCTGGCCGCCCAAGCTTAAACAAGAATACGACTCTCAAAACCAGAGATAGGGTTTTCGCAGAGCTCTCCAATGTCTCGCCAATCTCGCCTCAAATAATAATCAAATAATTTGGACCATTTCTCGATTTGTGCGTGTCATACTTGCACAGGGGCCATGCTAATCTTCTCTGTATCGTTCCAATTTTATCGGATGTCTCCGAAGAGACATCTAATTAAATGTATTATATATTGTATATATTTAATTAAATTTATTATATATAAAAAATTTATTTCTATTAGATTTTTTAATTATATATTTTTTTAATGTATTTAATCTTATTTATATTCTAATTACTATGATTCTCACTACCAATTTAACAACTGAATTATCATAGATTTATCATCTTAAAACTCTATAATATTTAGTAATATTTTCAAAATATATAATAAAGTGTTAATGGGTTTTATAAGAAAAGAAGTTGTGGGTTTTAACCCTAACCAATATAAGCAACACTTCACTTAAACAAAGAAGCTAATCGCCTACCACTTTGTATGGGGACAGAGGTAGTTAGGTAGAAGCTTCCATTCCTTAACTCCTTATTGGTTGCTACAAAGGTCCTTTATAACCTACTTTTGGAGATACATGGAGCACGAAAGAATAAACTCACCGAGTTCATTTAGAAACATTGTTAGGTTATTTTTGAGGGCAACAAGGCATTGAGAGATTAGAGAACTATATCAATTAATTATAACTCTTTTTTAAATCATTTTTGTTAGGTGTTTATCTATTTTGTACTAGTATGTACAAATTTCTATAATTGTACTCATTTGTAAATGTCTAAGGTTTTGATTCAAATGATGTTGAGAAGAAAATGAAGATAACAATAATATGGGAAATAACAAAGAGATATTGTAAATAGCATAATAACGTAGTGAAACCCAAATTTTATTAATGATTGAAATAGTGAAAATATTGCAATGTGTAAATTGATACAAATTAGCTAGAATGGCGGTAGCTTATCTATGAAAAATGAGATGTGTTGGTTATGCTTAATCACAACAATCCCATTAGAAGACACTAAAATGGCCTTTTAATATAGTCTAAAACCCCAAGAGGCAAAAACCTATATTCAAAACCGTGACCCTAGGAGATGGGATGACAAAGGAATATGAGGCCTAAGGAGCTTAGTTGATACTTTAACTTCCCAAGTATGTAACTTTTGTACAAGAACTTTACTTGGGGCCTTTCTTCGATCATTACAATTCTTATTTTTAGCGACTCTATGTGTTTGGCTAGCTTGGCAATTGTAAATTGTTATGCTGGCATGTTGATTTCCAAGCCATGTCAATTGTGGAAAATGCATGGGAAGTGTTGTCACGTCCCCTCCCTTCAATCTAGATCGAGGAAGGGAACATGACTAAAAATTTGGGCCATTTCTACTTCTCAGCCCCATCATAAAATGTACCAATTCATACAAGAAAATGCATATGTGTGCAGATGCATAATCAAAATAAACACAACGGAAATAAAACATTATCCACACACATCTACCATACATTCAACATATTAATAACAATCATCGAATAAGACATTGCATACTTGATACAAGAGAGAATACTTACCTTGATATGAAGCTGTCCCGAGCAACTGGCTATGCAACTGCAACATTCCACCCAACCATAGGCCAGTTTTGCTCATCAATCTCTCAAAACAACTGCCACCCCCGAGTTGGGCATGATTTCCACAAGGAAAGGGAACCTACCAACTCATGCATAGCCAAAAGAACACTACAAATCAGCCAAGCCAATCCACAGTTGGGTTTATCAGGTTGCTAAGGAAGTAAAAATGAAGGAATTGCTAAGTTAGTGAGCTCAACCACAGAGCCATTGGCAATCCTCCAAGATTTAGCTAGCTTGGCCCCCACAATACCTACACACCCAACACAAGAAAGCATCTTCTTCACTTCCCCACAGTCCCTCAGGACATACCTTCCATTCTACTGCTCTTTAGGGTGTGCATAGAAAGGTAGCCAAAGCCCTATCATCTTTGGAAGGTTACACTCTTCACTAGGTTTATCAAGCCAATTCTAATCTTCTTCCACTCCTAGTTCTTACACACACAAGTTCAATCCAAAACAAATGATGCATCTAACAGCAAGGCACTAATGTTGGGCATGGAAAAACGTTTTTAACTATGGAATTTACAAAACAAGGTTCCCATGGGTTCTTCCAATTCGTGGCACACCAAAAATGACCTTTGAGAGGGGAAAGTGACCCTTGGGAACAAATTCAAGTTTCCCATAGGTATATGGGCATTCAAAGGGAAAAAATGGACTCTATGGACCCCCAAATAGTGACTCCCTTCCTCCCATTCATTTTGCAACACAAAAACAACTTCCTAACTATGGAAAATGAGGGAATGCTCAACAAAAATGTGGAGGAAAATGCCCAACAAGCTCAGATTGTGTGAGAGAGAAAAAACCATGCATGAATAATGGCTTGGGGAGCAATTCCGTGGGTGTTTTCTTGCCCAAGAATCCCAAACACGATTTTCAAAATTGATGGCTTGCCCATACATGAAATTGGGTAGACATACCTCTCCATTCCCCATAGCATTAACTACCTCAACCAACTCTTGGAAGAAATAAATGATTGGGTGCAAAAGTCAACATGGGTAGTTGAGGGTTCATGGGTTCTCTCATTGACACTTGGCTTGATACTATTGGATCAAGGGTTTGAATATTTTCCCTCCCTATTCCTTGTAAAAATCATGCCCTCATACTCTTATTGCATTACATAACTAGTTGTGGGTATTTTATTAAAATACATATTTACATGATATTTGTAATTTATATTGTGCCTGGCTAGCACAAGAAACATATGCATCAATTTTTAATTTATGATACATAAAACACTAAATTGATGGCGGGGCCTTGACCTTGAGCTCCTCACCACAATTTTTATAACGATATTACATCATTTACATATTAAATGTAACGAGGTCAAAATCATGGTGTTACAAGTGCCCAAGAAATGTACTAAATGTTCAAACCTGTAAAACTATTGTGGGACTAACAAGGTATAGGATCATTTATAAGTTAGTGACAGATGTGGGTGGCCACTTGTATCCACGTGGATCATTCACCCCCCTTTCGGAATCGGTGATATCCATTATGTCATGTTTCTCCATTAGACGAGGAAACTACTACTAAATCCTATTCTTGGTGAACCATTTACCTTGTTGAAGAAGGTCCCCCACTTCAATAACCTGATAGCATTGTATGCTTTGTTTGCAGGTACCTTTCATCTTAATATTCGTGATTTGGTCCATTGTAGCTTGCTTAATGTAATCAAGATTAAGTTCTTCAGGGGCCATGTGTCCAACCAACTTCAAGGTGTCAAATAGAAGTGGAAAATATGGTTGAAATTACTCTACATTAAATAAAGAGTATAAGACATAAAATTGTGGAATACTCAGTTTGAAACTGTTCTCACCCATAACCTTGTGTTATAGCATTAATTTACTCAATGATGCTAAAAAGTCTCCTACATTCCCCTCGTACACCAAATTATGAGCAAAATCCTTCAAAAAACCTCATTTTGGTTTGTGTATGTGCTTAGTCGATTAGCAACACACGTATACACGTGTTACCCTTGAGCAACATGCCTACACCTCTAAATTTTTTGAAAAAATAGAAAAAAAAATGAATTACCATGTGTGGTTAGGGCATTTGAAAGTTGTTTTGGTCTCATTTATACCAGAAACAAGTCCCTAAACCGCCTATCTAAAAGTATAAATACAAGACTCAAAGTGAAGGATGGGGAACACATTCCAATAAAGAAAGTACACACTGGAGGAATAGAATCAAGAGTTTGTGCCTCAAGGTTCTTATAATACTCTTCCCCTCATTTCCCCATACATTATGAGCCATCCTTTCTCCCTAGAGTAACTTAGTGGGTATAATCATCTTTGATCCATTTTATTCATAGTTTGAGGAATATTGTGGAAGAAGTCTTGATATTGGCTTGTGCACGAAGATTCCAGATTAGTGATGGAGATTGTTGAGCTCCATTTTTACCATATTTTCCATCATATAAAATCGTTATTCTTAAAGCCACATTCTTGCACTTTCGACATAATCCATGACCATTATACCACCAAATACATCTCTTCTACCTTATGGTTTATAATTATGGTTTTCTTGTATTTTTAATGATTAAAGACATTTTAGAATGGTTTATCGATGAAGGTTTAACAATACATTTTTGTGGCCAAGCAATATGTTCTCGTACCTATCCAATCTTGTAGCCCACAATCACATAGGCATATATATTTCACAAAAGACATGGAGAACATGAAGCCTATATGGAATGATGTCCATCTCAACGTTATGATAGATTTAAAGGTTTAAACCTTTAAACAACAAAGTATTGCACATGAAGAATATAATTTGTTGTTTAAAGGTTTAAGTTTGGAGCAACGATTTAATTATGGGTGTGGTGCACACTTGATTGATTTGATCACATATCCACACACTTTGATCTATTGTGCTCAGATCGACATCCTTGAACACTGTATTCACTCACCCATAGAGATCATATTTTTATCAATAGATTACATGCACTTCTAAATGCCATTGGCTCAGACTACATTTTTCCTGAAGTGTGTTTTCCTGGAGTATACCTCACTACATATGTTTTCTTGTCTATATCTTTTATTTCTAGATTGTTTTATGTTTATCAATTTCATGTTCAAATTATATAGTTGATATACGTTTTCCATCTTTCCTTTTGTTACGATCTTAGTAATCTCTTGTATATATCTTGGTACCAAATCTTATTGTTTCGTGTTAATAGAAGGGTACTCTGTTTTACTTGTTTTCATAGATTAAGAGGGTTTTTTAGGCATTTCTTATATTCTGATCTTATTTTTGCACTTTGATTTCATTTCTTTTTCTTGCATTTTTATTTCTTGTACTTTAATTTTCCATATTTTGACTTAGTTGGCATTCTGTAATTTTATTTCATTTCTTGCACTTTAATTTTCATACAATAGAAATTAGAATCTTCACAATGGCAATTTGGGCATGTATTTAAAAATCACATTATAATATTCTTAACTACTAAATTCTTTTGAATATTGGCCTACATCAAATACTTATATTAAAAACCTATGTTCAATATCTCTAATCATTCATGGTTTTACATGCTACCTGGTTTACATTAAAATATTTTTAAGAGATAGATTATTGGTTTTCATGAGTGTTTTATTTTTGTAACATAATTTCATTTTTTGTTTCTTATTTACAGATTAATAGATTTAATCACCAAAGGAAGATTGAGGTCTAACTTGTGAGGTATGACCTTACAGTAATGGGAATCATCCTAAGGTGTTAATCTATTTCCAATTAATTGAGTTGCTTTCGTTTATTGAATTTAAAGTATGGATTTGAATTAGTTTGTCGGCATTAGTTATTAGATTAGGATAGATTAGGCTTTGATCCTGCACATACAGTGTTTTCACCTCTAAGTTTACGACACCTCGGTTGACAATTTAATGTCGAATTATTAAGCATATATTTTCACAGACATTTTTGGCGTCGTTGCCGGGGAGGTGCTAAAGAGATTATAGCCTAGGTAGTTTTCCTTCTGCAAGTGTGCCATAGAATAAATTTTCCTTATACAAATTTCATATTCGCAAGTGTGTAATAAAATAATTTCCTTTCACGCAAGTGTGTTTTCCTTTCGCAAAGTGTGTTTCCTTTTATGCAAGTGAATTTTATTTATGAAGAGCTAACTAGTGTGAAAAGATAACCCGGTGACAACATGATCCTAGTAGTAAGAGGAGCTCAAAGTGTGGTTTTCTTTAATTTTGTAGTAGATTTCATTTCATTTATTTCAATAGGATTTTTCAAGTTGAATTTCAATTATTTCTTTTTGGTTGCTATAAGAACCCTTGTGCACTAATCCATGTGTGAAGACATGACTCATCAACCAGCAAGAAGGATTCAAGTATGATCAAGAGTTTGGAACAACTCTCTCAAATCCTAGCAGCAGCTGGGATCTCTTCCTCTTAGGAAGAAAAAATCTTGACAACAATCAAGAACTTATCCATCTCTCAACATCCACAAGAAGATATAGAAGTTGATCCCACTTCGATCGAACCCACTCTTCCTTTGGAGAGTGATGTGGCTACTACTCAAGTTTTCTTCACTACTAGTTCAAAACTCTCTTGATAAGGGGGTACTCCATTCACTTCGAATGAACCCCTTCCAAGCTCTAGGATTGATTCCTTTGATTGGAATAGTCTAGTTGGGCCTCGCCTTCCTTCTTTTACAACATTCCAAATAATGGCTCAACTTAAACATTGGATGGTTTTTTATTGTGTTGTAGATGAAGGAGCCTCTATTAGTATTTTATCTTCATATGCTTGGAGAGGTGTTTCTCCTCCTCATTACTCGTCTTTAGACCAAGCATCCCCTTTGTTTGTTCCTAGTGTTTCTGTTATAGGTTAGAGGGAAACGATGGTCGAAATACATTATAATTCCAAGTCAGAGGAGGAGCAAGAAACCACAGGACGAAGTCACAAAAGTACCTGAAAACAACGATCAAGGTTAGGGAGCAATTACAATCTTGACATCATGTAGATGTTCGGTGTGATACAACATGATCTTCGATACATAACTGAGAGATGTATATATAGCATGGCCACTGAAATACAAGCGTGGATCCATGTCAAAGATAAGAAATCATATCCATAACAACAATCTAGATCTATGTCTCATGAAGAGCCGAAAATGAGTGTGGCTCAAGTCTTGCGCAGCTCGGGTGATAACATGAATATGGTGATGCTATCAGAGTCCCAAGGCCTTCATCTAAACAACCCAAGGTACAAACCCTAACCATGCGAATAAATGAGCTGGAGTCGAACATGGAAGGTATCTTTTGATTAGCAGTCATTGATGTATACCATTAACAAACGCAAGGGCTTCCATCGATAATGATAATGGGGCCCAAGGTACCTAGTACGTTCAACAAGTGTGAATAAGTGGACTTGAAGTTGAATGCTTGATGAACCTGTCGAATAAGGGACATTAATGTATTCCCATTATCCAACAACGAGGGAAACTGCCATTGATGACTGCAATCCCCAAGGTACTATCCAAATATCTAAACTTCATTCCCAGAGCATAATGAGTTGAAGTCGATGGGAAGAAGTCCGTTGGAAGGGAGGCCTTAAGGCATCCTCCATCATCCAACACGAGGAACACTCATAAGATTGAGTTGATTTGGAGTAGGAATAACACAAGATGAAACACACTGACACTAGGATGGCCAACACATGAAGTCAAGGTTACTATAGAATGGTCGACACAGGCCGTATCCTTGAACAGTGAGCATGAAACAAAAGTGACTTAGGTAGCTTTTAACATGATGGGAGGGTGATATAAACCTGCAATGTAGGAGAAATTAGTAGATTCTCCATATGATTGGAAGAACAACCAATCGGAGGAGTGAAAAAACTCTGAGATCAGGTTCACCCTAAGGTCAAAAACTGAAACCTTAATTGAATGATGCACTCAAAAAGGTGTTGTGTTCAAGGACATGACTGACTAGCTGCCTTTGAAACTGAAAAGATATCTAATACCCCACTCTTCCCTTTTTCTTTTTATCAAACAATATCCTTCTTGTTTTTTTAATGAGTCCAAGAAAGCAAACTCAATAGTATTTCTTCATTTTTTATAGAGTTTGAAGAAAAGATAGACGAATACTCTATAACACTGATCCATGGATTTTAATATCGAGACTGGATCGGTTCATGCTCGTCGGTGTTTTTTTTTTTAAGAGTATGAAAAACTTAAACAATCCTCTATATACCTTCTCGCGGATTTCATATCGAGCCCGAGTAGGTGAATGCTCATTGGTGTTTTCATGTTTCGAGAGTTTGAAAACCCTAAAGAAGACTCCAAAAGGTCCTTTTTCGTATAGTTAGTCTCCTCCCCCGAAAAAGTGTAAAATGATGAGAGAATAACTCTTCTAGCCACGTATGACTAGAGTATTCCTTTTTCGTAGGTGATCCACCAAGGTCCAGAAAATGGGTAAACTTATACCAAAGTGGATGTCACTTCAAATCCTTTAACGAGTCTGAAAAGACAACTATACTCGGCGATCTTGTTTGTTTTTGAAAAGTTAAACAAGGGCTTAAAAAGACTTTATAATTTTTTTTTCCGTAAAGGTTTAATGAGCTCAAAAAAGTAAACTCGCGACCTCCTTACTGTTTTTAAACGAGCTCAAAGGATAGATGGAAGAATGCTCATAGCTTCCTTGCTGTTTTTAATGAGCTCGAAGAAAAGGTGGAAGAATGCTTGTAGCCTCCTTACTATTTTTAACGAGCTTGAAGAAGAGGTGGAAGAATGCTCGTAGCCTCCTTACTGTTTTTAACGAGCTCTAAGGAAAGGTGGAAGAATGCTCGTTGCTGGATCAGTGTCCAAATGAATGGAAGACTGCATTATAGACTCTAGGAAAACTTCATCAGAAGGAAGTATATCATCCCAAATAGAATACATATCTAAACATTCAGATGGAGGTATTGCTTGGTCAATTGTCGAGACCCAGTCCCGAGAAGGTAAGCATGAATTCAGAGGCTTATTCTTAGTAGCAATTGGACTCAAGGAACAATATGCCACATAATTTTCTTGTGGCATGGTAGTGCCTACTGACGGGGGATATAATTGGTCTATAGTTGGGTAATAAGAGGGATCAACAAATGTAAGCTGATTGATAGTGACAATGCTTTCGTTGTGAGAAAAATGCATCACACGAAAGAGCGTAGACACCACAGCCTGCATAGCAAATATGTAATCACACCCTAGGATCATATCAAAACCCATAGGGTCCTTTAAAACCATAAAATCAACTAAGACTTTTTTTCCACCCAAAGTAACAGGTACCTGAGGGAGGAATCCCAACGGTTCACTAGGTCTTTTATCGAAATTCAATGGCCAATTAACAGCTGGAACAAGGTTAGGGAAACCTATATCTCTCCAAGCATAAGGGGATAAGATACTAATCGAGGCTCCTTCATCTACTATAGATCGGTGGAATGCATGGTTTCCGATATTGACCCTTAGCTGGAAAGGGGTAGAAGAAGAAAGACGAGGCCCAGTTAGACTATTCCAATCAAAGGAAATGATCCCAGAGCTTGGTAGGGGTTCACTCAGCACAGATGAAGTGCCCCCATTTTCAGAAACATCCGAAATAGTAATGCAAAAGACTTCAGGGACAGGTGCATCAGTCTTTGAAGGACTGATGGGGTCGGTCGAAGATTGCATCGATTCAATCACTTCAGTCTCGTAAGGAAGAGTGGGGTTGACTAAAGATTGCATTGGTTCAACCACTTCCTCAACCAAAGGTTGATCAGGATGTTGGGAATCTATAGACAATTCAGGAGTAGAGGATCCTTCAGACATGGACCACACTCTCTGCACCTCTCGAATAGCAGGGCACAGGTGAGTAAGGTGATCTCCCTTACAAAGTTTACAAGGAAAGTTTGGCTTGCGTCCTATAATATTAGACTTATTTACAACAACAATACTCTCAGCATGACTAGCATTGGCTGACCGTTTTCCCCCAGCATGATTTGAAGTGGCTGGTTGCTCAGAAGCAGAAGATTTTTGAACTACGGACCACACTTTTTACACCTCTGGAATAGCAGGGCACAAATAGGTCAGGTGGTATCCCTCGCAAAACTTACAAGGGAACTTAAGCTTCTGTTTATTAGGTTTGTTTACAATGTCAGCTTTCTCAGCATGACTTGCAGTGGCTGATTCAGTGTCTCCAGTATGAATCACAGTAACTGGTGACTTGTCATTAATATGACAAGCAGTGATCAATGACGTGTCCTCAACATGAGCAACAGTGGTTGAAGACATGCTTTCAGTATGATTTGCAGTGACTGAAATTTTGCTCCCAGCATGACCTCTAGAGGCTGGGTAGGTGCCCCCAGCATGACTTCCAGAGGCTGGGTGGGTGGTTTCAGTATGATTTACAGTGATTGAGTGAATTCTCCCAACATGACCACCAGAGGTTGGGTAGGTGCCCCCAGCATGACATCTAGAGGCTAGGTGGGTGCCCTCTTGCTTTGGCATCTTCTTCCTATTCTTCCTCTGTTTATTCCTTTTAGACTGCTGATTACTAGTATTACTACTTTCACCACATGAAGTAGAAGGAGGAGGAGAAGATGTTACTGGCGAAGCAGGAATATGGTTCTGATGCTCTCGATGTGAGGTGCTTACTTGAGAAGCATAAGGAGCATGCAAGGCGTTCAGAGTGGAAAACAACCAAACCGGTATCCCTATAGTGAATCCCAGAAGATTCAAGGTAGCCATTAAGGGAGTACCAATGTTCCCAATGAATGGAAAAGCATAAGGAGCCCCTTGAACATGGGTTCCTTGATTGGTGCTCATCGGGATGCTATCCATAGTTTCTGACTCAACGGGCCAGAAATCTCTAAGCCCAACTAAAAACAAGCGGCACAAAGAGCACACAACTAAAAATGTCCTACAATGATCAAAACTAGGCAAACAGAGCTAATACTCTCAAAAGTTAGTCTAGGATGATAAGGGTCTAGAACAAACCAATAGAGTATCGAAGGTCAGTTACACGGCATCCAGTGCAGGTCCTCTATATGCAAGCGTTTGAATCACCAAACCGCCCTCCCAGGATTATTGCAAAGGGTTACCTTCCATGTCTGTCCTAGGTGCAGTGGAAATAGCCTTCCACTATACCTGTGAGGAACCCTAAGGTTAAGATACTAAGGATACCACAAATACGAAAAATGCCTGGGGGCAGTCATCAGTCTAGCCAAAACACATGGGCAGGGTAGTAAAGCCCGAAATTCAAGAGTACTCGAAGTACTAGTTGATCCCCGTACGTGAATCAGCTCTGGTGTATGCTCAAAAGGAAAGTGAGGGGGTATCCTCAACATTTCTAGTCTCACATGATGTCATGCTTAACTCCGGTTTAAGTGGAGCATTCCCAGGATACTTTGATATAAGTGGGTTTTCCTAAAAGATTGTCTCACTACGATTTTTGATCAATATAACGATTTCAGGCAGTTTAAAGTGATCTATGCCGAAATCCTAGCCTAAGCTAGTTGGTGTAGCGTCAAACCTAAAAAGAAAAGTTACTAGTTGATTTTATTAAATGTTCTTTTTAGAGGCCATTTCTTACTAAAAAAGGGTAGTGATGTGCGTGGTATGGTTATGACAGAAAGTAAAGTGTGTACAAATGATGCATAAAAATTCACAAAGACCCTTTTCATTTATGTCTTTCAAAACAAAATATAGGCAATCCTAAGCATAAACATTTTTCTTTTTAATTTTCAAAGCAAATAGAAAAAAAATCTATCCTACCTCGAAAAATAATGGCAAATCTTACAACTAGGTTAGCAATTTTCAATTTTGATCTTTTCTTCTATTTGTAAAAGAAAATGAATCTGAAAAAAGGGACAAGCAAGATCTATCAAGAGTGTGGGTAAAGATGAAAAACCTAAAGGATTATACCAATCAAATCCAAAGACTGACAAAGACTTGACCTATAGAGTAGTTTCGGCGAAAAAACTCTAGATTTGGAACAAGATGCAAAAGAAAAAGGAAACGATGATGAATGCAATGGGAAAACAAACCAAGAGGCTGCTCCTAAGCATAACAAATCAAATAAAAGCATCCACCAAATAGATAGGGTAGGCAAGCAAACCAAGGCAACTCTACCGCCACACAAACTAAAAAGGAAAAGCTATCAAGAAGACTTCAAGCAAACTCAAACTAACCTGAACAAAAATTCAGAAGGTATCCAAGCAATCAAGTCTTCCAAAAACACCCAAAAGACTCTAACTGAGGTCAAGCCCTAAAAAATAAGGTAAAAATCAGTAAAAGTGCACGGATACTGTATCCGACAACTAGCGCTTAATGCGCAGGTCTGTAAGTCAACAACTGGCGTCTAGGGAAAAATATGTGCTACTGTAACTAGTAGGGAGTCGTGCACAAGTTTTAAAAGAATTAAAAAAAAAGAAAGGACACCAAAAAGTGATTGAATTAAGTAAAGAAATCATAAGGTACTTTCAAGAGGCTATAACAAGATTAAAAAAGACACAGGGATGCCTTATCAACAGCCAAAAAGCAAAGCAAAGACCAAAGGTAGACCCAATGACAAAAGACCAAACCCTATTGTAAAAGGTTCAATCCTACCGGAAAGTGCACGGCTGTATATGCTAACAACCTGCGCATGCAACTTAAAATGCGCGGCCTGTAATAAGAGCAACTCGTGCACAAGTCAAAAAATGCACGCTTGTATGTACAGGAGACACGCGCACGGGTACTGATAGGAAAAGAAAGGCTTTGCAAACTCAACATTGAACTGAATCAAAGAAAAGGAACACAACAAAAGAACATTTGAAAACCTCACAGAAAGCCAAAAAGCTGTAAAGACTGAAGAAAACCTAAATAAAGGTCCCCATAGTAGAAACGAATAGGTGCTCCCCAGTGGAGTCGCCAATTCTGTTGTTAAGGATTATACCCTATAGCAGGGAAAAGGATGCTATCAATGTACATGGGGTGACATATAGATACATTATATCTTGCATTGATTACTGTAAGCAAAATGAGATTAGGATTCAGAAATCAATACCTTATTTATGGTGGTTGGTCCTATCTTTCGCCCAATCTCCGCACCAATGTACCTGCAAAATATATAGACCTTCCTCAACGTATCTTGAATACAAATATATAATGATATTGAAGAAAATATGACATTAATTATAATCAAACATTCAATAGAAACAACATTCCATTGGGATGGGAAGGGTATCTTGATCTTTATTGTCAAAGAAATGAAACCAAATACAGTTTATACCGGATCTGTTCCAAGCACTTCTACAACCAAGTTCTGGGCTCCCGCTCCTCGTGATGACTTAGAAATTCCTTCAGCGTAACAATATATTCTTCTTCATTGGCCTCTTCCTCATGGCTTCCCCTTGTATTTATGGCCAAGGCAGGAAGTTAGATTCATGAGGCAGTTGAATTGGGAGGTTGGGGGAGTTACAATACCAACCTCGACTAATCCCAATTTGTAATATTAATATATTTTTCCATTTAATCTTAATATGTGCGTAGGTATCACACTAGACAACTTGCGCATAGGGCATAGCTAGTGCTCTCCAAGACTAGTGCATACAACTTTTGAGATAAGTGCGCGGGTCTGCTTTAGTAGAACCAACGCACAATACGCTAGATTCTATTTGTAAGAGTAGCGCATCTTTAATGAAATATGTAGAAAAAATATAATTTTAGCTGAAGAGGAGTGATCTCAGCAATAAATCAGCCAAGGTCAATCCAACTCTTCCATCCATAGTGTCCTTTTGTGTGATCGACAGGGCAATGTGATCACAGATGGAGAAGTGCAGATTTGACCTATAACAGTTTCGGTAGACACTACCCTGCCATGGGTAAAATATGTGGCCTCATATCCCTTATGGAAAACTGCTACTAATAAGAATCCTTCGCATTCATGCTCACCTTCTTGGGACATGGTTCCGACAATTGGACTTGGTTTCAACTACGATACATTTCTCCGAGAGGTTGACCTAGAGTCATAACACCCTAGACCTGATTTCATCACTGACTCGGTAAACTTGCACTCAACATATGAAAACACATCATTGGTCACTAATTGAGTGGTTTCCCATTATGTTCGATGACAAGACCTCTATTCACTTTTTGGGATTTATGCTTTACCTTGGGTTCCATTTTTATCAATGGTGAAATCCCTTGCCTCTATCAAAAACTTTCATCATGGGTTGTTTCTCAGAGGGTACTTTTCATGGGTTGTTGGTTACATTTGGTGCATTAGTAGAGACATACTCGGTGGTCCATCCTGCAAAAATTTGTCCAAGTATTTTTCCAAGTCAAATCAGTTCCTGATATTTCCTCGTGTTGGTTGATGGAGCCTCAATGCCTCCATTCCAATGGATCCCTTCCTATTGAACTTAACACATCTTGCTCTGGGAATGGGATTTAGAGTCTAGAGAGTGGCTTGCGGCTTGCAATAATTAGTGGTAGGTTCCCTCGCTATTTACAACAGTAATACATAAATGTCTCTTGTTTGATAGATTCTGCAAGTGTTTGAATCTAAGATATTTATTCACACTTGATATAATGTAATAGGTACCTTGGAAACCATTATCATTATCGGTGGGTTTTCTCATGTTTTTTAATGGTCTACATCAACGGCTGGTAATCAAACGATGTCCTACATGTTTGAATTCATATCATGTATTCACATGATTAGGACTCATACCTTTCGACGGTTTGGATGGAATACCTTGGGACAATAGTAGCATTACCACAATTTGTTGTTTCCTAAGTTGTGTAATACCATACCATGCATAATATAACATTGGTACTTCATGGAGAACTATTTTATTCTCATAGTAGTTATAGTTGTTCTCATGATATCTACTAAGACATATATCCATTGTGTATTTTTTGTGGCTATGATCTACTATTGACATGGATCCACGGTGTATCACTGTTGTGGTTATGATATAATATTAACATGGATATACTTTGTATCATTATCATGGACATGATCCTGCATTTTTTATATACCCCATGGTTCCACAATGTACTCTTATGGTGTCCATGATTTTTACATCTTTATATGTCATGGATCTGCAATGTCTTTGATTGGTGACCATGTTATTTTTCACTCGAGCATGGGTATTCCCGCCTTGGGAAGAGAGTGTTATGATCCTTGGTTTTCAGTTGCAGGTCGTTTTCTAGATCCAATTTTGGTGAATCCTGTTTAGGCCCACTAATTAAGATCTTGGTTGATTTATAATGCATTTCAGCCACTGGATTCTCCTTTGACCTCACACATTAGGGAGAATCTATTACATAATTAATTTACTCAATGATGCTAAAACCCCTCCTACATTCCCCTCATACATCAAATTATGAGAAAAATCCTACAAAAAACCTCATTTTGGCTTGTGTACTTGCTTAGTTAGTTAACAACATGTGTATACATGTATTACCCTTATGCAACATGCGTACATCTCTACAAAATTCTAAAATTCTAAAAAATAAATTAATTACCATGTGTGGTTAGGAAAGTTGAAATTCATTACAGTCTTAGTTATACCATAATCAAATCACCAAAACACCTATCTCAAAGCATAAATGCAAGCCTCAAAGTGAAGGATGGGGACTATATTCCAAGAAAGCAAGTACATGCTTGAGGAATAGAATTAGGAGTTTGTGACTCAGGGATTTTTACAATACTCTTCCCCTCAGTTTCCAATACATTCTAAGCTATCCTTTCTCCCTAGAGTTAGTGGGGATAATCATCTTTGATCCCTTTTACTCACAATTTGAGGAAGTTTGTGGAAGAAGTTTTGTAAGTGACCTATGCACGAAGAATCTAGACTAGTGACATAGACAACTCGTTGAAGATTCAGGTATAAATTGTTTCCGTTGTCTCTTGATTAATATGAAATCACTCTTCTTTCCCTCCCCAAAACATGTTTTTATCATGATTCAATTTTTTCATGCATAATGTCTAGGGGTTTGGATTTATTTTCATTCATGCAAGTCAATTTTCTTAGGTTAACCTAGAATTCAATTGTTGATTTTATTGTTATTATCCAGAAGTAAAAAAGTGCTTGAGAAATATGTCCAGTCATCGCATGTGTAGGTACACATGAGCTTCAATATTTGATCAAAGGAAAAATTTTGGGATCATCTCCTTGCTGACTATTCAACCATCTAGATCCAAGTAAATATATATTACTACTTCTTTGATTCCAGTTTGGGTTAACTAAGTAGGAACTTAGAGTAGGATCTCCCTGTGATTTGTTGGTAGTTTGAACCCTAGCTATTAAGTGATTATTTTCCTATAACACCTTGGTGAAGGCCTTAGTTCCATATCGCAATGGAATGGGATTCCTATAGGGGCTCGTGAGTCTCTCTTTTTGCTAGTGTAACCTTAGCTTATAACCCACATGAAACTTATGTGGAATATGACCTTGATCATATCATTGCTTAAAATTGGAATTAAATTTATGTAAAATATCATGAACTTCTTATTGGATGTGTTGGATCCATTCAATAAATTTGGTTTCTTGGCTACTTCAAACTAGGCATGGGAGGACTCTTCTCTATGGATGCAATAGGAAAATCTACATCAGTTGGGACCAATGGTTGGAACCCCAAATAGACCTAAAAGGTATTGTGGCCAATATAAATGTAGAGGGCTCTATTAATGTAGCTATGTTGAAAATAAGGACTTGATTTCATCCAATGTATGTGGATGCTTGGAGAAGTACATTTTGAGGATATGCACAACCATCCCATTGAATACATTTTCCTATCCATGAATCTTGGGGTGGAAGAGAGTCAATTTGGTTAGCTTGGTGTCTATCATTGACTACATGCTATACCAAAATGTACTAAGGAGTCTATCTAACCTGTCTAAAAAAATTGTTTTTGGTATCCTAAAATGAACCCATACAAACCCAAAGAAGAGCTTAGCAACGTGTTCCACCATAATACTCCTCTTGTAGGGTACCAACATCACAATCTTGGAGAACAAATCAACAACCACAAATACACATTTGTGGCCATGCTTGGTTAAGGATATGCCTAACATATAAACCATGGATATTGACTCTTAACATTTATTTGGAGTAGGTATAGAGTATAACCTCTACCTTTTGATGGAAAATTTAGTGATGGACCAAGTGGTGCACAATCTAATATACATGTCAATGTCTTGTCAAAGCTTGTGGAGGGAACCACACACATACACACACCCTTAGATACAAATAATTTTTAAGATATGAAGTTGTTTATATGGCTGCATGATAAAATAAACTAAATAGTAAGTCTATTACTAAAGCATTATACATAATAAAAATCACCCCTCTTGAAATTCTTCATCCTTGAACCATGGATCAAGATGAATATTTTGATCTAAACTCTTGATTTTTCTAGGTAACTTCTTCTTCTGGAAGATTCCTCTATTGATAAGATATTCATTGACATATATTGAATGAAGGACTTTTCTTATGACTTCTAAGATACCCTCGAGCTTCAATATTAGTCTCCATTCTTCATCCAAAAAGGGTAGTTTTTTGTTTTGTTTTTTTTTGTAGAAGGCTTGTTGGACTTGTTACCTCCCAAAATAGCATGTGTGATTAAATTCTTAAAGAATAAAGATAGCTAAGGGGAACCTAAAGGAAATTTCAATGTCACGACACCAATCCCCTTCACACTTTTAGTTGGATCTTCTCCAACTCAAGGGGAAATTCCCTAGTATAGGATTACTAGGGCTATACACAATTAAGTATAAGGTGATATGAAGAGAAGCCTTAATTTTGTTTTTCCTTTTGTAGTATAGGAATATGTAGTGTGTTATGGGAGGATAAAGGGTACCAATCCAAGGATTAGTGCCAATAAAATCAAGGGGAAATGGAGTCAAAGGATCACCAACTAAGAGGGGCTTTCCAAATAGGTAACTAAGGGAAAGAAATCGTGTCTACTAACCCCAATCTACTTGTTGGATTGAAGATTAACTAGGGTTCAAGGGAAGGGATCGAATGAAGTAACCACTTCCTTTCAAGTTTTACATAGTGCGCCATATATATAAATTTTTATGGATGCACAATCCAAGTTTATGGAAATATACAACACATAAATCCCATATAAATAAGATGTAAGAAATGATGAAGTATAGCTTAACATGAAACAACTTTCTCTAATGGGGTAGTAGTACCCTTCCAATGACCCAAAAAAGAATAGAAAAAATTTAGTAATGCAAAACACCTAGTAACCTTACAACCATGACTCTCAAAGCAAGAGAAGTGTGCCACACATGAGAAAGAAGAGAACCCTTAAGACAAAATTTGGTCCAAGAAAAATATATGTCAATTAGGCTTGAGAGAGAGAGAGAGAGAGAGAGAGAGAGAGAGAGAACTCCAAAAATCCAACCATGAGTACAATACAGGAAGAGGATATGTTATACAGGATAGGAGATCAAGTTCCTTTATGGTAAAATAATAATAAAATCCTAGAATTAGCATAGGGTGGAGTAAAAAAATCAAAATACTCCACTAAACCCTAATAAACTCTAATAATATCCATGGTAAATGGTGATCAATCCCACATGTGCAAGTCTCCATTAATATATCACTATGCAAGGTGGAATAAATGGAAGAGAGAATCTTAATGTTTTTCCTCATAAACTTTGCAGATTAGGTGCTCCAATAGAATAGTTTCCAAATAATGTGAAAACTCGTAGAATATTGGAAGATAGACCCTAGATCTATGTACAAGTAACCTCCAAAGCTTGTTGTCCCCAAACTCTAAGATGAAGAATGTCAAAAAAACAGTGTTTCTCATAATGGCATGAAGATCCAACCCTAGACTTAGGGTTTGAACCTCCTAAGTCTCCTCCAAGTGGGATTCCTCCTCCTCAAATGGCATAAATAAGTGTTACATGGATACATTTGTGGGATGACCCCCTAAAATCAGTCATAAAATTCCTCAATCAACTCCTATATGGTGCATGGCCCCAAGATAATGTAAGAAACATATTATAATCAACTCCAATAGAGGGAAACTCCTCTAAAAATGGCATGAAACTCATCAAAAGGTGGACATAAGGTGCCTATAGTGTGCAACAACCTCCTCCTATGACAATTGTCTCATCAAATCAACACCAAAGGCGTGAATGATCCATCCAAGTAAAACAAAATAACTCCTCTATTCATGTGATAATTAATATATTAAAGGGGGTGATCACTCTAATATGGCATCATATGTGGCTAAATTATCCTCCAAATGGAAAAGTGCATGAACATATAACCAAGTGCCTCAACATGTATGCTAGAATACCAATTCATTAGTAAAATCCCCAACCTCATCCATCAACCAATAAAATATTATAAAGTGTCTCCACATGTGTGCCAAGAGAGAATGCTAAAGGAAGACGATGTGTCAACTCAAAATTAGTCCTCGGGATCACCATTGTGCATGATAATATGTATAAAACACCTCTAGTTCAAATCCACAAATTAAGACCTTAATCACATCATAAAATAGTAAATTTCAAGAAAGTGAAATAACAACCAGAAAGAGGCCTTAAATGATCCAAGGTCATAAGGAGTCAGGGGGAGCATTATACACCTCTAAAAATATATTTGAAAGGGATTTCCAGCCATATATAATAATCCCGCACCTGAACTAGGGAATTGGAGAACGAAAGGTTTGAAGGTTGGGTTCGTTTTTGCATAATTCGTCCTAGAAAAAACATAAAAAGAACTCAAGACCACCATACAAGCATCAAACTAGGATACCATCAATCCATACAAGCATTAAGACTAGGAGAAAGTGATCCGGATGAACAACATATCATGACTGAAGCATTGACCCCTCAAAAAGCCACGCATGGTTTGTCATCAACCATAAGAATAAAAGGCATCAAATCTCCATGAACATGTCACCACCACTGAAATTGTGATGCAAATCACAAGTGGACACCCATGCAAAATGGGGTGTAATTGAACCCAACTTTTTCTTCAAACATGAAACATGGAAAGCATTTTGTAACTTCCCTTCCTTTTGTATATCTAAAGCATAGGATACCTAGCCCACCCTCCTCTCAATTTGGTAATAACTATAAAAGTTGGGCATAACTTTATGATTTTTGTAATTTTTGAGCAAATTTTGCTTGTATGATTGGAGTTGGATTAACACCTCATATACAACTTCAAATTTGTGATTACTTCTTTTCAAATCAGCTTATTGCTTGATTTAGTTCCTTTACTGTTTGAGATTATTATTTAGGATATGAAGGATTTCATTAGAAGCAAATAGGTATTTTTTCACATAAACAAAATACTCTTTTATTGAAAGCAGTGATTATGGCATATAAAGCTTCAAAGGGAGTCAACTTTTCCAATTTGTGATAAGTGGTGTTGTACCACCATTCTACAAGACAGTTTCACCATTTACGCCATTGTGATTAACAATCATTTGCAAAATTCATCAGTATCCTTCAACAAATTTATTCGATTTTTCCATCTACTTGGGGGTAGTATGAAGTGCCCATGATTAATGTGGTCCCTAATTGGTGGAACAATTCCTTTGAAAATTTGCTGGTAAATTTGGGGTCCCTAGCAGTAAGTATAACTTTGGGAAAGCCATGGATTCTATAATTTGTTTTTAGATAGATATCAACAATTTGAGTAGATTTCGATTTTGATGATATTCTAATGAAGTGGGAATGTTTGGTTAATTGATTTATGATTACAAATATTCTATCTTTCCCCTATGAGGTAGGGTGAATTGTGATAAAAATACATAAACATTTCATTCCATTTCTAATCTAGCATTTGATCTCCTCGATCTCTAGAAGAGATCATCTATATACCAAGTCATTAAGTAGAGGGTCATCGGGTATCAAATCAATTGCATGATTTGACTAATAATGAAAAGAAACCTCTACATATTAGGAAAATATAACAATGCAATATTTCACCTTATTACCCCCCCACTCTATTATGCAGATATACCACTGCCTTTGAAGTCACAATGATCCATTTTTTACCTTCCAATTTAACCATGAAGAGAAAAAATATCCTAATTTGAGAGATTTACTTCCTACATTTCTTAGCTATGATAAAAGAGACTACAATAGTTGAGGCTAGCTCTAGTTACCTATAGAGATGAATTCCAAAAGTAACAATGGCACTATAAGGTCTAGACTCATAAATAACATGACACTTCCACATATATGGTTGTCCTAAAGAACATCATGAACTTCAAGAAGGGAAACATCCAATAATACCTCATTGTTGAAGGGTTTGATTGTAGTGTAAGAAACATTGTTTACCAATGTAGATGCCTCATCCCTAGCTTAGTCAATTGATGTTGTATAGTTGGGGGTGCAAAATCATTGACAAATTTAACTTCTTGATGATCTCTATTGAGATAAAAAAAATTGTATTCCAATATCAACAACTAATTGTAATGGATTCCCCTTCAACTACATCTATAAGTGGAAGATGCACTCACCTTCCTTAGGATCTTTTGGGTCTTCTAGCTAAACCTTTTCACTAGCAATGGTTCCTCTAAATCCTGCATTGATGATTCGTTTTCACTTATCCAATCTAGGAAATTCCATTCCTAAAAAAAATTCTTAGACATTCAACTTGGGAAAAAATGATTGTATGGAATGGCATTTATCAATGTTGTGCCAAGGGATTTTATGGATCTCACACCACTTTCCAATGTCCTTCTTTGAATTCCCATTACTCTTCTTTGCATGTGGCTTGGATTGGTTATCCTGAGATTATATATCATTTATTTGTCCTTTGTTCTAGTTGTTAGGGATGGATTTACCATTCTTTTTTTTTTAACTAATTTGCGGACCAAAATTCTCCCTTGATTTTCTGTTGAAAGTTTTTCTTACTCTTAACAACATATGGATAAGCTACTCTGAGTGAAGAGATGTATAGAAAATAAATGTTTGTTTGTATGTACCTATGTAGTCCATTTTAGTATTTTTTAACTACGTTCTACTTAGAGTCCTTGCTATCTTTAAATGCAAGGTATGGAAGGTATTATACTCTGCCATCACTTGGTCTTTATTTTAGAGCAACTTTGTCCATCTCATGTACTGGTCATTGTAGTTTCCAATAGGGTAGAATTCCTATTCAAGAGTATATAAAAAAGTATACCAAATGGATGTTGATCCAATTGCTTTAGATTCATCTTCGACATGTTGCACACAATCAGTGTTCCACCAATATTTGACATGGAAATAAGGAGTGAAAATGTGATCTTCCCAGTATTGGAAATTTTTTGAATAGAGTGATAGCCTTAAAGTAGACTTAACCATTTATCAAAAGTATTTACATATATCTTCCCTTCAAGTAAAGGATTACAAAAATTAATTTGTACTACAAAGGGAATCATACCTCTGAACTGAATTCTTGTTAAATGTATCTCCTTCACCATTTTGAGTTATCAAAGGATCTAAGTGAAATTATCCATCATCTTGTTCCTTTGCCACACGAGGGATTATATGAGCACATATTTATAGGATATCCTAGTCCGCCATTTTTATCTTCATTTTCCATGGGAGGTTACTTGAGTTGACGGAGGAAGTCTTCACTCGGCTCAATTAGTTTGAGTTCAACTCTTTGTAGCTTTAACTCAATGGGACATGCATGAAAAAACAACAAACGACAAATTCCTATGATACCACAATTCCAGATTATGTTTAGAAAAAAATAAAGATAGAAATAACATAGAAATGTTGGAAAGAAATAGTGAAAACCCAAACTCTATTAATGAATGAAAAAGTGAAAATGTTGCAATATGAAAAGCAACACAAACTATCTAGAATGGTGGTAGATTAATTTCGATAAAATATGTGTTGATTACTCTCATTCACAAAAATCCCAATACAATAGGCTGCAACTAATTTTTAACATAAATATGAAAAAGTAAGATTAAAACACTCTAAGATTGAAAACTCTAACCTTGGGAGATGAGGTGGAAAAGGGAATGTGGGCCTCAAGGATATTATTTGATATTTCAATTTCCCGGGGCCACAACATTCACATACGACCTCTATTTGGGGAATTTATTGGACCATTACAAAGCTTATTTTGAGTTCAATGTGTTTTACCAACCTCTTTGTGTTGAGCCATTACAAATATTATTTGAAGCTCTATGTGCCAAGCCATGTCAATTACAAAATGGCACGAGACATGCTCAAAAAATGTGTCAAAATTTCAAGACTTGTAAAATTGTCATAGAATTGGCAAGGTGTTGGATTGTTTTTGATTTGGTGGAAAATGTGGGTGGTCACCTATATCCACCTAGAATATGCATACTAATAATGTTTAGTCATCTTACCGATATTGTATTTCTAAGTCAAGGGATTTTAATGCAATGAAGACAATTTTTGGTTATTTCCTCGTTTATTTTAATTTGGATCTTTAAAACAAATCACATATTTTTTCATCTTAGTGTACTTGGGATTCTGAATGTTCCCCCCTACAGTCAATGGAATGATTTTTTTCTATTATCTTGGGCTTCTTGCATTGTTATTATTTTCATGTTACTTGCTTAAAACTATTGGATTCATTCTTCTTAATAACCAATACATTTTTTATTTTTGAAATCTTTACCTATCTAGAATTTCCATCCTCCTAGATGTGTCAAATACATTAGATATTCTTTGCATATTTTGTATCTTCCACTTGCAAATTTGACATGCATTGTAGATAAGGATAAAGGTTCCCAATGAGAAAATATTCCAAGTGATGTGTGCCTCCATATTGTATATATATACTTGGTATTCTTTCTCTCTTATTCCTTGTTTTCAAACCAACATTTCAAGAATCACTCTCTTTTCACCCTTTTTAAGTTCATTGTGAAACCCAAATTGCATATGCTTTAATGAAATCTAGCCAATCCAAATTTGATCAAGAGTATAGAGAAAAGGCATCACTAAGGTGAATGTTGGTAGTGCCTCCAAGAATATTAAGGGTTTCCCTTTTTGGTCGAAGAGCCAACTTGAGCCCTAAAGTGGAATGTGGACACTCTAGCATCATTTCTCTCCTAAGGGGAAGCATCTTGGGGGAACATATCAAGTGTCTCTATTGAGAAGGAGATAATTTATTCCTAGATAGAATGGTAAAAAACAATATTAATCACTTCATGTAAAGGGATATGCACTACTATCAAAACAAAATAACCCCTAGGGTTACATGTCATATTACAATTATGAGACAATGAGATTCACCTAACGAATCCACCCTTTGTTGTGGCTCCACATTGACATAATTTGGAATTTACAATATGAACATATTACCCTTGTTCAAGAAATCAAGTCCATTTGAAGAATGGTTTAGTGAGACATTGGCTATGATCCAATTCCTTTGAAAATATATCAAGGAGCTGATTGAAAGAAAACAAAATATTGATGAGACAATGGCCCATAGGGGGGTCTGTAAACGAGGGACCTCTAGCCCACTCATTTCAGAAACATAGATCCTTTGTGGAATTAGATCTATGGTCTTTATTCTCAATGTTATACAATATTCTTTGTCTTCAAGATGACCACAAAAACTCTATTCTTGACATAGTCTTGAGTGCAAACCTTTTTATCTACTCATCATCCATACACAAAAAATGCTATGTTCTCGTATTAGTTCACTACTTGCTTTACTACTATGGAAATCTAAGGCCTATCAACAAAAAATAATAATTCACACTCATATTTTTCCAACTGAACTCCAATAGTTAGAAAAAAATAACAGTAGCTAAAAGAATACTCATCTTTCTTATTCACAAGTTCCTACACAAAACTTCACATATTCTTGCAGAATCTCTTCTGAGCACTCTATTCATATTGCTCATTGAAGGTAAATTATACCAACCAAATAATACATTGTTTAACACAAACTATTATAAAATTTCCCATTCATTTACCCTTGTTCAAGCAAATAAAAACCCTAGTTTTTTTTGTAATTGGGGGAATCAGTAACTTGGTTGGGCTCATACTCACATCACACATGGTCGATTCTCATCTGTTTCCACTATACCCATAGGTGTATTGCATGAACCCATATGGGACACACAAGTCTAGCCAAGGTTTGAACCCGTGATGTTGTAAGGAGTGCCTTAACAGAGAAACTTATCGCCAACTAGTCTACACCCTGGGAACAAATAAAAGCCCTATTATGAAAACATCCCATAGTATTATATTTTAACACTTAGCTCCAATTGTAAACCTTTCCATCCATACATATCTGGCCACTTGTCCAAGGTTATTTCTACTATGTAGTCTTGGATGAAATTGTTAACTCAAATCAATGGCCATTTATTCAATGGATGAATGAGTCATTTACAAAATTCCCTTGCTTTACACCAAAATACAATTGTATGTAAATACCAATCAATAAGGCACACATGAAATGGAACTTATATCCACATGCATGAAATGGAAATAAATTAAATATCATTTCAAGTGACTTTATATGACAGAGAATAAGGAGATTAATTAATTGTATGATACAACCATTAGTTAACATATATAAAAGATGGAGTCAACAAGATATAGAAAACCATACAACATTTCTCTATGCCATATATATACACCCATAATATGCAACTTCAAATTGATACACATGATTCCAATAACCACTTGAAACCAATTCCTAATCTACCCTATGTGTTCAAAAGATTCACTATTAGAAAATGTTGAGGGAGGATCACTTATATAACTAATATTTTGATATGGTAGCTCAAATTACCACAACACAATGCAAAACTTTTAAGGAAACGTTGAAGCAATCTCACATGCCTACCCAACAATTCATGTGACCCCAAGGAGTAGGAGGAAACCTTGTCCATATATCATAGGTATTTTACTATCCATTTAGGGACCTAGATTCCATCCATCAGGTGTGTACAATATTCAAGGATGATGAACTACCTTGTGTACAACCTTGGGAAAGCAATGGAAGTGTTGTGGCTTCTCTCAAGAATTAATAAGATTCACAAACCAAATTAAAAACTCTTTAGACTAGTGCAACAATTAGTTAATGGAATCCATTGATATCTAATCTTATACATAAATGAATGCATGTGGAGAATAGAGAGCTATTGGTAGTGTTTAAATTCTAAGGAGAATGAAACCATGAAGTAAAATACAAAATTACAACATAGAATGAATCCTTGCGCCATTAAAATAACCAATAAACCATTAAAATATAGAGTAGCTTCCATTTTAACTTAGATATAAAATTAACACAACAATAAAACCACATAGAGACAAAATCCATCACACATAAACACAATATTTACCTTGGAAACCCAAATGGGAAAACCAAATTCAAAGGTTTCTTATTCTTATTTTGACAATGCAACTCATGGTTCTCTGTGCATATTATCCTCTTTGGACATAAAATAAATAAATCCCTTTGAGGTAAAAATATAAGAATATATAATAAAGTTGGGGGGTAATGGGAAGATCAAGAGACCGAACTTTCATTTTCCATTCCTCTCTCTCCTATTTTTATTTTCTATTTGATTTAATTATTTTCTTTTCCTCTCTTTTGTCTCATCTATTTTTTAACACTTACATTATCCTTTATGTTTTATCTTCTATTCATTAATTATCGGGTTACACTTGTAGGTACTGAATATGACAACCACTATCTTGTGTTTGGATCCATTCCAGATCACACCACCCTATTGAGAAGCTATTTAGGCTCCAAAAGATTAAAGGAAGCCAATTTGGATCAATATGCCTTTTGTTTTCTTCTACGTAAAATGGCTCTAACTTTATCCCTTGGATACAAATTTGACTATATGTTTGGATTTGTCTCATGGGTGTCTACTAGGTCTGGTCATATATATGGTTTTGTCTCTAGTTCCTGGATTACTTGTTAATGTAGTGCAAAATTATTCCCATTGACTCCCATCTTTGAGCAATCCCCATATAAGAACTCTTTCATTATAATTCATTCCTATCTCAAGTGTGCAAGTCTCTTGAATTATTAGACTTGGATACAGTCCATCTTGGCAGTTATTGAAAGCCAAGTTGAATTATGGTCTATGTTTGTTTAGTAAGATTTTGATATCTATGCCATCACATAGAAATGCTGCAAAATTAGGTCTAGTCTACTATCTTTTAGTAGGATCAATTTATTCCTAGCATAGAAATAATTATTTGCTACTACACATGCTTGCACAAGGCTCCATCTATGTATAAATTTTAATTTAATGAGAATATTTTGTGTGCAATACAATCCTTATGAGTTATCCAACATTTGTAAAAGTTCCCACCCAATTGATCCAATTGTTCACTCATTGTTTAGTTGGTTCGCTGACTAGTGAGTCATTCTTAAACTAGATTGTAATGAAAGAGATATTAGACCATACTTGAAATCCTTATTTTCTCTCTCTCTTGCTTCCACTAAAAAATTGCTTTCTTCATTGCCAGTGAAGTGGACCTCTTTTGTTGTTCCAAATTTGTAGATAATTTCTACTCCTTGCGCTACCAAGGCAGGTAACTCTTCATCTCCATTAGACTGCACTCTCCATGTTGACACAGGGTCTTTCGACAGGGGTTCACTCTGTCATCAAAAACACCAACAACCCCTTATTCACTGGCCCGAAAGGATTTACCCTTCTTAGCAACACTTGTAAAGCAGGTGAGGTCTCACCAAAGGCGGATAAGGGTGCTGCAGGAACCAAGCTTCCGCAGTTACAAAGAAGATACGTGTGCATTAACCAGAGATTACAACATTCACTATAGTCCACTAATCAATTATTTGCATCAAAACACATTAGCATTAACCAACAACATGTTTTCACATAAACCAACAGAGAACATTTAAATAACCCATTATCGCATCATAGCATAACACCAGAATTCACAACCGAACATCTTCATTCATTAACATTTACGAAAAACCCGTCGCAGAGATATTCAAAACATGATATCGCAAGTACAACCAAACTCAAAAGATCGCATGAATCTCCTAAACTCTTCTGCCCTTAGGCTTACAATATACTTCTATTTGTATGCTTCTATCCTATTACAAAATGGCCCATTTTGGCCGACTTAGCAATTAAATATTCTAAGCTATTCTTGTGCTTCCTTAGACTTTACGGTAATTCCTTCTTTCGCGGGATTTTGGCTTCCGTGCTTGTCGGCTTCCGCACTTCCTGCAGATCTACGCCGTGCCAATAGGCCCCCAACACAAACTTGTGGCTCGTCCCAAGCCACCTCATCTAGAAACTGCTGTTTTGCACCCGCCTTGTATCGTGCTCGGTCTCTAAAACTGTTCTTGCTGTCTGGAACTCACTGTTGTGTTTTTCCTATCTCCATCCGTCGGTCACTAGTTGGCTGTCATGTACTTCTTGCACTCATCCGCCAGTCTCTTGGAACCTTGATCATCTACCTCTTGAGCCGCTACCGCCCTGCATGGTGCTTGGTTCTGACTGAGGAAAAGTTCATCTACGTCACCAAGGTGGGAGATAGGCCGACTACTCCAGCACATCTATTTCGTGCCCTAGGAAGCCTTCTACCAGGGCTATGGAGCCTTTAATCCTGGCATTCTGGTGGTCCTTGGGACCATGAAACTTTGCACTTCCGCCATGTACTTAGACATCTTGGATGATACCTCAACGGTGTTTTCCCAGAGTCTCTGCGCTGCTTCCCTCGCTGGTTGTGTATGGACGCTCATCGTTCTAGCTCTTAGCACACCTGGTGTGCTACAATGCGAAATGAAATGAACCATTTCCACAACCTCCTTGGAAATCCTTATTCAACTAATTGTTTGATCAACTTGCAGCATGCAGTTTCCTGAATGTTCTCTCCCTATTCATCGGTACCTTGCTGTTCTAGCGGCCTCCTCACTCGGTATTTATGCTTGTGCTTCATGTCTGCGGGGTCGGTTACCATCATCATTCGTACAATCCCAGCCCTCCTTTTGCGGTTCAATCGTCCTTTCCCTTTACCGTCAGCTATGGTCGCATGCTCGGATGTGATTCGATCATCATTTCCTTCGCCGTCTTCTGGTGATGCTTATCTGTGGTCGCATGCTTAGGTGTGGAGTCACACGTGCAGAGTGGACCTCCACACGTAGTGGTGACATGCAATCTGACTGACCGCCCCCTCTCGTTCTACTGTCCTGGTCAGAGGGTAACTGGCCTTCATGTCTTCACGTTGTTCAATTCCTGCTCCTTCTTTTTTTTTTTTTTTTTTTTACTGTTGTGTCAGATCACAATGATAGAGCTTTAGCCTATTGCTGTTCACCATGCGAGGCAACAATACCCCATTTAAGGTCTGTAGTTGCACTGCACCAACGTTAGTGACAAAATTGATGATATAGGGTCCTAACCAGTGCATTTGTAATTTACCCAGGTGTTTCATGAACTTGCTGTCATATAACAACACTGTGTCGCCTTTCTGAAAGTATCTATGCTTAATGTCATGGTCATGCCATGATTTCTGGTGATCCTTTTCAACCTGCTGGTGGAATCCTGTGATGAACCGATCTTCTTCTAAGTATACTAATTATGCTAGTCGTTCTTCCAACCCACTGTCATCGCTCATATCTGTGGCGACTGCAATATGCAAACTTGGAACGATGTATTCCATCGGCATAACTGCTTCCTTACCGTAGACCAGTTTGAATGGAGTTTGGCCAGTTAATCGCTTGCATGTGGTTCGATAGGCCCAGAGGATCGCTAGAATTTTAAGGTCCCAATCGTCTCGATTTGTGTTGCATACTTTTGTGAGTGCGTGTTCCAAGGATTTTGTTGAATGCTTCTACTGTCCCGTTTGCTTGAGGGTGGTAGGGAGTACTCTTCTTATGCTGAACCTGAAATTCCTCCGTTAGTGCTGCGATTGTCTTGTTCAAAAAGTGCGCCACTTGATTGCTTAGTAACATCTTTGGGCATCCAAATCGGGTGACCACGTTGTCGAAGAGGAATCTGGTGGCCGTTGATGTGGTACAATCCTTGACTGGCACAACCTCCGTCCAATGTGTCAAATATTCTGTTGCGGTTATGATGTAGCGTGATCCGGTGCATTTTCCTAGAGGGTTAATGGGCCCTACAAAATCTACCGCCCATTTGTCGAATGCTTGCAGCATAACCTGGGGTACTAATGGCATCTCGTCCCGTCTCGATGGTTTCCCTGTGCATTGACAGACGTCGTAGGTTTTGGCATAGTCAGTGGCATCGCTATGCATGGTTGGCCACCATAACCCGGCTGTCAGGATATTTTTCATAGTGTCTTGACCTCCATAATGTCCTCCGGCAATGCCATCATGTGCCTCGGCTAAAATCCGTTCATGCTCGTGTGGGAGAACGTAGCGGTGTAATATCTCGTCGGGGTCCATCTTGTACAGTTGTCCTGCGATTAGTTGGAAGTCCACAGCCTTGAAAACTAACTGCCTCTTCTGAATGGTGGTGAATTCCTCTGGTGCCTTTCCTGTTTCTAGGAACTGAATAATTGGTTCATAGTAGTCGTCGACCATTTCAACTCTGAATAGCTGAGCGTCTAGTAATCCTTCGTTGATGCTTCACAGTTCCTCCCCTAATTCGATCCTTGACAGGTGGTCTGGTCCTGCATTCAACTGTCCTGGTTTCACGATGATCTCAAAATCAAATTCTTGAAAGAGTAGTAGCCATCGGTAAATACCCCCCCCCAGCACAGGCTTGTCCACCAAATACTTCAGCGCTGAATGGTCGGTGAAAATTTTGAAGTGGCCCCCTAAAAGATAATGTCAAAACTTCTGTAGGGCATAGACCATCGCTAGTCCTTCTCGTTCAGTGGTTGTATAATTCTTTTCTGTTGTTGACAGCTTCCTACTTGCGAAATCTATCAGATGGTCGATGTCACCTTCACCTGGTTGGGCCAAGATAACACCGAGTGCGATGGATGACGCGTCAACGTGGACATGAAACTCTTTCTTCCAATATAGGAAGGCAAGTATGGGTGCTTCCACCATCTTTGTCTTCAAAACGTCTAAGCTCTTCTGGCATTCTCCATTCCATTCGAACTTCACATCCTTCATTAGTAGTTTCTCCATAGGTGCTGTGATTGCGGCGTATCCTCTGATGAACTTGCGGTAATAGCATGTGTGGCCCAACGTCGCCCTAAGTTGCTTAACTATTGTTGGTGGTGGAAGGTCAACAATGATGGTAATCTTTGCTGGATCAACTAACAGGCCCTCTGCAAACAATGTGTCCCAACAGTATCCCAAATGGGGCACAAAAGATGCATTTCTTCAAGTTAAGATATATCTGGTTGTGATGACATCGTTCTAGCATCAGTCTGAGGTTCGCAATGTGGTTCTTGACTAGCCCATATAGTGTCCAATCGTCCATGTATACCGCGAGAAATTTATGGATATAGTCTTTGAATGCCGCAACTACCAATCGTGAGAATATTGCGGGGGCATTCTTCAGACCGAATGGCATCACTGTATATTGGTAACACCCGCATTCTGTGACAAAATTGGTCTTGTGCCTATCCTCCTTCTCAATCCTAATTTGGTGGTAGCCTGAGAACCCATCCGTAAATGAATAAATTTCCTGATCGCCAACTCCTTCGAGTACTTTGTCTATGAATGGAGTCGGGAATGGGTCATGTAAACAGGCATCGTTCAACTTTCGTAGGTCAACACAAATTCTTACTTCACCGGTTTTCTTATCTTGAATGACCATCAGGCTAATCCATTCCGACTCTTCGACTGGTTCAATGATGTCGGCTTCCAACATTCTCTCAAGTTCAGCATGTACTCATTCCTTGTGTCACGGGTTTAAGCGATATCGTCTTTGTTTAACCGGCTTCGCACCAGGTTTCAGGGGAATCTTCATTTCACCGAGGTCCCTGGATATTCCCTTCATTTATGAGAATTTAGTTGGGAACAAGCCCTGAAACTCGTGCAGTAGATCTATCATATTCGTGATAGCTTGATTCGTCCCAATAATCTCCAATGCTTGCAAATTTTCGGTTTTCTTCCGACCCGATGTTTACCTTCGTAATCTTTAGCAACTGGTTGTACTCGTCGGATGGCAGCTTAGGTGCCTTCACATTGCGAATTCCTTCAGACTCCGGCACATATGTGACTCTTGGGTCGTCATCATCATCATTCGGTTCTCCTGAGACGTTGTAGTAGTCCATCATCATTTCAGGTGTCATGGTCCATTGGAGTTCTGACAGCTGCACCGTTGGTTCTATCTCAAAAATATTCTTCTTAATTTCCTGAAGTGCATTATGGATGAAGGGATTTTCATCTGCAAAGGATAATGTTTGGCTAAAGCCAATCGTTAACTGATCCCAAGAAAGTGTACCGAGTCGCAGCTCCGTCGCGACATACCAACTCCGCGGTACTTCATCCAACGTATGCATGAAGGCATGCACCCACTCCTGTTCCGGTCGCATTTCCCATTGGTGCTGACAAGCCTTCACATGTTCGTTTGGGTTACCCTGGCCATCGTATATTTGTCCATTCCATGCTGTGGTGTCGCCGAAACGAACCTCCAAGAGGCATCGGCATAGTGGCCAGTTTGATATCCTTGATTTATGTGCTGCCCACCAGCGTGCAGGAGTAGCCTTCAAGGCTTCCTCCAAGGCCAATATTCTTTGTGGTTCCACTTCCTTTCCTTTAAATTTTGTTAAGAAGGTGCTCAAATTTGGTAACCCTTCGTATGTTGCTAATGTGCACTCCTCAGTAGCCACCCAATGTACTGACTGTGTAATCCTTGCACATCTGTGAAACGATTCTTCGTGAAGTCGGTTTTGCCAATTTTCCAGTGCCTCATCTAAGTCTGAAGATGCTGAGATAGAGCTGTGCCATTCCAAGTCCCCTTCATTAGTTGAATTGATGTAATCTTCAGAAATATTATATAGGCTATCCCATCCTTCCCTATATTCATCTTTGGTGGGTTCCATGTATCGTTGTCCTTCTGTAGGGTCTAGTGGTGCGAAAACCCTTATTTCCCGGTCTTCAAATGACATGATCCGCTTTTTGAAATTGATGATTTCCTGATTTTCCATCAACCAGTCGATTCCCAATAGTGCTGGATATGGACATGTGTTATCTACTATCTCTATCACATCAAAATCAACATATGTTCAAAGTCCTTCGATTTCGACGGGAAGTTGACACACTTAGCCAAGAGGGGTGAACTTGCTTTGGTTTGTTAATCTCAGTTGTATTGGTGACCAGGTCATTTGTGGTTTTCCCATTGTTTCCCATGTTTGTTTTTTCAGGATGTTCACGTCTTATCCTAAATTCAAAATTATGGAGTCGACATCGAACGCTCCAATTTGTGTCGACATCCTCATTTCTCTACCTGTATTCCTTTTCTTATGTACACGATTAACCCTGGGTTCCTGTCGTCCGCCCTCCTTCCGACGCAATAGCCTGGATATCTACTCCAATGCCTACTCATCTTTTGCTAATTCTAAACAACTTCCGATGAATGCTCTTACGGTAGTGGCCTTCCGCCGCGATTTCGTTCGATCGAATGTTGGTGGCATATCGTAAATCTCTGCTTGAGGAGATGCATTCCTCTGTCGCCCCAACATTCCTTGCCGTGCCTTTGAGAAGACCTCTTTTGCAGCTTCCGCATTGAAGGTGACCTGTTTCACTGGTGGAATGGTATGGTGCGGCTGGTCAACTTTTGTTGTTGCTTTTCCTTGTGTCACTATTCCCACCTTTGCAGATTGCTTTCTAGCTTCCGTTGATATCTTCTGTACTGCCATTTAGTTCTGGTTCTGGTTCTGGTTTTGGTTAGGTGGAGATGGTAGGTTCTTCGTCTGCCATCTGGCGATAAGCTATGGGAAATATTCGATGCTATGGTCCACTCCACTGCAATATGTGCATTGCGAGGCCTGATTTGGGAAATCCCTTGTGAAATGTCCTTGTTGCCCACAATTATAACATGTAGGAGGTCCTCGGCCCTGTCCAGCGACTCCCCTCTTCCGACGCCACCACCACGTCCTCCCTGGAATCCTCCACCAAATCCTCTGCATGGTGGTCTGTACTGCACCTACTGGTACTGTGGCTGCTGATACTGTGGTTGTGGGTATTGTTGATACAACATCTGCTGGTATCGTGGTTGCGGATTCTGCGGTGCACCATACTGTAGTTGCCAATACTGTCCTTGGTCAAATTACGACATCTGTATAAATTGCGGTTGTTGCTGGGCATACTGTGGCTGCTGTATTCCTAGTTGTTTCTCTTCTCCCTTTACCAGGTATGCGTCCATGTTCTGCTCTTGCAACAAATCGTGTGCCCTGCAATCCTTTTCGTCATGCCCCATTGATCGATAGAATTTACAATACAGCTTCGCCGGTTTCGACACTATCTTCTATAAGTATATGCAGTCCTCTGGTCGATGCCCCCTGGCATGGAAAATGGGACACCATGGTAGGCCTTCCTGGCGAAGGGGGTTCAGTGCCCCTGAATTCATATACTGCTGAAACGCTGAACAGTTATCCTTATGGTGGCCTTTCATCCTACATTTGGTGCACCATACATCTGCGCGGTTATTTTTCCCTTGCTTCATGTCTTCCAATTGGAACGTCAATGTAGCCATTTGTGCTTGAATCTTATCCATTCCAACCCAGTCTCTCCGATCGGTGAAGACTCTAGCTTCATCACAATTTCTAATGCTTCGGCTTGATCCGCAACCTTCTGCTGCATCAATGGTCCTCTAATATGTGGTACCAGCCCGATGATAAACCACTCTTTATGCTGTAGGTTGTTTATTGGAAAGTTGACTTTCGCTATTAGTGTCTTGTATCTCTGATCAAACTCCCATACTGGTTCATTCGAGTATTTCCTAATCTCTTTGAGCTCAAGAATGTACTGTGCTTCATACTTGGGTTTTTTAAATTCTTGAATCATCGTTGCTTTGATTTTTGCCAACGTTTTTCCTGGAACCTTAGTATATTTTATGAACCAGTCCAGCGCACGGCCCCGAAAGGTCGTCGCCAACTGCCCCTTTTTGATGTCTTCATTTTAGACCTGCTTCACGGTCCACACTACTTCGCTAAAAACCAAAACTGTTCGGGATCCTCCGTCCCGCTTCCTACGAAACTCGACATCTTTGTATCGTCCACCATCACGGTGTTCCCACTATTGCTACTTACTGATGCGCTACTTTTTCCACTACACATGGGACAGCTCTGCGAATTATTTGTGGTGTTTCCTTTAGATTGATAAGTGGTGTGTAGGGTTGAAGGTATGTGATAGCTTACGATCCACCCTTATTCTAGGTTATCCTAGTCACCTCCTTACTCTTCATAATAAGGGAGCTCTGTCCTCTGTGGCCCTGTTGCGTAGTATTCCCTTCCGGTCCTCTCAGGGGACTCTTCCTCAGTCCTCCTCCTCTTATCAGGACGCCGGAATATCGTTCCACTTCTCAAGGTGCCATAGTCTTTCTCAACTTCCCTTAGAAATTCGTCGTCGCTCATGTCCATCTACCCTGCATCTTTCCTAGAGAATCTGTAACCATGCGATACCTACAACCCCTGCACACTGATTTGTCTACTCATCGGAGGTCATTTTCATCATACCCTTTTCGCACACCAGCATCTTAATCCATAGGTTCAGCGATAGGATGAACCTACCCCTTGGTCCCCTGAAAAATTGTCTCTCTGCGTCGCTATAAGAACTGTTGGTATCTACCGCGAACTCAATGATGTACCCCTATAGGATACTATCGATCCAGAAGTCAACAGCCCTTGATACTGTATTGTCAACTTGCTTCAACTGTTGAATTAGTTATGGAGTCCACTGATCTGATCCGATATTTTGGTTGGTATGTCCTCTGAATGTCAACTGCGCGAGCCACTCCTGTAGTATTATTGGAAATTCAGCGAAGAATATCTCATGGATATCTCATGGATATCCAAGTATATGTGCTTTTGTAACCAACTTTCTACTGTCTCTACCGGGTTCCTCCTTTCTTCTTTCGCAAACTCTTTTTCTTTTTAGCTGAACCACTCTTGGATCTCTGGTTTCGTCGGATTCCACAACATATCCTCTTTTTTTTCTTCTTAAGGTCCTGGCAACGGAACCATTTGTTGACACAGGGTCTTTCGATAGGGGTTCACTCTATCGTCAACAACAATAACAACCCCTTATTCACCCACCCAGAAAGGAGTTACCCTTCCCAGCAACACCTGCAAAGCAGGTGAGGTTTCACCCGAGGCAGATAAGGGTGCTACAGGAACCAAGCTTCCGCAGTTACAAAGAACATACGTGTGCATTAACCAAAGATTACAACATTCACTATAGTCCACTAATCAATTATTCACATCAAAACACATTAGCATTAACCAACAACATGTTTTCACATAAACCAATAGAGAACATTTAAATAACCCATTATCGTATCATAGCATAACACTAGAATTCGCAACTGAACATCTTCATTCATTAACAGATGTGGAAAACCCATCGCAGAGATATTCAAAATATGATATCGCAAGTAGAACCAAACTCAAAAGATCGCATGAATCTCCTAAACTCTTCTTCCCTTAGGCTTACAATATAATTCTATTTGTATGCTTCTATCCTATTACAAAATGGCCCATTTTGGTCGACTTAGCAATTAAATATTCTAAGCTATTCTTGTGCTTCCTTAGACTTCGCGGTAATTCCTTCTTTCGTGGGATTTTGGATTTCGTGCTTGTCGGCTTCCGCACTTCTTGCAGATCTATCCCGTGCCAACACTCCACACCCTTCTTTTGGTTGTACAGTTGCTGGGGTGAATCTCTTGATGAATTCACCAACACTTTTCTTCCCAATATCCACTCACAGTGGTGGAAAATTTTCTTGGCATTGATGTATAGATTGCCTGAAATACTCATTTTCTCGACGTGCCTCTAAATTTATTTTTGGTTTCGAGAAGTCTTCTTTCCATTCCCCCTCTAAATTAAATTTGGCTTGTAGAATGTTGATTTGTTCTCCCATCAAGATGCCACATAATGGCCTCTCTTCCTATAGAATGAGCATACCTCCAAGTACCAACATCTCACAATGCTATGGCCTTTCCTCTTATAATAGTGACAAAGAAGGGATGTCTTGCCTGTTGCATACAATCCTATTCTTGTTCTTCTTTCCTTAACTAACTGTCTTGCCACTTCTTCTCATTGTTGGTGTAGGGTTAGTGTTGACCCAAAAATATGCATTGGGCTCAACATGATTTTTCATGAGGTTATCTTTTTGAATTTGTAGCATGGTTGCTTCGAGATCCTTCTAAATATTTATTTGTATTTGAAGAATTTATTTGTATTTGAAGAAAGGTGTAGGAATCATAAATGTTATTATTATTTCCCTATTAAAAGGTATTAGAACCTTGCATCCATTGATATTTTTCAACCAAATAGTGACTTATCAGGCATTAAAGAATATCAATCGTTAGTTTCAATTCACCTATTTTCAGTCCAATTCATTTTCAAGGACTCAATTTCACTTTGGTTAGGACCTTGGTTTTCAAGTTGGGTATAGTAGGGATAAATGGATTTCAAAGTTGCATATTTCTGTAATACCCCCAATTCGACCCTTAGGATGTAATGTGTACTTGTGATTTATGTTTCCCTAGCGTGGAGCTCAAGGCCAAGGCCCTGCTAGTGAAAGCCCGAATTGGATTTAAAGGGCAAGTATTTGATATTTTGATACCATGTGCTCTTAAGCCATGGAAATTGTAATAGGATGTAAATTAGACATCATGCAATAAAATACCAAAGCTGGCTACGGAGGCAACGAATGAGAAGGGGCCACGTGTATCCACTAGGGAGTGGTGAGGGGGCTATGGGAGTGACCCATAGGTTGCCATTTGTCATTATGTGAACCCATTGACTTCCTTAGGTGACATTAATGCCAATTGTAAGGAAGTGGTTGAGATTTCAGCCCATGACTTTGATGGAGTATGGGCAGCCCTGAAATTCGTATGGGAAGGTATGGGCTCTTTTGACTTGTCCCACAAGTCACTCTACATCTTGGGGGTTTGCTCCATCCTTATCCCCATTCCATTGTGGAAGTATGGGACATCTTTTCCCACCCAAAACGAGCTCCCAACAGGGAGAAAATCAGAAAATCGCGACTGTGAGAGAACCCACGTTTTGGGAAGCCAAAAACGTCCCGATTTGGTATTGGATAGAGAAATCCAATGGGGGATCCATTGGTAGGAACCTTGGGGCGAATTTGGGAGCAATAGCTACCCCAAAATCCATGGGAAAGCCCAGTTTAAATTGCCCAGAAAATCGGTGACGGATTTGGGTTAATTGCTGAACAAAGCTGTGAGAAATCCAAGTGTGGATGTTCGAATGGAGGCTGGGATCGTTTGAGTCTAGCTTGATGTGTACCTAGCTCTGGGATTGAGCTCAGTGGACTAGCATCCTCCTCCATCTCCTATTGCATGCTTGAAAAACCCAACTGTGTGTTGGCTTAGCATGGTTGTCTGAGTGAAACCTTGACTGCGAGTGAGCCATCTAGTTCCTCCTTAGTGGATACACAGCCCAGCTCGGGGGTGATCTCTCAGCTGAAAGAATACAGGCTGAACAGAGATCTATGGTTGGGTGGAACGTTGCTCTCACGTAGCCAGTTGTTTGGGCCATTATAATTCAAGATAATTATTCTTGATGTTAATTCTATGCCCTGCAAGCATTTTAAATAATGATTGTTGTTTATATGTTGAATGCATGATAAAACTGTGTGCATATGTATTGTTAATTCCGCTGTGTTTATATTGAATTGAATCTGCATAGAGAAGTTTTAAAATGTTAGTTATTTAGGTGCAAAAATATTGGGGCTAAGTTTACCAAAAGCCCGGTATGTTGTTAATGTTTCCTTCCCTGTTGTTCTATGGGGAAGGGGACGTTACAATTTCTCTAGCCTACTATCAGTATTGAGAAACTTACATGGAAGCCAGTCATGCCACAATGCCCAATAGTGTCTTGTCAGAACTCAATAAGGCACAATATGGCCTTGTCAACATGTTTCAATACCATTTTTTTACCATTAGGGGGAGCCTTCCTGGGGTTATTTTCAATATTAAAAACCATCCCACATAAATATGTTCTATATCAAGGCCGATCAGTTTAGATTTCATGAGAATTGGGTCTTTATTGCAAAAATTTCATTGTTGGCTTCTTTCACTAGTTATAGGTTGGGCCCTATGTGAACATGATATTTCACATAAAAATAAAATAAATCCTATTCATATTTCAGAAAATAAACTGATCATATCATATATGTCTCAAGATAAAATTTCTAGTGAGCCACGATTTTCCCAATTCAAAATTCACATGCCTAGTCTATGAAGGGCACAAGTTGCACATGTCTTAGATGGATAAGTGTTGGTCCTACTGGGATGACCCGGGTTCGGCGAAGTTATTGTAGACACAACAAAACCCCTTTCACTGGCCCTTTTGGCATCAACCTGTAAACAGGTTGACGTCTCACCCAAAGTGAAGTATGGGTGGTTACATAATCAGGTTTCTGTAACTGTAGCGATGTGTGGATGTGGTTAATGACCTCGCAACATGTCCCTTCCTTAAAATACACTTAACAAGACAATTTAAACATATGACCTTGCACTTCCCAGTTACCAAAAGCCTACAGAACTACGCTGACTTGCTACTGCCTTTATCCTTATAACTACGCATTCATCATACTTAGTGTTACTTCTCAACATTCATACACATGAGTTTCGTTTACTTTATGATTTCCATTCACATACACATGAAAGAAAAATAGATAAGCATATAATAACATGAACTCAAAACATGCCATAAACTCATACATAATGCATAGATTTACGGGGTTCACCCCTAGGTGGGAGCTATCTCCACAGGAACTGTTCTTATATTACTTGGAAGGGTAACAGCTCCAGTCTGCGCACTTAGCTGCAGACTCTTCTCTACAATTATATCTCTACACACTCAACTATAGAGTATGTTCTCTCTCAGTCTAGATCTACAGTCAAAACAACAACAACACTTGGTTGTCTGAACAAAAGACCAACCATTCCTTATACAAAATTACCCTTATATATAGATGTTCTCGAAGGTCACATATTACAATAACTATGGGACAAACCCCACAGTACCCAAAAGCCAAAACCCTACACAGTTCTCCTATAGACCATGCTTACCTTTAACTTCGTTGTCCCTACGGCGTCGCTTCTTCTAATTATGACGCTTCTCTAACAGACGCAGTTCCGACTCTGCAGTGGCATGTCCTTTACACCACTCCGCTTCTTTACTTTTTGCTCCTGTAGCAGTTAGGTCACTGCTCGGCCTTTAACTGCTTCAACCACCTTTGTATTTCCTTAGTACTTCATCTTTACTAAGGAAACAAGTTCTTTCCCATCGACTTTACTTCGCTCCATACCCTCTGCCTAGGATTTGCGGAGTCATTTGTCTCCAAAACTGGTCAATGTCAGGCCTCGCCTAACTTTACTTTACGTCCAAAACTTCCTTTACTTGGGATGCACCCAACAGGCCCCTAACACTTACTTGTGGATCATCCCCGAGCCACTTACACTGGGATTCCTTGATTTCCCAGCACTTGGTGTGTTCATCTTCGCTGCAAACTCTTGATATGTTGCGGTCAACTTCGCAACAACCTCCTTAGTCTCTTGCTCGTATTCTTTCACCATGTCGAGCAACATCATAGCTATTGGATTTTACATTTGGTCCTTTACTGTTCTCTCTGTTGTGCGAAGCTCTTGCAGCTTCATCTCGATCTCTTCAGAGAGTGTCAATGCCTCTTCTTGCATAGCTTGCAACTTTGCTGAAGTTTCAACTTCCTTTGCTCTTAATGCCTTTAACTCTTTTTGAAGCTCCTTTGTCTCGGTGAAATTCTATATTCTTTTCCTTGGTGGAAAATCCTTCATAGCCGCGTTCATTGTGTTGAGCTCCTTCTGCTTCGTTTGGACTTCATCCTAAATTTTCTGTAAGCCTGGGTCTTCTTGCAGTGTGGCCCATGACTTAGTCACTTCTTCTAGCAAATCTTGACACCTCACAACTTCTGCGAAGATGTTCTCTGTTGAAGTCTTCAGTTCTTCAGCCCTTGCTTCTTTTACTTATGGTGGTGTTCCAGGTTGTTTCCTAGATTCTAAGTCAACAATATTTTCTTTGTAACCAATCTCCATATCTTCCATTTTTGCTTTGAGATTGTCTACTGCAGCACCAATCTTAACAATGGTCGCTTCTACCTTAGGTTCTTCTTCGAAGTCTGGGATCTTCGCACATAATTCTGTGATGACCTTCTTCAACTTCTTCTTCTTCTTATCATGAGCATTTGCTAGCTCATTGGTCTTAGCTCCGCATTCATTCCCCAACTCTTTATAACTTTCTTCTAGCTTGAGATGTTGGTTGTAAGAGATCATATCTCTATATTTAATTTCTTCTACCACTTGCAGATGTAGATCATGTAGGCCTTCAATGGGAAACATTCCCACATTAATATCTAAGTGTGTGAGCTTCTTTGCACCTTCAGTGATTTCATCAAATGGAAATATCACATTCGTTGACTCTATGTGGACTAACCGAGGTCGCATCGTTAGTGCAGGCACTTTTATTTTTCTTCGGCTTGACTCCTCTGATCTTTCTTCGGAGTCTGATTCTCTTATTAGATCTCTCTAGACTTGCTCTACTCTTGCCATCATACTTTTAAGTTTTGCGATGCTCTCTACCATGCTTGCTTGGAGTTTCTCTTGCTTACTGTCTTTTATTGCGAGCGTCTCTTCAATATGCTCATGGACTTTGGTTGTGATGTAGTCATAGTCATCATTGTGCAACTTCGCATCGAGTGGAGTCTTAATTGCTTTCTGCTTCTTTCTTCTCAATCCCTCCAACACAGCTGTGTCAGGGTTCTTCCTCTTTTCTCCTGCTGGCAAATAAGCAGCTTGGTGTTGTTGTTCTTCTTGATCTTGCTCTTCTTCTTTCTCTTGGGTGTCGCTTTCATTGGCACTTTCCTCAGATGTCATGATCAATGACTCTGGCACATCAATTTTCCATTTGGGCGGCCAATCTTCAATGATGAGGTCAATATTCTGTGCATCCAACTGATATTGAACCTTGTACCATTCTGGGTTTGCTGGTTCTCTAGGATGTATGAAGATAAAGTGGAGGCCCACTTTGAATCGCATATTTCGTATATATGTTGTTGTTATTCCCTTAGGAATACGCGAAGTGCGCTTGATTACTTCGCATAGCTACTCATAAAATGTGCACAACTGCATATTTTTCACTCTTTGTCTTTTTGGCCTTGAATTTATCCACATGCTCACATATTTGCGTCTATGTCAGTCTCCAGGGAACACCGATACATGTTGTTGGTACTTTGGCTCTTTCCATCCCATGAATGCGATCTAGACTATCAACCAACTATAGTGAAATTGATATCCATTGTCTTGCGCATCCGCCACATCGTCCAGGAATTCATTCAAAAGTTAACTTTCCCAATTCAATTGTAGTCCATCCTTATTAGACTTAACAACTAAGGAGATTGCAGCGGCCGACACTTCTATCGGTCTACATTTCCTTATTACTTTTCCTGCGAGCAGTTGTACCATGAACCACGTGGAAACATGCTTAATTTGATTTGCTTGATAGCCATGGGTTCCTTTTACCTAGACGAATTCACTCTTTATCCTTCTTGCGAGTTCTTTGTCTTTATTCTTGCTTTAGAATTCTGTTGCAGGTTCAATGCCTCGTTTTCTTAAGTGGGTAATTCTGTAGATAAGGTCAATGTTGATATCAATCTTTTGGTCTAGCCACAAGTATCCCTAGTGCATTCATGAAAACAATGTACGCACAACTGTTGTAAGCTCTAGACTTCGGTCAAAATGCAGAATTCTCAGTAAATTCAGCAATCCTGAGGATTGCAATGGCACAATCCAGTCCTGCGGTTGAATTGTCATTTGCTTACTGGCTTCGTCATAGTGTCTACACATGTATTGGTTCGGATGAAATTGTGGATACTTAGTTGAGTGTAGCAAATCGTGATCTACAAACTTGCATTCAGGAATCTTTCCTATCAAATTCTCCTTCTCCCGAACATGAGTTGACATCAGCGGAAGCAGAATCTCATACTACGGATTCTTCTTTAATATCACAACCGGCGCATCATCTCTTCGTGGAGGCATGTACTTGGGTATCAGCAGAATCAGCCTCTCACGAGGTCACTCTGGAGGATACCCTTTCAGAATTTTTGCAGGCTTCTGTTTCTCTTGCTCTATAGCTTTTTTCTTATCCTTCCATTTCGGTTCTGTCGCATGCCGCGGTGAGGCTCTAGAGGTCCCACCTTTCTCTGGAGTTGTTTTCTTTACAGGAGTCTTCATAAATACTTCTATACTAGAATTCCTGAACTCCCTTAATATCTCCGGTAGGATTTCTTTCTCAGACATAAACTGTCCGAATGCTCTGTTCTTAACTGGTAAAAACTCAGAAGTTACTCGCGGTAAAAATTAAAAGTCACGGTAAAACCGGTAACTATGCGATCCTTTCTATTTATAGCCACAGCTTCACAAAGACGTACCCAAAAATGGCTAAGTTAACATTAAATGCTATGTCCATTAGCAAAATATTGCTTAGATCTTGGTCCTTTCCTTTCATTAAATGTGTCTTCAACAGATAAATATATCTTAAAGTGGAAAAACCTGGTTTCCCAAAAGTATTGTATAACGGCTAGTTCCGAACAAAACTGTAATGACTAGTTTTCTCTAGCTTCTCTAATGGTTAGGTGAGTGAAGAGGCTCACTTTGCATTTCCATTCTTTTGATTTAACTTCGCAACACTACCCCTTTATTTTAATTAGGCTTCGCAACTTGACTTGCTATGTGTGCTTCGCAACACATCTTCAGATCTTGTAAACTTCACATTATAACAGAACTGTTGTGTGCAGACTCTCTTCTCTGTTTTAGTGTCCAATTTCAACTGCACTTAACACTTAAACTCTATTGAGTTGTTTAACCTCTGCCTATAGGCATAGGGCCATCCCTATAAGGCTTTAGTATACTCCCATTGACAAGTCCTTGCAAGTTTTTTCCCAATAATGTGGTTAACTGAATTGTGCCACCATTAGTAACATGTTTGACAATGTATGGTCCTAACCAATGCATTCTAAATTTTCCAGGAAATTTCCTAAATTTTCTATCATAAAGGAGGACAAGGTATCCTACGTCGAAGAACTTGTGCTTGATGTGTCTATCATGCCATACTTGTTCTCTATCTTTCTGCACTTGTTGGTGAATCCTACAATAAAGCGGTCTTCCTCCAATCCAATTAACTGTAATAGTCATTCATCCATTGTCTCATCACCATCCATGTCTGTAAATGCCGCAATTCTCAAGCTTGGTACTATGTATTCCATGGGCATGACAACTTCTTGTCCATATGCTAATATGAAGGGTGTATGGCTTGTCAATTTTTTACAAGTTGTCCTATATGCCCACAATATTGCTGGTATTCTGAGATCCCAATCATCCCTGCTTGTATTGCATACCTTGGTTAATGCATTCTCCAACACTTTATTAAAGGCTTCTATCGTGCCATTAGCTTGTGGATGATATGGTGTACTCTTCTGATGGTAGATATGAAATTCTTCTGTCATTGCTTCAATAGTTTTGTTTAGGAAATGGGTTCCTTGATCACTCATTATAATCTTTGGACATCCAAACCTTGTCAAGATGTTCAAAAAAATGAACTGCACTACAGTCCTTCACTGGTTTTGCTTCTTCCCATCTGGTTACATAATTTGTAGCTGTAATAATGTATCTTGAGCCAGTTCTCTTCCCTGGTGGGTTAATAGGTCCCACAAAGTCAATAGCCCATTTATCAAAGGCTTGCAATGTCAATTGTGGCATCAATGGCATCTCATCTATATGATATGGCTTCCTTGTTCTTTGGCATACATCGCAATTCCTACAATGTTCCTTTGAATCTTTATGTACAATAGGCCACCATAGTCCTGCTCTCAAAATTTTATGCATGGTAGCTTTCCCTGCATAGTGTCCTCCATATAATCCTAAATGTGATTCAGCAAGGATGATAGTTATCTCATGCTCTAGTACGCATCTACGCAATACTTCATCTGGTCCCAATTTGTATAATTGTCCTACAATTAGGGTAAAATCAGCTAATCTTACCACTAACTGTTTCTTCTACTGCATAGTAAGTTCTGTGGGTGCTAACCCTGTAGTCATAAATTCTATAATTTATCTGAAGTGGTCATTTGCTATGTGTATAGCAAACAACTGTGCATCTGGTGGATTATCCTCCAAATTATTAGGTTCTTCTCCTGACTCAATTCTTGAAAGATCATCAGGTCCTGCGTTCAATCTTCCTGGATTTACTATGATATCAAAATCATATTCCTGAAAAAGTAAGATCCATCTGCATATTATTCCCCCTAACACTGGATTTTTAACCAAGTAATTCAAAGTTGAATGGTCAGTGAACATGCAAAAGTGAGAACCTAGCAAATAGTATCTGAATTTCTACAATGCGTACACCATAGCTAATCCTTCCCTTTCTGTTGTGGTATAATTCTTTTCTGCTAAAGATATCTTTCTACTTGAAAATGCAATGGGATGATCGATGCCTCCATCACCTGGTTGTGTTAGTACAATGCCAAGTGCTATAGATGAAGCATCTACATGTACGTGAAATGGCTTATTCCAATCAAGAAAGACTAAAATAGGAGTTGTAACCATCTTCTTTCAGTGTATCTAATACTCTTTGGAAATATTCAGTCCAATTGTACTTCACTTCTTTTCTCAATAGTTTCTCCATAGGCGTAGTTATCTGCGCATATCCTTTAATTAATTTTCTATAATATCCTGCGTGTCCCAATGTAGTGCGTAGCTGCTTAACTGAATCAAGCATTGGGAGTTTTACTATGATCGCTATATTTGCTGGATCAACCTTCAATCCTTGTTTACATACTATGTGTCCTAATAAAATACTACAAGGAACACAAAAGATGCACTTCTTCAAGTTCAAGGAAATATGATACTGTCTACACTTTGCTAAAATCATCCTTAAGTTCACATGATGGTTCTTCAAAAGACCGAATATTGTCCAGTAATCAATGTAAACTTATTAGAATTTATGAATAAAATCCTTAAATGCATCTACAACCACTCTTGAAAAGATAGAAGGTGCGTTCTTCAATCCAAAAGGCATAAGAGTGTACTGAAATGATCATGATTCATTAGCAAATGTAGTCTTGTGCTTATCTTCTACAACAATTCTGATATGATTGTAGCCCGAAAATCCATCAGTAAAAGAGTATGCCTCTTGTCCACCCACATTATCTAGTACTTCATCCGTAAATGGCGTAGGAAACGGGTCATGTACAGATGCATCATTCAGTTTTTTGAGATCCACACAAATTCTGATTTCACCTTTAGCTTTCTTGTCTTGAATCACCATGGGAATTATCCATTCTGATTCTTCTACTGGTTCAATGATGCCTGCCTCGAGCATTTTATCAATTTCTTCTTTCACTCTTTCTGTATATCTGGGGTTCAGTCTATAAGCTATTTTCTTGATAGGCTTCACATCCTGCTTGAGAGGTATTTTCATAACTCCCAAGTCACCTAAAATGCCCTTCATTTCAGAAAACTTGGTAGGGAACAAGTCTTGATATTCACACAGTAGGCTTGCGATCTGTCCTACTGTTTCTTCATCCCAGTAATCTCCAATAGAAGCAAACTTTGGTTCATCATTGGTGCTAATATTGATCTTTCTAGTATTCATAAGCTTACTAAGATCTAGAATTTCGAAATCAAGTACTTGTACATCACGTTTTCCTTCAGACTCAGGTATATTCACTTCGCGAGGATCTTCATTTTCATATTCGTCTAGTGCAAAATTGTAACACTAAAGGGCATGTTCCAACTATACTACCCAATCTTGTTGATGATACACAGGAAATAGGACATCATCAAATATTTTCGTTTTAATGATTTGCAAAGCTTCATTAATGCTCGAACAATCATCCTTGAAACTGAAAGTTAGCTAAAAATTATTTATCATTATGTGCCAATATGTTGTACCCTGTCGAAGTTATGTTTCTATATACCAGTTTTTTGCTACTAGATCCAATGTGTGCACAAACATATGGACCCATTCCATCTTTGGCTCCATGCTTTCAAGCAAGATTCTATATGATCTCTAGGATCAGTCTGTCCACTGTAATTTGCTTGTATATTCTCAGTTTGTTCAATAAATATAATTTCCATTAAGTGTTTACATTCTTTCCATGTACTCAATTTGTCTTTATGCGTAGCCCACCACCTAGCAGGTGTAGCTCACAATGCTATGTCTAGAGCTAATAGCCTATGTTCATCTGAAACTGATGCTAGATATTCATGAAAGAATGCATGGATATTACTTGAACCATCATAAGTAGGAATTGGACTTAACTATGTTCCAATCCAACATAGTGACTTTGTTATCTTCGCACATAATCTAACTGATACTTCATGCATTCTGCTATGCCAGTTCTCCAGTCCTGCGTCTGACTCTGATACACCGGAGTTGTCACATCTCCAACTCAATGTTCCATCTTCTGTAGGGTTAATATAATCTGCTTGATTAACTGTCATCTTGTAAATATTATCTAGTTCTTGAGTTCTGCATTATTCTCTTATTGGCTCAACATACCTTGTTCGTTGTGAAGGATCCAAGGGTGCAATAACCCTGATATCATGTCCTGCGAAGATCATTTGTTTTTTCTTCAAGTTGATAATTGTGAGGTTATCAATTTCCTAGTCAATCCCTAATAATGCAGGATAAGGATTATTGTCATCTATGATCTCAATAAACTCAAAGTCTACTTTACTTCGCACTCCATCAATGTTAAAAGGAACACTTGACAATCTCCCAAAAGGTATAACCTTATGTTGGTTAACTAATCTCAACTGTATAGGAGACCAAGATAACTTTGCTTTCCCCATCTGCTCCCATGTTTGTTTTGTTAGCACGTTCACCTCTGATCCCAAATAAAGGATGACCTGGTTCATTTCAAAATCTCCAATCTATGCGATTAACCTCATTTATCTTCCTGTCCTTTTATGGTTCTTAATGTGATGGACTTCTCTATGTGCGTTGTTCACTGTACTACGATGTTTGTAATATCCTAGCACGTTCTATAATTCTCTGTTAGTTTTTCAGCATTTAATTCAATATGATCTAGGATATTAACTGAGAGAACAACATGTACATCATATCAAGCATAAGAGACAAGAGATATGAGACACAAAGCATTTCATCGGGGAAAACCAAGAAGGTGAAAAACCCCGTTACTTCCTCAGAGATAGAATAAGCACCAATACAAATATCACCAAGATGAAACTCCAAGAGATAAATTTCTACAACAGCTACTACTCCTCCACTTGTGCGCACTCCTCCTCTCTCTCACTAATGCGAAGTGAGTGAGTGTGTGAAATGAATAGAATGAGAGAGTCACACTCTCCATTTATACTTTACTTTGACTTGTCTTTTACCCTAACTGGGCCGACTTCCCTTAGGAGAGTCTAATAACCCATTACCACTTGTCACTGGGCCGACCCCACTAGGGTGGTCTAATAACCCTTTAACCCACATGAGTCATATAGGGCCGACCCCACCAAGGTGGTCTAATAACCCATCAAATATAAGTTACGACACTTACAATATAACTTGCGACACTACTCCGGGGTCTAATTCCCTGTCATACATGGGAGGATGGACCTAAATGACTTTACATGACTCAATTACAATAATGAATTCTCTGAACTGGAGGAACAAACATCTCCGTCGCAGGTACAACAATAGAATACAAATGTCGACACTTCCGATCGGAGGAATAAGACATCTCCGTTGGGGATACAATAAAGTACAAATGCAATACATATAATATACAAGTGAATATCTTCCGAAGTTACAAATACATCAACACTCCCTCTTAACTAGGAAGGTATTCTATTGACACAAGTCATCAATACATATAGGAACAAGTCTTCAATTCTAGAGCTGGATCATCGTCACTGGATCATAGAGCATCATCGTCACTGCTGCTGTACTCGTCATCTTGATCACTGGTGCTATCTCTCAATTCTTCTCATCATAGGAAGTTCTACAGAGCCAACCCTTTTTCATGCTAGTTGTAGGCCTAGCCTCCTGTAGGTATTCATCATATCTGGCCATCTTGTGGAATCCTCAGGGTTGATTATGTGTGTCAACAAAACCTCGAAAGAGAATCCCAAGAGTTTTACGAGCTTATTGCTCAACCTATCGGATCTCCCAGGATATTTTACATGTGACCTTCACAAAACCTTAAAAGAGTATCTTGGAACCTGCAAGATCTCTAAAGAGCATCCCAGGATATTTTTCGTGCCTAGCACAACCTGTCCGGATCTCCAATATCTTTTACATGTGAAATCGCAAAACCTTATATGAGTATCTTGCATCCTGCAAAATCTCTAAAGAGAATCCGAGGATCTTTTTTGTGCCTAGCACAACCTATTCGGATCTACAGGATCTTTTCTATGCGACCCTTGCAAAACCTTAAAAGAGTATCTTACATCCTGCAAGATCTCTAAAGATCATCCTAGGATCGTTTATGTGCCTAGCACAACCTGTCCGGATCTCTAGGATCTTTAATATGCAATTGCACAACATGTCCACAGAAACAGAGTATCAACCTGATACTCATGATCATACTGATCACCATCATACAGTACATCATCCTGATGCACATCATCTGGAGCATTGTCCTGATGCTCATCATCATCACATGATCATCATCATACAGTACATCATCCTGATGCACATCATCTGGAGCATCATCTTGATGCTCATAATACAACACTTACATCCATATCCATGGGAAGGATCCTCCTACCACCATGCTTGGAATGACTCCTACAAATGCGTCCCATCACTTCCTCCTTGAAGTATCTTCTATCTGAAGAACACCAAGCCTCTCTCTGAAGTACTCGAACTTCACTCTGGCTAGTGGTTTGGTCAACACATCTACAATCTGCTCATCTGTCGGAACATACTGGAGCTTCACTGCTCCTCTCTGCACCATATCCATGATATAGTGATATTTGATCTCGATATGCTTCGGCTTTTCATGGAACACCGGGTTCTCTAACAACTTCACACAACTTTGGTTGTCACAATAGATACAGGTAGCATCCAACTGGAGATCAAATAAACCAGACAGTAGCTTCCTTAGCCATACTGCCTCACAACTAGCCGAACAAGCTACGACATACTCCGCTTCGGCTGTACTCAGTGCTACAGATGATTGCTTCCTGCTAAACTAAGAGATCACACCTGATCCCATACTGAAACAACACCCCGAAGTGCTCTTCCTATATGTAGCACTATCTTCCCAATCTGAATCAACATAACCCTCCAGGTTAAACTTTTGATTCGCATCATACTTGAGCCCATAATCAATTGTACCCTTCAGGTACCTCAGAATATGCTTTACAACAATCAGGTGAACATGTCTAGGATCTGTCAGGAACTGGCTCAAAGTGTTCACCGCAAAGCAAATATCTAGTCTTGTGTTCGTCAGGTACATCAAGGACCCAATCATCCGACGATATATCATGGCATCAACCGATTTTGATGAAGCATCACTCAATAGCTCCAGGTTCGATGCCATAGGTGTGGACATGTCCTTGCAGTCCATCATCCCGAACCGCTCCAGGGTCTCTAATGCATACTTCCCTTGTCCAAGGAAGATTCCATCTGCACTCTACCACACCTCCATACCTAGAAAGTAATGCATCATACCCAAGTCCTTCATCTCGAACTCGGCAGCAAGCTTCCTCTTCGTATCAACAATTAACCCAATCTCACCTGTCACAAACCGGTCATTTACATATAGTAGGAGTATCACTGGATTTCCTTCCTCAACCTTGTAGTAAAGGTTGGAATTCGCTTTACTCTTGGTAAAGCCCAAACTGGATAGGAATATGTATATCCTGCCATACCAAGTCCTGGGTGCTTGCTTCAAGCCATATAAGGCTTTCTTAAATCTGTACACATATGAATCCCTATCATGTGTCTCAAAACTGAGTTGCTGCTCCACATACACTTCCTCTTCAACTACACCATTCAAGAAAGTTGTCTTGACATCCATCTGGTGTATCTTCCACTTCATCACTGCAGCCAGAGCAAGTACTTTTCTAATGGAAGTGTATCTAGATATAGGTGCAAAGGTATCTTCATAATCTATGCCTTCTTTCTGGGAGAAGCCATGAGCCACAAAACTTGCCTTGTATTTCTCTATGTTGCCATCTGCAGCATGCTTGATCTTATAGATCCACTTGGAAGTCACAACAAACTTCCCTTCTGGTCTTGGGACCACATCCCAAACCTCATTCTTCATGATCGACTGATATTCCTCGTTCATGGCATCCTTCCATTACTGCATCTTGGATCCTAGGAACTTCAGATTCTTCAATAGGTAGTTTTCTGAATTTGTTGAGTCTTCATTGCTTGTTCTTCGAAACAAGTCTCTCTTGTAGGTGATGGTACACGGTCTTTCCTACAAGACAAGTTCAATTGCATGATTAGAAACATCTCATACATTTCAGAACAAATTCTTACATATAAAGACATATGTCATACAATCATGCAATTATCTTAGCCAATGCTTCAATACAACATTTATCCATATCCCGTAACTTTCTAGATGCCTTCCATCTCTACCATAACATTGCGAAGAGTGTGCACAACTCCCAACATGTCAGCAAAGAGGTTTCATTCTAGATAAGTAGCAACGGAATGTTGTATAGTACCATAGGCCACTTACCCATTACTTTCATATTAGTAATATCTTGTTCATTAAAGAAACTTTTCTAAAATGCATAATATACATCCTAAATCTAGGAACATAAGCATGTACATGACTGGACAACATCATTTAAGTAATCAAATATATAATAAATGACAATTCAAATACTTATCTTTGTTTGATTGTTAGGTGGAATCCCTCTCGATCTTTGCTTCCTTGCAGGAACTATTGGAGTGTGCTCCCTCTTGATCTTTCCTACCTTGATTATCTGTCTTTGAACTTATATCCATCCTGGACCACTATGCATGCTTAAGTGTGCACTAGTGTCATCATTGTGTCATTCTCAAGATCTCATACATAATCATACATGCATTAGTATAATCTCAATACTATCAAAACATTATGATTCTAAATATGTATGGTCATGATCATTTCATGCACAGTTAATTTATCACAAGCGTTAGTATTCAATGTCAGGGAGTACTTCTTTTACTCATGCATATTCTTATTTGACCATTGGACTCTTCTAGTTTGTAATATCATTAATCAAACTAAGAAGCATAATATGCATAAACCCATGATTGACCAAACTTATAACTTCATGAATTATCAATCATACCAAGTATACTTATATAAGATCCTAACACAAGGTAGGATTCTAACTTGATATAGGAAAAATATACCTGGATTATCATGCTTGCTAGTTATGTCCAACATACCCACATAATGTCTTCTTGTTCTCTTCAATGACTTGTGCTAGTAACCTGCATATCTCATAAGTTAACCATTGTAGAACCAAATTATACATACCTCGTAAGTAGAGCTTCTATGTGATCAATGGCTATAGATGAGTCTTTGTCTTCATGTCACCATGGTCATATGTTATTGATCTAGAACTTGATTTTTCTTTCTTGATGTACCTTTCATGTTAGCGGACAACATCATCCTCATACAACACCACAGTGCATTAGTACAATCATAAGTGTCATAAACCTAATCAATGAATGTCTTCTATCATTCACATGCATTCATACTTTTACTAAGGTGATAAGACAAGTCTAAAATTGATCAAGATTGTACTAAACTCAATAATATGAAGACAAGCATATCATAAACTTAATCATGAACAGATTTCAAAACATACCTGAATCTCGTCAAGTCATATCTGTCGGGATTGCTTGTAGTATTATTATGTAAGGCCATAGCCTCATCTCCCTCTAAAACTGGACCTTCTTCACTTATGTAGGTGTCCAATTCATTCTCTTCTTGGATTAACCCAATTCACTTTGATTTGCTGAAACTGGATCTGGAGCTGGATTAGGGTTTTCCAGAGAAACCCTAAAAAATCAAACTTTGAATTTCAAACTTATGATTGGATGAAAAGATGCGCCTTGCTGAGTTGATCAAGCTGGTATACTTCAATTTTTAAATCTCCAAAATTTGACCCCTCAAAAATGACTTTGAAAGTTTCGGATTTGCAGCTTCTGTCAAATTCCGGTTTTTTGGTCAAAATCCCAAACTAGGGTTTGATAGAGCCTGAGGTTCTACCCAATGAAAAACTTCGATCTTGGTCTCTAAATTTTGATTTTGATGAGGATAATCCAGTTGTGGTCTCGGATTCCAAAAATTCCAGATTTCTTAGAAACCCTAATTTCCCGCAGTAGTGACAAACCAAAAATGAAAGTGCCTAGAATCTAATTCTGTTTTGAATAGAAATATATGCCATATTGCTTTTGATGTATCACTACAATTTTGGATCCTCAGCTTATGAAAATTGGGCCTGTGGTAGAATGAACTATCATCTTTCCAACCCCACAGATCTGAGCTCTAATGGATTCTCTGAGAGAGAGAGATATGCCAAGTGTTGCAATGTGACCTGTTTATGGGATGAAACAATATAACGAACTTGTACGGAGTGCCACGTGTCACTGTTTCAATTTCGGCCTCTGAAACTCGGACTTGTGAAACTAAAGTCTATTCCATAACTTCCACATTTTATGGAATTCCATTTGGAGCTTCCTAGCCCGAGATATGACCTTTGTTCCTAGGTCACCTGTTTAGGGCTGCATTCTGGAAGAGGCAGAAACCCTAACTTGTATGAATCATATCTCACAAAGTACAACGAATATGAGGCTGATATTTGGACACAAGGTACATGAACATTTCATCTTCGTCCTATAAAAGTTTCAGATCCTAAAACTTCGCCAAAACATATTTATAGTGAAAGTTCCACAATGACTGGTTTTTACTATATCAAGCCCTAACTTCCAATTTGTCGCAAGTGCAAAAAAGTGTCATAAATGCCATACCATGCCTTCCTTCAGGCTAGCTCTGATACCATGTTAGTTTTTCATCATTTAATCCAATATGATCTAGTATCTTAACTGAGAGAACAACATGTACAACATATCAAGCATAAGAGACAAGAGACACAAAGGCTTTCACCGGGGAAAACCAAGAAGGTGAAAAACCCCGCAACTTTCTCAGAAATAGAATAAGCACCAATAAAAATATCACCAAGACAAAAACCCAAGAGATAAATGTTTGTAGCAGCTACGCCTCCTCCACTTGTGTGCACTTCTCCTCTCTCTCACTAATGTGAAGTGAGTGAGTGTGTGAAATGAATAGAATGAGAGAGTCACACTCTCTATTTATATTTTACTTTGACCTGTATTTTACCCTAACTGGGCCGACCTCCCTTAGGAGAGTCTAATAACCCATTACCACTTGTCATTGGGCCGACCCCACTAGGGTGGTCAAATAACCCTTTAACCCACATGAGTCATATAGGGCCGACCCCACCAAGGTGGTCTAATAACCCATCAAATATAAGTTACGACACTTACAATATAACTTGCGACACTACTCAGGGGTCTAATTCCCTGTCATACATGGGAGGATGGACCTCAATGAATTTACATGACTCTAGTACAATAATGACTTCTCCGACCCGAAGGAACAAACATCTCTGTTAGAGGTACAATAATAGAATACAAATGATGACACTTCCGATCGAAGGAATAAGACATCTCCGTCGGGGATACAATAAAGTACAAATGTAATATATATAATATACAAGTGAATATCTTCTGAAGTTACAAATACATCAACATTCTCCTAAGGCGTGCTCATGCCTTAGCAGTTTTATGCAGCTTTGTAGAAACTGTGTTACAGGACTTGTCTATTCTGGAAAAGATCACGACCCATCATAGAAGGATGGCATACCTAGCACAAGTGTCTTCTCACTTCGCAAATGGATCCTTGTGGTCGAGGCTTCTGTGTCCTGAAATCCTTTTCTTGATTCCATGAATACTTCTTTTTCTCTATTAGGGTCAAATAAATGTATCTTTCCAACTGCTTTTCTCACCCAAGCCCCATTAGTAGGATTTGATCCATTTAATTGATTCTCAGAGGTCGAAGCTTTATTTATTCTCTCATCTCTGGTCAAAGTTCCACTTCGTGTCACAACATGGATGTTGCGATCTTCATTTCTTTTCTCAGCTGCGATCATTTGAATATTCTGGTTCTGTCCTTCCGGTCTTTTTTCGTGCATTTTTCCTAGAAAAATGGGACATGATTCAATGATATGGTCGTAGGATTTACAATACTTACAAGTAGTGCATGGGTTTTGACAATCTCTTGCCAAATGTCCAGGTTGAGCATAGTTATAACAGACAATCTGACCTCTTCCTTGTCCTTGGAAAGTATTACATCCTCTTTCTCTAAATCCACCATGTCCTCTGTATGTTCCTTGATCATACTGTGCATTCTCATTATTGTTTTGTGTTTCTCCTTAGATTTTGTAGACATCATGTTTTATTTCTATCATAAGGTCGTATGCTCTACAGTTGGTGTCATCATGGACAACTGACTTACAAAATGTATAGTATAGGTTCTTTGGTGTCTGTACATACTTCTGAAGTAGGTAACAGTCCTCTGGTCTATTGCTATAGCTTAAAATGACACCTTGCTTCCCTTGGTCGCATGACGACACTTCTTGAGATCAAGTTCAGTCACACAACAGGACATTCGTGGATGGAGGAGTAATTTGGGACACTAAAAATGGTTGAAATTACCTCATTTTTGACCCATTTGATGATGCCAACCCTTAGGAACATTTTTTCAGACCAAACCATCTCCTAAAAATGAGCAGAAAAGCCTTTTTTTTTGGCATTTTTCAACATGTGCACTGGTACACAGGCATGATAGTAGCGCTCATGCCCTGCTCTGCTTCATTAAAGTAGCGCCCACCTCCAGTTATGTGCTACTTTGTCTACTGTAGAGTAGAGCACACTCCTATACAAGCCAAAATATCAAAATTTGGGTAACTTAAGTTGGTTGGGGAACGTCCTGAGCTGTTATAACTTCTTTTCCTCTCCTTCACTGACTATATAAGGGGGGTAGAATGGCCATGTGAGGGGAGAAAGCCTATAACAAAGTTATGCTGGAGGAATGGAGACCCTCATCCTCCTCTCTTGTGCCTCAGTTTCTGATAAACCCTAGCACAGCTAATTAGAGGTTGGGATCCTTGGAGAATAGAAGCAGGAGACCTTGAATCTAGGTTTCGTGGAGTGCCAAGCTTGAAGGAAGGTATAATCTTATGTACTTGCTTCATTCATTAATAAAGATCAGACGTTCTTTCCTTTCCAAATATGACCTATTTATGTGTGTCTCAGATTTGATTACAGTTTGTTTATAATCTGATGTCTTTTTCTATTATGAATATCAGTCTTATGTATGTAGTCAAATGTATTTGAGAAATGTATCAAGTTGTTTTGCAGGTGTGGGCATTGCGATATTGGATAGCATTGAAGAGCGAGGGAGGAAAAACTAGGATCAACCTTCTGAATAAGGTGTATACATCTCTAAACCCTAATATCTTCACTTATTTGTTGTACTTGCAGAATGCTTGTAAGTCTATCTTTATCACCGTAAGTTGGTAGTTTCTCCCCTGAACTATAGGTGCATTTTCCTTACAACAGAATGGCGACTCCGCTGGGGAAAGCCTAACTGCTTAGGGGTATCCAAGGTCATTTATTTTAATTTTTTTGAAGTTATTTGTTCAATTTCTTGATTAGAATCAGTTCTTAGGATTTGTTTGACCCTCCTTGGCTCTTACAGACCCTTCCTAGCCCTTTCAGATCCCGGTGGACCCAAGTTGGGGGGTTTTAACCCCATTTTTTCAACTTTTCCCACCTCTGCGCTACTGTTGTGAAGCACAGTAGCGCCCATGCACTAGTTTTCCTCTGCACAGTAGCGCCCACCCCTGATATGGGTGTTGGTATGCCTCATACACAGTAGCGCACACAATCTGGGTTTGAAATTTTTGAGTTTTTGGGTTGTGGACCCAAATTTGGGGGCTGTAGCTGTATTTTTTGGGGTCCCCGATGACCCTAGGTCCGAGTTAAACCACTGTAAGTGGTCTCCCATCCTTTTACTGATCCTATATTCATTATTTGAACCTCTTTTGATCAATTTGGTCTTGTTTGGAAAGTTTTGGGGCTCGTGGACCCAAGTTGGGGGGTTGTGGACCAGTTTGGTGTTTTGTACCCTAATTTGAGTCTGACTGAATCTGCTTGCTCCATTTCCACTGGATTGAAACCTTTTGAGTCTTCTTGACCCTGTTTGTATCTATTTGAGTGAAATTTCTCTTTAGATTGGTTTCTTATCCTCCCTTATGCTTTTAGTTTTCTTCTTGTAGTGAAAGCTCAAGTGTCTTTGCTGTTGTTCAAGACCTTGTTTGCACTGTTTATGTGCAGACCTGACTTTACCAAACCATATTTCTTTGTAGGTCATTTGCTTTGTTTGGGTCTAAAAGTAGTTTTCATACTCTTTTCCCAATGGTTGGCATGCTTACATCTTTAAGTATCTGAAAGTAATATTTGGTAGCTTTTACTATTTCAATAAAGAAAACTTGAAAGTTTCTTTGCTTTACTTTGATAGTAGGTTAGTTTCATTTTTGTTTCTTACCTTTGGAAATCATAAAAAAAATTTGACTTATTTTCTGAGTAGAGTACCTTGCAAGTGGCTTAAAGGATTTAAGAGTGCTTTGCATTCAAAAAGAACAAGTTGTCTTTTGCATACCTATTTTTTTGAGTAGCTGCATTCTTAGGTTTTGAGTTTAGTTTTGTACGTTTAGACTTTATTTTTACCTTTTTTGCATTCAAAAGATTAAAAATTGCATTTGCATATGCATTCTAGATCATAATTTTAAGACTTGCATTGAAAAGAAAAGATTTGTTTCGTGGTAAATATTTCATTTTCAGTACTCTATCTCTGTTATAACCACTCTCACACACCCACTACCTTTTTGAGTAAGCAAGTAACCTTTAAAATGAACCCTAATAAAATGTACTAGTAACGTTTTCTTTTCTAGGTTACACTATACACCAACTAGTCTTGGTTAGGATCTTGGGTTTAAAACACCGTAAACCACCCAAGATCACACATTACACAAAAATCGTAGTTCGACTATCACAGGTAAACCCACTTCATTCAAAAATTGCCTGGGATCTATGCAGTAGGTCTTGTGAGATCAGATTGTTGGGAATACACCTCCTACTTTCTGTTTCGAGCATATCCCAGGATTGGATCACGTTTGGGGACTCTTTTGAGTTTCGGGCTTAGCTACCCTGCCCACGCCTTCTGATTCGACCAGAGACTGTTCCCCCAGGAGTTTTCGGTGTGGTGGTATCCTTAGTATCTGACCATAGGATCATGCACAGGTGACGGCGGAGGGTTATATCTACTGTACCTAGGACAGACGTGGGAGGAAATCCCTTGCAGGTCTTTGGGAGGGCGGTTGGGTGATTCCAGCGCTTGCACCCTTAGTCATTGTATTGTGGACCCCGGGTAACTGTTCTTCATCCTTCGTTGATCTGTTCTGGGCCCTCATCATCCCAGACTCTTCTCTGGAAGGCATCTGTTTGCCTGGTTTGATTTACCTAGGACCTTTTTTAGTGGTGTGCTCTTTGTGCTACTTGTCTTAGTTTGCCTTAGAGAACTTCTTGCTCATTTGAGTAGGATTTTATGTCTAGCATTCTGGCGAGCGCCAATCAAGGTACCCCTTTTCCGGGGGATCCTTGTGCTGTTCCATTCATTGGAAACATTGGTACTCCCTTAATGGCTACTTTGAATCTTCCTGGATTCACTATAGGGCTGCGAGTTTGGTTGTTTTCCACTCCGAATGCCTTTCATGCTCTTGACGCTTCTTTTGTGAGCACCTCAAATTAAGAGCATTAGAACCCTGTGCCTCCCTTGCCAGTAACATCTTCTCCTCCTCCTTCTACCTCATGTGGCGAAAGTAGCAATACTATTAACCAGCAGTCTAAAAGGAATAGACGGAGGAAGAATGGGAAGAAGATGCCAAAACAAGGGGGCATCAACCCAGCCTCTGTAAGTCATGCTGGGGGAAAGCACCCTGCCTCTACAAATCATGCAGGGGGCACCTACCCAGCCTCTGGTGGTCATGCTGGGAGAAAAATTTTAGTCACTGAAAATCATACTGAAAGTTTGTCTTCAACCACTGTCAGTCATGTTGAGGACACATCATTGATAACTGCTAGTCATATTAATGACAAGTCACTGGTTCCTGTGAGTCATACTGGAGACACCAGATCAGCCACTGCAAGTCATGCCGAGGGAGTTGACATTGTCGACAAACCCAACAAATAGAAGCTTAAGTTCCCTTGTAAGTTTTGTGAGGGATATCACCTTACTTACTTGTGCCCTGTACTTCCAAAAGTGCAAAAAGTGTGGTCCTTAGTTCAAAAGTCTTATGCTTCTGAGCAACCAGCCACTGTAAGTCATGCTGGGGGCAAGCTGTCAGCCAATGCTATTCATGCTGAGAGTATTGACGTTGTAAAGGAGTCTCAACCTATAGGACGGAAACCAAAGTTCCCTTGTAAACCTTGTAAGGGAGATCACCTTACTCACCGATGCCCTGCCATTCTAGAGGCACGAAGAGTGTGGTCCATGTCTGAAGGAACCTCTGTTCCTGAGTTGTCTATAGATTCCCTACAGTCAGATCAAACTTTGGTTGATAAAGTGGTTGAACCAATGCAATCTTTGGTCAACCCCACTCTTCCTTCGGAGAGTGAAGTGATCGAATCGATGTAATCTTCGACCAATCCCATCAGTCTTGCAAAGATTGATGCACCTACTGCGGAAGTCTTCTGCATTACCATTTTGAATGTTTTTGAAAAAGGGGACATTTCATCTGTGCCATGTGAACCCCTACCAAGCCCTAGGATCGTTTCCTTTGATTGGAATATTCTATCCGAGCCTCATCTTCCTTCTTCGACACCTTTCCAGATAAAGGTTGATATCGGGAACCATACGGTTGACCGATGTATTGTTGATGAAGGAGCTTCTGTTAGTATCTTGTCCGTCTATGCTTGGAGAGATTTGGGTTTCCCTAATGTTATTCCAGTTGTTAATTGGCCGTTGACCTTTGATATAAGACCTAGTGAACCGTTCGGATTCCTCCGTCAGGCACCTATTACTTTGGGTGGAAAAACAGTCTTAGTTGATTTTATGGTTTTAAAGGACCCCGTGGATTTTGATATGATCCTTGGGCATGATTACGTTTATTCTATGCATGCTTTGGTGTCTACGCTCTTTCGTATGATGCATTTCCCTCATAACGAAAGCATCGTCACTATCGACTAGCTTGCATTCGTTGATCTTCCTTATTACCCAACTATAGACCAGTCAGATCCCTCGTCATTAGGAACTACTATGTCACATGAAAGTTATGTGGAATATTGTTCCTTGAGTTCAACTGCTACTGAGAAGAAGTCTCTGAGTTCATGCTTACCTTCTCAGGACTTAGTCCTGGCTTTTGACCAAGTGACACCTCCATCTGAATGTTTAGATATGTGTTCTATTTGGGATGATATACTTCCTTCCGATGAAGTTTTCCTAGAGTCCATAGTACAGTCTGCCATTCATTTGGATGTTGATCCAGTTGCAATCATGTCTAGCCCCGATTTGACCTTAAAGTCTGATCTTCCTACTGTTGAGTTTTTGGACTCTCCTATAGATCCACAAATCGGTGTTCCTGCTGAGTTTGATTCTGCTTCTAGAATTTTCAACTCCTGTGATGATGAATTTGTTTCTACAGATTCCATCATGTCCTTCAACTTTGATCTTCATCCTGAAGTCGATCTTGTTGATTGTAAGTCCTCGGGCTTGGGTACTGTAGAGTCTTCATTTGAAAACTTTGCCTTGTTTATGCCTGTTGTTGATGAGAGTGAAGTTGAAAGTATTTCTACCACAGTGACTTGTATCGGGTCTTTCTTTACATATGTTTTAGATATGATCCTGGTACTAATTTTTTTTGGAGACATGATTCTTAGCTGGATTTATACCTTTTTACTGGTCCTTTTCGACACCTTGTGCGACCATGTCAGGTATAATCGGAATCTTGCATATAGGTTTAGGCTTCCCCACTATTTTGTTGCATTTGAACCTTTTGCCATCCGAATTCGCCATAGGGTCGAACCTGTTGGATATTGGTGTGTTAGCAATCTCTTTATGCATTGTGCACGAGTCCGACAGCAGAGCCTACCTAACATGGGTCACCCTAGTCAGCACCCTTATGCCATTCTGGTGCCCATGCTGAGTTTTTCTCATAGGCTTGGGAGCCTTTTTAGATTTACCATGACTTTGAGAAGAAGCCTCATATATTTCTTCCTCATATATTTCTGGCCATCCCTGATAAGGCTCTCATATTTGTGTTCAAGTTGCATATGTATCTGTTATGATCTTGCTTGTGCTAATGAGCCTGATGCCGGCTTCCACGCTTTTAGCTCGTTATATAAGCCTCCATCTCTGATCTCATTTCCGCTAAGCCCTGTATCATTTGACACCTTTTACCTAGAGGAGACACACCTTGAGTGTCCTTATCTTTCTCATGTTCCTTGCATTAGGCATAGCTTTGTTCCATGCGCTTGGAGCTAGTTTTTCATGTCCCTAACACTCGTCTCCTCCTACTACGAGCATTCTTCTACCTTTACTTCGAGCTCGTTAAAAACAGTAAGTAGGTTACGAGCATTCTTCTACCTTTACTTCGAGATCGTTAAAAACAGTAAGTAGGTTACGAGCATTCTTCCACCTTCCCTTCGAGCTCGTTAAAAACAGTAAGGAAGCTACGAGCATTCTTCCACCTTCCCTTCGAGCTCGTTAAAAACAGTAAGGAAGCTGCGAGCATTCTTCTACCTTTACTTCGAGCTCGTTAAAAACAATAAGTAGGTTACGAGCATTTCTTCCACCTTTCCTTCGAGCTCGTTAAAAACAGTAAGGAGGCTATGAGAATTTCTTTCATCTTCACTTCGAGCTCGTTAAAAATAGTAAGGAAGTTATGAGCATTTTTCTGTATCTCCTTTGAGCTCATTAAAAAGAGTAAGGAGGTCATGAGTTTACTTTTCCGGACTCGTTAAACCTTTATGGAAAAGATACCTATGGAGTTCCTTTAAGCCCTTTTCAGACTCCTTAAATAGGAAAAGTTTGCCGAGCATAGTTGTCTTTTCGGGCTCGTTAAAATAACTGAACCGACATCCACTTAGGTATAGAATTACCCATTTTCCGGGCCTTGGTGGATAATTTACGGAAAAGGCATACTCTAGGTATACTTTGGTATGCGCTAGAAGAGTTCTTCTTCCATTATTTTACACTTTTTCGGGGAAGGAGACTAACTTTACGAAAAAGGACCTTTGGAGTCGTCTTTAGGGTTTTCAGACTCTCGAAATGTGAAAACACCAAGTGAGCATTCACCTACTTGGGCTCGATGTGAAATCTACAAGATGGTTGATAGAGGACTGTTTAAGTTTTTCAACTCTATAAACAAGAAAACACCGCCGAGCATAGACCAATCCGGGCTCGATATAAAATCCACGGATAGGTGTATGGAGTTTTCTTCTAGGTTTTTCAGACTCCTTAAATATGAAAATACTATCGAGCATGCTTTAGTTCTTTGTCAAGCTCGTTAAAAAATGAAAAAGGTAAGGGAAGGGAAGAATGTTAAAATATCTTTCAATATGATGGCAGCAAGTCAATTATCTCCTTGAACAAAACACCTATTTTGAGTCTATCAAACAAGTTGGGGTCTAGTGTTGGCCTTAGGGTAAAATTGATCTCAGAGTTCTTACTCCTCCATTTGGTTAGTCTTCCAATCATATGGAGAATATGTTAATGTCTCCTACATTGCAGATTTGCATCATGATCTCTTTGTGTTAAAAGCTGCCTAAGTCACTCTTGTGTTGTGCTCACTATTCAAGGATATAACCTGTGTCGGCCATTCTGCAGTTGCCTTGACCTCATGCGTCGGCCATTCCTTGGTGTCAGTATGTTTCATCATGTGTTAAGTCCTACTCCAAATCAGCTCTTACCTTTTGAGTGTCCCTCGTGTTGGATTATGGAGGATGCATTAAGGCCTCCCTTCCAATGGACTTCTTCCCATCGACTTCAACTCAATGTGCTCTGGGAATGAAGTTTAGAGTTTCGGTTAGTACCTTGGGGATTGGAGTCATTAGTGGCAGTTTCCCTCGCTATTGGATAGATGGGAATACATCAATGTCTCCTATCCGATGGATTCTTCAAGTGTTCGATGGCAAGATCATTTATTCGCACTTGCTTGAATGTACTAGGTACCTTGGGTTCCATTTTCATTATTGGTGGACACCCTCGCGTTTGTTAACGGTATACATCAACGACCGGTAATCAAACGATACCTCCCATGTTCGACATCAACTCATTTATTTGCATGGATAGGTTTGTACCTTGGGTTGTTTTTGGATGAAGACCTTGGGATCCTCGATAGCATCATCTCATTTATGTTATCGCCCAAGTTGCGCAAGACTGAGCCACACTCTTTTTTGGCTCTTGATGAGACATAGATCTAGCTTGTTCTCTATGGCTATGTTCTCCAGTTTTGACATAGATCCACATTGTATTTATGTGGCTATGTTTACACTTATGTTCCTCATGGATCCACGCTTGTATTCTAGTGGCCATGATATATGCATTAGTATTTGGATCATTATTGTATCCTTTTGGAGGACATGTTCCACTATTTGAACATGGACAGTTACCCCAAGGATGAGTTTGTCTGACATTGCCTTTGCTTTCAGGTACTTCATTTGAGCCTATGATTCTTGGTTTCTCGAGTTCCTCCATGTTTCAACTCTTTGTTATTTATGATGTATTTCAGCCATCGTTTCCCTCAGTCCCTCTGACCTCATACATTAGGGGGCATCTGTTATAGCTGAAAATGACACCTCTCCGTCTATGATGACACTTGCTTCCCTTGGTCGCATGACGACACTTCTTGAGATCAAGTTCAGTCACACAGCAGGACATTTTTGGATGGAGAAGTCATTTGGGACACTAAAAATGGTTGAAATTACCTCATTCTTGACCCATTTGATGATTACAACCCTTAGGAACATTTTTCCAGACCAAACCATCTCCCGAAAATGAGCAGAAAAGCCTGTTTTTGGCCATTTTTCAACATGTGCGCTGGTACACAGGCATGATAGTAGCACCCATACCCTACTATGCTTCATTAAAGTAGTGCCCACCTCCAGTTGTGCGCTACTTTGTTATTGTAGAGTAGAGCACACTCTTGTACAAGCCAAAATCTTGAAATTTGGGTAAGTTAAGTTGGTTGGGGAACTTCCTGAGAGGTTATAACTTCTTTTCCTTTCCTTCACTGAATATATAAGGAGGGTAGAAGGGCCATGTGAGGGGACCAAGCCTATAAAAAAGTTATGCTGGAGGAATGGAGACCCTCATCCTCGTCTCTTGTGCCTCAGTTTTTGATAAACCCTAGCACAATTGATTAGAGGTTGGGATCCTTGGAGAACAGAAGCAGGAGACCTTGAATCTAGGTTTCGTGAAGTGCCAAGCTTGAAGGAAGGTATAATCTTATGTACTTGCTTCATTCATTAATAAATATCAGACGTTCTTTCCTTTCCAAATATGACCTATTTATGTGTGTCTCAGATTTGATTATAGTTTGTTTATAGTCTGATGTCTTCTTCTATTATGAATATCAGTCTTATGTATGTAGTCAAATGTATTTGAGAAAGGTATCAAGTTGTTTTGCAGGTGTGGGCATTGCGATATTGGATAGCATTGAAGAGCGAGGGAGGCAAAGCTAGGATCAACCTTCTGAATAAGGTTCATACATCTCTGAACCCTAATCTCTTCACTTATTTGTTGTACTTGCAGAATGCTTGTAAGTCTATCTTTATCACCGTAAGTTGGTAGTTTCTCCCCTGAACTATAGGTGCATTTTCCTTACAACATCTATGTACTCTGCATCGAAAAATATCGCACCATGGTCCCTGAGGTTGATTTAATGGATTCGGTTCCCCACTAGCAAGGTAATATCTGAATACAGGACAACGTTCCTTGGACTGTCCTTCTCCTTTACATTTAGTACTCCAAATCTCTTCTCTTACTTCTTTTCCTTTTTGTATATCTTGTAACTGTAATGTCAGGTTTTCTATTTGTGTCTATATTTGTACCGTGACTCCGATTGCGAAGCCATCGATTCTGATGGATTCAGGACGTCGGTTTCTATCTCAGGAACCCCCCCCCATGTGCCTCCAATGCTAAAAAATGGTTCTATTGTGCCATCTACGGAACTAGGGTTTTTCTCAGTGAAGGCCATTTCAATTTTTCTCAAGGGGGTCAATTCTCATTTGAACGCTCTTAGGAGTGCATGGACATTGTGAACGCATCCATAATGGTCATATGCATGTGTGGGAGCTAACGAAACCCAATTCCGCTCGCCAGTTTGGGTTCCATGCCCCCAGAGCAAATCCTCAAAGTGTCCCTGAATGGCCACAGGGTGCCTGAAAAAAATTCCCACAACACCAAAACTATGACTCCAATCGCGAAGCCGTCGATTCCAATGGATTTGCGACACTGATTTCTAGCTCAGGGACCCCTCCCACCATACCTGTAACGCTTGGAAACAATGCGATTGTGTCATCTCCAGAACTAGGGTTTTGCTCAGTGAAGGCCATTCCAATTTTGATCAAGGTGGTCAATTCTCATTCGAATGTTTCCTGGAATGCATGGCCATCGTGAACGCATCCACAATGGCCATATGCATGTGTGGGATCTTATGGAACTCAATTCTTCTTACTGGTTTGAGTTTTGTACCCCTAGAGAAAATCCTCAAAGTGTCCCTGAATGGCGACAGGGTGCCTGAAAAAAAATCCCATAGCACCAAAACCGTGACTCCGATCTCGAATCCATCGATTCCGATTGATTCAAGACACTGGTTTCTAGCTCAGGGACCCCCCCACCGTGCCTCCAACGCCCGAAAATGGTGCTATTGTGCCATCTCCGGAACTAAGGTTTTGCTCAGTGAAGGCCATTCCAATTTTTCTCAAGGGGGTCAATTCTAATCGAAATGCTCCCAGGCGTGCATGGACATCATGAATGCATCCACAATGGATGTATGCATGTGTGGGAGCTGACGGAACCCAAGTCCACTCGTCGATTTGGGTTCTGTACCCCCGGAGCAAATCCTCAAAGTGTCCCTGAATGGCCACTAGGTGCTTGACTAAAATTCCCATAGCACCAAAACTGTGGCGCTGATCATGAAGCCGTCGATTCTGATGGATTCAAGACATTGGGTTCTAGCTTGGGGACCCCCCCCCACTGTGCCTCCAACATCCGGAAATGGTGCTATTGTGCCATCTACGGAACTAGGGTTTTTCTCAATGAAGGCCATTCCAATTTTGCTCAAGGGGGTAAATTCTCATATGAACGCTCCCGGGTGTGCATGGCCATCGTGAATGCATCCAAAATGTACATATCCATGTATGGGAGCTGACGAAACCCAACTCCACTTGCCGGTTTGGTTCCGTACCCTCGGATCAAATCCTCAAAGTGTCCCTGAATGGCCATGGGGTGCCTGAGAAAAATTCCCATAACACCAAAACCATGACTCGGATCACGAATCCATAGATTCTGATTGATTTGGGACACTGGGTTATAGCTTGGGGATCCCCCCCACCATGCCTCCAATTCTTGGAAATGGTGTTATTGTTCCATCTCCGGAACTAGGGTTTTTCTTAGTGAAGGCCATTCCAATTTTGCAAAAGAGCGTCAATTCTGATTTGAATGCTCCCAGGCATGCATGGACATCCTGAACACATCCACAATGGCCATATGAACATGTGGGAGCTGAAAGAATCAAATTCCTCTTGTCGTTTTGGGTTCCGTGCCCCTGGAGAAAATCCTTAAAGAGTCCCTAAATGGTCACGAGGTGCCTGAAAAAAATGACCATAGCACCAAAACCATGACTCCGATCGCGAATCTGTCGATTACTATGGATTTGGGGAACAGGGTTCTAGATGTGGCACCTCCCCCCCCACCGTGCCTCCAACGCCCATAAATGGTGCTATTGTGCCATATCCGGAACTAGGGTTTTGCTTAGTGAATGCCATCCCAATTTTGCAAAAGGCGGTCAATTCTCATCTGAACGCTCCCGGGCATGCATGGCCATCCTGAACACATCCAAAATGGCCATATGAAAGTGTGGGAGTTAAAAGAATCCAAGTCCGTTCGCCGGTTTGGGTTCCGTGCCCCAGAGAAAATCCTCAAAGCGTCCTTGAATGGTCACGGGGTGCCTGACAAAAATGCCCATAGCACCAAAACCGTGACTTTGATTGCGAACCCGTCAATTTCGATGCATTTGGGACATCGGGTTTTGGTTGTGGGACTCCCAGTCACCCGATGCATGGTTTTGCAGAGTTGGTCCACCATTGCGAGACACACATATACATGAATTGGAAGTAGAGACACATGTACACCTCAAAATATTGATTTCAAGTGGGCTTCAAGACGATAAATTTACCTCTTTTGATAGCCAAGTATAGGTGTCCTTTTAGGGGTATGAGACAAGTGACTTTGATGACTATAAAGTGTGTATTGGTAGAGCTAAGTGAGGGGAGATAGAAGTAGTGTGATGGAGGATGGTTTTAGGATGACTTAGAAGGATTTTAGTGATGTCCTAAGGGGTTTTTGTAGTCCTGATAAAACATAAGCAAACGAGGATTTTGATCCCCAAAAGGGTCGCTTAATCAAAAACAAAGAGGGCATCCAACTAGGGTTTGATAAAATATTGGAAAAATGCACAACAATCTTTGTTTTTGTATTACATTAAAACATGAAAAATAACACATGTATGTATGTATGTATCAACAAAAAAGCACGTACCAACAAAATAACATAAAACTACACATACCTTGATGTAGAACATAACATTCTTTGATGCAATTCTATCTATTATGTAAAATTGTCCGATCTCATTCAATAAATCCATCTGGATCCTCTCTATTGCTAATTGTCTCCATCAATCTCTCGTTCTCTAAATGAGGCTAGAAGTAGCGTACCTTGGTTGAGCTCTTGCTTGACATTGTCTGTAGATGGATCTTTGTGCCAACGATCAAGTTTGTGAAGTGATACACCACTAAACCTAGTCTGTAATCCACGAATACATACCCACTAGTCTTTCTTGACTTCCCATCTAGTGTAAGATATTCACCCTTAACCATCATCGATCCAATAGGAAATTCATTGCCTTCATCGTCAATTAATGATCTGTTGAGGGTTTGCTTACCTTGGATGCATCGTTCCAACCAATAATCTGTGCCCCATTCATTGTCTTTTGTGGCAACAACTGCGTATATGTGTCCTGGTTGTATAAGATCTGAGATATGGTTGTAGTCCATCGAAATCACTGACTGAGCCTCCTCTAACTGGGCTGTTTCAACAACTGCACGTGGGTCTACTGCAAGTGACACACGATCCCATTCATCAACCCATTCCATGCATTCACATTCATCCCATTGACCACTACTACAAGGGCTTCAAAAGAAAGCAAGTTTTCGCGTCCATATTTCAAATAAGGGTTGTTTGAGCTTCAAACTGAATGAAATCCACGCGTTCCTTTTACTGTGTCGAAAATATAGGAACGCGATCGATCTATGTCAACCACTTGCCAAAAATTTCTTACCACACGTCCTATAACTGTTGATGTTTGCTGCTCTTTTGTTCGGTTTGACAATGCTGTAGAGCACCATTGAACTATGGATTCTACATATCGGATATGAGGGTTTGCGGTAAACCTCATCTCTTCCCTTCATAGTGTGGTCTTGATGCATGCACCACCCCCATCATGCTCGCATTTTCTGTGCTCGGTCTCAAAGTAGTTCCAGATATGCGACACATTGTAAGTATTATGAAAAATACTCATCCATTGGAATACTCTGGCATTTTTGAACTGGCCCACACAACCATCTGACCATATCCAATGGTGATCCATCTGTATATCTCTCTCCTTTAACTGATCATAGAAAATTCAAAAAACAATGTTGCAAATAATGTATATCATCGCTTCTATCATCACTTATGTAAAATTTTGTTTTTTTTCAGTATTATCCTCATGTCATTGTTGTTCTCTGGCCCATGCCTATACGTAATATGTACCATGATGTTGACTTTGTCTGAATGGTAGTATTGACTCTGAATTTCATTTTGTGGTTGAAGGGTGTATTTTTCTGCAAAATCCACAATTGACACTATTGTCCCAATGTGAAAGGTGTCCCTGCATTTTCTGTACTGCTCTTCTTTCTATAACACTACATGCACATTTTGAACATACTGCTCGCTTTTCTTGTAGAAATCCGCCAAGAAATCACATACCCATTCCTGTTGCCATGAAAACAAGGGCCATATTACAATGTGGCCTTTTGAAAAATGTATATGTCATAAATTGAACATGTAATATGAAAAATATGCAATACTCATTTGTACCTGTGACTTCACCAACGCAATATTTTTACTTTCCTTGGCACTATCTAATTGATAGGTTATGTACTTGAAGCTCTACATCTCCACGACCATCCTGCCAAGTTCGTGCTCCTTGCTTTCATGAATGTAACGGTTCAAAAGAGAAACCCCACTGCACCTAGAGCATGTCTGATATAGACACAATTTTTCATAATATTTTTTTCCTTTAGGCCTTGGACACATGATGCTATGGATAAAGTCTCTCGATGCATTCGGTGTTAGTATGGATTCATTGCAGCACTGCACAATGTTAGTATGAAAATCACAAAATATATGTTTATGTTTCATAAAAATATTCATATTCTACATGGTATCTACAATAACACGTGTTCCGATCAATGCATATACAAATGTACCACGGTTTTCATTTCTCAAAGGAAATTTGGACCAGGTTCAATTTTGTGTGCTCATTCCTGAATCTCTCATAGATTTCAGTCTGAGTGGTGTCAAGGAAGTGTTTAACGTGGGGTTCACGTTCAGTAGAACCTTTTCTCATCTTTAGCACGTCTCTTTGGTTTGATGAAGGTCTAGCATGATCATGGCAAAAAATTTGTACTAACTCCTTAACAACATCAATTAGCTTCCTATATCCAAGAGGAAACCTACCGACAAAATCCCAACAATATTTTCCACCCGGAGTGTCAAGATTTTATCTTATATCAGAGTACTTTTTAATAGTTTTTCTATTTAATTTAAGCATGTGAGAAATGTGTGATAGAAGGCGACGTTTCCTTGTGGACTTGTTTACAACTGATTCTGCTAATACACGACGAGTCGCAAATATATATTTTATATGATACATTTTCCCAATCACATTAAATGCATATTGAATATTTCTAACAATATGACTGCTAGACTCTGAACTTTTAACTATCTTTATGCCCAAAATTCTCCTAACAATAGATAAATAATGTGACTTTAACAAACATAGTAATAATTGACATTTACCTGCATCACCTTTGGATTCAAAATATTCCTTGACCATTTTGTTGCATTGCCATTCGATAGTGCGTTTTGGAAACTTACCTTCAAGGCCCGATAGAGAAATTTCATCAACATGAATACGTCTAGGAGTTCTTCTTCTTGCACTAGACAGTCGAGGTAGGGAAGGTGGACATGAGGTATGAATCCCAGAGCTTGTTTGTTGTGGTGCTTCGTTCACACGTTGGGCTATATTGGGAGTGTGCTCGACATGGCTATGTTATTCTTGTGGATATTGCAAATTAATCACTACTTGTACATCCAACTTTACATACGCAACATCTCCCAATATACCTATGTCTTGAGGAACTTCAACATGACTCATTGATGGATTGTTGGTTGGAGATTGTGTTGATGTTGGAATTTGAGTTGGGTTCGTTGGATGCAACCGCTTTACCCGTGGTTCCGAACTAGAGGTTTTCATGTCAACAATTTTTTTAGGATCAGTGGTGGGATTAGTGGAAATGATTGGACCATGTCTCACTCTTTCCATTGCCAACTTGGACGTTTCTCTTACGTCATTGACATTTTCAATGGGCAGATTCCTTCTATATTTTTTTGTTTTGTTATGTGAGTTTCCCATCTCCAAAAGTCTCTTTAACAAAACTATGAGGTCTACCCCTGCAAAATAAACAACAAATAAAATATTAGTTCCATTATACAATAAACTTGACACATTCCAACATAATTTACCACTTTACAAATTAACACATACAATTGCGAACTATGCTAGTTTATTTGTGTTAGACCATGTATCTAAGGAAAGAGTTAGGGTGTAGTATGCTAAGGATAGGTAAATTAGCCTAGGCTAGGGTTCATATGGAAAGAATATGGTATCTAGGGGTTTCATAATTATCAAAGAGACAAAATATCAAAAATACATAAAGACAAACTACCTTCCTTATCATGTATAGCAAATTATGTATTTTGAAATGATCTAGTGCGTTGGCATGAATGAACTTATCCACCATGAATATGTAACGAGTTTCCAAGTCAAGTGTCCAAAGGCCATGTTACAAAGCCAAGTGCAAAGTTGAAGTCTACAAGCCGAGTTATGTAAGCCATGCAAAGTTGAAGTCACGTGAAGTTTGAGTTATCAAGTTATCTAAATCGAGTCTCCCATGCAAAATCAAATCAAACTGTTTTCCAAGTTGAGAACTCAAGCACGTCTAATCCAAGTCATGAACTCAAGTGTCTAGACCGAGTTGAGAACTCAAGTGTACAATAGAGTATTCATGTGTTTGTAGGTATTACAGTTATAGGAATAGCAATATCTCCCAGGTTATAAGACTAAAACTATTGCAACAACCATTTAAGAACATAATTGAGGCTCAGGAAAAATAGGACTTCCTTTGTGTTCAAAAAGTAGTGGAAGTCACAAGAAGAGGAGTGAAATATTCTACCTTTCCAACACCCTAGGATGAGATGACATTACATGTAATAAGGTGCATTACCTATGAGGTCAGACACAACATGGTGCTTGGTTATCATTTTAAATTTCTTTCCCATCTAAGTCATCAGATAAACACCATTATCCCTTACAATTCCCATCAATATAGATGATGGTTGGTCAAGTGTAGAATGGAGAAACTAGTGTCTTTCCTAGCCATGAATTCATAAAACATTTGGTAATAACACCCTACAACAAAGATGCCTAGGGATGTATTGGGAGTAGTTTCATAGTTTTTCTACATCAAGATAAAGAGAATAAGTTTACTTATTACACAACGAGAACGTTGCGAATTCCCCCAAGGAAGGAGAATTCAATGAGGTAGAGGCAAGTAGTCAAGCTCAAAGGCACGATATTAAAGAAACATTATGATAACATAGCATGAAGAGGAGAGTATGGACAAAATGTCATGAACTATTCAATATGGACCCTCTCCCATGATTTCTTCTAAGGATTTTATTCAAATTGAAGAGTCTCAAGAGAGAACCTCATCCATGTCATCCTTGTGTGAAATCAAAATATATTCATGGAAATAATTATTGGTTTACATTGCATACTTCATCTTGTCTAGTGAATATGAGTTTTTTTTAGATGTGAACTTGGGAATTCTTCTTGTCAAATTCATTGTTGTCTATGCGTGGATATTTCTGTAGGCATATGATAAAACACAAAGGCATGGGAGAATCTCAAATCTCGTGAATGAAAACAGTTATTTACAATTCGCCATACCTATTGAAATGATCTCTACTTGCAATGGAAATTGATAGCTTGAATGTATCCACTAGATTCCAAGACCACTGAACATGTTTGTTAGATTCCAAGAGTGATTTTGTGTCCAATAGATCAATGAGTGTCCAAAAGATCAATGAATGTGAGCCAATTTGCAACCTGCAAGAGCTTAAACCCGCAAAGTGAGTGAAATCCTGTGTTTTTTGGTAGCAATCCCGGGAACAAAGAACTCTGTTTTTTTTAACTAGTAGCATGAGCGTGCACGCGTGTTTATAAGCATGCATGCGTGTTTATAAGCGTGCATGCGTGTTTTTAGCTCATCCGTTTCATTAGTGTGTACATGCTATAACCACGCATATGCGCCCCTGCATAACGTTTCCACCATTAATCCACCAATGTTTACCCCATTTAATGCCAAACGTTCAATATTTCATGAATATTTGCATACATTGTGTTAGCACCAGATTTGTGCTAAGCATTTGAAGGGGTCCAGGCCATGAAGAAATAAGCAAGGTCTTAGTTCCTTAAGCCATATGACCAATGAAGATGAAAATCAAGCCTATTAAGCATTTGTTCCTAAGACTAAGATGAAATAATGCTAAATAGTGCTAAGCTGGAACCCATCACCAAGAGGTTTTCATGACCACTGCATACACCCGCCACATCAGCATCCAAGTCAAATTTATAAGAAAACAAGGTTCGAAAGTCCCGAAATTTCAAATTACAAGGAAAAAGACAAAATCAAAACTCAATGAAATTTTATGTGAAGGCATGTGTGATTTTTATGAAAATGACTATTTTAGTCATCTTTTTCCACCGACTGTTTCCGCTAAACCGGGAGGAATTTTGGGAAATTGAGAGAGGTTTTTCTCCAGCATGGGCCAATATCCAATAACCTCTGTCATAATTTACACAGGTGTCACGGTTTGGGAGCATCGACGAGATCTTCATAGGGTAATTTTCCAAAATTTACGTTTACTGCATGAGTCATCAACTTCAACAACCGATCCTGACCAGCTGGAGGAGAATATGGGAAAATGGAGACATGGGTTTTGTCAGGGACATGCCCAATTACAAAAACCTCTTTTAGTTTTTACACAACTATAACCATTTGAGATATACATCTGGGGCTCCGAAGGTCAGTTTCAGTAGTCTGCAGCCGGAAATGAAGAAAGTTGTTGTAACCGACTCTCTGAGTTGTTAAATCTTCTGTGTAGGTGTCAATTCAGTTGTAACCATGCTCCATTGAGGCAGCTTGAGCCTGAGTGCCAAGTATATCTATAAATGCATTGTAATAGAAGAGGAAAGGGTTGGAAAATCATCTGGCTGAGGCCTGGGGGATTGAGCTTTGTTTTTGAAACATTGTCCCTAATGAATGGCAGTGTCTGAGGCTGATTTCGACACTGAGATTCATGTGTCATTTAGTTTACAGTCTTTATTTCTTCTTCTCATGTGAATGTGCTTCGTGTTGTTTGCTTCCATTATCTTTTTCTTTTTTCATGTCTGAAACTAGTGTATGGTAATGCATAATTCTTTTTATAAGCTCCATTTGCTGTTTCGGATATCCACCAACTTTTCCACTAAATTTAGCATAGGATTCATCCCTATTAGATGCCCATGCTGATGGATTGTTCATTTCTTCTTCCCTTATCACAATACAAAGCATTTTGACTGTAAATGGGTGGCTATCTTGCCTATGTTCTGATATTTCATGCAGCAGCAATGTTAATTTGTTTATGTGTTATGTTTGACTCCATTGCCCAACGTTTCTCTCATGATTATCTTACCAAACTTTAAACAATTTGTCCTAGCATAAATATGACCTTTTGAGTATGCTTTGAATGAATATCTTTAATAAGAAGGTTGTGTGTTAATCTGTGATTATTTCAGTTTTATGAGTTTTAAGAGAGACCCCTCTCTGATTTTATTGGGTAAGTAATACAATCTTAAATGGTTTTGTGGTTACCCCAGCTTGGCCTTCTCCCACAACCTTGGGGGTCAATTTGGGTGCTAACAAATTGGCACCGTTGCCGGGGAGCGAGAGTCTCATTGTCCTGGGAGAACGACAAAGTTTCAGATCTGATTGTTGATGGTGAAGTCAGACATTGAAAAGGTTGTATATCTTTCACTTGGCGACTCCATTCATCAAGTTTCAGTATGAAGGTGACTCCACTGGGAGGATTGGTGATTCCATGTCAGAATTAAGATGTTGAAGGTCTCATGGTGACTCCACATTGAAGATCAAATCCAGTGTTTCACTGTTTCATAGGTTGGTGCACTCAGCCTCCAATCAGAATTTGCAGCTCCATTGTTTCGAGATGGCTTCATTGTCAAGAAGGTATGCTCCCATGAAAAGGTCTCACATCCATGGTTTTCCAAATCCTATTCCTAAAATAGATTGGCAGACCTGTTTACCTAAATTTAAAGATCAGAAAGGAGATGATGCTGCTATTCATTTGATTAGATTTCATATGCATATACATAAGCTTGTAATTGGATTGCTTGAGGATTGTTTGATGAAAATGTTTATGGCAACATTAGAAGAGAATGCAAGGTCATCATATGAGGGATTACCATCAGCAAGTCTAGGTTCCCTTGAGGATTTTCACACAGTATTTCATGAGCATTTTAAAAATCAGTGCCCTTCCTTGCTGCTAGTTCAAGATTGTTGCATGCATGTTAAAGGTTTCATTGAAGATTTGGAAAACATGTATGGTAGTGATGAGTTTGTGGATGAAGAGCTTTTAGAAATGTTACATGAAAACTCCTTCCATAAAAGGGAAATGCAAAATAAATGTTATGACACTCAAGACATCCTCTAGCAAACACTAGTTTCTCTTATGGTAGTGAATGAAGAAGGACAACATACTGTGGGAAGTCATGTTCCCTTGCCTAAATGTGATGAAAGTTTGCAACACTCTTGCCATTTTTTGTGTGACCAAGTTAGTGATGAAGGTTGCCAATCAACTTTCTCTCCGCTTTATCCATTTTCTGATTTAGGCATTGAAGAAAGAAATGTTATCTCAAATTCTTTTGAGAATCAAGCTGAAATTTATGTTGAGATAAGTGAAGGGGAGGAAACCGTAGTAGAATCTAGTTGTCACAACACTCTGAAAAACTTTCAGAATATAGTTTCTCCTTTGACTGAAAGTGAAGATGGCGGTGTCCTTGATGTAAAACATGTGCAACAGTATTGTCATATCTCAGTTAATCAGGAAGAGAAGCAGCCTCCTCAGTCCAGTCTCTCTTCATACCTTTCATTTTCAGAATTTTTGTGTCAAGAAGAATTTGTTTCACTTGATTTTGTTGAAGAAAACAATGATATTTCTGCTGGATTGCATGTAGAGGATCAAGTTTTGAATTCTGAAATTGTGAATGAAGTTGTTGATATCTCAATTGGAAGTTGTCCTGAGAACTCCCTTCAAGATTCCTTTGAAAAATGGTTGGGTAATGTGCAAGAGAGTTTGCAGTTTGGGCAGCCCTGTCATGACAAAAAAATAGCAGAGTTTATTGAAAGATGTCATGCTTTTTATGACCCAGTGGTTGAATGCATGGAAATTTTTTTTAGTGGGAATGATTGGTTATGTTTCCGCCATAAAGATCAAATTTGTTATCATTGGTTGTTTTCAGTAGGTCTATCAGTTTGGACTTCGGTGAAGCATGATCAGAAATTTTTGTTATTTGACCAACTGTTGAATTGGATTCATTGGCATTTTTTCATTACTTGATTGGGCAGTGATTTTCAAGCAAAGTAGAGTAGGGGTGTGTGAATAAGCTCAACATGGAAAGCATCTTTTCAGCATTTTTAGTACAATTTGCAGCATGTATAGTTTCAGTTTTCAGTTCAAATTTAAAGTTTTAAGTTAGTTTTTAGTTTTCAAGTTCAATTTAGAAATTTTCGGTGTGATTTTCAGTTGATGATTGCATATCAAAAAAGAAAAATCTTCATAAGTGGCAAAAAAAAATTGATTTTTAAAATCTATGTTAGCTCTATGTACTTTTGAGCAAAGGTTTTAAATTTCAATATAGCCAAAGATTGGACTTTTATATAAACAAGGATTCAAGGATCTGAAATTTTATGGAGACGAAAGTTTTGAAATTTTTTATGATTTGGGAAAAGTTTTAAATAAAATGTACTTTTGAGCAAAGGTTTTAAATTTCAATATAGCCAAAGATTGGACTTTTATATAAACAAGGGTTCAAGGGTCTGAAATTTTATGGAGACGAAAGTTTTGAAATTTTTTATGATTTGGGAAAAGTTTTAAATAAAGGGAAGCAAAAGGCTATTGGGCCTAGCCCGAGCTCAACACCAAGAGCCAGCTGCCAGGTCAAATGGGGACCACTACACACGCCACTACCGCTAATACCCAAGCTCACTCACGAGCCTACCTTCCTTTGTTACTTTGCATATGATGAAAGAAATGGTGTATATAAATATCAAAAGTACCTACTCCTTTTGCATGTGGGATTATTCCCATGAACAAAACATGAAAAGCACGAAGTTAGGGCGCATGTTTTCCAAATCGCGTGGGTGTTGACATCTTTTTCCATGCCAGGTGCCCAGGCGACTACGGAAAGGTCCAAGCAGTGATGGAATTTGACGGGTAAAATGACCGTTATGAGGCATTTTGACCGTATTTGACGGGTAAAATGACCGTTATGAGGCATTTTGACCGTATTTGACGGTTAATTTTTTTTATTAACCGTCTAATGTGAAGGGTAAATTTATCATTTAAACGTATTTTTGAAGGGTAATACAATTTCTAAAACGTCATTATTTTACTAGTATCATATTGGTTTTATTATTAATATTTTTTTATCTTATATAAAACTATATTTTCCAAATTAGAATTTCCAAATTCCAACCATAATTTGACTTAATAAATAAAAAAATATGTTAAATTAGTATTATTTCTATTCTAGAAAGTTGTATTGATTTTTCATAAAAAAAGAAAAGCTCATTTAATTTAATGATGTTTCCAATTTCATTACTTTTTATTATTTTTTTATTATTACAATGAGCATCTAGATTCTACATTATACATACTACAAATATCAATGTCATTGGATTATTGTCCATTAATTACAAATTTACAATTTACATTAACATTACATTCTAGTAATAGTCTGCTACAAGCCTAGAGGCTGGAAGTTGGAAGCTGGGACTCAGATTCGGGAGTTTGAAGTTGGCCCAACTGCATTTGGAGACATAATTTTGGAAAGCGATTCACAGGTAATTCAAATTGAGTTGTTGTTACAGTAGTTTTTTTTATAGTAAAACACCGTGGTAATATCCCTCACTTGGTACAACGTTATACTTTTACAGAACCTTTATCAGAGACTAGAGTATAGAGATATATTGTTTAACTGCCCCAGATAGTTTTATTCTAAACAATCGAGAACATCAGAGAGACATTATTGGAAGTCTTGATGCATAGTTTTATTTACAGTGTTTGTTTGAATGCCAACTGCACACAGGGCTTCCTCTGCACCACTTTTACCCTACACGCTCTTCTATTTTCCTGAATCCTGCCCAATGTCCATTACAATTTCCTCTATTCTCATCAGAGATCGACATGATGGAAATGTTCTTCGATTCCGTTTGTGAACTCGACGGAAGTATCGATTGGGGGTGTGATTAGATAAGTGCAGACATCAGATAAGTGCATGGAGTGGATTATAGCATTGAAGTGGTCGCCGACTCGCCTAAATACTATCCATACTTTGTTAGCCCCCAAACTGAGTGCCTTCACCGGCTTCCAAGTTCCCATAAAATCAGGCACCGTGTCCTTTCTCTCAAAAAATACTTGTCAAGGAAGCACTTTAGGATTGAAGGACCTCCTTGGCCCAGTCGTTTCGCTCAAGCTACTCAGTCGTTGTTCGAGTATGCCTAAAAAGAGATGGGAACAAAAGTTATAAGCCTTAGAATTGATTGATGGTCTTTACTGCACTCCTTACAACTTCAACAGATAGCGAAAAGGATACCATAAAGTGAGTAACAAGACAACGAGACAAGAGAACTTAGAGAATATAGAAGAATTGCTCACCTAAGGATGAGGGTGAGGTGGGTCTTAACTACGCAATCTTAAATTGTGCAAACTATCCACTGCTCCAGAATCATCCGTAACAAGTGTGAAGACTGCACTGAGCCGAAGCCAAGCATACCGAGTAGAATGAAGAGGACTAGAGAGATGTGATAAAATGATGAAAAATTATAGTTAGAAAGACCAGATTCTTATGACATTGCCAATTTGCCAGCCAAGGTTCGGGAATGGTGTCCATTAAACCCTCCATCTCCATGATTTCTGATTAAAAAACATATTTGGGGAGCAGCCTCGCTATATCCGCAGAAGCCATTAAATTTGGTGGTGCTGAGCCTGAACTTCTTGGTGAGGCCACCGACTTTGAAAGTTGTTCATGAGTTTCATCATGTAAATATGTGGTTTTGTGTTTTTATTACTTTAGAAGCCAGCTAGATGTAGGCGTTATATGACCAGCTGGGTTACCCAAGAACCGGTACTGAATCATTGATCAACAGATACAGAGAACTCAGGACTCCAAGAGTCAGGAGTAGCTTCACAAAGCATTCCCTCATTAACCAACATAGTTGGGACGTAGACCCAAATGGGGAATTTACCCAGCGTTCCAGTATATGCCCTCTGGTGTTCTAAATCCATGAAATCACCTAGATTAATTGCTAATTACTACTAATAAAGGTAGCAAGATCTTGGAGGGTATTTTTTCAGTGAGATTAGATTTCTTGACAAAATAGTGGTTTCTTCTCTCAAGTCATCGATTTGCTTTACAAACTTTTAATTAAGGTTCTTGAAGATCGATTCTTTATCATCTTCAATGGTGGAAGATGGCCCATTTACATCTTTAGCATTTTCTTGCTCAGATCTCTTATGCCTGCCCTTCTTGTTATTGCCTGTCATCATGTTCACTAGAGAGACCTGCCTACCTTAGGAACAACAATTTTTTGAATGAACCGTAACAGCTATGGCTTTGAACAATAAACGGTAACAGGCTAACGGCTATGGCTTTGAACAATAAAGTTATTCAAACTCACTAACAACACGAACAAGAGGTATGATCGATTAAAACGGCACGTTACATAGTAGATTAAATTACAACATTCAAAACTAGTTGAATAATGTATAAATGGATGGATTTCTAATTTCTCAAAATTGCAAACATATAAACAATATATTAAAGATAACTCAAAACGTCAAAAAAAAACTTTGACGGGTACAATGAAAACCAAATTCCAACACTGGGTCCAAGAGATGTAGTGGTTGTCAGAAGGGTTCACATGTGAGTCTCCTCTCAGAAGTTTGCAAAAGTTATCGGTGGACGTTGCCATTTCCAGGTATTTTCTTTCTGCATGGAATTTTCAGGCGAAGGATGCCACTTCTGTCTAGCTTGAGGTTGCCTAGATTAAAGAGCAGGTTCCGTGCCTCATCAAAGAAATGTGGCGCACCATCCAACATCAGCAATCCAGGCGTGTCTTGATGGAGTACCTCCTGATGCAGCTGAACCATTACGGAAGCGGTTGTTTAATCAATTTGTACACAATCAAGACCGTGATGAGGTCATTGCTATTGGTCTAAACGTTGTAAGGGGAATAGGAATTCATATGAACGCATCAGGGAGCTTCAAGGCTGGAACCTAGGAAAATAACAAACCAACTTACAGCTCAACCGTCAGTTATAGACAATTGTCAGATCGCTTTTCTGAGTCTGTGGAGAACACATTGACTGATTTGAAGTCAAGCAGGTGTATGGCCATGGAGGATGACGTGCATTTTTCTCCTTCGGACCTTGGAATGATAGCATCTTGTTGTTACATTAGCTATGCCACCATTAAGCTATTTAATCCTTGACTGCAAATAGCAAGCTGAAGGGTCTGCTTAAAATCCCGGCTTCTGCTCCAAAATATTCACAACTCCCAAAACGGCCAGGTGAAGGAGAAACACACTATTCTTTCATTCCATGCACGCTACAGCAATCCTTGAAACCGGTGAGGTGTGTGCAGGTCCAAACAGGGTCAGCCATCAGATCCAGGCAAGAGGGAAGATCCATGGACCATATTAAGTTCGTGATTTCAACATGCACGAAATAGGTCATGATTCAAATCTGCGAAGTTTTGTTAAAATTCTGCATCTTCCGATGGCGCAGATTGGGTGGGATGCAGATCTGCGGTTCATAATTTATATAATTTATATATGCAGATTCGAGCTATTCATGCGCCATGTGTAATGGAGCTCCGGTTAGCTCTGAAGATTGGATGCCCCATCGAGAAATATTCATCAATCAAGGCTCCCAACTGGTTTTTGATCGTATCTCATCCATTATATGCTGAAGGAATGGTCTATTTTGTATTGTAAATGTTTTTTAAAATATAGTTAATAACTGATCCTATTTTATTGGGGTGTGGTTATAACTTCCCAGATTTCAAGATACAGATCATCGGGACACTTGTTCTCTTTTGAAAGAAGCTTACAAAATGTTGAGACCATTGATAGGGGCCAGAAGTTGACGTATATGAGGAGATGAAGGCTCCTGCAGTGCTTGTCAATGTGGAAATATTTGTTAAATGGATACCTCAGGATTTTGATACAATGGCCAGAGCAACATTATTAGCTATGCTATATCTATGTATTTTTGGTTTTTTTTCATGTCATTTGATTCGAGAGGAGCATGGATTCCTTTCACAATTTGATCTCAGATCGCATTAAGCGTTAAGTGTCATGCTTCAAGACACAAATGCAGTGGGGTGGTGGAAGCAAGGTTTGGTCCCCAACTCGCCAATTTTGTTTTGACAGGCCACTTGCCAGTATTGATGACATTTTCAGACCAAGGTAATGATAGCATAATTGAAGAAAGAAAGGAGGAGTGATAGTTATTTCTGCTGCAAACTTCCCAGAATCATTAGATAAAACCTTAGTTTGACCTGGTCTCTTTGATAGGCATGTTATAATATGCATCCCTGATGGTGGAGGTCGTAGGAAGATTCTAGAAATTCACATGGAAAAGGTGTTAAAGGTGGATGATGTAGGTTGATGATTATTGCTTGAAGAACTCCAAAATTTTCAGGAGATGGTCTTGCAGGCTTAGTGAATGTTTCTGGTCTCAAAGCAATCGAGTATTAGAAGAGTTTTTCTAAGTATATGTTCTTACAAACCATTAATACATTGGAATTCGTCCATACAAGAAAGCATTGTCATTTTTATCTGGAGGGATGCCACTGCCTAGAGTGCTCTCATCAATGCACAGATCAACCATCCAGATGGGTAGGAGCTAGGGAAACAGAGCATCCCCATTGTCTTGGTATGAAATCAGTGAGATATGCAGGGGCAGTTGATTTGCTTTAACTAAAGATGCAAGTGGAAGTTAAAGGATTTAACATCTGGAAGAAGGGAAGTTTATCCTAAGCACTAGGGTTCCTAGCATACAATTAGCAGGTCCAAGACAACATGATGTCAAGAAGCAGGGATTGGAGACATTAATCATTCAAAGTGGTTGAATGTTTGTTGGTTTTCAGTGGAGGAGGCTGTTTCAGTTGCAGTTCGGGTTCAGTGGCAGGATCAAAAAGGCTACAGGTCACAGGTTACAGAGTTCAACTGTAGGTTTCAGTTCAAAGTTGGGAGCAACCCAATGGATATGGCACTGGTCTACCAGGGGTTCTTTGCTACCTCACATGGAGGATAGCATCCCCAATAGGAGCCAGTTGTTAGCACTAGATTTGTGCTAAGCATTTGAAGGGGTCTAGACCACGAAGAAATGAGAAAGGTCTTAGTTCCTTGAGCCATATGACCAATGAAGATGAAAATCAGGCCTATTAAGCATTTGTTCCTAAGACTAAGATGAAATAATGCTAAATAGTGCTAAGTTGGAACCCATCACCAAGAGGTTTTCATGACCACTCCATACACCCGCCACATCAGCATCCAAGTCAGATTTATAAGAGAACAAGGTTCCAAAGTCCCGAAATTTCAAATTGCAAGGAAAAAGACAAAATCAACACTAAATGAAATTTTATGTGAAGGCATGTCTGATTTTTATGAAAATGACTATTTTAGTCATCTTTTTCCACCGACTGTTTCTGCCAAACTGGGAGGAATTTTGGGAAACTGAGAGAGGTTTTTCTCCAGCATGGGACAATCTCATATAAATTCTCTCATAATTTACACAGGTGTCACGGTTTGGGAGCATCGACGAGATCTTCACAAGGTAGTTTTCCAGAATTTACGTTTACCGCATGAGTCATCAACTTCAACAACCGATCTCGACCAGCTGGAGGAGAATATGGGAAAATGGAGACATGGGTTTTGTCAGGGACATGCCCAATTACAAAAACCTCTTTTAGCTTTTACACAACTATCACTGTTTGAGATATATAGCCGGGGATCCGAAGGTCAGTTTCAGCAGTCCGCGGCCGCAAATGAAGAAAGTTGTTGTAACCGATTCTTTGAGTTGTTAAACCTTCTGTGTAGGTGTCAATTCAGTTGTAACCATGCTCCATTGAGGCAACTTGAGTTGGAGGGCCAAGTAGATCTATAAATACATTGTAATAGAAGAGCAAAGGGTTGGAAAATCATCTGGCTGAGGCCTGGGGGATTGAGCTCTGTTTTTGAAACATTGTCCCTAATGAATTGCAGTGTCAGAGGCTGATTTCGACTGAGATTCATGTGTCATTTAGTTTACAATCTGTATTTCTTCTTCTCATGTGAATGTGCTTCATGTTGTTTGATTCCATTATGTTTTTCTCTTTTCATGTCTGAAACTAGTGTATTGTATGCATAATTCTTTTTATAAGTTCTGTTTATTGTTTCAGATATCCACCAACTTTTCCACTAAAGTTAGCATAGGATTCATCCCTGTTAGATGCCCATGCTGATGGATTGTTCATTTCTTCTTCCCTTATCACCAGACAAAGCATTTTGACTGTAAATGGGTGGCTATCTTACCTCTGTTCTGATATTTCATGCAGCAGCACTGTTAATTTGTTTATGTGTTATGTTTGACTCCATTGCCCAACGTTTCTCTCATGATTATCTTACCAAACTTTAAACAATTTGTCCCAGCAGAAATCTGTCCTTCTGAGTATGCTTTGAATGAATATCTTTAATAAGAAGGTTGTGTGTGAATCTGTGATTATTTCAGTTTTATGAGTTTTAAGAGAGATCCCTCTCTGATTGTATTGGGTCAGTAATACAATCTTATGTGGTTTTGTGGTTACCCCAGCTTGGCCTTCTCCCACAACCTTGGGGGTCAATTTGGGTGCGAACACATTGGACTATACTTCAAAAGTGGATAAATGAATGGCTAAAGAGAGGGGGTTTAAGGCTTCTAGGGATTTAAGGGTTTAGGACTTAAGGTTTAAGGTCTTAGGGATTTGGACTTAAGGTTTAAGGTCTTAGGGATTTGGAATTTTTGGATATGGGAGAGATAGAGAGAAAGAGATCATGGGGTTAAGGGGGGAGTAGTATCATCCCACATCATACTTGCAGGGGTCGCGCCCGGTGCAATGCCACACAAGATTTGAAATGTAAACATGCTTAGAGGGTAAAAGAAGAGGATTGAGACCTAAATGAATGTTTCATAGCGCAGGAACTACAATATGGGGATGAAATGATTTGGGCCCTGGACCCTAAATCATTTGGATATGGGTGTTTTTCATACCAAATATGGCCCATAGAGCATCAAACATGTCCGAGTAAGTAAATAATACAAAAAGAACCCTCTCATAAGTCCAACTTTCAATTTTTTTTGTAAGGGGCCCCTGTATTTTCCCTAGGGGGGTGTTGTGGTCACAACAGTGGGATACATGAGCCATGAGTAGGTTTTGTAAATTGAAACAAGGGATTTAAGCCCTAAATGACCATCTCAACCTCAAGTGCCATGAACAAAACCTAAAATACACAACGTGAGCCCTATATAAGGTGCCTTTGGCATCAAAGTTGAATGCAAGTGTCATTACAATGTCTTGGGAATCATGTACGAGTATTAAACAAGAGCCTTTATCACTAATATTTTCTTCTTAGGCATATGAACACCATTAGTTGGATATAGATTGTCATTAACATGCTTTATGCACCGTGGATGGTTCTTGGGCCCTTAACCCTAGTCTTGGTAGAAAAACAATAGCCTCAAGCCCTTGGCCATGGTTTATGGAGGGAAATAACAATCTTAGACACTAAGCACATTTTGTCAAGATCAAATGCAATGAATACATCCTCAGACTACCATGCAAGACCATGGATGTGTTGCAAAGCCTTGAACATCATCAAAGAATGAAAATAGGTTCATCGAGATCTTATTGAAGCATATTGAGCTTAATTGAATTCCACTTGAGCCTTAATTGAAACTTCTTGACCTCAAGCGCCGTCAATAACACATAGAAGCCATGACACTAGCACTCTACAAGGAGTCTTTTGCATATGAATTGAATATGGCTACCATTATGATGTCTTGGGAATCAAGGATTTATCTTGGCTCCTTAACCATGGCTAGTGGAGGGAAACAAGAGCCTCCAACACTAACTCTTTCTTCTTAGGCACAAACACCATGAATGAGTCCCTGAACCACCACATATAAAATCTATAGGGTATTATTCAACTTTAAGTGTGTTATGTGTGCCATGAATAGGTTAGTTGTGAACCAAAAATGGGTGTCAAGGTCTGACGAAGGTCTAGGGACGACAAGAAGCTCCCCATGCCTTAAATGAAGCTTCTCAGGCTCAAGCACCATGAACAACACCTAAAACTCAAGAAGCTTCTTAGGATATGATGTTGAATGCATCTTCAAACCACCACACATAACCCTTGTGGGGTATCTCTAGCAAATGTAAAGGGATACAGATACCATGATTAGCCTACATCGCGTGCCTTAAACAATATTATGTCTTTGACCTACGCTGGGAATGTTTGTCGAGGCCATGGATAGTGTTGTATAGTATGTGAGTGGGATGCATTAAACATGAGTAGGTTTCGTGAATTGGGAATGGATCTATAGGCCTAAACATGCCTAGGGGGAACACAGGGCTTCAACCATAAATTAACCTTTTCAAGCTCAAGTGCCATGGTTTGGGGAGGAAAATACTTCATCCTTAGGGCTTAAACATAGTCTCTTAGGTTCAATAGCCATCAACAACATGTGCAAATAATGACATGGACCCTCTCTAAGGGGTCTTTACAATCAAAGTTTGATATGGATGCCATTAGAAGTTTTTTCTTAAAAAGGATGGGTCGTGGGCCCTTGACCATGGTCAAGGAAGGAAACTTTAAGTGCCTCGAGATATTGTTGAAACTTCTTGGACTTAGTTGCTTTAATTCCATGGACCAACACAAGAGTATTTTGTATGGGTTATTTGTAGGAATCCAAGTGGGATATAAGGGCATGCATAAGTATTGTGCACTAGAAATGGGCGTTGACACATAAACATGGTGAAGGGTGAAACATGGGGTTTAAACCTTAATTGAACCTTTTTGAGTTCATGAAGCATAAAAAGCACCTAGAAACCACATGAGACCTCATTAGGGAGTATTTGGCCTAGGATTTAGATATGGGTGCCATTAAGATGGTTTGTACAGTGTGGATGGGTCTTCATGCCTTGACCATGGTTGTGGTAATGAAACAAGAGCCCCTATCCCTTTAGCATGGTTGTGGGAGGCAAAAAACAACCTTGGGCCCTAAGCATAGATTCTCAAGTTTAAGCACCATGAGCACATCCTTAGACCACCGCATGGGACCACGAATAGATCAAATGGTATTCTCCTTGTACGATTTAGTTGTAGGCCTTTAAATGTGATATGGGTGTCATGAGTAGGGTTCTGTGCACTACAGATAGAGGAGGTTTACCAAATAATGATAGAGTGAGATGGGTAAAGAGGGTTAGAGAGAGAGGGGGGGAGTTTAAGGAGAGAGAGAGAGAGAGAGAGGGGGGGGAGTTTAAGGAGCGAGAGAGAGAGAGAGAGAGAGAGAGAGAGAGAGAGAGAGAGAGACTCTGTGTGTGTGTGTACATGAGAGAGAGAGAGATTGACCGAAATTTATATACTTACTGAAAGGCATACAATGGATTCCCTCACCCTCTGTATGGTTGATTGAGGTACAAGTTGCTTGATCATTATGGGTGAGGTATGGTTACGTGTTCTGTGTGTGTGTGTGTGTGTGTGAGAGAGAGAGAGAGAGAGAGAGAGAGAGAGAGAGAGATGGGGGGGGACAAAGTGAGATCATTTGGGCCTTAGGCCACAAACACCATTTCTCGGGCTCAATCACCATGAACAATTCCTGTAAACCGCAACACAAACACGAGCTCTAAGAATTCTTTAGCATCAAATTTGGATACAAGTGTTTTTCAGACCAAAGATGGGCCATAGGGACTCAAACATGGATGAGTAACAAAATACATCATGATATTGTTGAATCTTCTAATGTGTAAGAGCCTTCAACAAGTCCTCAAACCAACACATGATCCCCTTGTACGAGTTCTTTGTAGGCCTTTAAATGGAATATGGTGTCATGAGTAGGTTTTTGTGCTGTACATAGAGAGAAAGTTTACCAAATAATGATAAAGAGAGAGATGGCAGAGGAGGGTTAGAGAGATAGGTGAGGGAAGGATAAGGAGAGAGAGAGAGAGAGAGAGATTCTGACCAAAATTTATATCCTTACTGAAAGGAATACACTAGATTCGCTCACCCTCTCTGTGGTCGGTTGAGGTACAAGCTACTTGAACGTTATGGGCGAGGTAGGGTGACATGTTCTATGTGTGTGTGTGTGTGAGAGAGAGAGAGAGAGAGAGAGAGAGAGAGAGAGAGAGAGATTCTGACCAAAATTTATATCCTTACTGAAAGGCATACACTAGATTCGCTCACCCTCTCTGTGGTCGGTTGAGGTACAAGCTACTTGAACATTATGGGCGAGGTAGGGTGACATGTTCTCTGTGTGTGTGTGTGTGTGTGAGAGAGAGAGAGAGAGAGAGAGAGAGAGAGAGAGAGTTAAGGAGAGAGAGAGAGGGGGGTAACGTAGAAAATAAGCTGCTACAGAGATGGACAACAAAACTATCATTGAACCCAAAACCAATTCAATCTATACAAGCATAGAGACACACAATAAATACAACCATTGTGCAACTAATGGGAATAAGGAAATGTATGAAAGTTTTTATTCATTACTCATGCCGCTCCAAATTACATCAATAGGGCCCTGCGCTACTACTTCAAGCCTAGCCTATACATTGGCATAATTGAGAACCAAACGTCACTACTATGGCTCTACTTCTCATCTTTACGCTACTCCTCCTTTACTCCCTTCTATGGCTTCTTCCTCCTATCCCTCCTCACATACAACATTTACATATTTCACATGGCTAGAGGAATGCCAACAGATACCAAGATCGTTTAGCTTCCAACATTTTAGTTTTACATTCTTACCAAGGATCCGTTTCATCTTCTATTTGAGCCGTTATTCACTTAGTAGATACTTAGGAGTCGTATCACTGTTAACCATTCTCGGGGTAGGTGTAGCATCCCACTTGTTAATATGTTATGCAAATTAATGGTGAAAGTTGCATCACTATTCATCCTTCATACAGTAGGTGTACCATCCCACCTGCTAATCCAATGAGTGGCATTGGGGGCATCCCAGTCCAACGAAGCCTCTGCCTTCTTTGCAGCATTTCCCTAATCCAGAGCTTAGCCCCATCGATTCCTTTGCTTCTAGGAAAGCTGTGCCACCGGGGCCTGAGTGACCCCATCTTTATCCTTCACGTTATGTTCATCCTCTTCTTGGTGCTTCTTCGCAACTAGCCTTAGGGTTTCTTCCTTTTCCCTCTTGAGGGCCTCTGCTGCATGATATCAACATAAGTCCGGATAGTGGCATCGGGGGTCTTGTCACCCATGGAAAAGGTGTCATTTATGTCAGTGAAATTAACTCTATTAAGCCTCCTTTTCTTGTGTTTTTCTTCTCTATCGATAATCCCCTAGGGTTTCTTGAACACCAAGTCATCCTCCTCATCCCTACACTTCTTAGTAAATCCTTGAGCATTGGTTTGGGGGCAGTATAAAAGGAAAATTTGCGGGAAACCTCCACTATAAGGACTTTCCCTTGTAGAGAGAGAGAGAGAGAGAGAGAGAGAGAGAGAGAGAGAATGGTCATAGAGAGAGAGTGAGAGGATGAGGGTGCAGGAGGGGGCTTAGGAAGAGATGGAAGGAGTGAGAGAGAGAGGATGATGGTTATGGTTAGGGAGATGGAGATAGGAGGGAGAGCGAGAAGGAGAGGAAGTTTCGGTAAAGAGGAGGGAGAGGGAGAAGAAGAGGAAGTTTAGGTAGAGAGGGATATAGAGTAGGATTAAAGGGGAAGATAATGATAGAGAGATAAAGAGAGAGGGAGAGAGGGGTTGAAATGGGGTGGAGGGGAGGAGGGTTAGGGAGGGAGAGGGAGAGAGGGGATGAGGGTTGAGGAGGGACAGGAACAAACAAAGGAGAGGAGGAGGATTAGAGTTAGGGAGAGGGGTGGAAGGGGTGGTATTAGATAGATGAAGATGACATCAAAACTACATTTCATATTAGTAAAAAAATGTGCGCATGCGTTATTAGCACGTACACACTAAATAACGCGTACGCACTATTTAAATTTCTAAATTTTGGCGGGCAATTCCTTTCCCACCAACATGGTGGATGACTTGGCCGCTTTGGTTTTAGGTTCAGGTTGCCAAACCAAGTGGCTTGGACCGTGTTATAACAAAATACATCTTATTCTATAACTTCTATTCGAGCATGATTCTGCGTATGCTACATTTGTCCACTGCTAATGAAATTGCACACACTTGTAGAACTCTGTGCAGATTCTGAGTATGTAATTTTTATTAAATCTATTATTTTTTTCTATTTTTTATTTAATTTTATTTGGACTAATGTCAATCTTACACAAAAAGTAGGTTATTGCTTATGGCTATAAATTTTGATTGGCTCACCTATTTTGAAAACGGAAAAGAACTCGCATAAGTACATAAAAATACCTACATCCTAAAAAAACAACGTTAATTGATTATGTTAAGACCATGATGTTGGGGCCCAACGCTCAACCTAGTCATTTTAGGGCTTCGCCGACTTCCTTAATTTAAAAAAAAAAAATTTAAATTAACATAAATAAATATGGAAAAATAGTGCTGTATTAGAACATCCCGGTTATAAATGACTCTATATAATTTTTTTCACAAATTTCCACCATTTGCATACCAAACCCGGGGCCCAACGCAAACATATTCATTATTTTTTCTTAAAAAAATAACATACCAACCTTAGAAGAACTCCATTTTTGGGGAGTTATACTTAATTTCCATAAATAATAGTTATATATTCTGGAAGGTAATCCGATTGTCTACGTTTCATCTTCTTATGCCATATTCCAAAAATTTGTGTAAGTAGCTCTAATATTGATTTTTGACGTTCATATTTCTGTTTTTCCATAAGCCCATTGCAACTAATGCGTCATGGGTGGCCAACATTAGCTTGCACCAACCCATAATCAACAACAAAATGAAATTTAACCATAATTTACTTCTTTTCATTTATATATTTCATATTTAATTAAAAGAGCTTAGCAAATACATTTTAAGGATTCATCTCTAAATATTAATTATATCCATATTCAAAAGTACTAAATCATAAAGAAATATTATTTAACATTTCTATAGAAACTAAACCAATATTAATTTCATAACCATACTTTTCATTATTTATAATAACTCAATTAAATAAGATTATTCTTTCGAATCAAGTTGTACTTAAATATTTATAAGACAAAAGAATTACCTACATTAGAACATATTTCATCAATTCATTATGAGGATAATTATGGAACTTAACATAACTTAACAGTAATATCAATACATCATTAAAATACTTATCTAAACCATGTAGGTTTGTGTAATTGAAGGCTTGATTATAATGTCTCTCAGTCTGGCATATAGTCTTTTCGTCGAGAGACCACCCTTGATCTGGGAAACAAATCCACTAAGATGAAAGGGGAAAAAGAATCTTATACACGGTTCTTCTTCATAGTTTGCTTTCAATAAACAAAGAATTCAAACATCAAATTAAATTCAAATTTTAATAAGTACATCCTTAAATATCAAGGCTTGACCTCTAAGTTATATTATTCTTGGTTTTTAAATAAAAACATTATAGAATATTAAAGCTCTACCTTTGAGTATTCATAAGTCAATAAGTAAAGGTTTCTCACCTCTTAATAGAATATCAAAGCACATAAATTAAATATTGAGTTCTTAATAGGAGGTCATGGCACATTAAAATATTGAACCAACCAAGAATAAATCCATAGAGATTGGCCTTAAACATCAAAAGGCGTCTCTTTAAAATAAGAGAAATAAGAAGAGTTCAAGCAAACGTGGTTCATTTTCTCAAAACGAAAATTTAAAAGGTTATAGGAGAGGATGGGCTAACTAAGGTCGTTATATCTATACATACATGTATCACATGTTGAAATACTGGTAGGAATTTGATATTGATTTCGGTGAGTAACCATGATTTCGTTGCAAAACACTTTGTGTTTAAAAATGGATGCACTATTCATTGAGAAAGTATAATCAATGGGATGATGTATTGATAAAGATATCTTGTGCATTAATTTAGGTATAATACTTAATATGTTTATTATGTTTACTTGATAGAAAGGAGCCATTTGCTTATATTTGGAAGTTTAAATGTATATAAATATGTTGCAATTATGATATTTGATATAATATCTACATTAAGTAGATTATAATGATGTTAACAATTAACTTAAGGTATGTTAGTTAGAGGTGAATTAATTCTGAAGGGATAAAGTTGTGATTTTTAATAATATAACAATAATTATTATGTATTGAAAAATTATTAAGAAAGAATAGTTATATTTATATTATCTCGACTTAACATTTTTCTAAAAAAAGATTATATAGTATAGCAAGTTTTTATATTGTAAAGGATTATAATCAATGGAAAAGAACATGATTGATATGATCTTAAGGATAGCTCGAGCCCTACAACCGCCCGTCTCTTGCTATGGATGCCTAGCTTATTCATGCTTGCCAACAAAACATATTATGGTCGCCAAAAAGCCACAGGTAAGAATGTATGGGGTTACGACCTTCAATCTTCCATGTATCATTGGAATTTGGAACACTCGCCCCCAAAATGGATTCACGCCCAGAATTTGAACAAGGTTCTCATGTAGACCTACATCAGAAACAACTTTTATCTTCTTGTGGAAACTGCCTCAACAATGATCCCTAAGCAATGTCAGGGGCCTCCACTAGGTCCATAGATGTGATGTCTTGCATCCACGTACATCATTGGTATGTTTTTGCTTCCTCGTGTGCAACCTTGGTGGCTCCACCAGGCTTCTTCTAGTTTATAGAGTTTACCAAGATGGATGGCTCTCCTCCATCATAGTGCATGCATACCTCTGATCAGATCCGATCCACAAATTTATGCACAAGAAACATGGAATGTGCCAAGCCTTTTATAAGATTTATTACATACAATATTATGGGCTACCAAATACCATGGACCCAAAAGAACATGCTAAAACCTAATCCATTTGACTCATTCCGAATCAAAGCTAACCCTTACTAAATAAGCAAGAAACAAGAAAAATAAAACAAAGTGGAATATAATATAATGAACATGACATTATATAATGCTTTAGTGGGCTCTTTTTAGATTATCTGTGTGCACTAATTCATGAGAAGGAGAAATTACAATTTCCTTATGATGAAGCCTTGTTTACCAAGGAGGAGGAGCAAGTACATCTACATTATGGCGAGGCCGTGTTGCCAATGAAAATTTATTGGGCATCCGGGATGGACATCTTCAGTATGATACATAGGTTTAAAGTAAGCTTGCCAAACCCACCAAGTCTGAAAATTGATTTTCATCAAATTCATAACCCTGAACTAGAATATATTTATTTGCTCACCATGAACAAATATGAAAATTGATCTTCATCAAATTCATAACCAATCGAGAATATATTTATTTGGTCACCATGTGTAGAATATGTTATAATTAGCAAAATTTGACCATCATCCCATGTATTTTTTTTTTAAATTTGACCATCATCCCATGTAATTTTTTTTTAAATTTTGGTTTACTACTTAAAAATGCCTCTCTTATAATGATTGATATTTATCTTTTCACATTAATAAATTATATGCTTTGTAGATTGATTTGATGATCATTATTCACATTAATCAATAATACAACAATATATGCAAATAAAACACATTTATTTCAAATTGATAATTGTCAAAAAAGAAAAGAAAAAGTGTAACCTTGTTTTATGTTTATTGAATACTTCAAAATGCTATAAAGTTGAATGAAAAGCATCTTATAACATTACTTTGGGTTGGTAATTTCTTTATTAAAACTTAAGATAATTTTAATACAAAATTAATTACTTATACATGATAATGACATTTCTTCTATAGCGTTCATATTTTTTTTTCTCAATTTCTACTTTAGCACAAGCTTAACACATTCTAACTCTATATACTATAACAAGCTAATACATGTATATAGTAAGATACCTTAGCTCAAAAAGTCTCTCAAAACAAAGGAGTCATAATACATAACATCTTATAGGGATTTTATATAATACATAACATCCTATAGGGATTTTATACCAAATCAAATATTAGATCTAAAATCATTCCAAGTGACCCAGTACAAGTACAAGTGACCCAACACAAGCCTAAATTTTATTACTTCAATCATTGAACCTTGCAGAGAGACTAGCAATTATTTCTCCCAACTAACCAAACTACATCCAATGAACAATGAAAATATTTATATCACACAAACAAAAACAAAAGATATCTTGTACCAAAATTTGATACTAACTTAACAATTCCTTAAAAACTGCCAACTAGGTTACCCAAAATTGTTCATTACACTTGTGCAGCATAAACCAAATGGTGCATGATTTGCACAAATTCGTGCCCAAGGAGCCTCCATCCAATGCAAGTGAGCAGCACCGTTGGAGAATTCAAAAGATTATAACAAAACCACATCACCACATCTGGCATCTCTATACATGTACCACAGATTCATCATCTTCCATCAATAGGTCCTACAGAAACACCACCTCCTGCAAAATAGTATTGGTTAGTTTTCTCACAATGAACAAATATTAGGTTAAAATACCATAATGACTAATTCCTCTTGACTAGAACTATCCGAAGGAACAGATGTGTACCTTTGTAAAATGCCCATCGTAACTCCAATGTATTTGCCTCCACATCTTGGAGAATATGTTGCCAATCCAGATTCTCGCCCAGGATATCCAGATACACACAATCATATAGATGGCGCAGAGGATATTGCACAGATGTTAATCTAAGTGGAAGAAACCGTGCAGATCTACCTTCTTCCCTCTCGCTGGCTTCCAATGGGTTTGAACTTGAAGCGATATTCAGTTGTTGCGCAGCATTATCAGAACCGGAATTAACAATATGATCCTCTGGATGATTGCCTGAATTGGGTTCATGCAATTCTTCATTACCAGTGACATTAGAACTTTGTCTCACTTCAGGTTCGTTGATTTCAATGTATGCTGGATCTAATTCGATCTTCAACCCATTTACACGATAATAAACGTTGTAAATTATTTCGTCTTTTGAAAATTCCCTTCGAGCAGCAGCACGTTGTAGGTCGAAACGATCTTGATTCTCTGGATTCAGATTGGGAATCCCAATTCGTATGAAATAATTGAGAAGGTGAACGAACCTGGTCTTGTAATATTCCCTCTGCCTCTGGTTCACTTCACTTGAAGCAAACGCTTCTTCGCAGTGGCACTTGCTGCAATCACAGATGCGAAAATGACATTCAAAGCATTCTATTCCATTTGTATACGTCGATTCACACCGGTGATCTTGCGGTTGCTCCATAGCCAAGCAATATATCTCCAGCCCCTGTGCTGCCAATGTCCAAGAAGCAAACCAAGAAGGCAACGGACGACTTCTTTATTTATTTTGTATTGATTCTTCAAATTCGGTTGATGAACACTCACAGAAAATGGATCTTCATCAGCCGAAGAGGTCGACGAAATGATTGTTGTTTATGGATCCTTATCAGATGGACACACCAATTTATTATATGCGGTTAAAACCCTTAGAAAGGGAACAATCCAATTCCCCAACCAACATGGCCACTTGAGCCACTTGAGGCAACATATTAATCTAAAAGGGAAATATTTAAATATATATGATATTATCATAATGGATTATCAAAAATTGCCCTACATGCTCTTTAAATATAGATCATGGACCAATTGGGTGTTAAGCCATGGATCAATATAGTCATTAAGATAAAGGTAAATATGAATTGTTGGATCATTTATATATAGAACAAAGCGTGACCATTGGATTACATAAGTACATATGCATGCTAACAAACCACACTGTACCAAAAGACATTAGACCAACTTGATCTTAGCTAAATCCTAAGTGTTTAAATATTGTAACATCCCCCCTTAAGAACTTGGGATATGATTGAAGGATTTACAATTTGGTGACACAATAGGAGAATGAAGCAAACATTATATCCCATCCCCCCTTAATGATAACTTCCTAAATTCCTAACATAGAGAGAAGTTTGGAAAATTTACTTATGTAAGAGACTTTGTGAATATGTCAACAACTTGATCATCTGTAGGGAAAAATAGCACTTTGAGAACATACCTTGAATAAGCATTCTAATGAAATGTATGTGTATCTCAACATGTTTTTTGTGTTGATGTTGAACTAGATCTTTGGTAATATCGAGGAATTCGAATTGTCACAACAGAGGGTTGCATTAGGAATAATAAAGCACATAATACATATAATAAGCAAGCACATGTACAATGAAAAAGAATATTTTTACCTTGGAAACCCAAATCGAGAAAACTAACAACAATGGATCTATTACACTTGATCACTCCGGCCAAGGCATGGACAATCTGACCATCACCGGGCACTGTGAGGAACCTTGCAATGGAGTTACTCAAATATTCCCTAAGCTTCCCTAACATTAACCGAACATTCCCCACTTTAAACTTGACTTCGGGTAAACACCAAGCCCCCTCAAATTTTTAACCGAGTCTTTGAGAATACAACATTCCTCCTCTTCGGTCTACCTATAACTTTCTAGATTTTTCATAGATGACCCAATAAACCAAGGGAATGCAAGTATAAATAGGTCTTACAACCATATTCCATTTACATTGTGGTTAAATCAAACTCCATAAAAATGCTTCCAGTATAGTGAACTGATTTTTTCTTCATCCATCTTTTGTGTGCTTCTTCTGCCAATGCTTCATTTGCTATGCCTTTTTTTCATGTGCCATTACACCTATATGTCTTCTTGAGAGTTCATCCCAAATTGTCTCTCCATGGATCCAAGCATCAAACCACTCTTTCCAAAAATTCTACGCCACATATTCCAAGATCTGATACCAATTGTTAGGAATGATAAAATGCATAATAAGTAAGCTCACACAATAATGGAGAATATTTTTACCATGGAAACCCAAAAATTGGAAAAATACAAACAATATAAATGTTACCCATTTCCACTGCAACTAAGGCATGGACAATCCATGTATCACCACCCAATCTCAATCATCTTACAATGGATTTATGCAAGCCTTTTAAGGAGGCTTCTTCACATGCAATACCATGGGGAAATAGCTTGGGTTACCCAAATCCACGAGCTCATAAAACTTCAATGGAAACCCTTATTTTACTCTTTAACCAAGTCAATATTAACCTAATAGGTTATTGAATACTACTACTGGAATCCAAAATCTAAAAGGATGTAGAAAAGAGACAAGAGTTATTGAATAGAATTAATTGTGGCTTGGCTAGCATTAATTGCACAACTTGATACTGTACTTCTACTGAAGAAAGAGAAACCAATTTTTATTTCTTATGAGCCCAAGTGATAGGTTCAGAACCAAGACCAATAGCATAACATATAGTAGACTTATGATCATCAAGGTCACTAGCCAAACCAGATTCATTAAAACCAACCAATAACGGATATAACCCCTTGAACTATAATGAATCCCAAACTAAACTATACCCTCGATATACCAAAGTATCTTTTTTGTTTCTTTCCAATGACTTTCATGGGGTGTTTTCATATACCAAACAACAAGCCCAACAACAAAGGAAATATTAGGATGGGCATAAATAAAGTACCCAAGGATACCTACTAACTAATGGTACAAGGTGGCATCTAGTTCAGGTGTAGTGTAGGTGAAAACAAGTTTGACTCTGGATTGGAAGGCACATGGGGCTCACATCTTACAATATTCCATGTGAAAGTAGGGAACAAGGTCACACACATTATTAGACTAATAAATACAAATTCCTTCTTTGGTTTGCAAGGCTTTGAGGCCAAGAAATAAAGCAAATGTCCTAACTATTCCATTTCAAATTTATTCTCAAGGCTATACGGTTGCATAGATCTCACCCAACAATGCAGAGTATTTTAAGAAAATCCAAATATTCAACTAAAAATTGTTTCATAATTGAATTTTCCAAAACAAAAATGAAAAATTAAAAGTAATCCAAAGTACATCCCTAAAAGTCGTATATAATTAGGTTTTTCAATCCTTTCTCTACCTACATCTACAACACTACTACATTTTGACCCAAAATCCGACGGACAAATCCGACGGCGCGTGGACTTATCTTTATAAACTTACCAAAAAACACAAGTGTACAATTTTTTTTTAAAATTTGGCAACAAGCGTCGGCTATGCGACGGCGCGTTTATTAAACGTCGGTTAAGCGTCGTCTCTTTTAGTACACGTCGGTTAAGCGACGGTGAAGAGAGAACGTTTAATAGGGGAGATATATGAAATATGTATAGCCGACGTGTACTAAAAGAGACGTCGTTTAACTCCACGCGTCCTAAACGAGCCGTCGCATATTCGACGCTTGTGGCCATTATTTGCAAACATTCATATAAATAGAGATGTAGGCCTAGGTTCATAATCTCACACACTCACTCTCGCACAAATCTCTTGGACAAGAAATGCGAAATTCCTAAGGAGTATTAGGGTTTGGTTTTTGGCCTTGTGCTTTTGTGGGGATCTTCCCACTTGGTCTTGGAATTTGGTATTTCTCTTTGGTGACTTCTCTCTTGAAGTATCTCTTGGTTAATTTCTTGGTTTAGGGTTTGGTTTTTGGCCTTGTGCCTTTGTGGGGATCTTCCCACTTGGTCTTGGAATTTGGTCTTGCTCTTTTTTTGACTTCTCTCTTGAAGTATCTCTTGGTTAATTTCTTTGTTTAGGGTTTGGTTTTTGGCCTTGTGCCTTTGTGGGGATCTTCCCACTTGGTCTCGGATTTTGGTCTTGCTCTTTGGTGACTTCTCTCTTGAAGTATCTCTTGGTTAATTTCCAATTGGTTTATCATTGGTAAATCTTTGTTGGAGAAAGTTTGTCCTCTTGTGTTAGGGTTTACCCTCACTAGTTAGGGTTTTCTCTTATGGATTTGGCTTTGACTCTTGTGGAAAAGAAGATTCTTCATATACTTGGTTTTGTTTTGAGTTAGGGTTTACCCTCACTTAGGGTTTGCTCTTGTGGATTTGGCTTTCACTATTGTGGAAAAGAAGATTCATCATATACTTGGTCTTGTATTGAGTACTTAGGGTTTACTCATGTGGATTTGGTTTTAACCATTGTGGAAAAGAGGACTCATCATATACTTGGTCTTGTCTTGAGTTAGGGTTTACTCATGTGGATTTGGTTTTAACCATTGTGGAAAAGAAGACTCATTATATACTTGGTCTTGTCTTGAGTTAGGGTTGACTCATATATTGTGGATTTGGTTCTAACCCTTGTGGAAAAGAAGACTCATCATATACTTGGGTTTGCTCGTACTTTGTTCTTAGGGTTTGAGTAATAAAATGCCATGTAACAATAATGTTACAGGTCATCAAGATCATCTTGAACAAAATCGAGAATTGCTTGCTAGGTTGTGGGATGGAGTGGAAAGAAGGAGTGATGGAAAATGTTATTGTCCTTGCAATCGATGTAGGGGCTTTAATAAGAGAAGGTTACTGATCTCAACAGCTAAAAAACATTGTAGGGAACATGGACATGTTGAGGGGGGGCATGAATATCATCCATTGGTAAGTCATAATTCATTATATATCATGCGGTCTGTTTGTGCCAGAAATTGTTTCCAGGCCACAAAGAAACAAGCCAACACAATCTCAAAAATACAATAAAGTAAAAGTAGGTTTTAGGCTAAGTTGCGAGGGTACTTGGGTACTGGGACGGGTACAGGTACACCACTTTTTGAAATAGGGTACTTGGGTACGTCGGGGTACTGTAGACATATATATATATATATATATATATATATATATAGATATAATTTTATAATTTTATAAGTAATAATTATATTAATATATTTATAATTAAATATAAATATAATTAATAAAACTGAAAATTAAGCTAAATTAAAATTAATAATTATTAATATGAAAAAATTTAAAATTGAAAAACTTTAAAATTATTGCAGGAACATTTTCTTTTATGATAATCTGTCTGTAGCCATATCAAGGAACTCGGCCACTAGTTGTTGTTTACCTTTTGATTTATACCCATCCATGTTTGATTCCATTCAAATGCTTTTTTCCTTTTTGTTAGTGCGCTCCATTTTATGAAATCTGTAAAAGCCTACTTGTCCTTTTGAAATGTCTCATGCAGACTTGTTTTAACTATTAGTATGAGGTCGCAAAAGGTCATCATGCTAAAAACCTTAGGTTGATTTTCCGAAACATTAAACTCGCCTTGATTTGTAGTTGGCAATGTGGCATCCTTGATATTTGGATTTTTCAGGACCCTAATTCGTTTTACCATTTTGTCAAAAAGCCAAGTTAATCCTATTTTCTGTTGCTAGGTTTGACAAACTGGAAAGCAAGTTGACTGTCTTATTATAATTAGCATTTATGCTAATCCTACCAAAGCTACAAATAGGCCTTGAATAAAAGCTGCAGTTTATCTTGCTTGGTTGGTTAACCGTGGTTGGAAAGCATGCTGATTTGACCAAGCTAAAGTCATATAAAAACTTGCTATTCTGAAACCTTAAGTGAAATTGGCCATTCCAACCTAGAACTCGATCTCCTTTTCATGTGGGGTAGGATTCCTGAAATTGTCAATGTTACTCCATGAGTAGATTTCATAACTGACAAGCTGTGTTGACCTTGGAACTTTATTCTCGGGGGAAATTGCTAAAGTGATTAGATTACAGCATGACTGAATATATGACAGTGAGATGGCAGTTTGTCAAATATTGCTATCCTGGAAACAATACTAAGCCTGGTGTGCTGATTAGACATAGCATAACCTTGGAAAAAGTGTGATGTGATGATACTTGTAAACATATTAGTTATTATACTGAAAGACAGCTAAATGAATGAGGTAAAAGCACTCTAATAGGAAGTTCTCATGCATGTTCTCTAATTACAGCCATGCAAACAGCATAAATTATGAGACAGAGCCGTTGTGGTAGTTGTTTTTCTGAGTACTCATGTCCATTCATTAACACCATGTATATTGGGCCAACCTTTGACATGAGCAACCTGAATCTTTAGTTTGGCAAGCATGCTAATGGGTGTATAACTTTTAAGTTGTATAATCTAAAGTCAGATATATGTATAGCCGTTTGACAAACTGGAAAGCAAGTTGACTGTCTTATTATAATTAGCATTTATGCTAATCCTACCAAAGCTACAAACAGGCCTTGAATAAAAGTTGCAGTTTATCTTGCTTGGTTGGTTAACTGTGGTTGGAAAGCATGCTGATTTGACCAAGCTAAAGTCATAAAAAAACTTGATATTCTGAAACCTTAAGTGAAATTGGCCATTCCAACCTAGAACTCGATCTCCTTTTCATGTGGGGTAGGATTCCTGAAATTGTCAATGTTACTCCATGAGTGGATTTCATAACTGACAAGCTGTGTTGACCTTGGAACTTTATTCTCGGGGGAAATTGTTAAAGTGATTAGATTACAGCATGACTGAATATATGACTGTGAGATGGCAGTTTGTCAAATATTGCTATCCTGGAAACAATACTAAGCCTGGTGTGCTGATTAGACATAGCATAACCTTGGAAAAAGTGTGATGTGATGATACTTGTAAACATATTAGTTATTATACTGAAAGACAGCTAAATGAATGAGGTAAAAGCACTCTAATAGGCAGTTCTCATGCATGTTCTCTAATTACAGCCATGCAAACAGCAAAAATGATGAGACAAAGCTGTTGTAGTAGTTGTTTTTCTGAGTCATGTCCATTCATTAACACCATGTATATTGGGCCAGCCTTTGACATGAGCAACCTGAATCTTTAGTTTGGCAAGCATGCTAATGGGTGTATAACTTTTAAGATGTATAATCTAAGGTTTTAAATTTACAGTATTACATTACTGTATAGTGTTTGAAGTTCATTCATTAAAGACAAGCACTACCAGCATACAAACCATAAAGCAACAATGAATTTATCAATTATGTAACTAAACAAGTTAAAAATGAAGCCAAAACACAGACTGAAGGGTAAAAAGGATCATATATATTTCATAATTCTGTTCAGCAAATACACATGAGAGTTACAGTACTTAGGCACTCATAAACAAGTCACAGACCTCCTTAAGCCAGCCAAAAATCAAACTCTGTTTCTGTCTTTCTTCTCACTCTAAATACTATTTTTTACAAAATTCGTTAGGGTCTAAACCCTAACTTCTTTCAGCCAAATCCTCGATGGGTTAAAGTGAAATAAAGTCTTTCCTCTAGAACATAACTAAAAAACTAACTAATTAAAGCATCTATTAAAAGCTCCATAAGCAACTGACTAACTACCAACTCAAAGGTCTTTGGCAGCTTCGACTAGTAAGGCTATTCCATCCGATATTTGAGCCTTTTTTCTAGCTCTCTTCTGCTCATCTTCTGTCTCTGCTAACTTCCTTGTAAGCTTTTCATTCTTCTGCTACAAGTCTTTGACATTCTGCTTCAATTCTGCATAATGCAAATCTGTGCTTCTCTTTCTCTTCAAGGCTTCTTTAGACACTGTTGTTAGCTCTTGATAATTTTCATTCACTTCCAGTAAGTCTTCTCTTAGCCTTCTATTTGCTAAGACTAGGGAATCATTAGTCTCTTGCATGCATGCCATTTGATGCCTATATTGTTTGATGGTTCTTTGCAGGTTCTCCATGTTTGAGTCAAAAACCTTCCCTGTTATGGTATTGTGCATCTCACTGGGCAGCCAAGGGACATTCAGTCTTCTGAAAATATCCTCATCTTCCTGTAACAACTCTGAAGATACACCATGAAAAATAGGGTTCTCCTGACTTGTTGTTTCAATGGGTGTAGTTTCATCTATCAAGTTCTGATTTTCAGAATAAGAAACCTGAATTTCCTTCTTTTGTTGTTCCTTTATTATTTCATCTTTTAATTCCAGAAACACAGCAAATAATTTTGTTTGAGTGAGACTGGAATCTTCTGCTGACTTCAATGACCTTTTTTCTTTTGTATGCTCAGAAACTGGTCTGTTTATAACTGCTTCCTTCTTGATCTTGAGTTCTTCATCTGAAGATTCATCATCAAGTACATTTATCTCTTCTGTTTTCATTCTAGGGTTTAGCAACTTTTTCATATTCAGCCTTAACTTGTTTTTAGATCTGGTTTTCGGTCTCCATTCTGAAACAAGTTCTTTTACCATCTTCAAAGTTTTTCCTTGATGCTTAATTGTGGCTAGCTCTATACCTTCGATTTTGGTTTTCTCTTTCTTTGGCTTCTTTGTTTTATCTTCTTGACTGTACTTTTCTGTGTATTCCATCCCAGCTTCAATTTTGAGAGTGAATTCATCCTCTTCTAGTAAATATCCCTCATCCTCAGATAGGACAGTGATGGGGCTTCTTTGTTGAACCTTAATGTCCTCTTTTTCTAGAGCACCCTTTTCTGTGACAACAATTTTCTCTTCACTGAGAGTTTCTGCTGGCGCCATGTGTTTCTCAGGCTGATCTTCTTGTTGTGGAAACAATGAATATTTACCTTTACTGTCAGCTACAACCCTTTGAGGTTCATTGTTACCCTTCAAAGGTTCTGGTTCTTCTTCAAATTTAATTTCTTTTTTGTCTTCAGACTTGCTCTCCTGACCTAGTTTTCTGACTAGAGATTGACCTTTGTCTACATGCTTTTTAGCTTGCTGCTCTTTTTGCTTGGTCTGAAAACCAGAGCAAAACAAGAAATGCTCCCATGTCTTCCCTTCTTGTTGTAGAACTGTGCTGATAATAAGCTTAATCAGACCATGATGGAAGATAAATTGTGTAGTATGATCATGATGCCCCTTAATCCTGCTTGACATCTTTTGCAGACTTCTGAATAAGAAGAAAGGAAGGTTCATTTTGGATTCACCAATCAGATGCTGTAGAAATCTAAAATGGTATTTGAAAACATAAGCATCTCTGCCTTCACAAGTGATATAGCTTTGTAGAATTTTAATGGGCTTCACCCATTCATCCCTGACCTCCTGGATTAACACCCCTTTGCGCCAGTCTGGAGTAATACCAGGTAAAAGGTACCTTTGATCATCAAAAGTGAAAGGCAGTTTTTTGAACCACATTTCACCTTCATTCTTGACTCCTGTAGCATCAGCAACTAAATCCACAGTCAGTTTAAACTTTAAAGTATCAAATACTATCATGTCCTCCTTATAGCTTTGGGAAAATTTATAAGAAACCTCAGTGTTATAGCCATTGATTTTCCTGAAGAAATCCAACCAACCAGCATTTTGAAAAAGCTTTGCACAATCTGGAAATTTGTCAATCCAATTTAGCTCAGTGGGTTCGATTCTATTTTTTTTGCCACTTTTACCCATCTGCTTTCAACTACTGAAACCTATGTACTTTTGGAGTTCTATTGATGAGCTAACAGGCTGCTTTCAGATTTTGAAGAAGTAGTGGCTTAATGTATCGCTAAATTTCAAATTTCCACTTGTCACAACGTCTCAAAGAACTCTTAAACTGATCTATTTTGACAGGAGCTTTGTTTAGAACCTATATTCATGTTTTCCGTAATGAATTTTAAGAAAACAAGCTTTTCTGAGAAAAAACCCCAATTTAGCAGCCGCTATCGGTTTAATGCGGAATACCCTATTCTCGCTTTGCTGTGGATGTTTAAATCAATTTTTTAGGTACCTGGTTGTTCAATTCCTCTGTGCAAGTGTCTTCAGGTCTTTAATTCACTACCAGCTGGCAGAACGAGCAAGCCGTAATTTCTCTGTAACTGCAACTTCTGGCTTTCAGGCACCTGTCCTCTCTCCACCTATTTTCCAACTTCGTGATGTATCTGTGAAATAACTCCTTTCACGTCAAATTCGTCTAACACCTCCTCCTGTCATGATATGCACTGTTCCAGCTAATAATCTCCATGATCTCTTCCACGATCCAGCGGCATCTGTTTTCATAATTACTATTGGAGCAACACGTATCAACAACCTTCATTCATGTGATTAGTCACTTAGCAATGAAACCATGCGAAAATTTAGCTTAAAAAATAATGATTTCGGCTGGCGCGATATTCTTGTAGTGCCACTGTATTAACTTTTCATGATTGCGCTACAAGAATAATCTGCATTCAAATTTTGGCCCAATTTCAACTATTTTTCCAGTTTAAATGATAAACCACACTCTGAGTATGTTTGTGACATCCTTACTTAATATAAATCCTATTTATCCCTTCAAATCCGAAAAGAAAATAATAAGAAATCTAAAAGCAAGCAAAAAATTAAAAATTTCATTTGAAAATCAAAAAATTCCTAAAGGAAGCAAAATGAGAAAAATTTAGCAAACGAGCAAAATTAAAATCAAAATCACAATTAAAATATAAAATCGAAGGAAACAAGTTCATGACTTAACACGGTCTTTATATTGAGAGTTTTTGTAATTGTATATTGTATCATTTTTATTTTTGTTACTTATGAATCGATCACATGACTAATGTTCTTTGTTTGATGTTTTAATTGTAATTATAAAGCAAGGGCCTCCTAGGGTTGTTCCGAACATGGAGAATGTGGTAATTGCGGAACAACTAGCACAGGAAGAACAATATGCAGGTCCTTCGAATACTGATCATGATCAAGTTAATGATGATCATATGGAATTAAACAATGATCATGATGACGATAACATAATTGAGGATGATGGTGCAAATACATTAATCAATGATGCATTTAATGTTAGAATGGACGATGATCAACATCATGCACCGCCAATTGATGACTTCGAAGATATTAATGATTTACCTACACTTGAGAAGGCGACGGAACCGCTTTTTGAAGGCTCCCCCATAAGTGTTCTCTCTGTTGTGTTGCTGATAATGAACTTGAAGGTTATGAATGGTTTTTCAAACACATCCATCACGCTGGTGTTAAGGTACGCATGTGATTATATGTGATCCGTCGGATCTCAACTTTAGTGCATATACTCCAAAACTATGTCACACCTTTCAATCAAAACCACTTTGATCTTATAATATACTCCAAAAAATAAGGATGTATTTGTTGTCGTTAATATCATGCTCTTCAAATATTTATACTAACCATTTTTTTTAAATTTGTTGTAACAGCTTGATAGGTGAATATTTTTTACCGGCATCAAATAAATTACCTCGCACATATCGATATTTAACTTCCATCATGAAATATGTTGGAATGGAGTATCAAGCAATTGATGCATGTCCTAATGATCATATTTTATATTATAATCAGTATGAGCTTGCAACAGAATGCCCTATATGTCATAGCAGTAGATACCAAACAGATCAAGTAACCAAAAATGTGTCTCGTAAGGTTCTTTGTTATATTCCCATTATTCCACGCTTGCAACGACTGTTTAGGTGCAAAAACATAGCACAATTTATGGATTACCACGCACGGAATAGAAGTGGAGATGATATTCTGCGAATGCCTGCAGATGGTTCTGCATTTACAGACATGGAGGGAAAATGGCCACACTTTAAAGAAGAACCTCGTAATTCTAGACTTTCTTTGGCAGCGGATGGTGTCAATCCACATGCAGAGATGAGATCTACTAACTCGGTTTGGCCGGTTTTTGTTATCAACAATAACATTCCTCCATGGATGTCAATAAAGAGGGAGCATATAATGTTGGCAATGATTGTTCCAGGTATAATTTGTACTTTAGAACAGTGTTTTTTAATGCATATTTAGTATTTAATTTGTCACGAAGATCAATATTGTTGCATATTCATGTCATATATATTTTTCATTTATTATATGTATTGTATTTGTTGTTTTCTTTTAGGTAAGTTCCAATTTAAAGATATGAATGTATATATTGAGCCTCTTGTTGATGAACTACTTAAGCTATGGAATGGTGTCACTATGTATGATGTCTCTAGACCCGTAGGGCAAAGGGAATTTCAATTCCATGCAATGCTTGCCTGGACAATTCACAATGCTCCAGGGCTAACACATTTTTGTGGTCTTCAAAAAAAGGGAAAATTTGCATGTCCAGTTTGTGGTCCCAAGATGAAATCTCGTCATTCAAAGAGTTTGTGTAAGGTAGTGTTCGATGAGTATAGGCACTTCCTCTCTAAGAATCATAGGTATCGAACTACCGAAAAACATCTTTTTAATGGGAAAGAAGAGACCGCATTAAAACCACAGAGAATGACACCTCACATATGGAAGTTGCAAAATAATAGAAATCGTCAAGGTATGATTCAATTTGTCTATCTTATATATTCGTATTGATCATCTCTTATATGTTTTTAATGTTTTATTTTGGATTGTATTAATTTTTTTTACTGTAATATACTACATTTTAATCTCTTTAACTTATATATTGATTACTAATGGTCTGCATGAACATCATGAAGGTGTAAATGGGCTTCCACGAGGAATGAAAAGTTATCCGAAACAATTTAGTAGGCTGCCTTACTATGAGCACTTACTAGTTGTTCATTTGTTTGATACAATGCATATCGGAAAGAATGTAACTGAAACACTATGGCGAATATTAGACGGAAGGAGTGACAAAGAAAAAATTGTCAAAATTTGCAGTGACATTCATGAATCCAATCATGCAATGAAAGATATCATTGAACATTTAAACAACGATGGAGACCAAATTAATATAAGGTCACTTCCATGGTTATTGACTGAGCAACAAAGCAATGCAGTAAAAGAAGTGATACAAAAAATGAAATTTCCCACAGGATTTTGTTCGAACATAAAGAATATCTTAACAAGGAAAGGTGATTTTGGTGGGGTAAAAACGCATGATTGGCATATCTTCATTAAGGTAATTATATTTTTGGTATATATATTGGTATATTACAATACTGCATGTTTTTTGTTTACTTTTTTTCTTAATTTTGAAAAATATATTGATGAGACGTGTTCATTGTTACAGTATGTTCTACCTGTATCTCTCCCAGACAACTTTGACAATAATGTCAAACAGGTCAGAATTGAATTGTGCGGGAAGACGATTTTTTGATAAGCTAGGGTTCCTGCTCCTGCGCGGCTAGGGCTTTGGCCCGTTTGCCTCGCGGCCTCCCGCTGGCTGCTCGGCCTCCCGGCGTCCAAGATCCTGCGTCCCCCTGATGGCGATTCCTGCGTGGTCCATTTTGGGTGACGGCCCTTGTGCTGCTTCGCTCGCTCCTCCAGACTCAGGCGTCCTTGCATCCTCTGATTGGAGTGGTTCCCCTTCGGTTTCAGCTGGAACCCGTTCGGTTGGAGGTGCCATGGCGGCCATGCTTGGTTGCAGCTCAGCTCCTATGCAGGCTTCCCCTACTCGACCTCCTCCTGGGGTTTCTTCCAGCGCCGCCCCTCCTCCTTCCTACTCCAAGGTCGCGGCCTCTCTACGGAGGGACAGCCCTTCTTTCAAAGATGTGGCCTCTCGACGGGGGGTGCCCTCCGCCCTGCCTGCAGCGATCCCGGAAGCCCCTGCGATATCCATCCAGATGCCGGAGGACGTCCTGGAGTTTGCTGATGTGTTAAGAATTTCCGCCTTGGTGTGCAGATTCAATGGCCTCTGGCCTACCCTGGCTGATCTCCGCTCATGGATCTCCTCGTCTTGGTCCCCTCTGCTTGATGGTGAGGTTGTAGCTTGCCCTTGTGCCAAGGGTTTCTTCGTGGCTATTTTTGAATCCTCTGAAGACAGAATCAATGTCTCTAGCTCAGAGCCGTGGTTTTGGGGCAGAGCAGGGCTGTCCATGAAACCATGGACCCCTGACTTTGACCCATCCACGGCTTCCATCTCCTCCGCTCCGGTCTGGGTAAGGCTCCCGTCTCTCCCTCTGCATTTTTGGGGGGCCAAATCTCTAGAAGCTATAGGCAATGGTCTCGGGAAATATCTCAGCATAGATTAGAGCTTAGACCGAACCACGTTTGCGAGGATCTGTGTAGAAATGGACCTCAAAAAGGGGTTCCCTGCAGAAATATCTCTCTGCGGCAAAGGCTACTCTTGGACCCAGAGGATCGACTATGAGAATCTCTGCTTCAGATGCAGGATATGCTATGAAACAGGACATATTGCCCGGAATTGCGAGAAATCAGCCGAAAAAAGAAGATCGCACCGAAGCCAAAGGCCCACCTGGTGGAAGGATGCACCTCCAGAGAAGCAAGCTGAAGGGAAGATCCCGGCATCAATCCCGGAAGAGGAAGCCGACTCCAAAGAACTTATTCTAGATACAGAACCAGCAGAAAGACCACCGCCCACATCGCCAAAGACAACCCAGCGAGCCTCAAGCTGGGCGGATATTGCCGATGCTGAAGAAGCTCGAGGTCAGCGGGAAACCCACGATCAAGACCAAAGTAGTGAATGGCAGACCGTAACCAAAAGGAAAAAAAAATCTAACCAGCCCCGGACAGATGTAATGACACGCAGCCGAACAGGCTCGCTGAAATAGCTATCTCCAAGTAGCTTTCTCATATTGAAGCAAGTTTGCTAGGATGTAATGAACCTAGTGGTTTGCCACTGTTTTTTAATTTCCTGCCTAGTTTTGGGCGAACTCTGGAAGCTCGCTGAACATCTATGGATGTGTATTGTAACTGAGAACTCTATGTACTAAGCATTCGGTTGCTCCATACCGGCACTAATACAATCTTCCCCTATGTTACTGTAAAAAAAAAAATAATGTCAAACAGGTCATATATGATCTTGGAAAATACATGAGGTAATTAGAAACAATGTTTTTCACGCATCATCATGTAATTTGTTTAATTCGTTGCATAACTTATATGAATTGACATTTGTTTTAGTCAATCATGTAGATTTGACGTACTACAATCTTAAATTTTCGTCGTTAAATGATATCATTATTTTCTTGCTTTACATGTAGATGGTTGTCATCAAAAGAAATCCACAAAGAAGATATAAAGTATTGGAAGAGAGAAATTCCTCGTTTAATGTGTCAAATGCAGAGATTTCTACCTTCGACATTTTTCAATGCACAAGAACACTACCTCATACACCAAGTTGAGGAGATTGAATTGTGTGGACCTATACATGCAAGGTCCATGTGGATGGTTGAGAGGCACTTGAAATTTATGAAGGCTTTAGTTAGACAAAGAGCACGTCCAGAGGGTTCTATGATGGAGGGATATATGGTATTTTAGGCCATGGTGTATATTGTTGAATATCTTCCAGGGTTGGGGTCTATTAAGACCGAATTAGATCGATGCATTGGTGATCCAAATTCCACTAAGAAATTAGAAGGAGAGTACCTGATGGGGAAAGGTAAATCGAGGAAGGTAAAAGGTAATTATTAAATGGTGATATAGAATAATAATGTTAATACATTTTAATAGTATCGTACATAATTATTTCAATTTTAATATTCATTAATGATATGCATCATTAATAATTATAATGTTACACTACGTTAAGTAATTATAAATTTTTGAGTTGATTTATGTAATTTTATTTTCATGCAGTTGGTCGTGAGTGGATGCACTACATTTGTACGTCGCAAACAATCTTGATTGGATGAAGGTATGGATTGAACGATGTAATCAATCTGGTCGAGGACTATCATGGGAAGGTGTGGCTTCATTGGTTAAAGAAGCACATCGCAATGGAGATGTCAATCTAATAGAAAGGGAAATCGATTTAGCATATGCTTTAAAAGATAAACAGGTAAGCATGATATTATAAATATATAAGCCATAATATTTTCAATTACGTCGATATTCATGTTCATCTTGATTAATTTCATTTTATTTGCATACTTTAAGAACATAAAATGCTTACTAGTTCATTATCAATTGCAGGTAAAACACCACAAGGCTATGTGGTGCAACGGCCATAAATATCGCATTAAAAAGTTGGATGACACAAGGAAAACATGTGATTATGGGATAAGTGCAGTCTTTGAGGTCACTAATGTTTCATCTAGAAGCGACAGACGTCCAGAATTGTCAGAAAATCGATATTATGGATATTTGGAAGATATCATTGACTGTGACTTTAAATCATTCAAAATAATTCTTTTTGTTGTGAAATGGTATAGGCTACGATTGAATCGATTTGATCCTGATAGAACTGTTATTGAACATGCTAATGGATTTACCATGGTCAATACAAATTCGCTTGAGTCACGAACGTCAGAGCCCTATGTTCTTCCAAGTCAATGTGAACAGGTATTTTACTCAGAAGTTCCTGCTAGACAGGGTTGGTCGTTTGTTATTAGACATGATCCAAGAGGAAGGCCGGTAAAGTATAATATTGTAGAGGAAGCTGAAGAGGGTGTTGAAGAAGAAGGTGATCATGTAGAGGATCAACATGAGTTGGATGTTGATGATCATAATGTTACGCAGGAAGATGTTGAAGAGTTAGTTGAAGAAGATGATGTTAGAGACAATGTTCATGATGAAGATGATATTGACGATCATGATCAATTTATTGAAACTAATTATAGCGACGACGATGATGATATAGCTGCCTCTAATCCTTATAATGTTGAATCTAGATCAGATGATATAGATGTAGACTTGGATGGAGAAGATGATCATGAAGTGCATTGAACATCATTCCAAGGGATGTGAGGGGGGGGGGGGGGGCAGATGAGCTTCCACCTTCACGTGGTTGTCCCTGTTGAGTAGAGAATATTAAGATATTCTTGAAACAAAGAGAAGCTCATTAAGGTATTTTACTCAAAAGTTCCTGGTAGACAGGGTTGGTCATTTGTTATTAGACATGATATAAGAGCTGGAAGGCAGGTAAAGTATAATATTGTAGGGTAATGCTTTTACTAGTTTGGCTAGATACTCAAACAACATTGCTACCTAGGCCAAGCATAGATAAAATATGAGGTGGTCTATTTAAGATGGCTATAGGGTTGTCCTAGCCCTGGCTTTTACTTATAAGATAATTAATGACTCAACTTTCAAACAGCTAAGGAGTTAATTATATTTCCTAAATTTTAATATAAAGTGTTATTCTATATCCTTTGCATACTCTATTTAGTTTTAGTTATTCTATATCCTTTAGTTATCTAGTTATAAAGTACTAGTTAATGAGTAAAGGAAAGGGCGTTAATGAGTAGTTGTTGTCATGTTGTATGGGTTCCTCTTTTGGTGTTTATCTCGGGATGTTAGGAGCTAGGGTGTGTAAATATAGAATATGTATCATGCGGATAAGACTTAGTGGGAGGATAGGTCACGGGTTCGACTCGTCCGCCTTATTCATTTTGGCATAACAAATGTTGTTTTTAAATTATGGTTACAACCATATGCTACCCGCCAAAATTCTACTCTTTTACATATTTTAAAACATAAAAGTTTTTAAACCCACGCCAACAGTAGCAGAGCTATAAGGTTTAAACAGTCCCGTGCGAACAGTAGCAGAGCTATAGGTTTTAAACCCACGCAACATTCGTTCCTTTTCCTCCCTTGTTTACGCATAAGCAGTACCAGATGCGATGCAATATGTTGAGATTTAATAGGTAGAATAGAGGTGGATAGAGCTTGGGTAGGGGTTTAAGAAGCAAAGTAGGTAGCAGGAGCAGTCCGCCGTTTCGATTTGGAGCAGTCCACCATTTCGTCGATTTGGAGCAGTCCGCCATTTTGATTTGGAGAAGATTCAGTCCGCCATTTCGATTTGAAGCTCAGTCCATTTAGCCCCGCCATTTCAATTTGAAGCTCAGTCCGCCATTTCGATTTGAAGCTCAGTCGATTCAGCCATTTCAATTTGAAGCTCAGTCCATTCAGCCATCTTGATTTGGAGCTACCATTCCATTCCAAATGTCTTCAGTAAGTGACATTCTCATCCATAGCTTCATTTGCCTGATATGCACACTGTGTGGGACATTACATCTATAAATGTTCATTCTGTAGTCGGTCCAAGTCCTCCAACTAGAAACTTGGCTTATTGATGCAGGCACCACCTGCAATACCTAAGCAGACCCTTGATTCCCAAAATTTCTGTAGTGGAATCTTCACTTAATACAGTCCTTTACCATTCTTCTCTTAGTTTTTCTTAGTTTCCAATTAACTCTGTGACAGAACTAAAAATAGATAACTGTCACTATACTTTGCAATTCTATCAAAATTCAGCAAGACTTCTCTATTAGCGAATTAAACACTTTACCTTTTGCTTAGCCCTCAACGGAATTTCCAGTAGTGGTTAGTTCCACTGCAATATTGTGTTAGTGTGAGAATGAAGAAATTTAGGATTCGAGGCAGCCATATGATAATGTTCAGAATGCTATTTATTCTGGCAGCGCGTGTAATCGTGCAGTCAACTTGGAACGAGAGCGAGACGGGCTGCTGCCTGCCGTGCTGCTCAATGTAGTGTCCTTCTTTATGCCCTACAGTAGAGGAAGAGGAGGAGAGATTATATCGAATTAATGATGATGAGGAGGAAGAAGGACTGGTTCCGCCCAAAGGCCCTGAGAAAAATAACTTATCTGGATTACTTGTCTTTTCTCACATGGTATCAGAGCACATGAGAAAAATAACTTATTTTTTATATGGCTCTTCTTGGCATTGGTGTTGCGAGCTGATTCACCTGAGTTGATCGTGGTGAGAGCTGTCGAGTGGAGGAATTATGGAATAATTCTTGAATGTTCCCTTCCAGTTGTTTTTCGTCTTTGGCTATCATTTCACAGCTATACTGTTCTAAGTTATTGCACTAATGAGGTGCATTTTACAGTTCGCAGCTATACTGTTCTAAGTTAAACGCCACATGACCATTCGTCATGACCTAAGCCCCAACGGAAAATCACTTATCGTACCAATTGTACCTTCTTTTCATTTTCTGCTTTCACCTAATGCACGACACGTATCTCTCAGCGGAAAACTCCACTTTGCCTCGAGCTTTGAACCGTCACTTTCCGCTGTGATCATGATCGTTGATTTCTAACTTCACAACTCCGCTGTCATCCTGATCGTTAATCTCCTATGTGATCAGAACCATCCATTACTTAGCTCATCAATCTCCACTCTGTTCTTGATCATTGATCCCCAAATGTTATACATATCAGCGCCACTTATAGACTGTACATGTGAGCTAGGGCTTCTACACTGTGACAATTATGATGACTCACAAACCATTACAATATTCCATGGAATCGCTGTTTCCCTTAACGAATCAGATGTATACTCGAAATAGAAGGCTAATCAAATCCCACACGGCTGAACAGAATGTTAACATATATATAGACTGTATTTTACCCTAGGATATACACTGTAACATTTCCAATAATTCACACTTCATTTCACTATTCCTTAAACTCGATGCTTTCAGATGAAATTTGTTGAATCATATGTATCCAACCAATGAAAACAGAAATATCACAACATATATAGATGAGATGAATCATATATACTGATATTTTACACAGTATAGAGGAAATTTAATGATTCTCCATCATTTTATACATTTCACTGTATGTAATCAATCACACTCTACACCCTGCTCTCTCTTCTCGACCTCTGTGAGCTAACCTTCATCTAGGCTAAGATACCTATTCAAAATACTAAAGACTGCATTTATTTACAATGGATTTCTGTTTCCAGATCCTATGATTAAGGAACAGAGTCCTTAATAACCTCAACTGACCCCTACGAGTCATCATTGACTTACTAACAATTAACAAACCCTGTCTTATCTTTTACAAGTGGAAAGGATCTAGAATCCTTGACCATTATTCAAATTTTTCACAAAAATAACAATTTACACAAATGTGAGACCCTAGGTCTCTTTGAATTCTCTTGACCTTGATGAAGTCATGGGTGACCTTGATGAAGTCATGGGTGACTTCTGTAGGTCTTCTCTCAACCTTCTGTTAGCCATCATTGACGTCTTGCATGTATCTCATCTGATGTTTCTACTGCTTAATAGTTTTCTGCAAATTCTCTCTGTCAGAGTCAAATAGTTTGTCTATTGTAGGATATTGTTCCTCATCAGGTCTCCAAGGTGTTAAGTCAGTAAATTGTTTCTTCAAATTTTGTTTGATTTGCATTTTATTTTAAGTTATTTACTTGCTTTAACTTGATTCTTCCTTTAGGAAATTTTCTTTAGTTCTTGTATGAGATTTTGGGCTTGCTATTGAGATTTTCAATGTTTTAAACTTTAAGTTTGTTTTTGATGAAGGGTTTAAAAGGTCACTATATTGAATAGAGAGCTCATAAGCCTTATCCTAAGCTTAGTCATGTATCATCTTTACCTTGACAGCTTTTAAAACCACATGCAAAATGACCCAAAGCTGCTTAAAAGCACCAAAACAGTGTTAATGATATTCTTGTAGCGCTGGGGCTGAAAATCACCAAAGGCGCGCTACAAGAATATCGCGATTCCAAATTCTTCCGATTATTCAGTAAATTTTGGCACGCTTGGGCTAATGAATGACTGATTATATGTTTTAGAGGATTCATGACGTGTTGATGCAGAAAACATCATGATTTCAAATGCTTGCACGTCGTTAGGAAATCGTGCTCATCATCAGCACGGGTGTAATTCATTTTGACAGATATCCACATGGTTTGAGTTAATGTGGCATGAATTTGTTATCTACAAGCATATTCAAACACGGAGGACTTAATAAGGTAACCATAACCACTAGAAAAAACCGAGCATCGTCGCCAGCTGAACGAGCAACAGGTGTTGAGGGCTTCACGGGAAATTAGGGCTTCCTAATTCCGTTGCTAATAGCTAAATTGAAGGTTGGAGGACATCTGTACAACTAAGGTGACTCAGTTGTTAGTTTGGGTCGTGATTTCAAACAACAACAGTGAAGCAATTTACAGGTATTCCTAAAAAACCAATATAATAGTAAATTTGGGGCTTTTTCGCCGGAGCTTACTCTGTTCAAATTGATCAAAGGATAGGTTAAATTGTGCTTTTAAACGCAATTTTAACCAGAGAAATAGCTATTTGTTGATGATCTGCGACGCCAGGCTGAATGAGGGTTGAAGAGAACAGTTTCGTTTTTTATTAAATTTAACACTGTTAGTGCTGTGAACAACCTGTACATTCAATAGTGTTTTTAACTTCCAAAATTAATCTCCTGTTCACAAACAATACAAGAGGATACATTCAATTTACAGTGATTGAAGAATAATGGGTAGGAGTGGTAAAATAAACAGAGCTGAATCAACAGATGTAGAATGGGTTGAAAAACTGCCTGAGTGTGTGGAGCTGTTCAAACAAGCTGGTTGGATGGATTTTTTCAGAAAGATTGATGGATATAATGCAAAGGTGTCCTGCAAGTTTGCCCAGGGTTTCAAGAATGACATGGTGATTTTTGATACTTTGAAATTCAAGCTGACAGTTAAATTAATTTCGGAAGCCACAGGGATTAAGGATGAGGGCGAACAATGGTTTAAGAAATTGCCCTTTGACTTTGATCCACAGAAATTTCTTTTACCAAATGTCACACCTGATTGGAAAAAAGGTGTCCTTATCCAAAATCTCAGAAAGTAGTGGGTTGAACCAATCAGGATATTACAAAGTTATATTACTTGTGAGGGCAGGTATGCTTTTGTATACAAATATCATTTTAGATTCCTTCAGCACATGGTGGGGGTGTCCAAGATGAACCTGCCATTCTTCTTTTTGAAGAGTTTACAGAAAATGTCCAACAAGGTGAAAGGGCCAATAGATCATTCCTCTCTGTCCATCTTTCACCATGGATTAATCAAGTTGATTATTAGTACTGTCTTGCAGCATGAAGGAAAGACCTAGGACTTCTTCATCTTTTGGTCTGGTTTTGAAGATCAAAAGTCTAAGAGACAAATAGATAAGGGTAAGGTCTTGTTGAGAAAGTTAGGCCATAGCTCAAAGCTGGAAGATAAGCAAAAGATTAAAATTGAGGAAGCAGCAGAGCCTGTGGAGGAAGACAATGAACAAAAGACATTCTCAGCTAGCTCTAAAGGCAAATATACATTGTTTGAAGATAAGAAGGAACAGCCTGAACAGAATTTGGTGCCTGTAGCAGATCCTCAGGAAGAGAAAAAGGTTGATATAAAAGTGGTTGCTGTACCTAAAGAGGAAATTCACACTCAGCCGAGAAGCCCTATCACCATTCTCTCAGATGATGAGGGATATCTATTGGAAGAAGAACAACCTATCTCCAAAATAGAAGTCAAAGCTGAAATAGAAGAAATTCATACTTCAGATAGCAAAACAACAAGACCTAACAGGAAAAGGAACAAGCTAGAAGTAGTAGAATTGGCTGCTATTCAGCACCAAGGGAAAGAATTGAAGATGATGGGAGAAGCAACATCCTTTTGGAGACCTAAAACTAGGTCAAAGAACAAGTTGAGATTAAACATGAAGAAATTGTTGAATCCCAAATTGAATACAAACGAAGTGACTGTCTTAGATGAAGTGTCCATGGATGATGATAAACCAGAACTAGATAAATTGCAACCATGTTTAAAAGGAGAAACTCATTCAGTCGAAGCAACAAGTACAGAAAATCAGAGTCCTAGTATTGAAGACACAGAATTGTTGATTGAAGAGACATAAATCTTCAAGAAGCTTGACATTCCTTGGAGACCTGATGAAGAACAAGATTCTACAATGGATAAATTAGCTAACTCTGACAGGAAAAATTTGCAGAAAACTGTCAAGCAATACAAACACCAGATGAATTATATGCAAGAGGTCAATGATGGACTAATGATGGCCAACAGAAGGTTAAGAGAAGATCTCCAAGATGTAAATGACAATTTTCAGGAACTAGTAGCTGATGCAAAAGAAGCACTTAAAAGAAAAAGAGCTGCTGACATTCATTGCACACAGTTGGAGAAGACAGTCCAGGACCTGCAGCAGAAAAACAAAGAGCTAATCAAAAGGATAAGTGACATGGAGCAGGAGTAAAAGAAGGCTAAGAAGAAAGACCAAGCATCAGATGGTATCGCTCTGCTGGCTGAGGTGGAAAAAGACCTATAAGACAGTTGTACATGCTATTAGTTGTCATTAGTTAGCAAACATATTTGTTAATGATATGCTATTTTTAGCATCCTTTGTAACTTTTTAAAGATTCTGCATTTACTTGACCTCATCGAATAGGTGGAAGGCAGTTAGGGTTAGAGGCCTAACTGATTTTGTAAAAGGATAGTATTTAGAGATGTTAGGAAGTCATTGAGAGGGTTCGATTTTTGGGAGCTTCAGGAGGTCTCTAGATTATTTTGGTCTGCAGACTTGTTCAGAGCTAAGTACTATGACTCTTGTATGCATTTGATGACATACTATGAAATATATGATACTTATTACCCTTCAGCATATGTTTTAGCTTTATTTTGAATTTGTTTAACTACTGGACTGATATATTCGTTGCTGGTTCATGATTTCTTTACTTGTGATGCTTGTCAGCCCTGAATGAACTTTAAGATTATATGCTGATTGTTATTTGTGGATTATATGATGTATCTTTGTCTTTACTTGTTTATGATTTAGTTTCTTGCTTAGCTGGTCAATGTAATCCCTGATTGACTACCAAATTTATAACCAAGAAAACATTCCAAAAAACCTAAAACCTAGTTTACTTTGTTGAGTTTTATTTGAGATTGTGTTGGCTTGTTTCTTTAGCTTTAGAAACAATTTCTGGCACAAACACAAGGTATATCAAGTTTTTTGAAGATTTCAGCCTCTTCAATTAACAGGTCTGCAGGGGTGTCTAAAACATGTAATTAGTCATTCATCATTCCAAACGTGCCAAAATTTGCTAAAAAATCGGAGGAATTTTGGAGTCGCGATATTCTTGTAGCGCACCTTTGGTGATTTTGAGCTCCAGCGCTACAAGAATAATTTTAACACTGTTTTGGTGCTTTTTCACAGCCTTTTGTCATTTTGCATAGAGTTCTAAAGCTGTCAGAGTGATGATTATACATGACTATACTTAGAGTATGGTTTATGAACCCATTATTTGATATGGTGACTTTTAAACCCTTTAACAAAAACAAACCTAAAGTTTAAAACTTGAAAATTTCACAAGCAAACCCAAAATTTCATATAAAAACTAAAGAAAATTTCCTAAAAGAGGGAGAAATCAAAACAGTGCAAATAAATAACTTAAAATAAAATGCAAATCAAACAAAATTTGAAGGAACAAATTATTGACTTAACACCATAAACACATATAACGACTTCAAGAGAGTGTGCAATAGATAGGATGCCCTTGGGCTGATGAATAATTCAATTGAATGAGATGATTACAATCCACAACCACCCATAGGTCCACCCATTAAGGGCCTCAATTACCCACCTAGTGGTTTGGCACATGGCCACAAGTGAATATTAGCCAAGATATCTCAACACCCCCTGCCCCTGATTTTCCTCGTGTATTGGTTTCAGCGCGAAATTAATGTTTTTAATTACTTTGTTGCAGTCAGCTGATCGGGGCAAGTCCCCAATGGAGCCTGGAAGGCCGACACCCCCCTACAGGAAATAGGTATATATACCACATTTTTACCTACCTTCTTCTTTAGAAAGTACATTTGTTTAATTATGATATCAAAGTGGCCAATATTTTGTTTGTAGGCTGAGGGTCGAGGTAAGAGCCCCATGACAGATGATATGTCGACAGATGTTAGCACGCCACGCTCATCGGGTCATGAGCAGGTATATAGCACATTGTGAATTTCAGAAACTGTATTTATACATATTTATGTTATCTAATTATATGAATGATTCCAAATTGATATTAATGTTTTCTATTTTTATGTCGGATGATACATATCTATAGATGGATCCAAAGGATATGGATTTGGGGCACATTCTTGATGATGTTGACCTCAAGAATTCAAAGAATATCAGGGATGCAGTTCAAAAAGCAAAAACAAAATTAAATCAGGAGGTCGTCAATCTGCTTATATCGAATACGCAAATGACGCAGGATGAGACTCAAGCAAAGATAGATCGTGTGTTGCTTAAAGTAAAGCGCTTGGATGTAAGCTGCAAACTCTTTCATTATAAGTCTATTCCAAATGCAATTTTTTTTCCTATTCGTATATGAGTAACTAAAATATTATTTGTTTCTACAGGAATATTTTTTCCCCGGTGAGAGACATGCTGGTACCATTGAGCCTGACACCCCCTTTGCCACTGATCATGTATCATTGCCGTCTGGCCAGTCGGAAACACAAAATGAGACACCCCAGACAGAACACGCGAGTGCCGATGAGGATTGGGGGCCAGTACATGGAGAAGAGCATGACTTTGATGTTGCCGTCCCAACATTTCCTGGATCTTTCCGTGTCACTAGCACAGGAACATTTGAGACTACTTTTTTGGTGGACGAAGATCTCATTCCCTACAAGATGGAGAAGATTCCAGGTACTATTTACAAAATGTTTTAACTATATATTATAATTTTATTGGAATGTAATTATGCATCATTCTTTTTACACTAATTAACACATACTCGTTTTTGTAGGAAATGATGTCTTTTATAAACATCTTAATGATTGGTCTTTAGAGCTGTTTGGGCCCACTATCCGCACATGGTGGAACCGACAGAGTAAAGTTTTGAAAGATGAGCTTATTGCTCGCTTGGTTGGGTTTTTTGGTGCCGAAACCTTCAACCAAAAAAAGGTTCTCGAAAAAGCTGGCCAACATTTACACTATGTACGGGAGCAATATCGGAACAACTTAGCAGATAATCCAAAGTATGAGCGCCCTCCGATGATTCCAACAACGGAGTGGAAAGGCTTGCTGGATGATGCAAAGGAGAAATCTGCGAAAATAGCGGGCAAGCCAGTACCCGAGTCAGCTAGAAGGTATGCAATACTTTCAGCAATGCAATTATATGTTTATTACACTTTATTTTTCATTTTTTTGCAATGTCTAATGTATTTAAAAATACTTTTATAGGCTACCAGATACGTCGAAGGCCACCCAGGCAAGAATAGAAAAACATGGGCAACACAAGCTTGGCCCTGGTGGATATTCCAACCTGCAAGCACGAATCGTAAGTATGATCAATAATTATTTTATTGTATATAAATTATAGATTGCATTTAAAATTGTTTTCATGATGATATAACAACAACAATGATGATCTAATTGAAAATTACAGGCTCAAAGATTCCACGATTTGCCAACGGAGGAAGACATGAGGATCGGCTACCAATGCGGGTTTTCAGGTGTTGTTGAACATCGAACAAGCAGACATGGTAGCCAAGCAAATTCTTCTAGTGATCCATCCTGCGAACAGGTAACTACAATAAACAAATTCTATTTAAGCTTGATTCATTGTGTTCTATATTCATTAATAAACTAGTACATAAAATATTGAGTCTCTTTGTGTTAAGCCGCACAACGAAAGTAGAGAAAATGCAGAGGATGGAGGAGAAATAGATATTGAAGTTCATGGTGATCGAAATCCAGGTAATAAATATGCTAGTGTTAAAAAAAAACTAGCATGGATTAAAGTCTCAAATATTAAATTGCAAATACTATATTGTTGTAAGTGTTGATGTTTTAATGCAGAGGGTCTTCATGTGCAACTTGACGCAGCATCAGAAGATCAAACGCAGGAAATTCATGTCACCCATGAGTTGCCAGGTACAAAGCACCGCTCTAATGTTTTTTTCTTAATGAAGGACTTACAATGATTATAATAGTAAAAACACGTCAAGCAATTAATATTTCTTCATTTTTCCAGTACATCCTGGCACCTTACAGCAGCCGCATACACGTCGTGAGCACACGACCCGTCGACAAAAACGATCACAGGAAGCTACAGAGGGCATAGGAAACAAAAAACAAGTGGTAGAAGAGGATGTCACACTTAGAGAATTTGTGGAGAGAAAAAAGCGTCAAAAAAAGTATTGATTGTAATAAGTACACTATTACATTATTTTTTTATGCATTGTCCTCGGATATTATTTTTGATATTATGGAGTAATGTCTTCAACTATTTATTTTTTTCTATGTACGAATGAATGAATGAATGAGTTAATTAATGAATGCTATAAACTAATTAATGATCGAATGCACGTAATTCCTTTAAGAGAAGAAACTCACGATGTTCGCACAAAAGATCATTTATTTCCAAGCACTTGCATTGGGTATGGGGAATTGAGAGTGATGTGAGGGGGGGGGAGGGGCCATATGAGCTTCCACCTTCATGTGGTTGGCCCTGTTTAGTAGAGAATATTAAACTATTCTCGAAACAGAGAGGATCTCAATAAGGTAAAATGCATGCATTATTACAATGTTTCTTTCTTATGACCAGATACGTTGTTTCTTTCTTCTAGCTAACTATAGACATACATTTTATTTAAACTGCAGAGTGAGAATCTTGATGGGCTGGAGCTTTTTGGTTTGGAAGATCTTCAAAGTCTCAGGATGAGGATCGTTGGAATCCATTCTATGCATCAATACCTCAACATCTTTTGCAAACTCTACATTCGGCTCCAAATCCACAAATATGAAGAGGTACCCATCCTTCAATTTAATTTAGGTTTTCTATTGATTTTTCAATGTGAAGTAGAAAAGAAGGGTTTAGTAAATCATTCCCAAGAAATAGATGAAAGCCAGTGGATGAACAGCAAGCCTGTAGCAGAGGTATTGAGGTTTTATATAGTCTTAGTGTGTTCCAACTAACAAAGTTCCTAAGGTAAATTTCATGGTAGTTCTCACCATTGATAATCTGGAATTAGTTTGCTAATATGATTAGTGGGTTGTCATTAGACGTTCATAAGGTGGAGCTTGCAAATCTAAATAATGGTGATTTGTCATTCTTTAAACCATTTCATCTATCCCAGGGTATAGAAGACCCTAGAATATCCTATTAACCAGCACAAGGTCATGTTGTCAACAAACCCAGTGAGTACTTGTGATGATCGAGAAATACAATACCGTAAGTCTTGTATTTTTGTCCTATTTTTAAATTAATAATTTAATATATGTGGTGGCTTTGATGGAAATTGCCCATAACACTGACTTATGCATAGCTGAGACCTGCTTTTGAATATTCTGTCATATGTAGTTATGTATGTAAGGGCTTGGTATGAATGGATGACATGTGTAATATATGTGTAGTATGCTTCCTCTTGCAATTTCTATGCGTGTAGAACTCTGTTGTTCTTGACCTCTGCTGTTGATATTCTCCTAGTTATAGCTGTAACAAAAGTGTATTTTCAAGGTATTTGAGGGAAGTTCCAACAGCTTCTCATGTTTGCAATTGGGATTATACCATCTAGACATCCAATTGGAATGGAATCAAAGTAAGAATTTCTTATTCTTGATGTTTGTTTGAACATCATTCTTCATTTGTCCCACAAAGTTTAAAGGGATTGAAATGAGATTGCCCCCCCTTCCTCTTCTCAAATTCATGGGTGCTGTTATCACTCCATAATTTCTTGAGGCCGTGTTCAAGAAACCCAAAGGTAACCTACAACCAATCTTTAGGATGACTGTCTGACTCATCCAACCAGAGAGGGCTCTCTCTTTGTCACTGTATGATAAATGTATCAAGGAATAGGAGAAACAAGGCCAGATTCTCAAGGTAACAAGTGTTTTCAATGGTGATCAAGGTGTTGGGAAAGTTCAAGAGTAAAGAACATTGGGCAATGGAGTCAAGGATTGAGGCTTAAATCAAATGAAAGAGTAAATTAGGTCACAGAGGTTTAAGGCCTTTTGCATGCATTTTGCACAGATCATTAAACTTTAAAGGTGATAGCAGAAGGTAGAGAATTGATTGTTTATTTTCAGGAGCATGTGACTATCAATTCCTTAAATAAACAGGAAAGACTTATGAAAGACAGGGAAAAGTAAATTATAATAGAGCACCAGAACACCAACGATGAATTATATTACAGTTTATCTTTCAATGGTATTTACTGTAAATACTGTGGAGCATGGAAACATGAATTCCAAAGATTTAAATTAACAGTAAAGAAGAGGAAATAACACAGATGAATGAATTTCACATAGAAGACATTCTGCAACAAAACTTGGAAGAAATCTTAAACATGAGAAAACCTGTATGTCTGTTCTTTCATTGAAGTTCACAAAATCCCAGATACACGAGTCTTTTCTTCTTTACAATATGAATTTCTTCGACCAAAGACCAACCCTCTCCCTATCGAAGTAGGGTCTATTTGTAGTTAATCTATTCAAAGGAGAGATGCAAAAAACTAGGAAACAGTTACATACGTGGGGATCATGTCCCAGCAAAATAGCTTAAATCCTATCTTCTAAAACAGATGGCATAGTGACCATACATTACATAACCAACTCTACAAAAAGAAATGACAGATGTATGAATATTTATGAGGTCGATAATCCTTTTAGGATCAACAATATCCTATTCATTTCCAGGATGGAAAGAGATATCATTGATGTTTTCTGATAATTTTATCCTTCAAAGGCACATACTGTCTGAACAGGCTCGCTTGATTTCAGGCTCGCTTGATTAACTTGTCATCTTCCTCTGAATATTTCCAAAACCACTGTAAATAAAGTATCTGTGTGACTGTTGCTTACTGTAGTAACTGCAAACAACAAGCTAGCATCATGGACTCCCTAAAACTTCTTCTGCAGGATCTAAACTTTATAGTTCTTAGCAACAGTATCAAATATATGACAACCTTGACTTACTTATGCTTCACGGACATCTAACTGGAACTTCCTAGACCTGAACTTGGTATAATATCTCGTGCTCCCACCCTGAATACTTCATTCCAAGCATCATCATTTGGAACAGAAGCATCAGATAATTCTTCCATCAGCACATCAAGCTCTATTAAAAGACCTTCTGTAAAGATAGGCAATTTAGATTTAACCTCCCTGAAAAGTAATGGAAGTTCGAAGTCCTGCCTCATTTTGCTTACTACCACCATGCCTTTAAGTCCTTTTACCATATCATTAAATTTGCTATGGTTTGATCTGGCTTTAATAAACATTTCTTTATATTCAGGCCATGCTATTGGCATATTCTCATCATCCCAAAAGGATGGTAAACCATAACCAATCAATGGTAAAAAGTCTTGCTTGAACTCCTGCACTTGCTTTTTAATGTGGGACATCTTTCCTCTGACTGAATTCAACAGATTATATTTCTGCAACACCCTCCTGGCATCTACTAACAGAACAGTTCTGTTACTCACCTTTAAAACCTGTAACTCAGAAGCAGGAGCTTTACTGAGGAAAATAATTGCGTTTTGAGCTACCTCTTGAGTTCTGTTAATTAACTTTTCCTCAGCTAATTTACGTTTGTTGGATGCCACTCCCAATGCCTTCTCATGCTCCTCCACAATGATCAATTGAGGCCAGAAAGAATTGATATCTGCTATCAATTCATCCCAAAGCAAATGCTTTGCACCTTCCAGTGGCAGAACTCCCTTGGTTTTCTCTTTCAACTTATAAATCTTATCTTTCAGTTTATCATTTTCTTCTTTGAGCTTGATGATTTCTTGCTCTCTAGGATCCTGAGATTTAATCTCTTCAATCTGCAGTTTAAGTTCAGAAATTGTGTCCTGTAAGTCTGAAACCTTCTCCTTGAAATTCTCAATTTCAGCTTCATGTACAGACATATCTGCAATGTCATGTATGATCTGGTCCATTGGTGACAAAGGACTAGTTCCCCTGTTTGATTTCAATTGTTCAATTTCTTGAAGCAATTTACCTTTCTCTTTATCCAATGCCTCTTTCTGCTCCTGAAGGACTAGAATTTTGGAATTATCTTCCACAGCCTTTGCATTCAAACCAGCTATCTCTTCATGCAACTTAACCAAATTAGGTGAAGGTGTAGTATCAACATTAACATTTACCCCTTTAGCCCTCCTTCTAACTGTCTTAAAAGTTTTGACTTTGACTGTTGGCTGGGTTTCTGCCCCTTGTGCAGGTGGCAACTCTTTATATGAAGCCAGCTCAGTTTGTAAATAAGCCACCTGTGTAGACCATGCTTTGTTTGCAGCTTTCTCCTGCTTCAGGTGAGCTTCCAATTTTTTATTTTCTGCACTGCATTCTTATGTGCCAAGGTCTCCCTAGTCAAGTCAGCATAAAGGACTTCACTGGCTCCTTTGTGGAACCAAATCTTGTCAAGAGTTGGTAATTGATCCATTTCTAAACGAATCTCAGAAGCATTTTCATCATCAGTGATGGCCAAACTTAAAGATCCAGTTGCTGAATCCCTCACTGTCATCAATGTTGTCTTCATATCAGATTTTTCTTTGAGTTGATTCAATTTTTTTTGCTCTTGCATCATAGACTCATTTCTCTGATCAATGTAATGTTTGAGGAGACTCTGCTTATTTTGAAATTGACCTTCAGCAGCTGCAACATAGCTATATTTCTTGTATTGCACGACCGGTACAGGGGGTGGTTTACTTCTTTCTTTAGGTTTTGCAGTAGTATTTTCAACTCTGGTCTGTGATACTTCTTCTTGAATAATAGTAGGGGTGATAACTAGATCCCTTATCAACTCAACATCAATGATCTCTGTACCCATGGCAGTTTTCTACTTTTTAGATGTCTCAGGTTCCTTTGTATCCATCTCTGTGGCCTCTGGTTCTAACCTTTTCTTGGTAGATATCTGCTCCACTTTTCCCTGTGTAGTATTTGACTGTGAAAAATCTATATGATCTCTAGCCTCTACAATCTCCTTTAAAGGCTCACTGATCCAGATCTGATCATATATAAGAGAATTAGCCTCTCCCATCCAAGTTTCAGCCTGACTGTGCTGAAATATACCTCTGCCATACTCCTATCTCCTTTGTGAAATAACATGTTTAGGGTCATATTTTATAGGTGGTACTTGAGGGAAATCAAGCTACTTCAGAACTTCTTCAATAATGGGCAATGCTGCTTCCTTCTTTAAAATGAAATTTCCCACAGTCATAGGATATTCTATCCATGAACTCCTTTTCAATGATGGGGTAGTGAAATGTTCTTTATCTGCAGAGATCCTTTGCCTCATTACCTCTAAAGCAAATACACTGGTAGTTAAAAATATAGGCAACACATATGGTGATCCAGTGAATCCAAAGACTCTGACAAGGGAGAAGTTTTTTGCCAGAAACCAATCTCCAATCAAATCAGGGTTTAGGATTTCTTTCAAGTCATTTGAAATTCTGCTGATCTCTGGATTAAACACTCTGAACAGATTAAGTACGATCAAATCCATGAATTTGGCATAAGACTAGGCATGGTAAAATGGTGAAGAAGGAGGCCATTCCTTGAAGGTTTCTGAGTTTGTAATGGCTAGTGCTCCCAACTTAGAATGAATTATCAAAGCGTATAAGAATGCCTGATACCTGAAATGATAGATTTTGGAGAAATTGGACAACTGAAAACACATTTCTTTGGCAAAATATTCATCAAACCTAAGGGGTGTTGTTCCAGGTCTATCTAGGTATAGGAAAATTCCTAACATTGCTTCAGTTACCTCCGAACTAGTGTCTGACCCTAAAATTTGACTTAATAGGGTTACAGCGGCAGCAATAACTGGTAAACAAAGTTTAGATGAAAAAGGAACAGACAGGTTCTCCACTGGTTTCAACAAAACCTTCTGATACATTCGTTCTTTATCCTCACTAGAAACTTTCTTGTAAATCTGGGATATTTCAGCTTCATTAAAAGAGATAGAAGTTGAAATGAACTCAGCAGAATATTTCAGGGTTTCCCTAAGGGTTTGAGGGTCTACTTTGCAGATAATTTGGTCACCCTGGTAATTCATAATTACTCCCTATGAGGTTGAAAAAATTTTAGCACATAAGGATACAAATTCCGAGCAACTAGGTAAAGGATACAATGACGTAGAAGCGATCAAAGTACTATACAATTTGGTATGGAACTCGGAATTGTCAAGGGAAGCAGTACTAAGGTCATTGTGACTGGTAATGATATCAATGGGTTTTGAAATTGGGTCATATACATCCCAGAAACGGTCAGAAATCAGGTCTTCAGAGGAATCTAAGGTTTTTACAGTGGTAAACATGGTGAAAGCAGGTAATTCAACAGAGGAATACTTAGAAATTGTGTACCTGAGGGTAAGGGCTGACTGTAGTTACTCACAGTTCAAATGTTGATAGTATATCTGGTATCTGTAGCAGCCGAACCAATCGAACCTTGATCTCCAAGCAGAAATGGCGGAAACAGTCTTTCAGCGGTCTTTGACGGTAACATGTACGATGGAGCCTCCTTAGTTAGTGCCTAGACCTGCGAGTTAGCAGAAATGGCGGAAACAGTCTTTCAGTGGTCTTAAAAAATTAATACCCTAGACCTGTGATTTATCATGTTAATCTAGACCGCAGCGGAAAATAGGATATCGTACATTTCTGTACGGGAATCCATTTTCCGCTTCCACTTAGCGACAACCACATAACACCCGTCACATCTCAGCGGAAAATGGATACCCGTACAGAAATGTACGATATCCTATTTTCTGCTCCGCTATTTTTAAAAAAAAACGTTTACAGCCTGTCGCTTAACCGACACCTACCATAATGTCAGTTAACCAACACCTCGAACATCTACAGACTGTCGGTTAACCGACCCCTAGAACATCTAGCGACTGTTGGTTAACCGACACCTATAACATCCAAAGACTGACAGTTAACCGACACCTACAACATCTACGGACTGTCAGTTAACCGACACCTATAACATCTACATGCCATCGGTTAACCGACGCCGTGGACCATTTGATCGACAGCAAGAAGCCGTCGGTTTGTTTTTTTAATTTTTTCTAGGCGTCACTTGATTTGCGTCGGTTAACCGACACCGCGCCTAGGATTCGATTAACCAACGGAATGATTAACCGTCGCTGAAACGACGGCTTGGAGGGCTATCGGATAACCGACGACAATCCAGCGACGCCTAAAAAAAATCATAGTGTCGTACATGCGACAGGGACATGTCGAAAATCTGACAATACAACCGTCGGATTCTGGGTCAAAATGTTGTAGTGCAAGAAAACACAAATCAACTAATACAGGAAGAACCATGCCACAAATAGAAAAAAAAAATTGAATGGAAGCCCAAAATATAAAATTGAATCAAATAGGAAAAAGGAAAAACAAAAAATGATTGAATTCACTCAGAGAATGTAGTTTTTCAATTGAGTGACACAAGTTTTGAGGATAAAGTCATGCCATGTCTTTGAATTCACTAAGAAATCCATGACTATGATCACAAAATAGGTTAAAACTAAGTAAATTTGAATCCTTGAGAACAAAAGATAATATTTTTCACTTAGAATGCTTACCATAGAATACATGACAACACACACAACAAGCAAACATAGCCAAACACTACCATACACATCGAAGAATGAGGTTGGAGATAATGGTGTAAACACAAGCAAGGAGGGAGAATAGATCATCCCCAACAAATTTTCCGAATATGTTGTGTATGATTTCTCAAACCATCGATGAACTCTCACTCATTGAGATCCTCCACCAAGGCCATTAGTCACTCCTTAATTTCTTCTACGGTGGTGACCCTATCCACACCGATTGGACCATCACCATTTTTTGATCCACAACCACCTTCCTCTTGGCCCTCCCAACAACATCTCTAGTCAGGAACCTGAGAACGGGGCATGCCATCCACCATAGGAATCCTAGGAGGCCTCACAAGTCCAACATCTACACCAAATACAACACATGGTAAGTATTAGATATATACATAACCATCTAAGGATGCATATGTGAAAGTGGAAGCGAAATGTAAATAAAACCATAATACTCAACTTTGTCATCCCAACTTTACGGTCCAAGAGGGGGAAGTTGCGAGTCTCCATGATAATCTATACCACTCGATGGGTACTGCTCGATCACCCCTATGTGCTACCTCTAGGACACCATGTAGTGAGGCATGAAAATGTGACTTACCTCTACACCACCTCCTCTTGTCATCATTGCTCCCTAGAAAACAGTCTGAGGCTCTCTTAGCTGCCTCATAGGCACCACTACAGGAGGTCATATGGAGGGTATATTCTCAATTAAGTAGGAGTATAAGATGCTCTGATAGGTGAATACCTCATTCTTGGATATGATCCATGATGTTTGAAGAGGTATTCTTCCAAAGTTCGATTAGAATTTCAAACCAAGATCGTGACATATAGGTAACAAAAAATACATAATGAAGGTGGTGGATATGTACTAAAAAAAGGAATCAGTTACATATGGTAAAATGAAATACCATTTGTTTGACATTCTTGTGAGGCTTCTCTGAAAAAACTGAATGCAAATGGTATCCCTAACTATGATGTTGGATGAGCACTAGAGGTGAAACAACATCACATTGTTGGTTGGGCCATCTCCTTGGTTACTCTCGTATTTGGGAATACCTAAGGGGAGTTTTGATGGAATTATTGTCCAAGAAGCTAGGTCGTGACTAATGGTATCATTTATTAATTAGTTTGAATAAGTAAGGGATATTTAAACTTGTCATAAATGGGAGTGTCAATGGAGGTTTAGGACCTGCCATTCTTTATTGTGTACTACCTCCTCTAGGTGATGTGAGAGTTGATACTAAGGGATTTGATACTCTACTTGATGGTACTGAGGTTGCAATTGATGATATGATCCTTCTCTTGTTGGTGAAGGGGATGCACGAGGAGATACATGAGGAGATCCAAGCAAGGTATGTCCAAGAAGGGTTGATGCAATCATCTTTGCATTTGTATGCCCCCGTCGTGATGGTCTTAGTCATGGTCTATGAGGAGTTAATGTGGGAAACCTACCTTGAATAAGGGGATTCCTTGTAGCATGAGAGGCTTCTTAAGGTTTCTTAGTTCCACAATGGTTGTTGGTTTGTGATAAAGTGAGGCTAAGGATGACGGGAATCAAGCATAATTGACAAATGCAAAAATATGACAACCATGATAACAAATGTAATTTGGTGCAAGTGAAAACGTATGTGTCAAGTTCTTGCAAATGGGGCAGAGACTAGGTTCTTTTTAATTACATTTGATGATCTTTGTAATAAAAAGAAACAATAAATTTTCCCTATTTGACTTAATGTCCTTCCTCTCAAATTTCCAATGGGCCTTCCAATAACTCTCTTTGTATATATTTTTACTCAAGGTTAGATTGTAATGCACTGGATATATGTTTCGATGATACTTTTGATCTCGACATTTCGATCCCTGAAAGGGATCATCATCAGGAGAATGAAATCTCAAGGAAAAATTATTGGTTTACATACCCGTAAATATTTAATTAAGGTTTGATCATTGAATTATCATGTCGACTAGTGTTATATATTTTCTTCTTTATGGTTTGCAATAGAGGGTTCCATATGTTTTTGCTGGAGATTTAATTCTCTTGATTATGATCCCTTTGAGGGATCGAAATGTTGAGGTTAAAATTCTTGTTTAAACACAGATCATGTGCATTACAATAACTCTCTTGTTAAATGGTTATGAACCCACTAAAGACAACGAGTGAATGTATTAATGTATCAGATATAAAAAGGGGTCTTATGGAAATGTTTTGGAAGGACTGGAAACATTTCCAATAACCAACAAAATATGACTCAGGTACAAATGAATCCCATAAATGCCACCTGGTGATGATCCTATTTTTTGGACACTAAGATACTCGCGGCATGTGGATAAGGGGTTTGGTCTCAAGTAGTAAAGTGTCTCATCCACAAAGAGATGGGTGGATCGATGTGGTGAACACAAATGGATATTTATTTATCTGTGTGCACTAACCAACTTCGTGTTTTCACCCATAGTTCAGCTTTAGCGTCCTTAGGAATCGTGCTTCATCATGTGGGTTTGATCACACTTGATTATAGTAGGATTTTACAAGTTCCCTAAAAGTTAACAACAACTATTGTTTCAAAATGATTAAGATTGGTTGGCATTATTTGGATTCCTAGCCAAATTAATCATAACCTAACTATATATATATATATATACAATTTTTTAATCTCCTTGGAGGATTTTAGTTGGTTGAGGATTACACTGCAAATTGATTTTATGAGGGTCCAAATTTGAATTAAAGGTGTGACAAGGGCGGTATTTCAAACATTCAAATTTCTCTTGTTAATCAAGATCAATTGTGAGTGCAATATGAAGAGCATACTCAAAGAGAAGCAATCTTGAGTTCCCTTGGTGTGTGCTTCAAGTGAGAGATACACACATGCATTTGAAAGAAAAATAAAGCAAAAAATTTGAAACTAACTTATGAGAACAATAGGGTGAAAACATGAAGTTGGGTAACACTTTTGCTCCTTTTTGAGAAAAAAATTGCAAAATTTGATGTTTTTGAACTTTGACCCCTTTAAACCCATATATCCCTTAGTAATTTTACCTTGAATTAAACACGAATGTTTAAGAGAATTGGATTAGATTTGTACTCGTGTTTTTTTTAAATTTGTTTATGGACATATTGTGTGACGAATTTGGTGGCCACCAACAACTTATATTTGAATATTTTAGGTATGGATAATGAGTGACTTGCGTGGCCATTGGTTTTTTGAGAGATGGTTATTCATTTTAGGGAAAACAATGTATGCTCATAATCTACCCACGCTGCACTTGTGCATGGACTATATTTTGATGTTTTTTAGACTTGGGAACTATTTTTTATTATTTATTGAAATGGCATATGTTCAGAAAATGGTGCCTTATCAACACATGTTGGTGACCTTGAATTTTCTTTTTGGTGTGACTCTTATTGAAAAAACTAAAAGTACCCTTTTGAAGAGGACAGGGCAAGGAAGATCTCTGTGAAGAATTCAATTTTTTTGGTGTTTTCCTGTCATGATATTGAATTTTCATTTTGGGTGATTTTTAGAACAATAAAATTCCCAAGGGATAAGGTTTAGAATTTTTTTATTAATAAATAGAAATTCAAAATGAAATGAAACAGTTCTTATATATAATATAATGGACATGACATTATATAATGCTTTAGTGGGCTCTTTTAGGTTATCTGTGTGCACTAATTCATGAGAAGGAGAAATTACAATTTCCTTATGATGAAGCTGTGTTTACCAAGGAGGAGGAGCAAGTACATCTACATTATGGCGAGGCCGTGTTGCCAATGAAAATTTGTTGGGAATCCGGGATGGACGTCTTCAATATGATACATAGGTTTAAAGTAAGCTTGCCAAACCCACCAAGCCTGAAAATTGATTTTCATCAAATTCATAACCTTGAACTAGAATATATTTATTTTCTCACCATGAACAAATATGAAAATTGATCTTCATCAAATTCATAACCAATCGAGAATATATTTATTTGGTCACCATGTGTAGAATATGTTATAATTAGCAAAATTTGACCATCATACCATGTATTTTTTTTTTAAAATTTGACCATCATCCCATGTAATTTTTTTTAAAATGTTGGTTAGCTACTTAAAAATGTTTTTCTTATAATGATTGATATTTATCTTTTCACATTAATAAATTATATGCTTTGTAGATTCATTTGATGATCATTATTCACATTAATCAATAATACAACAATATATGCAAATAAAACAAATTTATTTCAAATTGATAATTGTCAAAAAAGAAAAGAAAAAGTGTAACCTTTTTTATGTTTATTGAATACTTCAAAATGCTATAAAGTTCAATGACAAGCATCTTATAACATTACTTTGGATTGGTAATTTCTTTATTAAAACTATAGATAATTTTAATACAAAATTAACTACTTATACATGATAATGACATTTCTTCTATAGCATTCATATTTTTTTTTCTCAATTTCTACTATAGCACAAGCTTAACACATTCTAACTCTATATATTATAACAAGCTAATATATGTATATAGTAAGATACCTTAGCTCAAAAAGTCTCTCAAAACAAAGGAGTCATATACATAACATCTTATAGGGATTTTATATAATACATAACATTTTAGAGGGATTTTATACCAAATCAAGTATTAGATTTAAAATCATTCTAAGTGACCCAACATAAGCCTAAATTAATTTTATTACTTCAATCATTAAACCTTGCAGAAAGATTAGTAATCATTCCTCCCAACTAACCAAACTATATTCAATGAACAATGAAAATATTTATATCACATAAACAAAAACAAAAGATATCCTGTACCAAAATTTGATACCTAACTTAACAATTCCTTAAAAACTACCAACTAGGTTACCCAAAATTGTTCATTACACTTTGCAGCATACACCAAATGGCGTGATTTGCACAAATTCGTGCCCAAGGAGCCTCCATCCAATGCAAGTGAGCAGCACCGTTGGAGAATTCAAAAGATTATAACAAAACCACATCTGGCATCTCTATACATCATCTTCATCATCTTCCATCAATAGGTCCTACAGAAATACCACCTCCTGCAAAATAGCATTGGTTAGTTTTCTCACAATGTGAGTGTCACAATGAACAAATATTAGGTTAAACAATACCATAATGGCACACAGCAGGAGAAAATAAATTCCGGCATATTTGTGTGTGCAACTCATATTTTACTGATGGGGTTTGGATCATCATCTGTGGGCAGGTCATAATCATCTTCCTCGACTTCAAATTCATCAACAGTACTGTCATCTTCCCCTATTTCAGATTCATCAACTAATTCCTCTTGACTAGAACTATCAGAAGGAACAGATGTGTACCTTTGTAAAATGCCCATCGTAACTCCAATGTATTTGCCTCCACATCTTGGAGAATATGTTGCCAGTCCAGATTCTCGCCCAGGATATCCAGATACACACAATCATATAGAAGGCGCAGAGGATATCGCACAGATGTTAATCTAAGTGGAAGAAACCGTGCAGATCTACCTTCTTCCCTCTCGCCGGCTTCCAATGGGTTTGAACTTGAAGCGATATTCAGTTGTTGCGCAGCATTATCAGAACTGGAATTAACAATATGATCCTCTGGATGATTGCCTGAATTGGGTTCATGCAATTCTTCATTACCAGTGACATTAGAACTTTGTCTCACTTCAGGTTCGTTGATTTCAATGTATTCTGGATCTAATTCGATCTTCAACCCATTTACACGATAATAAACGTTGTAAATTATTTCGTCTTCTGAAAATTCCCTTTGAGCAGCAGCACGTTGTAGGTCGAAACGATCTTGATTCTCTGGATTCAGATTGGGAATCCCAATTCGTATGAAATAATTGAGAAGGTGAACGAACCTGGTCTTGTAATATTCCCTCTGCCTTTGGTTCACTTCACTTGAAGCAAACGCTTCTTCGCAGTGGCACTTGCTGCAATCACAGATGCGAAAATTACATTCAAAGCATTCTATTCCATTTGTATACGTCGATTCACACCGGTGATCTTGCGGTTGCTCCATAACCAAGCAATATATCTCCAGCCCTGTGCTGCCAATGTCCAAGAAGCAAACCAAGAAGGCAACGGACGACTTCTTTATCTATTTTGGATTGATTCTTCAAATTCGGTTGATGAACACTCACAGAAAAAGGATCGTCATCAGCCGAAGAGGTTGACGAAATGATTGTTGTTTATGGATCCTTATCAGATGGACACACCAATTTATTATATGCGGTTAAAACCCTTAGAAAGGGAAACAATCCAATTCCCTAACCAACATGGCCAATTCCCCAACTAACACGGCCATTTGAGGCAACATATTAATCTAAAAGGAAAATATTTAAATACATATGATATTATCATAATGGATTATCAAAAAATGCCCTACATGCTCTTTAACTATAGATCATGGACCAATTGGGTGTTAAGCCATGGATCAATATAGTCATTAAGATAAAGGTAAATATGAATTGTTGGATCATTTATGTATAGAACAAAGCGTGACCATTGGATTACATAAGTACATATGCATGCTAATAAACCACACTTTACCAAAAGACATTAGACCAACTTGATCTTAACTAAATCCTAAGTGTTTAAATATTGTAACATTCCCCTTAAGAACTTGGGATATGATTGAAGGATTTACAATTTGGTGACACGATAGGAGAATGAAGAAAACATTATATCCCATCCCCCCTTAATGATAAATTCCTAAATTCCTAGCATAGAGAGAAGTTTGGAAAATTTACTTATGTAAGAAACTTTGTAAATATGTCAACAACTTGATCATATGTAGGGAAAAATAGCACTTTGAGAACATACCTTGAATAAGCATTCTAATGAAATGCATGTGTATCTCAACATGTTTTCTGTGTTGACGTTGAACTAGATCTTTGGTAATATCGAGGAATTCGAATTGTCACAACAAAGGGTTGCATTAGGAATAATAAAGCACATAATACATATAATAAGCAAGCACATGTACAATGAAAAAGAATATTTTTACCTTGGAAACCCAAATCGAGAAAACTAACAACAATGGATCTATTACACTTGATCACTCCGGCCAAGGCATGGACAATCTGACCATCACCGGGCACTGTGAGGAACCTTACAATGGAGTTACTCAAATATTCCCTAAGCTTCCCTAACATTAACCGAACATTCCCCACTTTAAACTTGACTTCGGGTAAACACCAAGCCCCCTCAAATTTTTAACTGAGTCTTTGAGAATACAACATTCCTCCTCTTCGGTCTACCTATAACTTTCTAGATTTTTCATAGATGACCCAATAAACCAAGGGAATGCAAGTATAAATAGGTCTTACAACCATATTCCATTTACATTGTGGTTAAATCAAACTCCATAAAAAATGCTTCCAGTATAGTGAACTGATTTTTTCTTCATCCATCTTCTGTGTTCTTCTTCTGCCAACGCTTCATTTGCTATGCCTTTTTTTCATGTGTCATTACACCTATATGTCTTCTTGAGAGTTCATCCCAAATTGTCTCTCCATGGATCCAAGCATCAAACCACTCTTTCCAAAAATTCTACACCACATATTCCAAGATCTGATACCAATTGTTAGGAATGATAAAATGCATAATAAGTAAGCTCACACAATAATGGAGAATATTTTTACCATGGAAACCCAAAAATTGGAAAAATACAAACAATATATATGTTACCCATTTCCACTCCAACTAAGGCATGGACAATCTAGGTATCACCACCCACTCTCAATCATCTTACAATCGATTTATGCAAGCCTTTTAAGTAGGCTTCTTCACATGCAATACCATGGGGAAATAGCTTGGGTTACCCAAATCCACGAGCTCATAAAAATTCAATGGAAACCCTTATTTTACTCTTTAACCAAGTCAAGATTAACCTAATAGGTTATTGAATACTACTACTGGAATCCAAAATCTAAAAGGATGTAGAAAAGAGACAAGACTTAGTGAATAGAATTAATTGTGGCTTGGTACTGTACTTCTACTGAAGAAAGAGAAAACAATTTTTATTTCTTATGAGCCCAAGTGATAGGTCCAGAACTAAGACCAATAACATAACCTATAGTAGACTTACGATCATCAAGGTCACTAGCCAAACTAGATTCATTAAAACCAACCAATAACGGATATAACCCCTTGAACTATAATGAATCCCAAACTAAACTATACCGTCGATATACCAAAGTATCTTTTTTGTTTCTTTCCAATGACTTTCATGGGGTGTTTTCATATACCAAACAACAAGCCCAACAACAAAGGAAATATTAGGACGAGTATAAATAAAGTACCCAAGGATACCTACTAACTAATGGTACAAGGTGGCATCTAGTTCATGTGTAGTGTAGGTGAAAACAAGTTTGACTCTGGATTGGAAGGCACATGGGGCTCACATCTTACAATATTCCATGTGAAAGTAGGGAACAAGGTCACACACATTATTAGACTAATAAATACAAATTCCTTCTTTGGTTTTCAAGGCTTTGAGGCCAAGAAAATAAAGCAAATGTCCTAACTATTCCATTTCAAATTTATTCTCAAGGCTATACGGTTGCATAGATCACACCCAACAATGCAGAGTATTTTAAGAAAATCCAAATATTCAACTAAAAATTGTTTCATAATTGAATTTTCCAAAACAAAAATGAAAAATTAAAAGTAATCCAAAGTACATCCCTAAAAGTAGTATATAATTAGGTTTTTCAATCCTTTCTCTACCTACATCTACAAGAAAACACAAATCAACTAATACAGGAAGAACCATGCCACAAATAGAAAAAACAAAATTGAATGGAAGCCCAAAATATAAAATTGAATCAAATAGGAAAAAGGAAAAACCAAAAATGATTGAATTCACTCAAAAAATGTAGTTTTTCAATTGAGTGACACAAGTTTTGAGGATAAAGTCACGCCTTGTCTTTAAATTCGCTAAGAAATCCATGACTATGACCCCAAAATAGGTTAAAAATAAGTAAATTTGCATCCTTAAGAACAAAAGATAATATTTTTCACTTACAATGCTTACCATAGAATACATGACAACACACACAACAAGCAAACATAGCCAAACACTACCATACACATCGAAGAATGAGGTTGGAGATAATGGTGTAAACACAAGAAAGGAGGGAGAATAGATCATCCCCAACAAATTTTCCAAATATGTTGTGTATGATTTCTCAAACCATCGATGAACTCTCACTCATTGAGATCCTCCACCAAGGCCATTAGTCACTCCTTAATTTCTGCTAGGGTGGTGACCCTATCCACACCGATTGGACCATCACCATTTTTTGATCCACAACCACCTTCCTCTTGGCCCTCCCAACAACCTCTCTAGTCAGGAACCTAATAACGGGGCATGCCATCCACCATAGGAATCCTAGGAGGCCTCACAAGTCCAACATCTACACCAAATACAACACATGGTAAGTATTAGATATATACATAACCATCTAAGGATGCATATGTGAAAGTGGAAGCGAAATGTAAATAAAACCATAATACTCAACTTTGTCATCCCAACTTTAGGGTCCAAGAGGGGGAAGTTGCGGGTCTCCACGATAATATATACCACTTGATGGGTACTGCTTGATCACCCCTATGTGCTACCTCTAGGCCACCATGTAGTGAGGCATGAAAATGTGACTTACCTCTGCACCACCTCCTCTTGTCATCATCGGTCCCTAGAAAACAGTTTGAGGCTCTCTTAGCTGCCTCATAGGCACCACTACAAGAGGTCATATGGAGGGTATATTCTCAATTAAGTAGGAGTATAAGATGCTCTGATAGGTGAATACCTCATTCTTGGATATGATCCATGATTTTTGTAGAGGTATTCTTCCAAAGTTCGATTAGAATTTCAAACCAAGATCGTGACATATAGGTAATAAAAAATACATGATGAAGGTGGTGGATATGTACTAAAAAAAGGAATCAGTTACATATGGTAAAATGAAATACCATTTGTTTGACATTCCTGTGAGGGTTCTCTAAAAAAATTGAATGCAAACGGTATCCCTAACTATGATGTTGGATGAGCACTAGAGGTGAAACAACATCACATTGTTGGTTGGGCCATCTCCTTGGTTACTCTCGTATTTGGGAATACCTAAGGGGAGTTTTGATGGAATTATTGTCCAAGAAGCTAGGTCGTGACTAATGGGATAATTTATTAATTAGCTTGAATAAATAAGGGATATTTAAACTTGTCATAAATGGGAGTGTCAATGGAGGTGTAGGACCTGCCATTCTTTATTGTGTACTACCTCCTCTAGGTGATGTGAGAGTTGATACTCTACTTGATGGTACTGAGGTTGCAACTGATGATATGATCCTTCTCTTGTTGGTGAAGGGGATGCACGAGGAGATACATGAGGAGATCCAAGCAAGGTATGTCCAAGAAGGGTTGATGCAATCAACTTTGCATTTGTATGCCCTCGTCGTGATGGTCTTAGTCGTGGTCTATGAGGAGTTAATGTGGGAAACCTACCTTGAATAAGGGGATTCCTTGTAGCATGAGAGGCTTCTTAAGGTTTCTTAGTTCTGCAATGGTTTTTGGTTTGTGATAAAGTGAGGCTAAGGATGAATGGAATCAAGCATAATTGACAAATGCAAAAATATGACAACCATGATAACAAATGTAATTTGGTGCAAGTGAAAACGTATGTGTCAAGTTCTTGAAAATGGGGCAGAGACTAGGTTCTTTTTAATTACATTTGATGATCTTTGTAATAAAAAGAAACAATAAATTTTCCCTATTTGAATTAATGTCATTCCTCTCAAATTGCCAATGGGCCTTCCAATAACTCTCTTTGTATATCATCTTTACTCAAGGTTAGATTGTAATGCACTGGATATACGTTTCGACGAGACTTTTGATCTCGACATTTTGATCCCTCAAAGGGATCATCATCAGGAGAATGGAATCTCAAGGAAAAATTATTGGTTTACGTACCCATAAATATTTAATTAAGGTTTGATCATTGAATTATCATGTCGACTAGTTTTATATATTTTTTTCTTTATGGTTTGCAATAGAGGGTTCCATATGTTTTTGCTGGAGATTTAATTCTCTTGATGATGATCCCTTTGAGGGATCGAAATGTTGAGGTTAAAATTCTTGTTTAAACACAGATCATGTGCATTACAATAACTCTCTTGTTAAATGATTATGAACCCACTAAAGACAACGAGTGAATGTATTAATGTATCAGATATAAAAAGGGGTCTTATGGAAATGTTTTGGAAGGACTAGAAACATTTCCAATAACCAACAAAATATGACTCAGGTACAAATGAATCCCATAAATGCCACCTGGTGATGATCCTAGTTTTTGGACACTAAGATACTCGCGTCATGTGGATAAGGGGTTTGGTCTCAAGTAGTAAAGTGTCTCATCGACAAAGAGATGGGTGGATCGATGTGGAGAACACAAATGGATATGTATTTATCTGTGTGCACTACCCAACTTCGCGTTTTCACCCATCGTTCAGCTTTAGCGTCCTTAGGAATCGTGCTTCATCATGTGGGTTTGATCACACTTGATTATAGTAGGATTTGACAAGTTCCCTAAAATTTAACAACAACTATTGTTTCAAAATGAATAAGATTGGTGGCCATTATTTGGATTCCTAGCCAAATCAATCATAACCTAACTATATATATATATACAATTTTTTAATATCCTTGGAGGATTTTAGTTGGTTGAGGATTACATTGCAAATTGATTTTATGAGGGTCCAAATTTGAATTAAAGGTGTGCCAAGGTCGGTATTTCAAACCTTCAAATTTCTCTTGTTAATCAAGATCAATTGTGAGTACAATATGAAGAGCATACTCAAAGAGAAGCAATCTTGAGTTCCCTTGGTGTGTGATTCAAGTGAGAGATACACACATGCATTTGAAAGAAAAATAAAGTGAAAAATTTGAAACTAACTTATGGGAACAATAGGGTGAAAACATGAATTTGGGTAACACTTTTGCTCCTTTTTAACAAAAAAATTGCAAAATTTTATGTTTTTCAATTTCGACCCCTTTAAACCCATATATCCCTTAGTAATTTTACCTTGAATTAAACACGAATGTTTAAGAGAATTGGATTAGATTTGTACTCGTATTTTTTTTTATTTTTTTATGGACATATTGTGTGACGAATTTGGTGGCCACCAACGGCTTATATTTGAATATTTTAGGTATGGATAATGAGTGACTTGCGTGGCGATAGGTTTTTTGAGAGATGGTTTTTCATTTTAGGGAAAACAATGTATGCTCATAATCTACACACACTGCACTTGTGCATGGACTATATTTTGATGTTTTTTAGACTTGAGAACTATTTTTTATTATTTATCGAAATGGCATATGTTCAGACAATGGTGCCTTATCAACACATGTTGGTGACCTTGAATTTTCTTTTTGGTGTGACTCTTATTGAAAAAACTAAAAGTACCCTTTTGAAGAGGATAGGGCAAGGAAGATCTCTATGAAGATTTCAATTTTTTTGGTGCTTTCCTTGTTATGATATTGAATTTTCATTTCGGGTGATTTTTAGAACAATAAAATTCTTAAGGGATAAGGTTTAGAATTTTTTTATTAATAAATAGAAATTCAAAATGAAATGAAATAATTCTTATATCATTTGAAACTAGTTTAAGAGATGAATCCATTGGTACCAAGTTTGACAAATAATATTTAAAATTTGCAAGTGTTTGGACTTATTGAAGTTGCAGGTTCCAAAAAATGCATGAGATTTTTGCAGGTTTTGTTGACAATGAACTCTTGGACAATAAAATATATTCCAGACTCTCAACTGAGAGTTTAGTTTAGTTGAAACTCTCGTATGAGAGTTTTCTTTTAAATATGGCATTGTGATTAGTTCAAACTCTCATCCTAAAGTTTGAACTCTAATAAACTCTTGTCCTAGAGTTTTTTAAACTCTTGACCTAGAGTTTGAAGTTGACTTTTTTGTAAATAAAGCAAAGATATATGAACATTGATGGTTCATTACTCTTAATTAATCTCCAAATGTGGATTTACGTTTGAAAAAAGACAACTATAACAAGCTTTATATGTGATAAGAGAGGTATTTCAAACCATTCACTTCTTTCTGATTTTCCAAGATCACTTATGAGTGCAAGGAAAATGGAATACTTGAAGTAAGAGGAGTCTTTAGGTCCCTTATTTCTGTGTAAAAGTGAGCTAATTTAATTTTTTCTTTGAAATAAGGAATATGCAAGAAGCAGTGAGTGTAAAAATAATGTAAGTTAACTCAATTTCCTATACTAACAATTTCTATGAAATAACAATATGTGATTATGTATCCTACTTCTAATTAGATCTAGGATATTCATTGAAAACCTCAAAGCCTTTTCCTAATAGTTGTAAAACATGAATTTTTACTTCCTATTTTGAGATATGTGATTTGATTACTAGAGAAGTAAAATGACTAATGATTTGTTAATTAATTCTTTAGTATGCATGTGTAGTCATGGAATATACAATTTGAAGTGCAAATAAGCTAGGAAAACTTGAAAAAATGAAAAACTACGCGGGTTTTGAAACATAGTTGCGCAGTTGTATAGGAAGCCAGCTACATAGGCTTCTTGAGTTTACTACACATGTAAATGATAGATAAGTAGCATAGTTTGCATGAATATCAAAGAGTAAGTCACACATGTTGCACAGAACAAACGTCAAGAAACGTGCAATCCAAAATTTTGATGGAAATTGGTCTTGAGCTTGCAAATATGACTTGTTAGGGAAAAAACAACAAGAGTGTGATCCTGCAAGACACCGCAAATTAGTTATCAATTAAATGACAACCTATAGATGAGAAAAAAACAAATAGAAAGAGTAGAGTCACCATAAAATACCGAGGGAAAAATGTCACAAGAGTGAGCAATCCTCTCTGCTATCTTTGCAAGTTGAAACCAAGGAAACAACTGTAAATGTTAATGAGTAGACCATACACCAATATGATAAATAAAAACTCAATAAACAACAAATTAATAAATAAAAGTTTGACAAGTGCTAATAACATAAAAAATACAAAGAGGGTGAGTTAGCTCCAACCATATAGTGTTTTCCCAATGGAATTAAATATTGTTTACAAATAGTGCCACATAGAAGAATGTAGCTCCAATGGAAGAAAACAATCTCTTGTAGGGATATGTCCCTTTGAACTTTCTCAATTGCTTTATAATTAACTTGGAATGATTAGGAGAAACACTTGCTTATTAAGGAAGAATTGAAGAGAGATTTGTATTCCAAATAATGATGATAAGAAGGGGGGTGAGAGATGATCTCTCAAACCAATTCTTGCTGCATAACCTTACTCTAAATTTCTCTTGTTGAATGCTTTCTCATGGATTCCTTTTATAGGTAAAATAAAGGTCTTAAAATATTTAGTTCCCAATGTGAATGCTCTATCTCATTAAGTGGTCCTCCAAATACAAAAGGGGGCTATTGAATGCTTCCAAGCATGTGAAGAGGCTCATTCAAATTTTTGGAGCCAAAAAATGTTGTTTTGAGACTTGAATGCACTACAGAGAGATAGTTGTCCTACTGCTGGTACAAGCCCATTGGTTTCGAGATAATAGTCATGCATATCTACACGAGTTTCAGAACAAAATCCGCATGGACATCCAAAATAATTTAATTTGATCATTCTAATATTTAATTATCACTTTAAATTTGATGAGGATGATGCTAATGTATGTTGATGATGTCTTTCTACAATACTAGCTAAAATGTTGCACGTGTGCGAAATTTAGGTGATAACACAAACAAAAGTGCAAAAAAGACATACCAAGGGGTTGTGCAATCCTTGGTAGAATATCAGAATGGAAATTCAATTAAAACTAATTCAAACTGACAAGATTCACTCTCAAACATACATGTAAAAAAAAGTAACCATTAAAAGAAGGTTCCTTAAGTAAAGTAATGTGCTTTTATTATTACATAAGGAATATAATGATACCTTCTATTGAAGGTGAAGGCCCTCCAAAAATAATCCAAGGGAAGGACCATTTGTACCCTTTACAACTTAAATCTCTATCTATATGTCATGTAGAAATTCCCTTTATCATGAACGTAAAAAGGAGGAAATGTATTATTTCTCTTTATAACGAAATTCTAGTAACATGTCAGTGTTTTCAATATACGGAAGGATTGCATCTAAAATGGTGACCACAAGGGCTTCTTTTATAGGAACAATATGATGGAATTCATAACCCTGAACTAGAATATATTTATTTGCTCACCATGAACAAATATGAAAATTGATCTTCATCAAATTCATAACCAATTGAGAATATATTTATTTAGTCACCATGTGTAGAATATGTTATAATTAGCAAAATTTGACCATCATCCTATGTATTTTTTTTTTTAAATTTAACCATCATCCCATGTAAATTTTTTTTTAAATGTTGGTTTACTACTTAAAAATGCCTTTCTTATAATGATTGATATTTATCTTTTCACATTAATAAATATGCTTTGTAGATTCATTTGATGATCATTATTCACATTAATCAATAATACAACAATATATGCAAATAAAACACATTTATTTCAAATTGATAATTGTCAAAAAAGAAAAGAAAAAGTGTAACCTTTTTTATGTTTATTGAATACTTCAAAATGCTATAAAGTTGAATGACAAGCATCTTATAACATTACTTTGGATTGGTAATTTCTTTATTAAGACTATAGATAATTTTAATACAAAATTAATTACTTATACATGATAATGACATTTCTTCTATAGCATTCATATTTTTTTTTTCTCAATTTCTACTATAGCACAAGCTTAACACATTCTAACTCTATATACTATAATAAGCTAATATATGTATATAGTAAGATACCTTAGCTCAAAAAGTCTCTCAAAACAAAGGAGTCATAATACATAACATCTTATAGGGATTTTATATAATACATAACATCTTAGAGGGATTTTATACCAAATCAAGTATTAGATCTAAAATCATTCCAAGTGATCCAACACAAGCCTAAATTTTATTACTTCAATCATTGAACCTTGCAAGAGACTAACAATCATTCCTCTCAACCAACCAAACTACATCCAATGAACAATAAAAATATTTATATCACACAAACAAAAACAAAAGATATCCTGTACCAAAATTTGATACCTAACTTAACAATTCCTCAAAAACTGCCAACTAGGCTACCCAAAATTGTTCATTACACTTGTGCAGCATACACCAAATGGCATGATTTGCACAAATTTGTGCCCAAGGAGCCTCCATCCAATATATGCAAATAAAACACATTTATTTCAAATTGATAATTGTCAAAAAAGAAAAGAAAAAGTGTAACCTTTTTTATGTTTATTGAATACTTCAAAATGCTATAAAGTTGAATGACAAGCATCTTATAACATTACTTTGGATTGGTAATTTCTTTATTAAGACTATAGATAATTTTAATACAAAATTAATTACTTATACATGATAATGACATTTCTTCTATAGCATTCATATTTTTTTTTTCTCAATTTCTACTATAGCACAAGCTTAACACATTCTAACTCTATATACTATAATAAGCTAATATATGTATATAGTAAGATACCTTAGCTCAAAAAGTCTCTCAAAACAAAGGAGTCATAATACATAACATCTTATAGGGATTTTATATAATACATAACATCTTAGAGGGATTTTATACCAAATCAAGTATTAGATCTAAAATCATTCCAAGTGATCCAACACAAGCCTAAATTTTATTACTTCAATCATTGAACCTTGCAAGAGACTAACAATCATTCCTCTCAACCAACCAAACTACATCCAATGAACAATAAAAATATTTATATCACACAAACAAAAACAAAAGATATCCTGTACCAAAATTTGATACCTAACTTAACAATTCCTCAAAAACTGCCAACTAGGCTACCCAAAATTGTTCATTACACTTGTGCAGCATACACCAAATGGCATGATTTGCACAAATTTGTGCCCAAGGAGCCTCCATCCAATATATGCAAATAAAACACATTTATTTCAAATTGATAATTGTCAAAAAAGAAAAGAAAAAGTGTAACCTTTTTTATGTTTATTGAATACTTCAAAATGCTATAAAGTTGAATGACAAGCATCTTATAACATTACTTTGGATTGGTAATTTCTTTATTAAGACTATAGATAATTTTAATACAAAATTAATTACTTATACATGATAATGACATTTCTTCTATAGCATTCATATTTTTTTTTTCTCAATTTCTACTATAGCACAAGCTTAACACATTCTAACTCTATATACTATAATAAGCTAATATATGTATATAGTAAGATACCTTAGCTCAAAAAGTCTCTCAAAACAAAGGAGTCATAATACATAACATCTTATAGGGATTTTATATAATACATAACATCTTAGAGGGATTTTATACCAAATCAAGTATTAGATCTAAAATCATTCCAAGTGATCCAACACAAGCCTAAATTTTATTACTTCAATCATTGAACCTTGCAAGAGACTAACAATCATTCCTCTCAACCAACCAAACTACATCCAATGAACAATAAAAATATTTATATCACACAAACAAAAACAAAAGATATCCTGTACCAAAATTTGATACCTAACTTAACAATTCCTCAAAAACTGCCAACTAGGCTACCCAAAATTGTTCATTACACTTGTGCAGCATACACCAAATGGCATGATTTGCACAAATTTGTGCCCAAGGAGCCTCCATCCAATGCAAGTGAGCAGCACCGTTGGAGAATTCAAAAGATTATAACAAAACCACATCTGGCATCTCTATACATGTACCACAGATTCATCATCTTCCATCAATAGGTCCTACAGAAACGCCACCTCCTGCAAAATAGTATTGGTTAGTTTTCTCACAATGAACAAATATTAGGTTAAAAAATACCATAATGACTAATTCCTCATGACCAGAACTATCCGAAGGAACAGATGTGTACCTTTGTAAAATGCCCATCGTAACTCCAATGTATTTGCCTCCACATCTTGGAGAATATGTTGCCAGTCCAGATTCTCGCCCAGGATATCCAGATACACACAATCATATAGATGGCGCAGAGGATATTGCACAGATGTTAATCTAAGTGGAAGAAACCGTGCAGATCTACCTTCTTCCGGCCTCTCGCCGGCTTCCAATGGGTTTGACCTTGAAGCGATATTCAGTTGTTGCGCAGCATTATCAGAACTGGAATTAACAATATGATCCTCTGGATGATTGCCTGAATTGGGTTCATGCAATTCTTCATTACCAGTGACATTAGAACTTTGTCTCACTTCAGGTTCGTTGATTTCAATGTATTCTGGATCTAATTCGATCTTCAACCCATTTACACGATAATAAACGTTGTGAACGAACCTGGTCTTGTAATATTCCCTCTGCCTTTGGTTCACTTCACTTGAAGCAAACGCTTCTTCGCAATGGCACTTGCTACAATCACAGATGCGAAAATGACATTCAAAGCATTCTATTCCATTTGTATACGTCGATTCACACCGGTGATCTTGCGGTTGCTCCATAGCCAAGCAATATATCTCCAGCCCTGTGCTGCCAATGTCCAAGAAGCAAACCAAGAAGGCAACGGACGACTTCTTTATTTATTTTGGATTGATTCTTCAAATTCGGTTGATGAACACTCACAGAAAATGGATCTTCATCAGCCGAAGAGGTGGACGAAATGTTTGTTGTTTATGGATCCTTATCAGATGGACACACCAATTTATTATATGCGGTTAAAACCCTTAGAAAGGGAAACAATCCAATTCCCCAACCAACATGGCCACTTGAGGCAACATATTAATCTAAAAGTAAAATATTTAAATACATATGATATTATCATAATGGATTATAAAAAAATGGCTCTACATGCTCTTTAAATATATAGATTATGGACCATTTGGGTGTTAAGCCATGGATCGATATAGTCATTAAGATAAATGTAAATATGAATTGTTGGATCATTTATGTATAGAACAAAGCGTGACCATTGGATTACATAAGTACATATGCATGCTAACAAACCACACTTTACCAAAAGACATTAGACCAACTTGATCTTAACTAAATCCGAAGTGTTTAAATATTGTAACATCCCCCCTTAAGAACTTGGGATATGATTGAAGGATTTACAATTTGGTGACACAATAGGAGAATGAAGCAAATATTATATCCCATCCCCCCTTAATGATAAATTCCTAAATTCCTACCATAGAGAGAAGTTTGGAAAATTTACTTATGTAAGAAACTTTGTAAATATGTCAACAACTTGATCATCTGTAGGGAAAAATAGCACTTTGAGAACATACCTTGAATAAGCATTCTAATGAAATGCATGTGTATCTCAACATGTTTTCTGTGTTGATGTTGAACTAGATCTTTGGTAATATCGAGGAATTCGAATTGTCACAACAGAGGGTTGCATTAGGAATGATAAAGCACATAATACATATAATAAGCAAGCACATGTACAATGAAAAAGAATACTTTTACCTTGGAAACCCAAATCGAGAAAACTAACAACAATGGATCTATTACACTTGATCACTCCAGCCAAGGCATGGACAATCTGACCATCGCCGGGCACTGTGAGGAACCTTACAATGGAGTTACTCAAATATTCCCTAAGCTTCCCTAACATTAACCGAACATTCCCCACTTTAAACTTGACTTCGGGTAAACACCAAGCCCCCTCAAATTTTTAACTGAGTCTTTGAGAATACAACATTCCTCCTCTTCGGTCTACCTATAACTTTCTAGATTTTTCATAGATGACCCAATAAACCAAGGGAATGCAAGTATAAATAGGTCTTACAACCATATTCCATTTACATTGTGGTTAAATCAAACTCCATAAAAAATGCTTCCAGTATAGTGAACTGATTTTTTCTTCATCCATCTTCTGTGTTCTTCTTCTGCCAACGCTTCATTTGCTATGCCTTTTTTTTCATGTGTCATTACACCTATATGTCTTCTTGAGAGTTCATCCCAAATTGTCTCTCCATGGATCCAAGCATCAAACCACTCTTTCCAAAAATTCTACACCACATATTCCAAGATCTGATACCAATTGTTAGGAATGATAAAATGCATAATAAGTAAACTCACACAATAATGGAGAATATTTTTACCATGGAAACCCAAAAATTGGGAAAAATACAAACAATATATATGTTACCCATTTCCACTCCAACTAAGGCATGGACAATCCATGTATCACCACCCACTCTCAATCATCTTACAATCGATTTATGCAAGCCTTTTAAGTAGGCTTCTTCACATGCAATACCATGGGGAAATAGCTTGGGTTACCCAAATCCACGAGCTCATAAAAATTCAATGGAAACCCTTATTTTACTCTTTAACCAAGTCAAGATTAACCTAATAGGTTATTGAATACTACTACTGGAATCCAAAATCTAAAAGGATGTAGAAAAGAGACAAGACTTATTGAATAGAATTAATTGTGGCTTGGTACTGTACTTCTACTGAAGAAAGAGAAAACAATTTTTATTTCTTATGAGCCCAAGTGATAGGTCCAGAACCAAGACCAATAGCATAACCTATAGTAGACTTATGATCATCACGGTCACTAGCCAAACCAGATTCATTAAAACCAACCAATAACGGATATAACCCCTTGAACTATAATGAATCCCAAACTAAACTATACCATCGATATACCAAAGTATCTTTTTTGTTTCTTTCCAATGACTTTCATGTGGTGTTTTCATATACCAAACAACAAGCCCAACAACAAAGGAAATATTAGGACGAGTATAAATAAAGTACCCAAGGATACCTACTAACTAATGGTACAAGGTGGCATCTAGTTCAGGTGTAGTGTAGGTGAAAACAAGTTTGACTCTGGATTGGAAGGCACATGGGGCTCACATCTTACAATATTCCATGTGAAAGTAGGGAACAAGGTCCACACACATTATTAGACTAATAAATACAAATTCCTTATTTGGTTTGCAAGGCTTTGAGGCCAAGAAAATAAAGCAAATGTCCTAACTATTCCATTTCAAATTTATTCTCAAGGCTATACGGTTGCATAGATCTCACCCAACAATGCAGAGTATTTTAAGAAAATCCAAATATTCAACTAAAAATTGTTTCATAATTGAATTTTCCAAAACAAAAATGAAAAATTAAAAGTAATCCAAAGCACATCCCTAAAAGTAGTATATAATTAGGTTTTTCCATCCTTTTTCTACCTACATCTACAAGAAAACACAAATCAACTAATACAGGAAGAACCATGCCACAAATAGAAAAACAAAATTGAATGGAAGCCCAAAATATAAAATTGAATCAAATAGGAAAAAAGGAAAAACAAAAAATGATTGAATTCACTCAAAAAATGTAGTTTTTCAATTGAGTGACACAAGTTTTGAGGATAAAGTCACGCCTTGTCTTTGAATTCACTAAGAAATCCATGGACTATGACCCCAAAATAGGTTAAAACTAAGCAAATTTGCATCCTTGAGAACAAAAGATAATATTTTTCACTTAGAATGCTTACCATAGAATACATGACAACACACACAACAAGCAAACATAGCCGAACACTACCATACACATCGAAGAATGAGGTTGGAGATAATGGTGTAAACACAAGCAAGCAGGGAGAATAGATCATCCCCAACAAATTTTTCCAAATATGTTGTGTATGATTTCTCAAACCCTCGATGAACTCTCACTCATTGAGATCCTCCACCAAGGCCATTAGTCACTCAATTTCTGGCTAGGGTGATGACCCCTATCCACACCGATTGGACCATAACCATTTTTTTGATCCACAACCACCTTCCTCTTGGCCCTCCCAACAACATCTCTAGTTAGGAACTTGAGAACGGGGCATGCCATCCACCATAGGAATCCTAGGAGGCCTCACAAGTCCAACATCTACACCAAATACAACACATGGTAAAGTATTAGATATATACATAACCATCTAAGGATGCATATGTGAAAGTGGAAGCGAAATGTAAATAAAACCATAATACTCAACTTTGTCATCCCAACTTTAGGGTCCAAGAGGGGGAAGTTGTGGGGTCTCCACGATAATCTATACCACTCGATGGGTTACTGCTTGATCACCCCTATGTGCTACCTCTAGGCCACCATGTAGTGAGGCATGAAAATGTGACTTACCTCTACACCACCTCCTCTTGTCATCATTGCTCCCTAGAAAATAGTTTGAGGCTCTCTTAGCTGCCTCATAGGCACCACTACAATAGGTCATATGGAGGGTATATTCTCAATTAAGTAGGAGTATAAGATGTTATGATAGGTGAATACCTCATTCTTCGATATGATCCATGATGTTTGTAGAGGTATTCTTCCAAAGTTCGATTAGAATTTTCAAACCAAGATCGTGACATATAGGTAATAAAAAATACAAGATGAAGGTAGTGGATATGTACTAAAAAAAGGAATCAGGTTACATATGGTAAAATGAAATACCATTTGTTTGACATTCCCTGTGAGGGTTCTCTGAAAAAACTGAATGCAAACGGTATCCCTAACTATGATGTTGGATGAGCACTAGAGGTGAAACAACATCACATTGTTGGTTGGGCCATCTCCTTGGTTAATCTCGTATTTGGGAATACCTAAGGGGAGTTTTTGATGGAATTATTGTCCAAGAAGCTAGGGTCGTGACTAATGGGATCATTTATTAATTAGCTTGAATAAATAAGGGATATTTAAAACTTGTCATAAATGGGAGTGTCAATGGAGGTTGTAAGGGACCTTCCATTCTTTATTGTGTACTACCTCCTCTAGGTGATGTGAGAGTTGATACTCTACTTGATGGTACTGAGGTTTGCAACTGATGATATGATCCTTCTCTTGTTGGTGAAGGGGATGCACGAGGAGATACATGAGGATATCCAAGCAAGGTATGTCCAAGAAGGGGTTGATGCAATCATCTTTGCATTTGTTATGCCCTCGTCGTGATGGTCTTAGTCGTGGTCTATGAGGAGTTAATGTGGGAAACCTACCTTGAATAAGGGGATTCCTTGTAGCATGATAGGCTTCTTAAGGTTTCTTAGTTCTGCAATGGTTGTTGGTTTGTGATAAAGGTGAGGCTAAGGATGAAGGGAATCAAGCATAATTGACAAATGCAAAAATATGACAACCATGATAACAAATGTAATTTGGTGCAAGTGAAAACGTATGTGTTCAAGTTCTTGCAAATGGGGGTAGAGACTAGGTTCTTTTTAATTACATTTGATGATCTTTGTAATAAAAAGAAACAATAAATTTTCCCTATTTAACTTAATGTCCTTCCTCTCAAATTGCCAATGAGCCTTCCAACAACTCTCTTTGTATATCATTTTTACTCAAGGTTAGGTTGTAATAAACTGGATATACGTTTCGACGAGACTTTTGATCTCGTCATTTCGATCCCTCAAAGGGATCATCATCAGGAGAATGAAATCTCAAGGAAAAATTATTGGTTTTACGTACCCATAAATATTTAATTAAGTTTTGATCATTGAATTAACATGTCGACTAGTGTTATATATTTTCTTCTTTATGGTTTGCAATAGAGGGTTCCATATGTTTTTTGCTGGAGATTTAATTCTCTTGATGATGATCCCTTTGAGGGATCGAAATGTTGAGGTTAAAATTCTTGTTTAAACACAGATCATGTGCATTACAATATCTCTCTTGTTAAATGGTTATGAACCCACTAAAGACAACGAGTGAATGTATTAATGTATCAAATATAAAAGGGGTCTTATGGAAATGTTTTGGAAGGACTGGGAAACATTTCCAATAACCAACAAAATATGACTCAGGTACAAATGAATCCCATAAATGCCACCTGGGTGATGATCCTAGTTTTTTGGACACTAAGATACTCATGTTGTCATGTCCCAAATTTGGAATTGGGGTCACAATGGCCTAATCACATTAGCCATATTCATTAGAGTTTGTAAAATTGATGTTAAGGGTCAAATAATCGCCAAGGAGGAAAATTACTAGTTTCCTAGGTTTGGGGGTGGAAGCTTTGGGATTTGGAATAAGGGGGGATAATAAATGATGTTTAGACATTAGAAGGGGTTCAATTATTTAATAAATAGATTGAATAAAGAAATTCAAGAGAAATCCTAGGTGACAAATGGTTTTGGAGACATATGGAGGATGTGGGACCCACACTAGCTTGATTTTTCTTAATACATGGTATCTCTCTTTTGCAAATTTGAATTAATGGGGAATGTGAACACTCTTGGTGAGTTGGTAAGTCATAACACATGTCATTGAGCATCTTAGGTCGAATTGGGAAGGATTGGTAACCTCCATGGAAGATAAAGAGTCAAAGTGGAAGTTTGTGGACACTTGGGCTAGATTCCCTAGCCCGTATGACCAATGATGGAGCATCTATGACAACTATGACAAATTGCAGACTCTGACCTCTGACATCTGACCACTATGACATGTCAGCCCCAAAAATAGGCTCAAAGAAGGCGAATTTGGGAGTTGGAGAAGCCAAAGAGACTCAAAATCAAATTTGGGGAGAAGATGGAAGGTTGTGAACTAGGAGATATAGTGGCAAATGTGGAATATTTCTTAAATGGAAATCTATTGAATCTATTGAGAGGATTTCGACCCTTAGAAGGCTAATGTTGGTTATAAAAATGTAATAATGAAGTATGAGAATAGCTTTTGATCATTTGTAGAATTTGCAATTGCATTTGTGAAGAGGGAGAGCTAGTGGATGACTAGTTTGTTGCCTTAGCCAATTTCGAGGGTGAAAGATTCCCATCCAAGTTGGTAATTGGAAAGGGCCATTCAGAACTTTCATTTGGAGCTTTAATGGAGTATTTATTTGCAGGTGTAAGATACAGGGCAGCTCATAGTTTCTTCTATTGCAGCTCACTCCTTCAACCATTTCCAGTTTTGATGGCATATTCTTGATCCTTGAGGGAGGGCATTTTTGGTGAGCTATTGTACTCTTTGGGGAAGATTTTAATGCCCCCATTTATTTTGTAATATGAATTAAATACTCTTTTCTTCATCTCCAAAACGTTTCAGGTCGAAAATTCCAAGTATAAATGTATAAATATCATTTTTAATGGAAGAACAATGCCATTTCCCCACTACCTTGTTGTGAGCCAATGTATTGATGATGATTTCGAATGAATGGATGATTCTATGATATATGTGTGATAAATATACTGCCATGTATGTCTTCTACAAGTTTCATGTACTGTACTTTGAGCATTTGAAGCATTTTTACTCAGTTTAGTTGTATTGGGAGGTGAAATAGTGCCATTTCCCCCAAGGGTCGAATTGAGGATTTTTGCAGTTGAATGGGAGAGGGTGAGAAATGTTGTAATAATCAATTAATGGTGCATATGGAGACTTTAATAAAATACTTAACACATTACATACCTCTATTCATAAATTTGAGTGGGTTTGGAGGTATTTGGGAAGCCATTTTTAGTGCTTACCCCAGCGGGATTTGAACCCCAAATTACTAGTAAAATTGCATAATTGGTCCAGAATCTTAAGAGAGTTTGCAGAGGTCTTTTGGTGGACATATGTCATCCATAAAAATCATATTCAAGTTCTAATATCATTCATACACCTTCCTTGAATATTTGAAGGCATTTGGAGTCAATTTGAGACCTAGAGACCAATACTAGTCAAAGGAAAATCACTAGTAAAGTTACCTACATTTATCAGAATTGAAAGAGGATTTGCAGTAGTAATTTTAAAGGTCCAAAGGAATCCCTGACAACAAATATTTATGTTCTAATATAATTCATATACCTTCTCAGAATATTTGGGATCATTTGGGGTAAATTTGGGACCTAGAGATCAAAACTAGTCAAAGGTCGAACTAGGGGAAAAAAAAGTGGAAAATTGCAATTTTAATAAAATTCCTAATAAGGGACATATAGTGGTATCAGAGCATGGGTCCTTGCACCTGTTGATTAGGTACATACATTCAAGGAATAATAGGCAGCCATGTCTTACTATTATGATTGAATCCTATGAGTACAATTCTTATGAGGAATATGCAGATGCTTATGAGCAATATGAAGCAGAATGTGAATGGTACGAGGAAGAGGTGCCATCATGCAACACTTCTTACGAGCTTCAGAGAAATGAAGATTATTATTATGAATTTAAATCTGATGAATATGAGTGTGTCACACCAACCAAGGATAATTCTATGAGTGAGTTCCAAAGATGGAGAGCAAAATATAAAACCTTTGCCCCAACAATATGAAAAAATATCAAGAATATCTTGCTTTTAGCAAAAATACACAAAATTGCCATGTCTTTTGAGTACTTTGCTGAACATGTTTTTTGAAAATAGGCCAAATAAATGAAGATGTGGAGTTAGTAAAGAAATATTTATTGCCCTTCTTGTAAACAACCTTGGAGTGAGTATCATACATGTGTGCATGAAATTATGTTCCACTTGAGGAGAGCTTTTGGGAATTCTTCAAAAATAGATTCCAAAGATATTGATCATAAGGAAAACAAGGGGAAAAATGCATCATCTTGCTTGAAGGATAAAAATGAAGAGACATCACAGAGCGATGAAGAAGATTCTATTGAAAATATGGAAGATCATTTCGAAACACCTTCTAGCTTAGACATGAACCAAAGAGCATCTACTGATGGATGCTTAAACTATGAAGGAGTACCTACTGATGGGTGCTCACACCTCTATGTTGGTGACATAGAGATCACTTTTGAAAGTGTTGCTGTAAACCCAAGTTCCAATAAGCATGATAATGAAGACCTTGTAGCAGTTGAAGAAGAACCAAGATCAACTTCCCCATCACCACTTGAGCTTCATGAAGTTGGTCCAAACAAAATTGAAGAAGATGAGGAGGTTCATTTGCAAGAGCCTCATTTTCTTGAAGGGTCCTTAAAGATGAATGAAAATAAGATCCAAGAGTCCCTCAGCATTCTCCATGACACTCAAGCATTGGTGTCAAATTCTTGTTGGAGAGCAACTTCATTGGAGGGAAACATCCTTCCTTGAAGACATGGAGAAGATTCAAAGAGCAATGTGCCACATCAAAGGTAATTTCATGTCTTTGCTTTTTGATAGAAACCATTTGTTTGAGCTTAATGAATTTGTTACATGATGCATACTTGAAGAATAATGAGGATATTCATAAGATCACAATTCAAAATGAGCAACTTCTTGAAAAGTTGCAAGATACTTGTTTTTCCTCCTATGTTTCAGATTGTCAAATGGTAGATTGTTTGGAGGATTCTCATGACATGGTGGATCATGAGAAATATGGGAATTTGAATGTGCTTAATGTGTTTGAAAATGAACTTGAAGAGATCCAAACACTTGATGTGGTGGAATAGGAACTTGAATTGTCTCTTGATGAAGCTTATGCAATTTTTAAAGAAGAGCATGATTCCTCTACATTGGAAGCAATCTATGACAAAGGTTTCCCACTTTTGAAGGAGCTACATGATACTACCCACATGGATCCTTCCCATGATGAAACTTCTGAACTTTTTGATCATTTGGTGAGTTAGTACATTCTACTACATCCTACAATTCCATGTTTTGCAGTATTAGTCTCAATGAAGTATGGTGAAAGGGTTCTTTTTGATGGTGCCACATGAGGAGTATGGAAGTTTGTGGACACTTGGCTAGATTCCCTAGCCCCTATGACACCAATGATGGGAGCATCTATGACAACTATGACAAATTGCAGACCTGACCTCTGACATCTGACCACTATGACATGTCAGCCCCCAAAAATAGGCTCAAAGAAGGCGAATTTGGGAGTTGGAGAAGCCAAAGAGACTCAAAATCGAATTTGGGAGAAGATGGAAGGTGTGGAACTAGGAGACAAGTGGCAAATGTGGAATATTTCCTAAATGGAAATCTATTGAATCTATTGAGAGGATTTCGACCCCTTAGAAGGCTAATGTTGGTTATAAAATGTAGAAATGAAGTATGAGAATAGCTTTTGATCATTTGTAGAATTTGCAATTGCATTTGTGAAGAGGGAGAGCTAGTGGATGACTAGTTTCTTGCCTTAGCCAATTTCGAGGGTAAAAGATTCCCATCCAAGTTGGTAATTGGAAAGGCCATTCAGAACTTTCATTTGGAGCTTTAATGGAGTCTTTATTTGCAGGTGTAAGCTACAGGGCAGCTCATAGTTTCTTCTATTGCAGCTCACTCCTTCAACCATTTTCAGTTTTGATGGCATATTCTTGATCCTTGAGGGAGGGCGTTTTTGGTGAGCTATTGTACTCTTTGGGGAAGATTTTAATGCCCCATTTATTTTGTAATATGAAGAAAATACTCTGTTCTTCATCTCCAAAAATTTTCAGGTCGAAATTCCAAGTAGAAATGTATAAATATCATTTTTAATGGAAGAACAATGCCATTTCCCCACTACCTTGTTGTGAGCCAATGTATTGATGATGATTTCGAATGAATGGATGATTATCTGATATATGTGTGGATCAATATACTGGCCATGGATGTCTTCTTCAAGTTTCATGTACTGTACTTGAGCATTTGAAGCATTTTTAACTCAGTTTAGTTGTATTGGGAGGTGAAATAGTGCCATTTCCCCCCAAGGGTCGAATTGGGGATTTTTGCGAGTTGAATGGGAGAGGGTGAGAACTGTTGTAATAATCCATTAATGGTGCATATGATACTTTAATAAAATAATTAACACATTACATACCTTTGTTCATAAATTTGAGTGGGTTTTGGAGGCATTTGGCAAGCCATTTTCAGTACTTACCCCAACGGGATTTCAACCCCAAATTACTAGTAAAATTGCATAATTGGTCCAGAATATTAAGAGAGTTTGCAGAGGTATTTTGGTGGACATATGTCATCCATAAAAATCATATTCAAGTTCTAATATCATTCATACACCTCCTTGAATATTTGAGGCATTTGGAGTCAATTTGAGACCTAGAGACCAATACTAGTAAAAGGAAAATCACTAGTAAAGTTACCTACACTGATCAGAATTGAAAGAGGATTTGCAGAAGTATTTTAAAGGTCCAAAGCAATCCATGAAACACATATTTATGTTCTAATATCATTCATATACCTTCTCAGAAGATTTTGGATCATTTGGGGTAAATTTGGGACCTAGAGATCAAAACTAGTCAAAGGTCGAACTAGGGAAAAAAAAGTGGAAAATTGCAATTTTAATAAAATTCCTAATAAGGGACATTACACACGTCATGTGGATAAGGAGTTTGGTCTCAAGTAGTAAAGTGTCTTATCCACAAAGAGATGGGTTGGATCGATGTGGAGAACACAAATGGATATGTATTTATCTGTGTGCACTACCCAACTTTGCGTTTTCACCCATAGTTCAGCTTTAGCATCCTTAGGAATCGTGCTTCTATCATGTGGGTTTGATCACACTTGATTACAGTAGGAATTGACAAGTTCCCTAAAAGTTAACAACAAATAGTGTTTCAAAATGAATAAGATTGGTGGGGATTATTTGGATTCCTAGCCAAATCAATCATAACCTAACTATATATATATTATATACAATTTTTTAATCTCCTTGGAGGATTTTAGTTGGTTGAGGATTACACTGCAAATTGATTTTATGAGGGTCTAAATTTGAATTAAAGGTGTGACAAGGGCGGTATTTCAAACCTTCAAATTTCTCTTGTTAATCAAGATCAATTGTGATTGCAATATGAAGAGCATACTCAAAGAGAAGAAATATTGAGTTCCCTTGGTGTGTTCCTCAAGTGAGAGATACACACATGCATTTGAAAGAAAAAAAAAAGCGAAAAATTTGAAACTAACTTATGAGAACAATAGGGTGAAAAACATGAAGTTGGGTAACACTTTTTCTCCTTTTTGACAAAAAAATTGCAAAATTTTATGTTTTTCAAACTTCGACCCCTTTAAACCCATTATATCCCTTAGTAATTTTACCTTGAATTAAACACGAATGTTTAAGAGAATTGGATTAGATTTTGTACTCGTATTTTTTTTTTTTAATTTTTTTTATGGACATATTGTTTGACGAATTTGGTGGCCACCAACGGCTTATAATTGAATATTTTAGGTATGGATAATGAGTGACTTGCGTGGCCAATTGGTTTTTTTGAGAGATGGTTATTCATTTTAGGGAAAACAATGTATGCTTCATAATCTACACACACTGCACTTGTGCATGGACAATATTTTGATGTTTTTTATACTTGAGAACTATTTTTTTATTATTTATCGAAATGGCATATGTTCAGAAAATGGTGCTTGATCAACACATGTTGGTGACCTTGAATTTTCTTTTTGGTGTGACTCTTATTGAAAAAACTAAAAGTACCCTTTTTGAAGAGGATAGGGCAAGGAAGATCTCTGTGAAGATTTCAATTTTTTTGGTGTTTTCTTTGTCATGATATTGAATTTTCATTTCGGGTGATTTTTAGAACAATAAAATTCTTAAGGGATAAGGTTTAGAAATTTTTTTATTAATAAATAGAAATTCAAAATGAAATGAAATAGTTCTTATATCATTTGAAACTAGTTTAAGAGATGAATCCATTGGTACCAAGTTTGACAAATAATATTTAAAATTTGCAAGTGTTTGGACTTATTGAAGTTGCAGGTTCCAAAAAATGCATGAGATTTTTGCAGGTATTTGTTGACAACGAACTCTTGGACAATAAAATATCTTCCAGACTCTCAACTGAGAGTTTAGTTTAGTTCAAACTCTCATATGAGAGTTTTCTTTTAAATATGGCATTGTGATTAGTTTCAAACTCTCATCCTAAAGTTTGAACTCTAACAAACTCTTGTCCTAGAGTTTTTTAAACTCTTGACCTAGAGTTTGAAGTTGACTTTTTTGCAAATAAAGCAAAGAGATATGAACATTGATGGTTCATTACTCTTAATTAATCTCCAAATGTGGATTTACGTTTGAAAAAAGACAACTATAACAAGCTTTATATGTGATAAGAGAGGTATTTCAAACCATTCACTTCTTTCTGATTTTCCAAGATCACTTATGAGTGCAAGGAAAATGGAATACTTGAAGTAAGAGGAGTCTTTAGGTCCCTTATTTGTGTGTAAAAGTGAGCTAATTTAATTTTTTCTTTGAAATAAGGAATATGCAAGAAGCAATGAGTGTGATTATGTATCCTACTTCTAATTAGATCTAGGATATTCATTGAAAACCTCAAAGCCCTTTCCTAATAGTTGTAAAACATGAATTTTACTTCCTATTTTGAGATACGTGATTTGATTACTAGAGAAGTAAAACGACTAATGATTTGTTAATTAATTCTTTAGTATGCATGTGTAGTCATTGTGAAACTACAATTTGAAGTGCAAATAAGCTAGGAAAAACTTGAAAAAATGAAAAACTACGCGGGTTTTGAAACATAGTTGCGCAGTTGTATAGGAAGCAAGCTACATAGGCTTCTTGAGTTTACTACGCATGTAAATGATAGATAAGTAGCATAGTTTGCATGAATATCAAAGAGTAAGTCACACATGTTGCACAGAACAAACGTCAAGAAACGTGCAATCCAAAATTTTGATGGAAATTGGTCTTGAGCTTGCAAATCTGACTGGTTAGGGAAAAAAACAACAAGAGTGTGATCTTGCAAGACACCGAAAATTAGTTATCAAGTAAATGAAAACCTATAGATGAGAAAAAAACAAATAGAAAGAGTAGAGTCACCATAAACTACTGAGGGAAAAAATGTCACAAGATGTGAGCAATCCTCTCTACTATCTTTGCAAGTTGAAATCAAGGAAACAACTGTAAATGTTAATGAGTAGACCATACACCAATATGATAAATAAAAACTCAATAAACAACAAATTAAGAAATAAAAGTTTGACAAGTGCTAATAACATAAAAAATACAAAGAGGGTGAGTTAGCTCCAACCATATAATGTTTTCCCAATGGAATTAAATATTTTTTACAAATAGTGCCACATAGAAGAATGTAGCTCCAATGGAAGAAAAACAATCTCTTGTAGGGATATGTCCCCTTTGAACTCTCTCAATTGCCTTATAATTAACTTGGAATGATTAGGAGAAACACTTGCTTATTAAGGAAGAATTGAAGAGAGATTTGTATTCCAAATAATGATGATAAAAAGGGGGGTGAGAGATGATCTCTCAACCAATTCTTGCTGCATAACCTTACTCTAAATTTCTCTTGTTGAATGCTTTCTCATGGATTCCTTTTATAGGTAAAATAAAGGTCTTAAAATATTTAGTTCCGAATGTTGAATGCTCTATCTCATTAAGTGGTCCTCCAAATACAAAAGGGGGGCTATTGAATGTTTCCAAGCATGTGAAGAGGCTCATTCAAATTTTTGGAGCCAAAAAATGTTGTTCTGAGACTTGAATGCACTACAGAGAGATAGTTGTCCTACTGTTGGTACAAGCCCATTGGTTTCGAGATAATAGTCATGCATATCTACATGAGTTTTCAGAACAAAATCCGCTATGGACATCCAAAATAATTTAATTTGATCATTCTAATATTTAATTATCACATTAAATTTGATGAGGATGATGCTAATGAGTTGCATGTTGTATGTGATGATGTCTTTCTGCAAATACTAGCTAAAATGTTGCACGCGGTGCGAAATATAGGTGATAACACAAACAAAAGTGCAAAAAAGACCTACCAAGGGGTTGTGCAATCCTTGGTAGAATATCAGAATGGAAATTCAACTAAAACTAATTCAATCTGACAAGATTCACTCTCAAACATACATGATAAAAAAAAGTAAAAAAAAACTAGCCATTAAAAGAAGGTTCCTTAAGTAAAATAATGTGCTTTTATATTACATAAGGAATATAATGATACCTTCTATTGAATGTGAAGGGCCCTCCACAAATAATCCAAGGGAAGGACCATTTGTACCCTTTACAACTTAAATCTCTATCTATATGTCATGTAGGAATTCCCTTTATCGTGAACGTTAAAAGGAGGAAATGTATTATTTCTCTTTATAACGAAATTATAGTAACATGCCAGTGTTTTCAATATGCGGAAGGATTGCATCTAAAATGGTGACCACAAGGGCTTCTTTTATAGGAACAATATGATGGAATATTCACCAATATTGAGAGGTGGGGTGAATCAGTATTGAACACTCTTTACCATTTTAAAACGTAAGGACATCATGTAACATTGACCATTAACAATGTCAATCATCATCACATAAAATCATACATAGTGCAAAAGATGTTTTTTTTGTGGAAACCCAAATGGGAGAAAACCACATAATGCTTTTCTTGTATGATAACAAGATTACATTCATAGGATAGTGCCAACTTCCAATATTATCCATCACCAACTCAAAGGAGGAACTAACTCCTTGATTTATAGGGTCCAACCTAAAGGAAGCCTCAAACTCCTTGATTTACTAGTATTGACTGGAAGGAGGCTCCAACCCCCTAATTTACAGATCCAAACTGAAGGAATACCCACCTCACTCATTTACCAACACCAACTAGAAGGAGGATCCAAACCCTTGATATCAAATGCACCAACTAGAAGGAGAATTCGATCTCATGTCCTTGCCTTTCCCTGCCACCTTGATATGGACAAGAATGTCAACATGTCTCTGTAATTGTCACTGTATCCATGTTCTTGTCACTATTTCTATCAACATGTACCCTATATCACTGCCTCTATCAAAATTATATGACTATCTGTGTCAACCTGTACTTATATCACTGTCTCTGTCAACCTAAACCTGTCACTGTCTTCACATTGTCCACGTCACAATCACTATCACTGCCATTTTCATTGTCACAATCAACATCACTATCATTGTCTCTGTCACAGTGACTATCACGATCACTAGCACCGTGTCAAACTATTGTTGGTCACTCTATATGCTCACTAATTACAGTTAACAAACATAATGCTCAATATAAAATTGTCAACCTAGGAAAGTCTGATTGTTTCAAAGGTAACTAAGAAAAGTATATGCATAAACACTTCAGTAGATGATTAAATAAATAAAGAAAATTCATCCTACCTTATTGCTAAGTCAAACTCATCTCACTGTGAAATCCAATCTAAATTATTAATCTGAGAACTCAAGGGATTCCTATTTTCTCACAACATCAATCCTGTAATAACTGATCTAAGAATGAATTAACTAGAATTACTTTTGCAAGAAGTTAAATCCTAAAAATATCATAATTCAAACCATGACCTATCTAATTTAGAAAATTCTAAGAAAGATGAATGACAGTAATATGTAGGAGCTGAACTTGACTGTAACATCAATTCTAATTAACACACTTGAATAGGAAAGAAAACTATTCTACACAGTCATCTGTTCACACCACACTGTTGCAACAAACCAAAGGGAAACTATAACTATGCAATTATCCAATTAACTAATCTTGCAACAATCTGAAACACTACCTACTGTAACTCCACATCAACCAAAATAAATTCAAACTAAAACATCTACTTAAATCGACAATCTCTGTGAGAAGGCGGGCCCTGGCCTTCTAACAGAAATACCGTTAAAAGCTAGCAAGATCTAAAACACATAAAGATTGAGAATTGCTGCTCCTTTCATTAAAATGATGAAAATGCAGTGTTGCAGTACCGATCTGTTATAATCTCCTGTTCATAAAAATGCTAACCCCCTGGCTCAAATTTCCTTCCTATACTTATACAAATATGAGGTAGTTCAGATCCACTAATTTCAGGTAGCCATGACGATCTTACGATCTTCAACCTGCCAAATTGAACCAAAAACAATTACAGCCATTATTGCATTAAGTGGAGTCGCTCATAATCATGCATGCGCTTTTAACCTGAAATGTTTCAGGACGAACAGATTCCAGCTGATTAGGAGGAAATATGCTTGGATTGTTTCAACGTGGACTAGTTTCTATTGGTCACATGGAGGGACACTTATACTACCTCCTCAATGACTCAAATCGGATCCTGAAAAAGGGAAAATTGACGCCAAGTCTTATGTACTCGATGAGTTCAGCAAGATGCTACACATGGAGTCTTTTGATGTTCTGAACTTTACTTATCAAATCAACACAAGTCAACGCAATTCAAAGGTAAATCTCATAACCATAGACAATATTAAGCATTAAGGAAACACAACAATAATAAATTATACCTGATAAAATCCATGCTTGGATTAGGAAGGTATGTGTCTGAGTTGTAGGAGAATAGGGGAAAGCAAGGGAAAAAGGTATTAATGAATATGATCAAAAGGTCTATTTTGGAACCCAACATCTCCCCCTAGCTATCCAATTGCATGTCCTCATGCAGCGAGCTCCTTCTAGTTTAAATCTGTCTCTGGTTCAAAATCCTTCGGTGAAGATGAGTTAGATTGAAGGAAAGTTCAGATTTCTCTCCTGAATTCCTGAACACGTTATAGGAAATTAAATCCTCCCAACATTGTTTCTCTACCTTCTTAGTCATCCTGTACATGCCCTTATACTGTCTTGCTAGACACCATATGTTGGGAAACCTGAATCTCAACCCCAGCTAACTAGGTCCATAAGTTTTGATACATGTAACATATTTGGGAAACCGAGACAGGGAATACTGGAAGTTTTCAACACAGTATGGATCTTTCACTCTTAAATATTCAGAAGAAGCATCCAATCTACTCTTTCTTCCTTCTATTGCAAAGATCTCTTGCTGAGAAATCAATTTAGCACATGTAGAGACAACTTCTTGTTGGAAGGCTTCCATATGACTAGCCCTCTTAGGAGATGCCAATTTTCTCATATGTCTGTTTCTTAATGATGTAGGAGATTGAGGTTCACTTCGGACCCAAAGGGTGGAAGTGTCTTCATTTTTCTGTATAGTTTGAATAGTGCTCCACCAATGCATATGATTAGTGACAAATGAAGTAAATGCTCTTAGCTGAATGTCTCCTAGATGAGGAACTGGATTGGAGTGGACATCCATGAAACATGCTCTTTCATGCAAATACAATTCACATAGTAGGTTTTGTTCTGAAAAATCGCTCTTGATGAAGGTGTCCAAGAATTGAGGAGTTGAAACTATCTGATGGGGCCTCCCTTCTTTTAAAGATTTGATTTTGAAAAAATTCATCTGTTCATACAAAAACACTGGATAAGATGGATATGGAGCTCTACAACTCAACAATTCTTGAACTAAACTGTACATTTCCTTACACAGTTGCTCTTTTTATTCCTTTAAGGGCTCGAGCTTCCTTAGTTCCTATAGCTCAATTTGAAAATCATCCCATTGGGAGAGTTATTCATCCCATTTATCCTCAAGCTCTTGAATAATCCTCCTGTATTCAAGTAGTGAAATCATCCCCTTCTCAAACAGAATGGTATGATACCTCCATTTACTCAGCTCAAGTTGTAACAGGGAGAGATCCTTTTTAAATTCTTGTTATTTTTCCCCTCTTTTATCTTTTCCTTCTCCTTTATCCAACAAAATCATTTCATTCTCAATTTTTCCCACTGGGAGTGAGTCTTGTGTTTCAAAAATATTACCTTGTATTACCAACTCAACAGCTTCTTCTTCCAACACTATTCCAGCAACTTATGTTTGTGTTGCTACTTCAACAACCAATTTTAAGAATGTTGATTCTTGTGTGACAACATCCAGTTTTTGTGTTCCAATCTCAGCGGCTTCTGTTTGTGTTGTTGCTTCAGTGACTGATTTTGGGAATGCTGCAACAACTTCTGTTTGTGTTGCTGCTTCAACAACCAATTTTGGGAATGCTGGTTCTTGTGTAACAACATCATGTTCTGTAAATATTTCAGTGCCTCTGGACTGCTGAGATTGTTCTTGGAGAAATTCAGTATCTCCTGATTGCTGTGATTGTTATTGGAGCATTTCAGTATCTCCTGACTACTGAGATTGGTCTAGGAGTAATTCAATGTCCTGTGATTGTTTATATTGTTTTTCTTCATGTTCTTATAACACCCGATCAGGGGTTAAATTCAACTCTGGATCCCTTTCGTCCATTGATTCCGCTGTTGGTATTTCACTTTTCCCTTGCCTCGATTTTGCAAGTTTCCATGCTGACAATTCCACCCTTGTGACTTTATAACCTGCAATTTTAAATAAATCTCCACATTTCTAGGAAAAAAAGTTCATCATGTTCCCCAATCTCTGAAACAAAAGGTGATTTTTCCAATTGGTCAGTAGCTTCAGCCAATCTGTTCAAGCTTTGCACTGTCCACTTTTTAAGTGCTTCTTTCAACCCCTGCAATTCTTCTCTAAGTAATTGTACTTCTTCTTTCAGTAGCTCATTCTCATAAAGAAAATTTTCAATTTGAGGTTGATTTGTAGTAGGTTCTTGTGGGTTGGCGGATTCTAAAATTACATTACCCTCTTTTTCTTGTGTTACAGAGGGTAATCTAGGTTTTAGGATAAGATTTTCAGGGTTTGCCTCGATTGTATGTACCACCTCTGCTGTAGTAGAAGCTCCAGTCTTCCTTCTCTTTGTGGGACTAGATGATTGACCTTTAGCACTTTCTCTCTTCCTTCTTCTCCGTGACACAGAAGGGGTAGAAGCTTCTGGTTGAAAGTCCTCTTCTTGAATTATAGTCCCCCTTATTTCAAGGGAGGATTCAATGTTAAAAACCTCCATATTTGCTTCCCTTATTGCCTCTGCATGATATTCTATTTGATGCATTGGGATATTGCTCGGATCATGAGAGTTTAATCCCTGAAATTATCCTATCATTGTGGCTTCTTATCCTATTGCAACTTCCGCAGCTATAACTTCCACTTTTGTAGCTTCTACAACTGCTCCAGTTTCAGCTTTTGCTGCCGGAGCTGCTAATATTACCATTTATACTGCTGCAGTTTCCACCGTAGCCACCTCGTCCATAGGGTTTGCTACTATTGCAACTTCCCCTAAAGCTTCCTTATGAACATTTTCCAACTCTTATGTTGTTCTATCCCTCCCCCCAGTTGATTCTAAGGAGCCCCGCTCGTCATCTCCTCCCTTAATAGCTCTTACTTCCACTGCAGGTCCCCGGTTTACCCAAGCCCCAGCAATGAATTGTTCGCATGTTTGATTTTCATGTGCTAAGGCTCTTAGAACTAATAATTTAATAAGTCCATGGTTTGTAACAAAGGATGATGGATGCCGAGACATTCTCACATAATGGGCCATGTTTTGTATAGTTTTTAAAATATAATATGGCACATTAAGCAATCTACCATGGCGTAAATAAGAAAGTAGAAGAAAATCATAAGTATAGACAACTCGGTACCTTCCCTCATAGGTAATGTATTTCTTTAAGAAGATTGCAACTTGGTCCCAAGGCCTTGGAAGTGTTTCCAATGTTGTTCCTCTAGACCTCGGCTAAACATTCTCTCCTGCTACAAGAAAGTCCTCGATTGCAATCGAATTGTGCCTCTTTTCGGCCAAACCATATCGTTCCAATTCTCGGTAACCCTGTAACCTCTTCCAAAGACTCCTCTAAGAAATCTATCCTAAATCCTCTGATTACTGAATGGGTTTCGATCAAGTTCATAGAAAATTGAAGTGTCATCTCTTTGTGGAAGTCATTTAATCTCTGAAAATATTCTATCCATCCTATTGTCTCAAAAATCGCAAAAGATTCTCCATTTCCATGCAGAGCATCGATGTTTTTGGGTTCATGTCTTACTGGAAAACCCATAATGCTTCTCTTCTGCGATCTCTAATGGCAATTACAACAGCTACTAGTTTCAAACGTTGAAGTCGCAGCATGCAGGAACAATTGATGGATAGTTGGGGTTCGTTTGGGTATTTTTAGAAAGTTTGCACAGTTATGAAGTAGGATAGTTTAACAGATTTTCGCACGGATTGGATAGAATGGCGGTCATTAAATAAGTACGAGGGAAGATTTTGACATGTTTTTCTTATCGATTGATTGGTTATGGGATGCTGACAGAGACTAAAGACAAGGTATAATCATTATTGTTATGTCAATTCATGCCTAATCATGCCTACAGTCAGAACTCGTACCTTTTCATTGTCGTGCTGGATTGGCATCTTTCCAAGGTGGCTTCCCTCATTGTCAAATCAATTAATATGATCATAATTACACACATGGATTAATAAAACAAGTCGACCTTCGTTCGATGAGCAGATTGAATATGTCCATGTTGGCATAAATTACAAGGGTGCGTGGAAGATAAATGGAATCTTTGGCGTTCTTCTTGAGAATTGTAGCAGGGTTGTGGAATTTTAGAAAAAATTTGTTAAGAAGCAGAAAGGCTTGGGCGGAAATGAGTTTATAGCGAAAATTTTGGCAGAGTTTCAGCTGGAAAATTGGTAGAGTTTCAGCTGGAAAATTGGTAGAGTTTCAGCAAAAAATGGAAAATCTGGGGGAGTTTCAGCGGAAATATTGGCAGAGTTGCAACGAAAAGGAATGGAAAATTTAGTGGTTTTTTAGCCGAAGTTTGGAAAATCTGGCAGAGTTTCAGCTGAAAGATTAGCGGATTTGCAGTGAAAAGGAATGGAAGATTTAACATAGTTTCAATGGAAGATTGGAAAATATGGCGGAGTTTCAAAGGAGGAATAAGATGGAATTTTGGTGAAAATATGGGTGGATTGATAGATTTCCGACAAAGGTTTGCAATTGTGTTCATTTTTCTTTACAAGGAGTCATCCAATTTTGAGAAGGGTCATCTAGAATTCCCACAATTGCTCGGCCCAACGCGACTGCTTCCCTTCGACCGATCCTTCACACGTATTCCTATACACAATTCTAAAAAACAAACCAATCAAAGCTTAATTTTGTTTTAATTTATATACAAGTTTCTGTGGAATTGTAGTAGATTTATAGATTCTCAGAAATGGGGGAAAAACCTTGTTCCTGTATCAGTTGACAATTTGGATCAGCTGCAACACGGGAGATAAATGCATCCTTTGAAATAGGTTTATGATAACGCCGTAGCCGATGACCATTAGCAAATAGAGGTGTCTAATTTTCATCGATTGTGGTCAAGCGGACGGTTCCGTTGTCGAATACCCTGTCTATTTTGTAGGGTCCCAGCCATATTGTACGCAACTTGCCCTTAAAATCCCTCTTGAACCGTGAATCATATAATAAATCCCAGTCTCCTTCGCAGAATACTTTCTTCTTGATGAACCTATCATGCCATTTGGAGTGCTATTGTTGGATTAATGCTATCTGATGTACATCATCTATGCACTTCTCATCCAATTCATTTAACTAATTCAACTGATTCCTCTGAGCATCCATTAAATCCAGATTTGCTTCTATAGATGTCTCCATATTATTTTTATCTCAAATTCAATAGGAAATACATCTTTCTTCCCGTATACCAGTTCATATGGAGAGAAACCTATAGTGATGCGCCACGTAGTATGATATTCCCATAATGATTCTGGAAGTCTTTTATCCCAGTCTTTGCGGTGACTCTTCACTATCTTTGTAAGGATAGCCTCAATTACCTTATTCGTACTCTCCACCTAGCCATGGCTTGTGGATGATATGGAGAAGTTATCCAATGTTGAATATGATATTTCTGCAACAGGGCTTCAATCTTATGGGACACAAACTGTGGTCCTCCGTCTGTTACTATTTATTTTGGTACTCCAAAGCGGGTGAAGATCTCCTCATATAAGAAATCTATCACATCTTGATCATTAGCTCTTACCAGAGCCACAGCCTCCACCCACTTGGTCATATAGTCTGTGCAAACCAAGATATAATATTTTTTTTTGAAGGAGGGTTGATAAGCCCAACAAAATACAGAGCCCATCTGTCAAAAGGTTCAACCACCAACTATGGCTGAATCGACATTTCATCCAAAATGAATTATAATAATTGTTAGTTAGTCGAGAAATAAAATCAGCAACGCCATTTTCTTTTCCTAGTCTATCTACAATAGTAATATCAAATTCTTGTAATATCAGCAACCATCTAGTCACTCAAGCATTAGTGATAGGTTTATTCATTAAATATTTAATGGCTGAGTGATCAGTATGCACGAAAGTAGAATACCCAATGATATAATGTCTGAATTTATTAATGGCATAAACAATAGCAAAGAATTATTTTTCTGTCACTGTGTAGTTTAGTTCAGCAAGGACAAATTCTTACTAACATAATATATAGCATATGGACTATGGCCTTCTTGCTGTCCCAACATTGCTCCAATAGAAGTATTCGAAGCATCAGAGCAAATATGAAAAGAAAAGGCCCAGTTAGGCCCTCTTAAAATAGGTGTTGTGGACAACCTTCTTTTTAGTTCTGCAAATGTAGTTTGGCATGCATCCGTCCAATTAAATTGTGCATCCTTCATTAACAAAGTGAATAAAGGAGATGGATCTATCTGGATTCCTATAGCAGAGATAAAATGTCCTAGAACTATACCCTCACTCATCATCATGTGACAATTTTCATTACTCAGGGATAGTTGGGTTTGTTCACAGCATTCTAAAACTCTTTCCAAATTTCTTAAGGCTTCTTCAAAACTACTACCATACAGAGTAAAATCATCCATAAATATCTCCATGCTATCATTAACCATTTCAGAAAAGATTCTGATTACATCTCGCTGAAATGTACCTGGTGCATTACATAACCCAAAAGGAAGAACCCTATATGAAAAGGTGCCCCAAGGACAAGTGAAAGTGGTTTTATCTTGATCTTCAGGGGTGATCTGGATTTGATTATATCCAGTAAAACCATTTAGAAAGGAAAAGAATATTTTTCCAGACAAGGTATCCAAAACCTGATCGATAAAGGGTAAAGGGAAATGGTCTTTTTTGTTTCCTTATTCAATTCTCTATAGTCTACAAAAACTCGCCACTTCCTGTTTTACTCAAGTACGATCACTAGTGGGGAAACCCACTTGCTGTCCGAAATAGGATAGATAAATCCCTCCTCCAAGAGTTTCTGAATCTCTTCTTTCACAATATCTCTTAAGTTTGGGTTCATTCTATGTTGTGGTTGGAATACTAGCCTGGAATAATTTTTGATATAGATGTGGTGAGTACACAAACCTGAGGGAATACCTCTCATGTATGTATAGTCCCACACAAAGGCCCCCTTATGCCTTTTCAGCAGTGTAACTAGACATTCCAGTTCATCGGGCGCAATATTAGGATTAATATTCAAGGTTTTTGCAGGCTCAATTTCTACCGGGGTACTTTTTGCGTTCTCAATTACTCGGACTGTTTCAGCATTACTAACTAGGGTGTCTTCGGTGATTTATTCTTGTTCCTGTTCGCTTAAGGTGCTATCCAATATTTGATATTCGTTTTTGGTGATAGACATAGGCTCACTAATAAAAGTGCTGATAGTGTCATCTTCAGTTTTATTCTTGAAAGTGAGGGCTCTCCCAATTGTTAGCAGTGGCTGAGTACCTTCCTTTTCCTCCAAATCCATCCATAATGGAGTTTAAGCATCTGAGCTTGGTCAAGATGGAGGATATAAGTTCAGTATTTTGATATCTGTTCCATCAAAAATCGTCATGGATCCTGATCTATAGCTGATACATGTATCTGTTGTAACTAACCATGGCCTCCCTAAGATTAATGGGTGTCCCCCTAGTTGTGATTTAGGCTACAAAACATGGAAGTCTACAGGGTATTCCCAAGAGTCAACGGAGATTACCAAGTCATCCATGATTCCTTTAGGTCTGATCGTAGAACTATCAACTAGTTCTAGTATGGTAGGTGTAGGCATGAGATTAATGAATCCTAACTTATTTACAATCTCAATGGTCATAACATTTATTGCTGCACCTAAGTCCACCAAAACGTTGGGGATATGGGTATGCCCAATATATACTATGACAGTGGGATTACCTGGGTCGTCATATTTAGCCAGTGGAACCTTTCCCAACATTAGTTCAGATAAATTCCCCACTACATGAACTGTAGGGGGATCCTTAGGCTTCCTTCCTGGTTTTTTCACACACAGATCCCTAACCATTTTGGCGTAGATAGGTACATCATGTAGGGATTGTAGTAGTGGAATATTGACACAAAGGTTCTTCAATTTCCTAGGAGATTGAAACGAGGTTGTTCCACTGTTTTATGTAAGGCCAAACATTCAGGACACAGTGGTTCTCTAAAAATTTGTGTAGGATGGGTTTCAGTATGTGTTTTAGCTGGTGTCTCAATAACTGTTTCAACATCCTCTATAATGGGGATTGTTGTACTGATTGAGTTCTCAAATTGTTGATTCATTCTCTCTTCGGTAACAGAGGATGGAACATCCTCAATGACAATAGGTTCCATTACCCTCCCTAATCATAAGTGTAATTCATTGCAAGGGACAGGGAAAATGGAATAAGCTAGGATGTTGTCAGTTTCGAATTGTTGTACTACCTTATTATTAGGATTAGGGTTAGGCTGAGCAGGAAACTATGGTTGTAGTGGTGTATTCATTGGTGTGGAATTATTTTGGAGTTGCAGTTGCGGCTACTGATACCGTGGATGAGGAGTTTGATTGTGAGGAAACTGATTTCATGGATAAGGATTTCTCCAACGAGGAGACCAAGGAGCTTGTTGGTTTGAATGTTGTGCCCATGGGGTCCAAGGAGTAGGATATTTCATTGTAGGTTGGGGTGGATTCCATTGGTTATTAGGATAGGAATCGTGTGAAGGAAACTGATTATTCATATTATTCCAAGAGTTGAAAGATGAGGGATATGGATTCATACCTGGATTCCGAGGTTGCCAAGGCTTCTTCTGAGAGATGAAGTAATATTGCTCCACATCCGAGGTGGATTCCTGAAGGAATTCTTTGAATTTGGGAGTGAAGGGAATTCTTTAGTATTGTGCTCTAGGTTGCACGGGCCACATACCTCCACCTTATAAAGAGGGAATTCCCTCAATGGGTTCTTCTTCCGACATTTAGCACAAAATACACCAAGTGCCAGATCTTCTTCTACTTGCCTCTGTTTTTCTCTCAAAATATCAACCTGCGAGGAAATGGAACTCATCATGCCAGTTTTAAAGTTTTCATTGGCCTCCATTATTCATTGATTGACTCAAAACCACTTTTTGTCCTCTGTGAACATTTTTTGCCTTATTTTTACTCCTATAAGCAAGCTGCTTCAATGCAACTCGCGCATACGCAGGATGCACCATTATAGCCCGTGTACATCGAGTTAATTGGTAAAAGAGAGTAAATTATCCCTTTTTCACTCCAAAAAGCCGACCATTGTGACCTTTGGCCCTCCATATATCTCGAAACGACTCGATCCGACGTTTCACTTGCCTTTGGAAGGTTATATATTGAGCCATTATGCATGGAAGGAGGGAAGGAAAAAAGATAAGATAATCGAAACTCTATTGGAATTTTTTCATAGCTTGAGTCTACATCCATTGATCCTTATTGTTGTGAACCTCTTATGTTCACCTACCAAACTCTTCCATATCTTGTGAGGGATTTTCTCCTTTACTCATGAGTTTTCCATTGCATGGCAGATTGAAGTGGTGGAGGCACAAGTGGAGGGACCTAGTTCTTGGTTCAGATGAGTTGCCGATAGGAGGTTGTATCTTGTAATTCTTGTTCATATTAATAGAAATACTCATTTTCTCGTCCAATTGATATTGTGACTGATTGTTTATTATCATTAGGTGAATTTACTTATAGATATCATGGATTATGCTATTGTATGTGCTAACATATTTCATATATCATATGCACTTGCTTGTGTTTATTGTTGAGACTAAGCTACAGGTTCAAGTCTGTTGATTCGAAAGCTCAACGGGGATCTTCATCGAACGTCCATATTGAGGTTGGTATTTTATTCCACTTCTTATCATTTACATTTATATAACATACATTGGGAAATGAATTGATTTCTGGAAGTCATCTGTCTGTTGTGGTCTACCCCAAGCCATAGGAATTTTTTCTCCGTATCCGTGAGATGGACCTCCCGTATAGAGGAGGACCTTCTGTATAAAGGTCATGCTTTACTTGTTAAAAGCATTTAATGTTGTGTGATATATTATTAACCATGATCACCAGATTGCTATTAAGTCTCCTTTAGAGATTGATCACCTCTAAAGTGAATTACTTTAGCATATGATCATTTGGTCCAGAATAATATAATATGATCACAACATCTGATGATTCTTCTTAGTATAATGTAATGTGATGGATAATTAAAGTTAGCACATATTGACCATGCACTAAGAGATAAATAAATAAAATATAAAGCATAGATATCAAGAGAATTCAAAATTTCCCATGCAGACACTTCAACTAATTAAAGAGAACTCAAATTATTAAAGCTTCAGTTATAAAGCCTCAGTTAAGTATCAATGCTTTAGTTAAAGCATCGGTTAAAGATATATCTCAGTTAACTAAATAACTCACAATGGTAACTTCAAGTAAATCAATCAACATGATTTCAGTTAACTAAGTGTTAAATAAAAGGGACTAGTTCACTAAAGTATTTTCACTTTAGTTAAACTAAAAGTCCACACTTCAGTTAAAGAGAGTTAACTAAGTGGAAACAAAGAAGATCTAGTTAACTAAGTGTTATTACATGACGACACTTAAATGTTAAACTAAAATATGACACATGAGTTGTGACACTTGCATGTCGACACTTAAGTTAGCCACCTAACGAAGCGGGAAAGCTTTCAGTTAAGAGATGAGTTCATCCTAAGTGACGACTCAGTGAGATGAAGCACTGCATGAGAATTGGGGTGTACAACTCCATGCAATATTAATACATCCAGTTTGAGGGCGAGTTTATCCTGAAGTTAGAAGTCAAAATTAGAAGAGAAGAATGTATAAATATGATATATAGGATTGTTGAATCCAATGTGAAGCGAATTCTCTTCCCCATTGAAGGAAAGGTGCTTCTCCTTCTGTAGGGCATTGTTCGTGCTTGTTATTGTTGTGCTAGGAACACATCCGATTGATCTCTCTTCTCTATTAATTTCGTATATTCACCAAGAAGTTTGTTGGTCTCTTATCTTCCAAAAAAAATCTACTATGTTTTAAAAGAAAGCATTCTCTGCTATCCATTATATTATACTAAGAAGAATTGTTGTGGTTTTTGTTCTCATAATTTTGAGGATTTTCCCCAGGGTATATCTTGTGTTATGGTTGTATGAATTTCATGGATTGAATTGTCTCATTGCTTCAAGTCTCTGCATTGAAAAGAATTAAAGATCAAAGCTCAACCAAATTTCATTAATTCCATGACACAGGAGTGTGGCATTTTCGACCATACAATACTTCAAATGGAATCATTTTTAAAGAAGCTTGATATCCATTATTATAAGAAAAATATACTAAATGTAAATAGTCCTTCTATTTACCTGGTTTATCCATTACATACATCCACAACATATATTCTAACACTTGGTTATTTATTTCAGTCTACCCATCTGTTTGAGGGTGGTAAGCAGTACTAAAATTCAGTTGAGTATCTAAACATTTAAACAAAGAGTTCCATAAATTACTTGTAAATTTTGCATCTCTATCAGAAATTACAACTTTCAGAATACCATGCAAACGGAGAATATCTTTCATAAATATATTAGCTATTTTTATTGCTTTGAAGGTAGATTTGATAGGTATGAAATGTGCAACTTTACTTAATTTATCAATAACTACCATTATTGAGTCATGTTGTTTATTTTTTTACGTAATCCCGTTATAAAGTCCATACTTATTATCTCCCATTTCCATTCCGGAATAGGCAAGGGTTGAAGAAACCCGACAAGATGTTGATCTATTTTTACTTGCTAACATTCAATACATCTAGTTAGGTAATTTGCAGCATCATTCTTCATATTAGGCCAATAATAGTTTTTTCTTAAATTTGTTATCATCGTTTGATATCTCAGATGTCTGGAATACGGTTTCTTATGCAACTCATTAAAGATTAATTGCTTAACTTCTTCAGAATTTGGTATATATAATCTATTTTTATAAATCAACAAGTCTTATAAGCTTATAGAGTAAACTGAGGATTCACTTCCATTAATATATATTTGCAATTGTTTTTTTAATTTTTAAGTATTCTTCATCATTTTTAGATGCATCTTTTATTAAATCTTCAAGATTTGTCTTATAACTGCTAAAATCAGCCGAACAATGTGGAATGACATTCCTACTTAAGGCATCTACAACTTTATTCTCTTTGCCTTTAATGTGTTTAATTTCAAAATCATACTCGCTCAAGAAGGGTAGCCACCTTACTTGGAGAGCATTTAAATTTTGTTGATCAAACAAGTATTTTAAACTTATGTTATCAGACATTAAAATGAATTTTCTTCCTATTAAGTAATGCCTCCACATTCTTAATGCATGTATTATAGAAGCTAATTCCAAGTCATGTGTTGCATAGTTTAGTTCATGTTATTTAATTTTTCTTGACATGAAATCAAGTTAAGCATCTGTGTTTTGTAGTGGGGATTGATTTTATCATTTGGGCGATTTTATTTCAGCGCACCATGTTCATCTCCAACATCGGCGTGTAGTAGTAGCATGTAGTGTTTTGTTTTCCTAGAGATAACTGAGAAGCGTATCTATTAAGTGATCTACTCTCTTTATAGATGGTGTGTCCATTTTCCTAAGAGGGTGCCTCTTATTATTATTTAACTGTGTAAAATGCAAGACATTACTGATGTGCGTGTGGTTTGTAAATAGATGAAACCTATCCCAAGTTGAAGTGTTTTGACACCTCCAGTTCATACCTTATTCTAATGGTCGTAGAGGAGTAGTTGGATTCCACTCCTCATATTTAATCCTCTTTCTTGAAAACTGAATATCTACTTGTTTACTTACTAAACTTCAAGACCGTTGATGAAGAGTCGAGCCCTGTATTTATATATACTTGCACCTATGGAATAGAAGTGCAGAAAATTCTATATATAATTTGAAGAGCTCGGAACTCTATACCTGTTAGATCAAGATTGTAGATCTCTGATAAAAATAGAGTCAAAGGGAGCTTTCTAGCGTACCTTCTATGGCAAAACTTACCTAAGTTATTATTGGTACAAAGGGGCAGATTGCCTAGAAAGTAACTGATATGCGTATAATAACGTTTAGTGGCTATTATTTAGGTGAGCACTCATCATGTGTGCTACGCATCATTTCTTCGAATTCACGACACAATTGTTAAGTTATGTCCTTACCAGAGTTTTATATATTATTGGGTCATGGGCTCTATCATTACCCCTTTCCATTATGAGCAATGGGATTGAATGCAACCTGGCCAATGTCTCTTTCTTTGATTTTCTGTGTTAGATGTTTAAAGAATATAAGTGCTATTCAAAGAGGATGTAGTCATTTGAATTCTAATATATTGATAGCTGTTAAAATTGATTATAGATATACATTATCTATGTTTGGAAAAGAATACAAGATAGGGTAGAGCCCTTGGCTCAACATTATTGATGTGTTTGGAACATTAAAAATATATATATTAATGAATTTTGGATGTTATTTCATGAGGTCATGGTAATATTTCGTGATGGTATCTTAATAGCTATCATTGCATCTTGAGATAAATGACACTTGGCACATAAATGGTAAAATCATGTTGTGGTTTAATATGGTATTTTACATCTCTGTCATGTATTAGTGAGGAATAATAGATTATATCAGATATTTGGTATGACATGTTATCATTTCATGCTAACCCTTATTGCTCCCTGTAGAATGCATATTTGATATGATGACGGATTATGTTGGTGGTTACTCCATGTTGATAGTGCTAATGTTGAAATGTAGCAGCTTATCATGACATATTAATGAGATGCCTTGTAAAATTATGAAAGTATCATGACTAGTTATGTTATAATGGTAGCACAAAGCACCTAAATGTTAAACTTGGCATGACTTATCGGGACAATGGCTTATGATGCAATGTAATGCAATATGAACTGGTGGCTAGACATTCTTGTTAGCACCTGATTCACGGTTGATCCATGATATATTATTATATTGAGAAATGGTTACTAATGATTAATCATTATGGAAAGTGCCAATTGATCCAGGTGATCCACTCAAATAGCCTGATGAGGCTAAGTATTCTATGATTTCGTGGGATCCCATGACCCCTAATGATAATAGATACTATAAATATATTATGGGCCGGGGGACAAGCCCAACAATTATCTCTATGCCAACAACGCTTGACTTTAGTACCAGAAGTTGGGAAGGTGGAAATACCACAGATACTTCCCGGAAAACTTCTAATGTGACCAGAGTCCACGGTTGGAGACATACTCACCAGGTGGGAGGTTTATGTAGAAGGACTTCTGATGCCCGGGGCTAGTGCTTTGAGGGTGCTGTGGAGGATGTTTAGGCTAGCCTTCCAAGATGCCTGGGGTATAATGATCCTGATATCAGGATCGGGGTACCGGGAACTAGATGCCGGCTAATACCGATGAGGCCTAGATTCCGATTAGAATCCGATGAGGCCGTAGTATTACCAGAAGTTGGGAAGGTGCCAATGCTGCAGTAACTTCCCGGGGAACTTCTGATGTCTACTGTATGATCCGCGGACATGTTAAAATAAAAGGGCCCGTTCCATGGCGAGCAGGACCATCCGGAGTTGGAGGGGAGGTGTAGGGAGGTTGATTGGATGGTATGATTCTTAGGGAGAGGGTGAGTAAGGAAAGAGGAAGTAAACACACACACAGTTATTAATTATTAATTAATTATCTAATTCTTCTGTATGTATGATGCATGATTGTTGATATGGTTGAATACTAGATTCATAGGGAATTACTTAAGAGCATGTTGTAACTTAGGGCGTTTGATTGTATTAGTGTGGTTTGGAGACTTCTATGTGGTAGCCACACATATAAATCTCTTAACTTCACAATAGTACTAGCTACCTATATATTCTAGTATTTACTTGATTGATTATTTGAATAAGTATTGTATTTATTGCTTGAATATTATAACTTCGGGATGAAGTTTCTTGAAGGGGGCGAGTATGTAACAACCCTCATATACAAATATAGGGAATATTTAATATAATAAATATAATGTAAGATAATAAAAAGAAACATGAAAAAGAAGTAATGGAAAACAAAGTTTGCATAAAGAAAGAAATTAAATAAGAAATTAAGAAATTGGGAGAAGAAGGAGATAAAAGGAGGAGGAGAAGTGAAGAGAGGGGCCTTTTTTGGTCTTTGGGCATCTTAGAAGAGGAGCTCTGGAGGAGAGGAAAGAAAGATAGCACTGGCATAGGGTTAATTGATGGGGGCTAGAGGGCCTCAGCCTTTGTATGGGGGTTGGTTGAGTGAGGAGTCGTCCCCCCACCTTCAGTTGCACTATTGGAGCTATCAAGGTAATGGTAGCTGCTAGGTCATCTATCCAGGTATGGATCCTTAATTTTCATAGCATATTTTTTGTTATTATTGATTAGATCCACTTCCTTTTGTCAGATATTCTATGCATGTTGTTCTTGTTTGTCTCTAGATTTTATATCATTTTACATGTTATGAGATTCTTGTGTTGAATCATAGATCTGTATGCATATTTAATATTATTTTGTTATTTAGTGAGTTTTATGAGTTTTACTGTTCTTACATCTTGCAGGAACATACCACCTAATCTGGTTAAGCAAGCATTCATACATACAATGAAGTCCTTGTATGGATCCGTTATTCTTAGAATGGGTGCGGTGGTAAGCAAGTGCTTAAGATTTTCAAAACTTTCTTGACATTTATTATACCATACAAATTTAGTTCCTTTATTTTGAAGTGAATTTATTGTATAAGCAATTATGGAGAAACCCTCAATGAACCTACGATATTAACTCGTGATTCCCATAAAGGATCGAATCCTGGTTACATCCTTAGGAGGTAGCCAATCTATGATTTCCTTGATTTTATATGGGTCTACAGAAATGCCTTCCTTAGATATTACATGACCTAAGTATTGAGTTTTATCTTGAAAGAAATCACATTTACTAAACTTTGCATAAATGTTATGTTCTCTTAAGGTTTGTAAGACTAACTTTAAATGTTCTTCATGCTTTTCTTCATTTTTGGAGTATATTAATATTTCATCAATAAATACTATTACAAACTTATCTAAGTATTTATGGAGAAAAATATTCATTAAACACATGAACGTGGTCGGAGCATTAGTCAAGCCAAATGGTACAACCAAGAACTCATAACTCCCGTACCATGTTCTAAATTTTGTTTTATGAACATTATCATCTTTAATTCTTACTTGATGGTACCTAGAGCTTAAGTCAATATTTGAGAATATCGCGGCTCTCCGTACTTGATCAAACATGTCATCAATGCAGGGGAGAGGGTATCTATTTTTAATAGTAATCTTATTTAATTGTATGTAATCAATAGAAAGTCTTAATGTGCCATCTTTATTTTTAACAAACAACACTGGTGCTCCCCACGAAGACACACTCGGTCTTATATATTTCTTATCTAAAAATACCTTTAATTAATTTTAATTCCACCAACTCAGGTGTATTCATTTTGCAAGGAGCCTTAGAGGCATCCACTACTCCTGGTATAAAATCAATGGTAAAGTCAATATCCCTGCTTGGAGGTAATACATGTATCTCCTATGGAAAAACATCTTTAAATTCATTTAAAAGAGGAAAGTCTTCCAATCTATGTATGGTTTATCATCATTATTCTCAGTGAGATGCAAAACAAAAAAATTATATATTTTCCTAGCACACTTTTTCAATTGCAAAACATATATTTTCCTAGTAATAACTTTTTTAGGAATCTATTTTACAAGTCTATTTTCACCATTTTCATCAATACTGTAAATGAATTTTTTCTCAAATCAATTCAATACAACTCTATGATTTTCTAGCCAATCCATGCCAATTAATACATCATATGATCCTAATGGAAAAATGTTTAAATCTACTTTTGTAATCAAATCTTGCATATAAATTTCACAACTTGAAATAAAGCTAGTTACCTTTCATTTTGTTCATGTGACTAGTTGCACTAACCGCGACTTTTCAAAACCATACATTTTCATTTTATATGAATCTACTAACTTAGAGGATATGTAACTTAAATCAGATCCAGAATCAATTAATATAGAAATAGGTTTGTCAAATATATTACCTTCAACTTCAATCATTGAAGGTTGGTAATCTGCTTGATGATTATCCAAGGCTACGATTATCTTCGTTATGTTCCGAGCAACCTCTCCAATTGTAGTTATTTCATGGACAATATGGATACTTCGATTATCCTTCCTATGAGGACAACCCTGATAGAAATGAATCTCCCCATAATGCCAACACTGTAAGGGTTCTCTTTTTATTTCTTCATTTTTCTTATTAAAGAGATTATCTTTATACTCAATTTTAATTTGTTGTTGTCTACCCTTAGTATTCCTATGAAAATTCTTATGCTTATTGAAGGGATTGAATTCTTTTCTTTAGAAATTACTCTTTTCTCTTTTCTTGAAATTATAAGGATTTTCATTCTTACTTTTAGATTGATCATAAGTTAATTTGGCCTTCCTCATTACTTCATATAAATTTTTTGGGTTATCAAACTCTAATCTGTCTTTATAAAAGCTAGGTAAGCAACCTATAAATCTTTGAATTTTAGGTTTTTCTTCACTTACATAAGGAATATATCTCAATAAGGACAGGAATTTAGTACAAAAATCATGCATGGAAATTGAACCCAATATTAACTCTTAGAACTCTTTTGTCTTTCCCTCATAATAATACTCTAAAAGATACTCTTTTTTAAACTCATTTTTAAACCAATTCCAACTAACTTTTCTATCATTAATTCTTTTAGCTCCTTTCATGTCCTTCCACCAAATATCAACCTTCCTGAGTAGATTGAAGATGGCCATTTTACCCTTCATAGAGTTGGAATAATTATATATAGTGAAGTATTTCTTCATCCCAGATAGCTAAGACTTGACTTCATCTCCATTTTTGACTTCATCGTCAAAGGTAGGAGGTTTTGTCTTCTTAAACTCTCATGTTATTTCATCTTTATATTTTCTCGTCTTCCTTCGTCTACCCGGAGATCTACTACTGGACTATTCAGATTCAATAGCTGTAGGGATTTCATCAGAAGAAGAACATTCATAGGATGTGTTTCCTTGTTTAGGTTTCCCTTACATTTATCATTAGTTATCTCATTCAATTTAAACAACAAGGCTTCATTTATATCTTCATGGGTTCTCATTACCTTCTTATGTTTAGTTTTAAAGTTCATAATATCAAATTATAAGTCTGTTATTATCTGTAGAATCTCATTTGAGTTATCATTATTATTTTTTTGTTGTTTCTCTTCATTAATTTCAACCCAAATAGGTGGGGTAGGGGATCGTCTTCCATCCATCTCTTCCCACGGTTTAGTAAAACAAAATTTCTTCTATACAAATAAGAAGAACAACATACAAATACCATTAGTTTTCTCAAAAAACAAATGGACACCATAAGGCCACGTGTCATAACTTAAGCTTTGATACTAAAATGTAACAACCCCAAATTCATCTAATATGGAAAATAAAAAGAATTATTTATTTATTTTAATTTTTTTTTCCTATATAAACATTCATGATACATAACATTTTCCATATACATGTAGAGAAGGAAATTTTTATTATTGAACTTTTTATACGTCAGAAGCTTTAAATCTTTTCGTAATAAAGTGTACTACATGTATGTAATAAGTTACTTCTTCTTATAATTATGCTAAGATAAAAATGTATTTCTATATTACACCGTAAACCTACTAATATACTTGTACGATACTCAACATATTTCATACAACATTCACCACATAAATTCTTGTGTATTTTATGTATAACCCTTTCCAATAACATATCTATTTAAATATTGGATATATAAAAATAGCATTCTTAATCATATCTCCTATTTAAACTTGGATTTAGATTCTAATTAATCCCACCTTCCCACATTTATTAATACTTCAATATAGGACATATGCATTTAATTTTAAAAATTAAATTAAACTCTGCTTAATTTCTTAATAAGACGTTTTAACACAACATGTGTTTCATAAAAAAGGTATTTTTGTTAGTCAATCTCTCGGTAGTAAGGAAAATCCCCAAGTCAAATGTAAGCTAAATTACCCATTCCTTACTAATGTTATCTTTTTAATGCCATGACTAACGTATTAGCTATGTCGATGAGCTCTAAGTTCATAGTTAGGTATATGGTCATAAAAATTTATATCAAGGTATTCAATTTCGAAAATCTCACGACTTTAAGACAATATGGATAGGCATCCCAACATAAGAGGAACATTTGACTTTAAAATATTATTCCCCAATGATATAGTATGTACATGCCTTTATTTTTTGATGAGAATAAGGTGACAGTCGCAAGGATTGGTAGTGCATTTAAGATCATAAACCAATATGTAATTTAATGAGATTCACGAATAGTCTTTTGTTTTTACGGAAAATATTGGCTATAATTTATTCGGATCAAGAGGAGAAGCTCGACTGAGTTAGAAGACTTGTCAAGGATGATAACGTTGATATAATAGATACTGTACAAATTGAGCAATTAACAGTAGTGTAGGACCTCGTCCTAGTTTCCTTAGTTTATCAATAAAATATAATTATTTTCTCTATTTACATTCTGTGTCAAATTTATGTTTGGTTTTCTTTGGTTTCTCTTTCTGTTTAAGTTCTAATGTTTGTAAAAAGAATTTACAACCTGTAAATAAGTACACTAATTTTCTATTTACATCATTAACAAGTTTTCATTTACAACAACATATATATATATATATATTCCAATAAACAATTGAATTTAGGTTATAAATTGAAATAAGTAAAATATTTACACAATTAGAAAGGGATTTTTATACCTGTAGGAAAAATACCTTAACAATAGCTAGTTGTCTCTTTCAGCTCCTTCTTGCCCTTCTGTATGTCCCTGCAACCAAAATTCTTTCCCAAACTAGGAAACTCAACCAGCCCAAACCAATCTGGTATGCCTCCCTGCCAACTGGCGAAGTCTCGCCGACCACCCAGCGCCAAAAGTTTCCTCTTGGACCCTCGAGCCCAAACTAAGTACAAGCCCAACTAGATTCCCGTAAATTTTCCTCCAACCCTTCTCCTCTATTCACAAATTTTCCTCCCTCTCTTCCAAAACCAAGATCCATTTTCCCTATTCTATTCTACCCCGTATTCCTCCTTTCGCCGACTCTTTCCTGCCATAACTACCCCTACCCCCTCATTATTACTCTCCATTCCCCAAGTCCTTCTCGAGCCCAACACTTGACTCCAAACATTAATTTGTTTTATTTTATTATATTATTAATGCTTGGATTGGTTCACCTACCAACCGTAAGTGTTTCACATTTACACATTTTATCCACATTAATTACTAGTTATCACTTGTTGACTTTACAATTTAATGTTTTACAATTTAAATTTATAATTAATTAATCTTGTTTATCAAACAACTTCAAAACATATTTTAACACTTGTTTTATAAATTGCATATGGTAACTGTTATAAATTTACCCTATGTTCTAAATGACTTTCTACATAATCATAATTAAATTAAACAACTATAAATTAAATGTAATCCATATAATTTATTTTAATTAATTAACATTGTTTAAGACATAATTAATATTAACCTATCAAGTTAATATTACTTTAATTGACATTACAATTACAATTTAATATTTTAACCCAAGGGCTCGACTAATTAAGATCATTAATACTCATTTAAGCATTAAATGTCAAAGTGCATTAATTACCACCTAAGTTAACCACAACTTGTTGACTTTGTTAATCATTATTAACATTTATTTAGCTCAATTTCCATCATAACTAATAATCAACCCTATCACAATTACTCAACCATAAATTACTAACTTGACGTAATAATACAATCTCTTAACTAGATAAGTAATAGTAATGTAATTAGTCATAATCATGACGTATCAATGCCTAAACAACATAGTTTAATATTATTTCACGCAAGTTTATACATATGTAGACGAGTTATGTAAGTGTAACTAATGCGTACATACATCGTGTAGGTAGAATAAGAGTATTAACCACACAACATTCATAATCACATAATTTCTTGTTTCTTGACGTCTACTTCAACATAATTCGAACTGTTGGATAATTCACTTAATTAAATACAATTAACTAATGAACAATTATACAAGTTATTGAGTTACGACACATGAATCGACAAGGTCTTCAATATACACAGTTAATCAAGTCTTCCCTCCTAACATCATGATACACCTATCTACCTACATCATCTATATAGTTCAGAACTAACTTCCACATCCTATCGTTCCTTTGTTGGACTACGCTGAAGTGTCATGCCATGACCAGCTCTAGTTAGAACCCGTAAGCAGAAATTTTGACTACATTGACCAAGATTCCCCAGCAGGAAACCACCAGTTATCATCAGACACCTTGGGGAGCACACCATAGCACATCCTTCCCATGACTCTGGGTTTTGGGGATAAATGGTGGGTAAATCCTCCACCCCCCCTAATGGAACAAGGGACTATGTCTACACCGACATAATGACTGCGTCACGACTTTGTACTCAGTTTGTCATCCTATAACCAATCTGGGCAGTTGAGTTTCTTGAAACCCTATCCCACCCATACATCATGATAATAAACACAATAATCATGCTAATTAAGTAATGTATCACTTGCATACCATTTATCTTTCGGATTCCATGTTCCCGAGGTACTCCCGCCTCGTAGGATACAACTAACACTTAGCTATTTTAACCTATAAGTTAGTCTCCAACATACGATAGAGAATATTGTGCAAAATCCTTGACATGTATATATACAATTCATCATTAAGAAACAATAAGCAAATCATTTCTATGTACCATGCACCTGGTATCACATTTATCCATTTAACATATAACTTTTAACTTGGTATCCACGTATCCATCATTTTGTAATTTGAATGTAAGAGACATAATTAACACATGAATATATATCAAAACATGACTACATATCATAACAGTAACATCACATAAAAACATATATCTCAGCGAAATAATAGAACCATATTTCCATAGTGTCATCAAAGTAATGAAGTTTCACAATAATAAGAAAATACAAGATATAATGATAGTTCAGGTAATAAGGTCAAAACGAGGGTGTTACATACACCCACCCTTCGAGAAACTTGGTCTGAAAGTTATGGTCAAAATAGTGTGGGAAAATCACGACACATGGTATCTGCGTCCTCCCAGGGAGCGGAACCTGGGCTATTCCAGTTACAGTGGACCTTAACCTGGTCCACCAAATGGTGTTTGAGTTGTCTAACCCTGCAGTCCAATATACGTATCGGTTCGACCCTGATGGTCCCCTCGTCCGAAACTTGCAGTTCCTTCCAATTTATTTTATGAGACTTATCAGCTACATAATGTCATAAAACAAATACATGAAAAACATTATGAGTTTTATGAAAATGGGGTGGCAGGGAAAGACGATACAAGACGGGCCCAACCTTCTCCAAATTTTCAAAGGGTCTTATGAATCGTGGTGACAACTTTGTCCCCTTCCCTAACCGTATGGTACTTTTACTAGGCCTGATGCAAACGAACACTGCATCCCCAAAATTATAGTTTCAGTCAACCCTATGCGCATTGGCATAGCTCTTCTGTCTATCCTGAGCTTCCTTTAACCACTGTCTAATATGAATAACCTGTTCTTCCATCTCTTGAATAAACTTAGGTCCTATAATCACTTGATCCTCTAACCTTTCCCAACTCAATGGTGTTCTGCATGGCCTTCTGTATAAGGCTTCATATGGAGGCATCCCGATTGAGCTATGGTAATTATTGTTGTAAGCAAACTCTACCAAAGTAAGTGCTTTTTCCAATGGCTCTGTTGCATGTCCTCCATCACCTAATTCACTCTTTCTGTTTTCCCATCTATCTCTGGATGGTAAGCTGTGCTTAGGTTCAACTAGGTTCCTAAAGCTGACAACAAACTTGTCCAAAACCTGGACGTAAACCTATAATCTATGTCTGAGATAATATTCTTGGGAAACCCATGAAGACGAACTACTTCACTTATGAATACATGAGTTACATCCATGACATCATAGGTCTCCTTAACTAGAATGAAGTGAGTAGTTTTGGTCAGTTTGTCAACGATGACTATTATGGAATCATTCCTTTGAGAGGTAAGAGGAAATCCAACCACAAATTCCATGGAGATAACCTCCCATTTCGACATAGGAATGTCATGCAGTTGCAATAGTCATGCCGGGTGGTGATGATCATATTTTGCCTGCTAACACTCAAGGAACTTAGCAACGAATTTTACCATGTTACGCTTCATTCTTTCCCAAAAGAAGAGTTGCTTCATGTACAGATACATATTCTTTACACCTGGGTGTGCACAATATACTTCTCTGTGGGATTACTTAAGTATAGTTTCTCTAATATCTCCCTCCTTAGGAATATACATCCTCCCTTGATATTGTAACAACCCATCAGCTTCCAACTCATATCCTTCAAACTTAGCTCCCACATGTTTCCCATTCTAGAGTGATGACGTGACCTTTAGGTACCAACTATCTCAGAATAGCTTCCCTAATACTCTCTCCTTCAAATCAAGTTTTAAAGGCATGAAAGAGAAAATCCTTGGTTTTCTGCTTAAGGCGTTAGCTACCACATTCTCCTTCCCTTTGATGTATGAAATCCCAAAATCATACTCGCTCATGAATTCACTCCATCTCCTTTGCCTAACATTTAGTTCTCTCTGAGTGAAGATATACCTCAAGCGTTGGTGATTAGACTTGAGTTCAAAGCTTCGTCTAACAAGGTCATGTCTCCAAAGCTTTAAAGATAACATGATGTCAACCAATTCTAGGTCGTGGGTAGGGTATTTTTATTTATGTGTTTTTAAATTTCTCGACGCATAAGCTATTACCCCACCTTCCTGCATCAACAATGCACCCAAACCATGCCTTGAGGCATCTTTGCAAACTATGAAGTCCTTCTCCATATATGGCACTCGTAGGATCGGTGCACTCGTCAATAGTCTTTTAAGATCGACAAATGCAAAATCGCATACATCCATCTATTCATACCTGATGCCCTTACACTATATGGTAGTTATGGGTTTTGTGATTTCTGAGAAACCCTCAACAAACCTTCTATAACACTCGACTAACCCCATGAAGCTTCTCACTCCATGCGCATTTCTTGGAGCGAGCCAATCCATTATGGCCTTCACCTTTCCATAGTCAACTGAAATTCCCTCACTGGAAATTATATTCCCTATATAATGGATCTCCTTCTGATAAAGGGATCATTTGGACAACTTACTATACAACTTGTGCTGTCTTAAGCATGACAACACTATTCATAAGTGTTCCTCGTGCTACCTTTCATTCTTGGAATAGATAAGGATATCATCCAAGAAGACTTGCACAAACTGATCTAAGTACTTTCGAAACATGTTATTCATGAGGCTCATGAATAAATATGGGGAATTAGTCAAACCAAAGGGTACCACCACAAAATCATAGTGCCCAAATCGTGTTCAAAAATCATTATTAGGTATATCACCTTCCTTAATTCGTAGTTGGTGGTAACCTGATCGCAATTCGATCTTTGAGAAGATTGTCACCCCTTTCATTTGATCGAAGAGGTAATCAATTCGAGGTATCTGGTACCTATTATTAACTATGGATCTGTTCAACTCTAGGTAATCTATGCAAAGATGCAAGTAACCATCCTTCTTCTTGAAAAAATTACTGGTGCACCCCACGATGAAATACTTGGTCTGATGAACCCTAGGTCTAGCAATTGCTTCAAGTGCATTTGAAACTTGCAAATTTCTGGGGTCGTCATCCTGTATGGTGTCTTTGATGTTGGCTTTGAACTGGGTTTAACCTTAATGGTAAAATAAAGTTCCCTCTTAGGAGGTAACCCAGGAAACTCCTTTGGAAATACGTCACTGAATTCATCTAACATTGGGTATTGATCAATGGAGGGTCCATTCTTGATATTTATAAGTTCAACAATATACAACTTAAATCCTTGTCGCATACATCGTTTTAAGTTCATCGTGGATATGAAACATAGGGACACCTTCCATTTGATACCCTGGATCTCGATGGCCTCTCCTTTGTCATCAAAGCAAAGCACTTTATTCCCATAACAGTCCAAGAAAGCTCGATGTGCCTCAAGCCAGTTCATACATATGATAAGATCATAGTTCCGAGTGTGGTGATGTATACCTTCAATACTTGTGTAACAAACACCCTAAGATCCACTATGCACTTGTCGACACTAGGTCCTATGCTTGTTTTACCCCTGAAGCCATTTCGACTAAGTTGAAATCGTCATGATCGTAGGATTCCAACCCACATTTATCTAATGCATATGGAGAAATAAAATTATCTGTAGCACCAGGATCAAGCAATATTCTAAGTTTAACATTATTTACCTTACCTGATGATTCCACCATAGTGGATTCGCGCTCAGCCTGATGGTTATTCACTGCTACTGAGATCTGATTCTTACTACCCCCACTCCCCATTAGAGCCTTTCCTTCTTGATGCACCTATACCAGATAGTAACTCAGGATAGTAATGCTAGTAATGTGCAACTCCACATACACAACAAGCAACCTATAACAGGGTAGACGAGATTATTTGCTCAGACCTCTGAGAGGGGTTCCTCCCCCTGGGCCCCTTCCCCTTCCGACTGATCCTCTATAATTCCTCACACTCTAGTGATTTCCTGTGGCCTATTGGGATACTTCCCTAGTTTCCATTGACCTGTCTACTAACGCAACTCTCGGTGTATACATGTTTCCATAGGTAGGTGGCCTCGCATACCCTCCATGAGGGTAGCTTTGAGGGGTCTTCCCTATAAACCCCAACTGTTGAGAGTTGAATGACTTGATGGGCTTTGAACCCAACATGTCTTATGTAGAACGAGCACAATCAACTGCTTCAGAAACCGAAGTCGGTTTCCACATCTGCACTTGGGCCTTGATCTTGGTATTAATCCCATACACAAAGCGTCGAACCCCATGTTCGTCGCTGTCCAAATAGGGAACATGCTTAACTAATTCCATGAATATTTCCTCATAATCCTCCATGGATAGATGTCTTTGTACCAAGGCATGAAGGGATCCTACCTATTCTTCTTGGTAGGAGGCGGGAAATTAATTCCCTTTAAAATTCTCCACAAATAGTTCCCATGGAACAGTGTCTAGGGTAAGGTGCAACTTCCTTTCTTGGTGCCCCCACCAATTCAAAGAGACTCCCTTTAGTTGAAATATGGCTATCTTGGACTTGGATGTGGAAGTGTATTCGTGTAATGTTAAGCACCTGGTCATCTCTTCCAACCATGACTCTACTTTTATCCCTACACGACCCCTTGACAAATCTGGAAGCCATATTTTTGGAAGATCCCTTGTGATATCCTGATGAGGAGGTCTCAGTATCATGTCTACTACTACTTCGAGATTTCCTTCCCTTAGTGGTTGGGCCTCCACTTCTACCTATTATGTGACACTTGCCCTTTGAAGTTCCCTGAGTGTGTCATTTATTGCCTCTAGAGAGCACAATGAGGATGATCTCTAGAAATCATGCCGGTGCATTCTGTTCAGGGAATGTCATCGCCCGACCTTTCCCTTGACCTACTCGCGTCCTTTCCATGTATATCTTGTATCATGGCATAATACGAAAATTATCATACTCTAACATCTTAACTAGGTTACTATTATTCTCATACTTAGACCTACTAGAGTGTGAAATTTTTTTTCTTTCTTCACCCGTAAACGGGTTTTACCTGATACTAAGGCAAATGCTTGATAGGGTGAGGGTATGTAGTCACTACTAAATCCCTAACAGACATCACCGTTGTAAGTCGCAGGTATAAGACACCATGTCCTAGTTATGTTTGGCGTCACATCGTCTGTTGATGTATTTGTAACTTCATAAGATATTCACTTGTATATTATATGTATTACATTTGTACTTTATTGTATCCCCAACGAAGATGTATTATTCCTCTGATTGGAAGTGTCGTCATTTTTATTTGCAAGTGTCACAAGTTATATTGTAAGTGTCGTAACTTATATTTGATGGGTTATTAGACCAGATTAGATGGGTCGACCCTATATGAGTTAAGTGGAAGGGTTATTAGACTCCCTTAGGGAGTTGATCCAGTTAGCGTAAAAGGCAGGTTAAGTTAAAGTATAAATAGAGTGGTTTCACCACTCTATTTTCTCATTCACTCACTCATCTAACTCACATAGTTGAGAGAGAGGAGTGCGCACAAGTAGAGGAGGAGTAGCTACTGAAGACATCTATCTTTTGGGGATTCATCTTTGTGATCTTTGTATTGGTGCTTATTCTATCTCTGAGGAAGTTGCGGGGTTTTTCACATTCTTGGTTTTACCCGAGGAAACATTATGTCTCTTGGGTCTATGATTGTTATGTTGCACATGTTATTCTCTTAGTAGGATCCTAGATAATATTTGAATGAAATTATCAAAATTCGAACATGGTATCAGAGCAGGACTAAGAAGAAGACACTATGTAGCTGCGGAATCTAGGGCTTCTTAATTTTTGGATCTCTCTCCACAGATCATCAAAGGAAGGAGGCTAGGCTGACTCTCCTAAGGAAAACACATCTTTATGTCGAGACATAATTTGATTCTGAGCATTTCCAGTTTTTGTCCTATCACTATTGTGGAAAATTAGGGCTTTTGATAGAAGTGGAATTTTGGAGTTCTCTTAGCATAGGATTGATCTCCTCAGCAAAATCAAAGTTTAGAGACCAAGATCGAACTTTTCGGCTGTGTAGAACCCATGGATCTATCAAACCCTAGTTCGGGTTTTGGACTAGAAAAACCAGAAAACCAAATTTTGACAGAAGTTGCAGATTCAAAATTCGCAGGTCAATTTTTGGAGTTTTCAAAATCTGAGCACACCAGCTTGCTCGCCTCAGTCAATTGCATCTCCCTGTCCAGAGAGAAGTTTGAAATTCCAAGTTTGTATTTTTAGGGTTTCTCTGTCAAACACTAGCCAACTCTAGATCCAGTTTCAACAAATCAAGTGGTAAGACCTAAATATTTTAGTTCCATTTGAGTTTCTCATTCATATGTCTTACCACACCAAGCTTGAGGATAAGCTTGAATGGGCTGATAAATTCCAAGCATGGAAGTATAGGATTGGGTTAATCCTAGAAGAGAATGAATTTGACACCTACATAAGTGAAGAGGTTCCAGTTCCAGAGGGAGATGAGGCTAAGGCCTTACATAAGAAAAACTTGGTCAAGGCCAAAAGAATCATTGCAGATTCCATCAAAGACCATCTCATACCACATGTGTCTTCCCTAAATACACCCAAGGAGATGTTTGATTCCTTGACCAAGCTGTTTGAAGGAAAGAATGTAAATCAGAAGATGACATTGCTGAACCAATTGAAGAATGTGAAGATCCAAAATGGAGAGACCATCCAATCTTACTTTACTAAGGTCTCTCAAATCAAAGAACAAATTGAAGATGTGGATGAAGTGGTGGAGAATGGAGAAATTGTGATGACCACTTTGAATGGCCTACCTAGGTCATGGGACTCTTTCATCCAAGGAATTTGTGCAAGAAAGAAATTGATTTCTTTCAGTAGACTATGGGAGGAATGCTCACAAGAAGAATCTAGACTTGTGTCCTAAGAAGAAAAGATGGGAAGTGAAGATGAATCCCTCACAACACACACCAAGAGAAGTAAGTTCAAGAGGGATAAATCTCATTTCAAAAGATCTTCTCACCATCATCAAAGGGAGAACATTAAGGAATATCCGTCTAAGCAAGCATTCATACATACAATGAAGTCCTTGTATGGATCCGTTATTCTTAGAATGGGTGCGATGGTAAGCAAGTGCTTAAGATTTTCAAAACTTTCTTGACATTTATTATACCATACAAATTTAGTTCCTTTATTTTGAAGTGAATTTATTGTATAAGCAATTATGGAGAAACCCTCAATGAACCTACGATATTAACTCGTGATTCCCATAAAGGATTGAATCCTGGTTACATCCTTAGGAAGTAGCCAATCTATGATTTCCTTGATTTTATATGGGTCTACAGAAATGCCTTCCTTAGATATTACATGACCTAAGTATTGAGTTTTATCTTGAAAGAAATCACTTTTACTAAACTTTGCATAAATGTTATGTTCTCTTAAGGTTTGTAAGACTAACTTTAAATGTTTTTCATGCTTTTCTTCATTTTTGGAGTATATTAATATGTCATCAATAAATACTATTACAAACTTATCTAAGTATTTATGGAGAACAATATTCATTAAACACATGAATGTGGTCGGAGCATTGGTCAAGCCAAACGATACAACCAAGAACTCATAATTCCCGTACCATGTTCTAAATTTTGTTTTATGAACATTATCATCTTTAATTCTTACTTGATGGTACCTAGACCTTAAGTCAATATTTGAGAATATCGCGGCTCTCCGTACTTGATCAAACATGTCATCAATGCTGGGGAGAGGGTATCTATTTTTAATAGTAATCTTATTTAATTGTATGTAATCAATAGAAAATCTTAATGTGCCATCTTTATTTTTAACAAACAACATTGGTGCTCCCCACGAAGACACACTCGGTCTTATATATTTCTTATCTAAAAATAGTTTTAATTAATTTTAATTCCACCAACTCAGGTGTATTCATTTTGTAAGGAGCCTTAGAGGCAACCACTGCTCTTGGTATAAAATCAATGGTAAAGTACATATCCCTGCTTGGAGGTAATACATGTATCTCCTATGGAAAAACATCTTTAAATTCATTTAAAAGAGGAAAGTCTTCCAATCTATGTTTTGGTTTATCATCATTATTCTCAGTGAGATGCAAAACAAAAAAATTATATCTTTTCCTAGCACACTTTTTCAATTGCAAAACATATATTTTCCTAGTAAGAACTTTTTTAGGAATCTCTTTTACAAGTCTATTTTCACCATTTTCTTCAATATTGTAAGTGAATTTTTTCTCAAATCAATTCAATACAACTCTGTGATTTTCTAGCCAATCCATGCCAATTAATACATCATATGATCCTAATGGAAAAATTTTTAAATCTACTTTTGTAATCAAATCTTGCATATAAATTTCACAACTTGAAATAAAGCTAGTTACCTTTCATTTTGTTCATGTTACTAGTTACACTAACCACGACTTTTCAAAACCATACATTTTCATTTTATACAAATCTACTAACTTAGAGGATATGTAACTTAAAGTAGATCCAGAATCAATTAATATATAAATAGGTTTGTCAAATATATTACCTTCAACTTCAATCATTGAAGGTTGGTAATCTGCTTGATGATTATCCAAGGATACGATGATCTTCGTTATGTTCCGAGCAGCCTCTCCAATTGTAGTTATTTCATGGACAGTATGGATAGTTCGATTATCCTTCCTATGAGGACAACCATGATAGAAATGAATCTCCCTACAATGCCAACACTGTAAGGGTTCTCTTTTTATTTCTTCATTTTTCTTATTAAAGAGATTATCTTTATACTCAATTTTAATTTGTTGTTGTCTACCCTTAGTATTCCTATGAAAATTCTTATGCTTATTGAAGGGATTGAATTCTTTTCTTTTGAAATTACTCTCTTCTCTTTTCTTGAAATTATAAGGATTTTTATTCTTACTTTTAGATTGATCATAAGTTAATTTGGCCTTCCTCATTACTTCATATAAAGTTTTTGGGTTATCAAACTCTAATTTGTCTTTATAAAAGCTAGGTAAGAAACCTAGAAATCTTTGAATTTTAGGTTTTTCTTCACTTACATAAGGAATATATCTCAATAAGGACAGGAATTTAGTACAAAAATCATGCATGGAAATTGAACCCAATATTAACTCTTAGAACTCTTTTGTCTTTCCCTCATAATAATACTCGAAAAGATACTCTTTTTTAAACTCATTTTTAAACCAATTCCAACTAACTTTTCTATCATTAATTCTTTTATCTCCTTTCATGTCCTTCCACCAAATATCAACCTTCCCGAGTAGATTGAAGATGGCCATTTTACCCTTCATAGAGTTGGAATAATTATATATAGTGAAGTATTTCTTCGTCCTAGATAGCTAAGACTTGACTTCTTCTCCATTTTTTACTTCACCGTCAAAGGTAGGAGGTTTTGTCTTCTTAAACTCTCATGTTATTTCATCTTTATATTTTCTCGTCTTCCTTCGTCTACCCGAAGAGCTACTACTGGAATATTCGGATTCAATAGCTGTAGGGCTTTCATCAAAAGAAGGACATTCATAGGATGTGTTTCCTTGTTTAGGTTTCCCTTTACATTTATCATTAGTTATCTCATTCAATTTAAACAACAAGGCTTCATTTATATCTTCATGGGTTCTCATTACCTTCTTATGTTTAGTTTTAAAGTTCATAATCTCAACTTATAAGTCTGTTATTATTTGTAGAATCTCATTTGAGTTATCATTATTATTGTTTTGTTGTTTCTCTTCATTAATTTCAACCCAAATAGGTGGGGTAGGGGATCGTCTTCCATCCATCTCTTCCCGCGGTTTAGTAAAACAAAATTTCTTCTATACAAATAAGAAAAACAGCATACAAATACCATTAGTTTTCTCAAAAAACAAATAGACATCATAAGACCACGTGTCATAACTTAAGCTTTGATACCAAAATGTAACAACCCCAAATTCATCTAATGTGGAAAATAAAAAAAATTATTTATTTATTTTAATTTTTTTTCCTATATAAACATTCATGATACATAACATTTTCCATATACATGTAGAGAAGGAAATTTTTATTATTGAACTTTTTATACGTCAGAAGCTTTAAATCTTTTCGTAATAAAGTGTACTACATGTATGTAATAAGTTACTTCTTCTTATGATTATGTTAGGATAAAAATGTATTTCTATATTACATCGTAAACCTACTAATATACTTGTAAGATACTCAACATATTTCATACAACATTCACCACATAAATTCTTGTGTATTTTATGTATAACCCTTTCCAATAACATATCTATTTAAATATTGGATATATAAAAATAGCATTCTTAATCATATCTCCTATTTAAACTTGGATTTAGATTCAATCCCACCTTCCCACATTTATTAATACTTCAATATAGGACATATGTATTTAATTTTAAAAATTAAATTAAACTCTGCTTAATTTCTTAATAAGACATTTTAACACAACATGTGTTTCATAAAAAAGGTATTTTTGTTAGTCAATCTCTGGGTAGTAAGGAAAATCCCCAAGTCAAATGTAAGCTAAATGATCCATTCCTTACTAATGTTATCTTTTTAATTCCATGACTAACCTATTAGCTATGTCGATGAGCTCTAAGTTCATAGTTAGCTATATGGTCAAAAAAAATTATATCAAGGTATTCAATTTTGAAAATCTCACGACTTTAAGACAATATGGATAGGTATCCCAACATAAGAGGAACATTTGACTTTAAAATATTATTCCCCAATGATATAGTATGTACACGCCTTTATTTTTTGATGAGAATAAGGTGACAGTCGGAAGGATTGGTAGTGCATTTAAGATCACAGACCAATATGTAATTTAATGAGATTCACGAACCGTCTTTTCTTTTTACGGAAAATATTGGCTATAATTTATTCGGATCAAGAGGAGAAGCTCGACTGAGTTAGAAGACTTGTCAAGGATGATAACGTTGATATACTAGATACTGTACAAATTGAGCAATTAACAGTATTGTAGGACCCCATCCTAGTTTCCTAAGTTTATCAATAAAATATAATTATTTCCTCTATTTACATTCTGTGTCAAATTTATGTTTGGTTTTCTTTGGTTTTTCTTTCTGTTTAAGTTCTAATGTTTGTAAAAAGAATTTACAACCTGTAAATAAGTGCACTAATTTTCTATTTACATCATTAACAAGTTTTCATTTACAACAGCATTTATATATATATATATATATTCCAATAAACAATTGAATTTAGGTTATAAATTGAAATAAGTAAAATATTTACACAGTGAGAAAGGGATTTTTATACTTGTAGGAAAAATACCTTAACAATAGCTAGTTGTCCCTTTCAGCTCCTCCTTGCCCTTCTGTATGTCCCTGCAACCAAAATTCTTTCCCAAACTAGGAAACTCAACCAACCCAAACCAATCTGGTATGCCTCCCTGCCAACTGGCGAGGTCTCGTTGATCACCCAGCTCCACAAGTTTCCTCTTGGACACTCGAGCCCAAACTGAGTACAAGCCCAACTAGATTCCCGTAAATTTTCCTCCAACCCTTCTCCTCTATTCACAAATTTTCCTCCCTCTCTTCCAAAACCAAAGATCCATTTTTCCTATTCTATTCTTCCTCGTATTCCTCCTTTCGCTGACTCTTTCCTGCCATAACTACCCCTACCCCCTCATTATTACTATCCATTCCCCAAGTCCTTCTCGAGCCCAATACTTGACTCCAAACATTAATTTGTTTTATTTTATTATATAATTAATGCTTGGGTTGGTTCACCTACCAATCGTAAGTGTTTCACATTTACACATTTTATCCACATTAATTATTAGTTATCACTTGTTGACTTTACAATTTAATGTTTCACAATTTAAATTTATAATTAATTAATCTTGTTTATGAAACAACTCCAAAACATATTTTAACACTTGTTTTATAAATTGCATATGGTAACTATTATAAATTTACCCTATGTTCTAAATGACTTTCTACATAATCGTAATTAAATTAAATAACTATAAATTAAATGTGATCCATATAATTTATTTTAATTAATTAACATTGTTTGAGACGTAATTAATATTAACCTATCAAGTTAATATTACTTTAATTGACATTACAATTACAATTTAATATTTTAACCCAAGGGCTTGACTAATTAAGATCATTAATACTCATTCAAGCATTAAATGTCAAAGTGCATTAATTACCACCTAAGTTAACAACAACTTGTTGACTTTGTTAATCATCATTAACATTTATTTAGCTCAATTTCCATCATAACTAATAATCAACACTATCACAATTACTCAACCATAAATTACTAACTTGACGTAATAATATAATCTCTTAACTAGATAAGTAATAGTAATGTAATTAGTCATAATCATGACGTATCAATGCCTAAACAACATAGTTTAATATTATTTCACGTAAGTTTATACATATGTAGACGAATTATGTAAGCGTAGCTAATGCTTACATACATCGTGTAGGTAGAATAAGAGTATTAACCACACAACATTCATAATCACATAATTTCTTGTTTGTTGACGTCTACTTCAACATAATTCGAACTGTTGGATAATTCACTTAATTAAATACAATTAACTAATGAACAATTACACAAGTTATTGAGTTACGACACATGAATCGACAAGGTCTTCAATATACACAGTTAATCAAGTCTTCCCTCCTAACATCATGATACACCTATCTACCTACATCATCTATATAGTTCACAACTAACTTCCACATCCTATCATTCCTTTGTTGGACTACGCTGAAGTGTCACGCCATGACCAGCTCTAGTTAGAACCCGTAAGCGGAAATGTTGACTATATGGACCAAGATTCCCTAGCAAGAAACCACCAGTTATCATCACACACCTTGGGGAGAACACCATAACACATCCTTCCCATGACTCTGGGTTTTGGGGATAAATGGTGGGTAAAGCCTCCACCCCCCTAATGGAATAAGGGACTATGTCTACATCGACATAATGACTGCGTCGCGACTTGTACTCAGTTTGTCATCGTATAACCAATCTGGGCGGTTGCGTTTCCTGAAACCCTATCCCACCCATACATCATTATAATAAACACAATAATCATGCTAATTAAGTAATGTATCACTTGCATACCATTTATCTTTCGGATTCCATGTTCCCGAGGTACTCCCGCCTCGTAGGATACAACTATCACTTAGCCATTTTAACCTATAAGTTAGTCTCCAACATACGATCGAGAATATTGTGCAAAATGCTTGACATGTATACATACAATACATCATTAAGAAACAATAAGCAAAGCATTTCTATGTACCATGCACCTGGTATCACATTTATCCATTTAACATATAACTTTTAACTTGGTATCCACATACCCATCATTTTGTAATTTGCATGTAAGAGACATAATTAACACATGAATATATATCAAAACATGACTACATATCATAACAGTAACATCACACAAACATATATATCTCGGTGAAATAATAGAATCATATTTCCATAGTGTCATCAAACTAACGAAGTTTCACAATAATAAGAAAATACAAGATATAATGATAGTTCAGGTAATAAGGTCAAAACGGGGGTGTTACATACACCCACCCTTCGAGAAACTTGGTCTGAAAGTTATGGTCAAAATAGTGTGGGAAAATCACGACGCATGGTATCTGCGTCTTCCCAGGTAGCAGAACCTGGGCTATACCAGTTACAGTGGACCTTAACCTGGTCCACCAAATGGTGTTTGAGTTGTCTAACCCTGCAGTCCCATATACGTAATATACGTAATGGTTCGAACCTGATGGTCCCCTCGTCCGAAACTTGTAGTTCCTTCCAATTTATTTTATGAGACTCATCAGCTACATATTGTCATAAAAAAATACATGAAAAACATTATGAGTTTTATGCAAATGGGGTGGAAAGGAAAGACGATACAAGATGGGTCCAACCTTCTCCAAATTTTCAAAGGGTCTTATGAATCGTCGTGACAACTTTGTCCCTTTCCCAAACCGTATGGTACTTTTACTAGGCCTGATGCAAACGAACACTACAACCCCAAAATTATAGTTTCGGTCAACCCTATGTGCATTGGAATAGCTCTTCTGTCTATCCTGAGCTTCATTTAACCATTGTCTAATATGAATAACCCGTTCTTCCATCTCTTGAATAAACTTAGGTCCTATAATCACTTGATCCTCTAACCTTTCCCAACTCAATGGTGTTTTGCATGGCCTTCCATATAAGGCTTCATATGGAGGCATCCCAATTGAGCTATGGTAATTATTGTTATAAGCAAACTCTACCAAAGGTAAGTGCTTTTTCCAATGGCTTTGTTGATCCATAACATACATCCTAAGCATGTCCTCCATCACCTAATTCACTCTTTCTGTTTTTCCATCTGTCTCTGGATGGTAAGCTGTGCTTAGGTTCAACTGGGTTCCTAAATCTGACAACAAACTTGTCCAAAACCTGGACGTAAACCTGTAATCCATGTCTCAGATAATATTCTTGGGAAACCCATGAAGACGAACTGCTTCACCTATGAATACATGAGTTACATCCATGACATCATAGGTCTCCTTAACTGTAATGAACTGAGCAGTTTTTGTCAATTTTTCAATGAAGACCATTATGGAATCATGCCTTTGAGAGGTAAGAGGAAATCCAACCACAAATTCCATGGAGATAACCTCCCATTTCGACATAGGAATTTCATGCAGTTGCAATAGTCTTGTCGGGTGGTGATGATCATATTTTGCCTGCTAACACTCAAGGAACTTAGCAACGAATTTTACCACGCTGCGCTTCATTCTTTCCCAAAAGAAGAGTTTCTTCATGTACACATACATATTCTTTACACCTAGGTGTGCACAATATACTGCTCTGTGGGATTACTTAAGTATAGTTTCTCTAATATCTCCCTCCTTAGTAATATACATCCTCCCTTGATATTGTAACAACCCATTAGCTTCCAACTCATATCCTTCAAACTTAGGTCCCACCTGTTTCCCATTCTGGAGTGATGACGTGACCTTTAGGTACCAACTATCTCCGAATAGCTTCCCTAATACTCTCTCCTTCAAATCAAGTTTTAAAGGTATGAGAGAGAAAATCCTTGGTTTTTTGCTTAAGGCGTTAGCTACCACATTCTCCTTCCTTTTGATGTATGAAATCCCAAAATCATACTCGCTCATGAATTCACTCCATCTCCTTTCCCTAACATTTAGGTCTCTCTGATTGAAGATATACCTCAAGCGTTGGTGATCAGACTTGAGCTCAAAGCTTCATCTAACAAGGTAATGTCTCCAAAGCTTTAAAGATAACATGACGTCAACCAATTCTAGGTCGTGGGTAGGGTATTTTTATTCATGTGTTTTTAAATTTCTCGACGCATAAGCTATTACCCCACCTTCTTGCATCAACAATGCACCCAAACCATGCTTTGAGGCATCTGTGCAAACTATGAAGTCCTTCTCCATATCTAGCACTCGTAGGATCGGTGCACTCGTCAATAGTCTTTTAAGCTTGGCGAATGCGACATCACATACATCCATCTATTCATACCTGATGCCCTTACACTATGTAACGTCCCCAGTTTGGCCCCATGGCATTAACATTATAAACGATGTAATATTGTTAGGAAATCATGGTGAGGAGCTCAAGGCCAAGGCCCCACCATCGATTTCGTGATGCATATGGTTTGCGTGCTAGCAATGCACAGTGGAAATTCAAATAGCATGTAATATGCATTTTAATAAAAAATACCCACAACTAGCTATGCAATGCAACAAAGAGATGGGGGCATGATTTTCACAAGGGATTGGAAGGGAAAACATTCAAACCCTTGAGCCAATAGAGTCAAGCCAAGTGTCCATGAGAAAACCCATCAAACCCTTAGCTACCCATGTTGGATTTTGTACCCAACCATTGAATTCTCCCAAGAGTTGATTGGGGAAATTAATGCCTTGGGAATGGGGAGGTATGGCTGTCCAAAATCGGGTATGGGCAAGCCACCCTCCATGGAAAAACGTGTTGGCCTCTTGGGGCAAGAATAGAGCCACGAAATGGCTGCCTAAGCCATTATGGAGCATGGCCTTGCTCTCTCACGCAACTCTAGCTGCCTGGGCGTTTTCCTCCCTCATTTTTCTGTGTTTCCCTTCATCCTTTAGCTGGGAAGGGGAGTTTTTGTGCTGGTTACCAGTAGGGAAAGAGAGCAGAACGTTTTGGATCTTCCTGGAGGTCGTTTAGGCCATTGGAAGGGATCCTAACCCGTGGAGAGAAATCAGTTTTGCTCCCTGGGGTTGAAATCGAAATTCCACAGTTCATTGGGTGAACCACGAGCTGGGAGAACCAATGTGGACCCTGTTACGTGAACACCTCTGTTGTAAATGTGTAACCCTGTTAATAGTCGTTTTGTTGTGAGAAGAAAGAGTATGTTGGGGTATGGGTGATGGGTAATCCATTATTCTGGCTTGGCTAAGATAAAAGGGTTATTGGGCAGTGGTTGAGCTGGAATGTTCCCTTTTCCTTGTGAGAATCATGCCCAGCTCGGGGGTGGCCTTCGGACGGACTCAGTATAAGCTGTCGAAGAGCCTACGGTTGGGTGGAACGTTGCAGTGACATAGCTAGTTGCATGGGACTACTCTGTTAAAGATAAGTATTCTCTGGTGCCATCTTTCAATTATTTAATTGATGAATATCTTGAATGTATGGCGAATGTGTAAATGAAATTACTTCTGCTGTGTAATGTAAATATTTATGCCTATTCATATGTATGGAATGCTTACTTAATTGGTACATGGGGCTGGATGCCCGGTTTTAGCCTCACGATCCCCTCCATTGCACTGGTATGATGGGTGAGGACGTGGCAGAATGGTATCAGAGCTGCTGGTTGCAGCATTGGGCCTCTATGGGTCAAATCCAATAACAGTCATCTCTGACAGAAAGAAAGATTTCAATTTTCCTAAGTGTTTGAAAAAAAAAAAAAAAAATTTGCTTAGAGTCTGTTTGAAATTTTTTTTGTTTAAAGACTGTTTCGGAAAGAATTCCCGAATGTCTTCCGCAATTGCGGAAGCATTCGGCGAATCTTTCCGAAATTTCGGAAGCATTCCGCGAGTTTTTCCGAAATTGCGAAGGGAAGTTTTCGGAAGGAATTCTCTTTCAAAATTGCGGAAGGATTCCGCGAGTTGTCCCGCAACGTGGAAAAATTCGGCGAATTCCTCCGAAAAAGACGGAAAAATTTTCTAAGTGTTTTCAAAATTTTTGTTAAGGTTTGTTTCGGAAAGAATTCAGGAAAGTCTTCCGAAACTGCGGAAGGATTCCGCGAACGGCTCTGAAATTGCGGAAGGATACAGTGAGTTGTTCCGCAACGCGGAAAAATTCGGTGAAATGCTCCGAAAAGCAGAAAAATTTCTAAGTGCCCGGCGTCGAAAGGAAATTTCGGAAGGAATTCTCTTCCGAAATTTCGGAAGGAAATCTCTTCCGAAATCGCGGAAGACTTGGGCGAATCATTCCGCAACTGCGGAAGACTTCGCCGAATCGTTCCGCAACTGCGGAAGATTTCGACGAATTGTTCCGCAATTGCGGAAGACTTCACCGAGTCGTTCCGCAACTGCGGAAGCATTCCGCCAACCGGCCCGCAACTACGGAGAGATACATCCAATCGGTCCGCAACTGCGGGAGGATACAGCCAACCGGCCCGAAATTTGCGGAAGGCTATAGCCAACCGGGAGCATTCAGTGAACCGCCCCGCGGTGGCGGCAGGCAGCGAAAAAAAAAAAAAAACCATTGACGAATGGAATGAAATGATTCCCGTGGGGCTTGGAGGCCATTGACGAGGGCCATGAAAGAACCAGTGAAGACCCCTAGCCCATTACACTCCGATTTAACAGAAAATGGATAATAGTGACTTTTGAAGGACGGAGTCCCGAGGATTGACGGAAGGTCGGTTTGAGCTGAAATTGATCAGGCGCAGTCATGAAGCAGGAATGATGTTAAGTTCAGAATCTTGGAGCCAAAATCCAAAGGATGTGGAGTCGGGGTGATCAAGAAGGCCAAAAAGCACTGTTCCGGGCCACTTTTTCGGGATTTTGAAAATCTTGTGGGTAGTAAAAGTGACCCCTGATGTGGGAATCAGAAATTTTACTGAACTAGACATTTTATATTCTCATTAAGACGGACAGTTTCCGTTAGACGAAGATTTTCCAGAAATGCACTGTTTGGGAGATAGCCATTTTTGGCCCAAAATCGGGAATTTTGGAAAAATGTGAAAAGTAAGAAGTAGCAAAACCCATAAATTCATAGAAGATGAAGGGTGCATCGGAATTGAGATCCGTGAATTGCTGATTGTTCCTTGTTATATGGACTAACTCCGCCCGATAGAAAAGTTTTTGTGATTCCTCATAGATTTTCTTCCACAGGTGGCTAAAGTTGGCATTCTGGACCAAAATGCAACTATGTAAAATGTGCAAAATTGTAGTGAAAGTTGTCATTTTTGAAGGGATGCAGTTTCCACACCTGATGTCGGAATGAAGCATGAAAACAAGCATTGGAAAGCTTGTCCAACAGGGAACGATGATACATGACCAGAGTTTGAATGAGGTCTACAGATATCATAATTATTTAGTGCAGAAGAGTGCCAGCGGCTGTTTTTTTTTACAAAGAAAATTTTGTTGTCAATGTGGGCAATTTCTACAATTGCAGGATATGGAAGAGGAATTCCATGATACGAGGATGGATCGAAAAGGGAAGAATTCCTTAAACCCCTGTTTGTTATCATATTTATAAATATGAAATTGTCATATGGCATAAAAATGTTAAAAATGTAAGGGATTACATAGATGTATATGCACTAAATGGCACCTTAACAAACATTGCATAGTGCATATGGAAATGCTTGCGCATAAATGGGATATTGCATATTGGTAGAATAATGAAGTCTGCAAATGCAATGAACCACTGACGGAGAATATTGTGGCTGATAATCCTTATTGATGTTGATATTGGTTGTAGGACCAAAGATAACAAAGAGCATGGCTAAATGTGCTGAGGATGTTGTTGCATGAAGCCAACGACCTTATGCAGAAAGGATGGTGCAACAAATCTATGATCAAAAGTTGGTAAAAGGACCGAGCAGCCTTGGGAAGAGGCCAACTGATCGGGTAACATCATGCGATGTTAATGGTAACCAGGAAGGTAATGATTATCAATGCCAAATTGCATGAATGTTGAAGAGGATTCGGTAAGATCTCTTCAACTATGTTTGAGCTATGTTGAGATAGTTTGCATGTGATATTGAATACCGATTGGGACTGTTAACCTACCAAGCTTGGTGAGGTGTGGGTAAGTGAAGGAAATGATCCTTACACCCTATGACTGTTTAGAAGTCTTAATGCATTCATATGAATTTATATCATGTCGTGTGTATGTTGATTATGTACTTAATAACCAAAGCAAGTGAGGACTGGTGGTCCTGATTATGATAATGCAAGTTATATGAGGTAGTCATGTTTCGATAATAATATGCTTGAATGCATAATACTCATGAAACAATGCAAGGTAGCATTGAGTAGATGTGCATTAAGAGATTCTATAAATCTTGTGATGCATTGTATAAATGCATAGGGATGATACACATGTCATTGCAAAATAAATAATGAACGAAATGATGAATTGATGATAATTCTAGGACCATTTCATGGGCTGTTATGAATGCAGAATAGTGAGTGCATGAAGAGCCAAATCATGATCGATGGGCTGCTAGAATGCTCTGTGGAAGGACAGAGTTGTATGAATGATATGATTGTGAAATAATGAGTATTTACGATTTATTTAAGTTGCATGAATAGTGTGACTATGTCGTGAAATTCTATTGTGATAATGATGCATATATAGAAACGTATATACATTTCATTGCATTTCAAATGTTCAACAGCTGAAGGTGTTTGAATTATTGAGTATTCCAAGATCACTTCAGTGGCTGTTATGGAAATGAATGATTATGTGCGTAGATACTCACAACGTGTTTGGCTGATTGAAGTTTCAGTTTCAGGTAGAAAAGTCTTGCGTATGGCAATGAGGGTAAGCCCATAGTAAAGACCGGGATCTACCATGTACAAAAGCCAAAGGTTATGAGAAGGAGGACATGCTGTAAGTGGATGCTCCCGTATGGCAGCGGGCATAAGACCATAACGGGCAGAGTGGTGTCCCTTACAGGAGCCAAACAATATGAGGATAACCTCATGGATAAGAAAACCAATTTCTGTAATAGACAGAATTGTAAATTCATATTGAATTTAATTATTAATGCTATTGATTGGTTATGGAACAATCATATTTGAAGCTTATTGCTAAATGTTGCTGACTGTTTGCCTATGCGATAAAGTGTGGAAGATCATATGTGATGGCCTGCAGAAGCCAAACTAGATGGGAAGGATCCCATGCTTTGGAAATGGGTTTCGGGTGAAACGCCATTGTAAATGTTGATAATGTCTCAGACAAACTGCATGTTGGTAAAGCATGTGAGTGAGATAGTAAATTATGCCAAGAAGGCATGTGTGGGTTATGGCACGTGAAAAGATTGGGGTGGCAAACCGAAGGACTGTTGACTTAGAGAAGGGAGCCCCATTCTTCACAAATGCAGAAAATATACATCTGTGAAGCGAATGAGTATTCCGTAACCCTAACTAAGAATATACGTGTCTGGTTATTAGATTTAATATGCAGAGCATGCTCCATCTTATTTATATCATTGCAGACTGCTTGAGTATGATTAGGGCCTACATGGCGCACATCGAAGAGGGGGTGCACACCTTTTCTGGTGCTGGGTCATGATAGGGTTTTCAATATTGACTACATCCTAAGGGAATGGACGCATTCCTGGTGTTTCAATACTTGATAGTGAATGATATGAAATATGATTACAGTTTTTGGGCAACAATACTGATGAGCCTGCTTATCCTTCTTGTGCTAACAGCTTACACAAATGCAACTTGGTGTTGCACGAAAGAGGCAAAGTGAAGAAGGGTGCTCAAGAGGACTGTATGTGCAGTGGTAACCTTTCTACGCTCACACTAAAGGACACTAGAAGGGATGGATAGGCCCAGGGAGCTGTGTTGCAGAAAAGGGGTATCATCCTTGTGTAGTGTGAGTGGGTATTGTGGGGCCATGCTAGCCTGCAGTCAAGTGAGTCACCTATGGAGTTCCTGGAGGGAACCACTGGTTGCACAAGAGAAGGAGCCACGTAATCATATTATGCTGTTCATATTGCTTGATAAACCCAGTCGGCGTACTGGCTTAGCATACTGGTTTTGAAATGCTTGATAAACCCAGTCGACGCACTGGCTTAGCATACTGGTTTTGAAATGCTTGACAAACCCAGTCGGCGTACTGGCTTAGCATACTGATTTTTGGAATGCCTGAGAAACCCAGTCGGCGCACTGGCTTGGCATTGCCTATTCGGATGATGTTGTGGAGCAGCATGTGTGCTGGCCAAGCATCCACCCCACAGGTAATCCAAGGCTTGTAAAGCAGAGAAGGAAACCTGTGGAGTAGCAAGGAAACACAAAATACAGATAAGTATTCATTTTCATTTAATTCTTGTTGGAATAATGAAGATTTCAGGAACGAATCTTATTGCAACCAAACTAATACATTGTTGTTTCTTTGTTGGAAACCTTGGCCATTACAGGAAACAAGGACCCTGAAAGAGCTATAAATTCTTGGTAGAGCCAGAGAGTAACTGGTTGGACGCTATGAAATTCTTGGAAAATTCAGAGAATAGTTGGTGGGAACATTAACCACTCGATGTTGAGGAGCAGCCGGCGTGCTGGCCAAACATTCCCTTAAACAATTGATAGAACCAGTCAGCATACTGGCCTGGCATTGCCTGTTCGAATGGTTGTGGAGTAGCCTGCGTGCTGGCCCAACATTCATTGTGGTATCCACGGGAAATCCAGTGCTTGGAAAGCGAAAAAGGATCCTGTGGGATAAAGTGAAGACATCCAATAAAGGTATTGCTGGAAGCAAAGACTATGAAAGCACCCGGAGGATGCATGTGGACATATGACTGTCCTAAAAGAGCTCAATATGAGCAGTAATGAAAGATGGTGCTAGTGGAACTGTGTGGGTCCTAGCAGCCAAAGGTTCTGTAAGCAACCATGGGGAAGGGTTCCCTAGTTGAAATCGACTTGACAGACCTTAGACACTAAAGTGTCATAGTCGAGAAAGGGAAAGTCAAGCATTCACATTGAAGTGAAAGAGGCCAAGGAGCATAGAACCACCAATGATGGTGTGGCTCCGGATTGGAACAAGACTAAGAGGGGGAAAACTCTTACTCTTCTCTTTCTTTGACTGATGCATCTTAGAAACAAAGGATTGTTGAGTGCATGTCATAAATGAAACCAAATTGTGTTTCGTTGCTTGAAATGAATTGAGAATGCTGAAATAGTTATTTTCTTGTGAAAGGATGAACGTGAGTGAGTTCATGTGTGTGTGGGAAAGCATGAAATGTGTGGAAGTCTCATGGGTAAAGCATGGACGATCTAAGTCAATTAGGAAAATAATTGACTAATTTTATTATTGTGTTATGCTTGTCCTAACAGGAATTGCCATGATAAGCCTCACAGATAGTTGCTGGGACAACAAGAAAGATGGCATCCATGAAATTCCAGACTTGTAGATCAGCTGGAAGATAAACAAATGGAAGGGATTGCTCTGGAGCAATGCCCACTTGTGGAGCTGGAAGACCAAAGCTAGCAGGAGCAGCTGGTGGAAGCCAAAGGACTTGATCGTGAAAGGTCAAGGAGAGGGGACGAATTGCAGGACAGACCTGCCACCATCTGTGAACTATGAATCATGTATAAAGTGGGTATATAGTCCGAAGTGTTGAAACACCGAGGACGGTGTTATTCCAAGGGGAGGGGAATGTAACGTCCCCAGTTTGGCCCCATGGCATTAACATTATAAACGATGTAATATTGTTAGGAAATCATGGTGAGGAGCTCAAGGCCAAGGCCCCGCCATCGATTTTGTGATACATATGGTTTGCATGCTAGTAATGCACAGTGGAAATTCAAATAGCATGTAATATGCATTTTAATAAAAAATACCCACAACTAGCTATGCAATGCAACAAAGAGATGGGGGCATGATTTTCACAAGGGATTGGGAGGGAAAACATTCAAACCCTTGAGCCAATAGAGTCAAGCCAAGTGTCCATGAGAAAACCCATCAAACCCTTAGCTACCCATGTTGACTTTTGTACCCAACCATTGAATTCTCCCAAGAGTTGATTGGGGAAATTAATGCCTTGGGAATGGGGAGGTATGGCTGTCCAAAATCGGGTATGGGCAAGCCACCCTCCATGGAAAAACGTGTTGGCCTCTTGGGGCAAGAATAGAGCCACGAAATGGCTGCCTAAGCCATTATGGAGCATGGCCTTGCTCTCTCACGCAGCTCTAGCTGCCTGGGCATTTTCCTCCCTCGTTTTTCTGTGTTTCCCTTCATCCTTTAGCTGGGAAGGGGCATTTTTGTGCTGGTTACCAGTAGGGAAAGAGAGCAGAACGTTTTGGATCTTCCTGGAGGTCGTTTAGGCCATTGGAAGGGATCCTAACCCGTGGAGAGAAATCGATTTTGCTCCCTGGGGTTGAAATCGAAATTCCATAGTTCATTGGGTGAACCATGAGCTGGGAGAACCAATGTGGACCCTGTTACGTGAACACCTCTGTTGTAAATGTGTAACCCTGTTAATAGTCGTTTTGTTGTGAGAAGAAAGAGTATGTTGGGGTATGGGTGATGGGTAATCCATTATTCTGGCTTGGCTGAGATAAAAGGGTTATTGGGCAGTGGTTGAGCTGGAATGTTCCCTTTTCCTTGTGAGAATCATGCCCAGCTCGGGGGTGGCCTTCGGACGGACTCAGTATAAGCTGTCGAAGAGCCTACGGTTGGGTGGAACGTTGCAGCGACATAGCTAGTTGCATGGGACTACTCTGTTAAAGATAAGTATTCTCTGGTGCCATCTTTCAATTATTTAATTGATGAATATCTTGAATGTATGGCGAATGTGTAAATGAAATTACTTCTGCTGTGTAATGTAAATATTTATGCCTATTCATATGTATGGAATGCTTACTTAATTGGTACATGGGGCTGGATGCCCGGTTTTAGCCTCACGATCCCCTCCATTGCACTAGTATGATGGGTGGGGACGTGACACACTATATCGTAGTTATGGGTTTTGTGATTTTTAAGAAACCCTTAACAAACCTTCTATAATACCCAACTAACACCATGAAGCTTCTCACTCCATGCACTTTTCTTGGAGCGGGCCAATCCATTATGGCCTTCACCTTTCCAGAGTCAACTGAAATTCCCTCACTAGAAATTATATTCCCTATATAATGGATCTCCTTCTGATAAAACGATAATTTGGACAACTTACCGTACAACTTGTGCTCTCTTAAGCATGAAAACACTATTCACAAGTGTTCCTCGTGCTCCCTTTCATTCTTGGAATAGATAAGGATATATCCCAAGAAGACTTGCACAAACTGATCTAAGTACTTTCGAAACATGCTATTCATGAGGCTCATGAATAAATCTGGGGAATTGGTCAAACCAAAGGGCACCACCACAAAATCATAGTGCCCAAACCGTGTTCGAAAAGCATTATTAGGTATATCACCTTCCTTAATTCGTAGTTGGTGGTAACCTGATCGCAATTCGATCTTTGAGAAGACTGTCACCCCTTTCATTTGATCGAAGAGGTCATCAATTCGAGGTATCTGGTACCTATTATTCACTGTGGATCTGTTCAACTCTCGGTAATCTATGCAAAGATGCAAGGAACCATCCTTCTTCTTGAAAACAATTACTGGTGCACCCCACGGTGAAATACTTGGTTTGATGACCCTAGGTCTAGCAATTGCTTCAAGTGCATTTGAAACTTGCAAATTTCTGGGGCCATCATCCTGTATGGTGTCTTTTATGTTGGCTCCAAACCGGGTTTAACCTCAATGGTAAAATCAAGTTCCCTCTTAGGAGGTAACCCAAGAAACTCCTTTGGAAATACATCACTGAATTCAGCTAACACTGGGTATTGATCAATGGAGGGTCCATTCTTGTTATTTATAACTTCAACAATATACAACTTAAATCCTTGTCGCATACATCGTTTTAAGTTCATCATGGATATGAAACGTAGGGACACCTTCCATTTGATACCTTGGATCTCGATGGCCTCTCCTTTTTCATCAAAGCAAGGCACTTTATTCCCATAATAGTCCAAGAAAGCTCGATGTTCCTCAAGCCAGTTCATACATATGATAAGATCATAGTTCCGAGTGTGGTGATGTACACCTTCAAGACTTGTGTAACACACACCCCGAGATCCACTATGCACTTGTCAACACTAGGTCCCACTGCTTGTTTTACCCTTGAATCCATTTCGACTAAGTTGAAATCATCATGATCGTAGGCTTCCAACCCACATTTATCTAATGCATATGGAGAAATAAAATTATCTGTAGCACCAAGATCAAGCAATATTCTAAGTTTAACATTATTTACCTTACCTGATGATTCCACCATAGTGGATTTTTGCTCATCCTGATGGTTATTCACTGCTACTGAGATCTGATTCTTAGTACCCCCCACTCCCCATTAGAGCCTTTCCTTCTTGATGTACTATACCAGACAGTAACTTAGGATAGTCATGCTGGTAATGTGGACCTCCACATACACAACAAGCAACCTGTAACAGGGTAAACGAGATTATTTGCTCAGATATCTGAGAGGGGTTCCTCCCCCTGGGCCCCTTCCCCTTCTGACTGATCCTCTATAATTCCTCACACTCTAGTGATTTCCTGTGGCCTATTGGTATACTTCCCTAGTTTCCACTGACTTGTCTACTGATGCAACTCTCGGTGTATACATGTTTCCATAGGAAGGTGGCCTCGCATACCCTCCATGAGGGTAGCTTCGAGGGGCCTTCCCTATAAACCCCAACTGTTGAGAGTTGAATGACTTCATGGGCTTTGCACCCAACATATCTTATGTAAAACGAGTACAATCAACTGCTTTGGCAACTGAAGTTGGTTTCCACATCCGCACTTGGGCCCTGATCTTGGTATTAATCCCATACACAAAGCGTCAAACCCCGCGTTCGTCATTGTCCAAATAGGGAACATACTTAGCTAGTTCCATGAATATTTCCTCATAATCCTCCATGGACAGATGTCTTTGTACCAAGGCATGAAGGGATCCTGCCTATTCTTCTTGGTAGGAGGTGGTAAATTAATTCCCTTTAAAATTCTCCACAAATAGTTCCCATGGAATAGTGTCTACGATAAGGTGCAACTTCCTTTCTTGGTGCCCCCACCAATTCAAAGAGACTCCCTTCAGTTGAAATATGGCTATCTTGGACTTGGATGTGGAAGTGTATTCGTGTAATGTTAAGCACCTGGCCATCTCTTCCAACCATGACTCTACTTTTATCCCTACATGACCCCTTGAAAAATCTGGAAGCCATAGTTTTGGAAGATCCCTTGTGATATCCTGATGAGGAGGTCTCGGTACCATGTCTACAGCTACTTCGAGCTTTCCTTCCCTTAGTGGTTGGGATTCCACTTCTACCTATTGTGTGACACTTTCCCTTTGAAGTTCCCTGAGTGTGTCATTTATTGCCTCTAGAGAGCACAATGAGGATGGTCTCTAGAAATCATGCCGGTGCATTCTGTTCAGGGAATGTTTTCGCCCGACCTTTCCCTCAACATGTTCGCATCCTTTCCATGTATATCTTGTATCATGGCATAATATGACAATTAGCATACTTTGACATCTTAACTAGGTTACTATTATTCTCATACTTAGACCTACTAGAGTGTGAAAGTTTATTTCTTTCTTCACCCATAAATGGGTTTTACTTGATACTGAGGAAAATGCTTGACAGGGTGAGGGTACGTAGTCACTACTAAATCCCTAGCAGACATCACCATTGTGAGTCGCTGGTATAAGACACCATGTCTTAGTTACGTTTGGCGTCACATCGTCTGTTGATGTATTTGTAACTTCAGAAGATATTCACTTGTATATTATATCTATTACATTTGTACTTTATTGTATCCCCAATGAAGATGTATTATTCCTCTAATTGGAAGTGTCGTCATTTTTATTTGCAAGTGTCGCAAGTTATATTGTAAGTGTCGTAACTTATATTTGATGGATTATTAGACCACATTAGAGGGGTCGGCCCTGTATGAGTTAAGTGGAAGGGTTATTAGACTCCCTTAGGGAGTTGATCCAATTAGTGTAAAAGGCAGGTTAAGTTAAAGTATAAATAGAGTGGTTTCACCACTCTATTTGCTCATTCACTCACTCATCCAACTCACATAGTTGAGAGAGAGGAGTGAGCACAAGTGGAGGAGGAGTAGCTGTTGAAGACATCTATCTTTTGGGGATTCATCTTTGTGATCTTTGTATTGATGCTTATTCTATCTCTGAGGAAGTTGCGGGGTTTTTCACCTTCTTGGTTTTCCCCGAGGAAACATTGTGTCTCTTGGGTCTATGATTGTTATGTTGCGCATGTTATTCTCTTAGTAGGATCCTATATAATATTTGAATGAAATTATCAAAATTCTAATATGGTATCAGAGTAGGACTAAGAAGAAGACACTGTGCAGCTGCGGAAGCTAGGGCTTCTTAATTTTTGGGTATCTCTCCACAAATCATCAAAGGAAGGAGGCTAGGCTGACTCTCCTAAGGAAGGCGCATCTTTCTGTCGAGACATAATTTGATTCTGAGCATTTCCAGTTTTTGTCCTGTCACTGCTGTGGGAAATTAGGGATTTTGATAGAAGTGGAATTTTGGAGTTCTCTTAGCATAGGATTGATCGCCTCAACAAATTCAAAGTTTAGAGACCAAGATCAAACTTTTTGGCTGGGAAGAATCCATGGATCTATCAAACCCTAGTTTAGGTTTTGGACCAGAAAAACCAGAAAACTAGATTTTGACAGAAGTTGCAGATTCAAAATTTGCAGGTCAAGTTTTGGAGTTTTCAAAATCTGAGCACACCAGCTTGCTCGCCTCAGTAAATTGCATCTCCCTGTCCAGAGAGAAGTTTGAAATTCCAAGTTTGTATTTTTAGGGTTTCTCTGTTAAACACTAGCCAACTCTAGATCCAGTTTCAACAAATCAAGTGGCAAGACCTAAATATTTTATTTCCATTTGAGTTTCTCATTAATATGTCTTACCACACCAAGCTTGAGGATAAGCTTGAAGGGGCTAATAAATTCCAAGCATGGAAGTATAGGATTGGGTTAATCCTAGAAGAGAATGAATTTGACACCTCCATAAGTGAAGAGGTTCCAGTTCCAGAGGGAGATGAGGCTAAGGCCTTACATAAGAAAAACTTGGTCAAGGCCAAAAGAATCATTGCAGATTCCATCAAAGACCATCTCATACCACATGTGTCTTCCCTAAAGACACCCAAGGAGATGTTTGATTCCTTGACCAAGCTGTTTGAAGGAAAGAATGTAATTCAGAAGATGACATTGCTGAACCAATTGAAGAGTGTGAAGATTCAGAATGGAGAGACCATCCAATCCTACTTTACTAAGGTCTCTCAAATCAAAGAACAACTTGAAGCTGTGGATGAAGTGGTGTAGAATGGAGAAATTGTGATGACCACTTTGAATGGCCTACCTAGGTCATGGGACTCCTTCATCCAAGGAATTTGTGCAAGAAATAAATTGATTTCTTTCAGTAGACTATGGGAGGAATGCTCACAAGAAGAATCTAGACTTGTGGCCCGAGAAGAAAAGATGGGAAGTGAAGACCAAGCCGTCACAACACACACCAAGAGAAGTAAGTTCAAGAGGCATAAATCTCATTTCAAAAGACCTTCTCACCATCATCAAAGGGATAACATTAAGGAATATCACTCTCACATTAGATGCTTCACATGTGATGAAAAGGGACACTATGCTCGAGATTGTCCTAGGAATAGAAAAGGATTCAACAACAACAAGAAGAGATATCATGCTCATGCTTCTGAGGATGATGAACCTCCCAGGAAGAAGACTAAGGAAGAAAGTGAAGACTCTTCAGGTGACGAAGAATATGTTCTAATATCTACTCTCACAGGTACTGTTACACATGGGTGTAATGATTGGATTATTGATAGTGGGGCTTCCAATACTATGACGAGATTTAAAGAATCTCTTATGGACCTATCTGAACATGAGTCACCTCATAAGGTGAAACTTGGGGATGACTATCAATACCCTATAAAAGGAAGTGGTGAATCCTCCTACAAGTTAGACTTTGAGAATTCTTTGAAGATGAAAGATGTTCTATATGTACCTGGACTTAAGAAGAATCTTCTCTCCATATCATATTTGGATGCAAAGGGCATGAGAGTTGCATTTGTGGATGGTCAAGTACTTATGTGGCCAAAAGGTAAGACCATAGACGATGCAGTAGTGATTGGAGAGCAAGAGGGAGGATTGTACAAATTGAAGGGACAACCTGAACAAGCCATGGTACATGAATCCATGGAGCCAAGTGAACTTTGGCACAGAAGTCTTGCACATGTGCACTATAGAGCACTACCAATTGCAAGCAAATCAGTAGAAGGTCTTCTTGAAATCCATTCAAAGCATGAAGGTGTTTGCAAAGGATGTGCAAAAGGAAAGAACACAAAGAAGGCATTTCCAAGCAGTGAAAGCAAGGAAAAAGGAATCTTGGAAATTATCCACTCCGATGTATGCGGTCCGATGTCATCCACTTCTCTGAGTGGGTATGTATATTATGTTTTATTCATTGATAATTTCTCTAGGAAGAATTGGATTTATTTCTTGAAGAACAAAGATGAAGTATTCATTAAATTCAAGGAATTCAAAGCCTTGATAGAAAACCACACTGAAAAGAAGATCAAGACTTTTAGATCCAACAATTGTGGAGAATTCACTTCAACATACTTCAATAAGTTATGTAGTGATTAAGGGATTAAGAGGGAGTTGACCACTCCTTACAATCCACAACAGAATGGAGTTGCAGAAAGGAAGAATAGAACTATCATGGAAGCAGTTCGAGAAATGCTTCATGACCAAGATCCGCCTATGCATCTATGGGCAGAAGTAGCAAGAACAACTGTATATGTACAGAACATAACACCACACAGGATACTTGACAACAAGACACCAGAAGAAGCTTTCTCCAGTGAGAAACCAGAAGTTATCCATTTCAGGATATTTGACTGTCCAATATACACACATGTTCCAAGAGAAAAGAGGACAAAGTTAGATCCATCAGGAAAGAAGGGTATATTCATGGGTTACAGTGAAAATTCGAAAGCATACAAAATCTACTTTCCAGGGTTCAAGAAGATTGACATCATCAAGGATGTGAATTTTGATGAAGACTCAACATACATCAAATCCAGGAAACCACCTATTGAAGACAATCAAGAACCAAGAGTACCCAAAATACAAGACACCACCATCAATGAAGCAATTCCAGAAGAGGATCGTGAAATAGAAGATCCACAAGAGCCTACAGATCCACCCCATCATAAGAACTCTCACAAGAGGAAACCAACATGGGAAAGAGAGCTCATCCAAGATGCACAGAGGTATGGTGTTCGAGAGGAGGAACACAGATAAAGAAAAAGGACAAGGTCACACACCAGCTATGTAGCCTTGTTATGTGACATAATGGACAAAGAACCTTCCAATTATGAAGAAGCGACAGAAAAGATAGAATGGAAGGAGGCCATGGTCAAGGAATACCAGTCGATCATGAAGAATGATGTTTGGGATGTGGTCCCAAGACCAGAAGGGAAGTCTGATGTGACTTCCAAGTGGATCTACAAGATCAAGCATGTTGCAGATGGTAGCATAGAGAAATACAAGGAAAGGTTTGTGGCTCGTGGCTTCTCCCAGAAAGAAGGGATAGACTATGAAGAAAATTTTGCACCTGTAGCCATATACACTTCCATCAGAACAGTACGTGCTCTGGCTGCAATGATGAAATGGAAGATACACCAGATGGATGTCAAGACTGCTTTCTTGAATGGTGTAGTCGAAGAGGAAGTGTATGTGGAGCAGACACTTGGATTTGAGACACGTGATAGGGAGTCACATGTGTGCAAATTAAAGACATCCTTGTACGGTTTGAAACAAGCACCCAGGACATGGTATGACAGGATTGACAGCTTCCTGACTAGTTTGGGATATACCAAGAGTAAAGCGGATTCCAACCTTTACTACAAGGTTGAGGAAGGAAATCTAGTGATACTCCTACTGTACGTAGATGACCTATTTGTGACAGGTGAGATTGGGTCGATTGCTAATACGAAGAGGAAGCGTGCTGCCGAGTTCAAGATGAAGGACTTGGGTATGATGCATTACTTTCTAGGTATGGACGTGTGGTAGAGTATAGATGGAATCTTTCTTGGACAAGGGAAGTATGCATTAGAGATCTTGAAGTGGTTCGGGATGATGGACTGCAAGGCCATGGCCACACCTATGGCATCGAACCTGAAGCTATTGAGTGATGCTTCATTTGAGTCGGTTGATGCCAGGATGTATTGTTAGATGATTGGGTCCTTAATGTACCTGACGAACACAAGGCCACATATTTTATTTGTTGTGAACACATTGAGCCAGTTCCTGACAGATCCTAGACATGTTCACTTGGTTGTTGTAAAGCATATTCTGAGGTACCTAAAGGGTATGGTTGATTATGGGCTCAAGTATGATGCGAATAAAAAGATTAACCTGTAGGGTTATGTTGATTCAGATTGGGAAGAAAGTGTTGCAGATAGGAAGAGAAATTCGGGGTTCTACTTCAGTATGGGATCTGGGGTGATCTCTTGGTTTAGCAGGAACCAGTCCTCCATAGCACTGAGTACAACTGAAGCAGAGTATGCCGCAGCTTGTTCGACTAGTTGTGAGGCAGTATGGCTAAGGAAGCTACTATCTTATTTGTTTGATCTCCAGTTGGATGCTACTTGTATCTTCTGTGACAACCAGATTTGTGTAAAGTTGTCTGAGAACTCGGTGTTCCATGACAAGTCGAAGCATATTGAGATCAAGTATCACTATATCAGGGATATGGTGCAGAGAGGAGCAATGAAGCTCTTGTATGTTGCAACGGATGAGCATATAGCATATGTGTTGACCAAGCCACTAACCAAGGTGAATTTTGAGTACTTTAGAGAGAGGCTTGGTGTTCTTCAGATTTAAGATACTTCCAGGAGGAAGTGATGGGACACATATGCAGGAGCCCTTCCAAGCATGGTGGTAGGAGGTTCCTCCCCATGGATGTGGATGTAAGTGTTGTGTGGTGAGCATCCAGATGATGATCCACTATGAACATCTGTATGATGTTTTGTATGATGATGATCCGTATGATCATGAGCATTCGGATGATGCTCCTTGGCCGTGGATAGTTTGTAGGTTCTGCAGTAGCATGTAATAGGTCCCTGAGAGATCTTGCAGGTTGTGCTTGGCACGTAATCAATCATGGGATGCTCTTTCGAGGTTTTGCTTGTGCAATGGCATATAATAGGTCCCTGGGAGATCTTGTAGGTTGTGCTTGGCACGTAATCAGTCCCGGGATGCTCTTTCGAGGTTTTTCCTGGTAGCATGTAATGGGTCCCTGGGAGATCTTGTAGGTCTTGCTTGGCACATAATCAGTCCTGGGATGCTATTTCGAGGTTTTGATTGTCTGCATATATTAGGTACCTGGGAGATCCTATAGGTTGAGTAGTAGCTCCTAATCAGTCCTGGGATGCTCTTTCAAGGTTTTGCAGATGCACATAATCAGTCCTGAGATTCCACCGGATGGGCCACTCGCAGAGATGATGAAGACCTGCATGGAGGCTAGGCCTACATCCAACATGAAAAAGGGCTGGCTCTATAGAACTTCCTATGATGAGTATAATTGAGAGATAGCACTAGTGATCGAGATGACGAGTACAACATCAGTGACGATGATGCTCCAGTGATCTAGTCGTGATGATCCATCTCTAGTATTGAAGACTTGTGCCTATATGTATTGATGACCTGTGTCAAGAGAAAACCTTCCTAGTTAAGAGGTAGTGTTGATGTATTTGTAACTTTGGAATATATTCACTTGTATATTATATGTATTACATTTGTACTTTATTGTATCCCCAACGAAGATGTATTATTCCTCCTATTGGAAGTGTCGTCATTTGTATTTGCAAGTGTCACAAGCTATATTGTAAGTGTCGTAACTTATATTTGATGGGTTATTAGACCACCTTAGAGGGGTCGGCCCTGTATGAGTTAAGTGGAAGGGTTATTAGACTCCCTTAGGGAGTCGTCCCAGTTAGGGTAAAAGGCAGGTTAAGTTAAAGTATAAATAGAGTGGTTGCACCACTCTATTTGCTCATTCACTCACTCATCCAACTCGCATAGTTGAGAGAGAGGAGTGCACACAAGTGGAGGAGGAGTAGCTGCCGAGGACATCTATCTTTTGGGGATTCATCTTTGTGATCTTTGTATTGGTTCTTATTCTATCTCTGTGGAAGTTGCGGGGTTTTTTACCTTCTTGGTTTTCCCCGAGGAAACATTGTGTGTCTTGTGTCTATGATTGTTATGCTATGCATGTTATTCTCTTAATAGGATCCTAGATAATATTTGAATAAAATTATCAAAATTCTAACATTGTACTCTCGCCTGTGGTAATCACCGACGACCGCACCCTCCACGAGGGTGACCCTCGACGAAATTCCTCGGCGTGAAATGTTCTATTTCACTTAACATGACCAAGTTTTAGTTACCTCGGGTCTCCTTCAACCTGGTAACCATGTTCAAATTTAAGTTAAAATTTACCCAACAGTTTTATACGTTATTAGATTAGTGATATTAATCATAACGCACTATTACACCTCACTTGTATATATTACTTAACCTAACATGTAATTTAATCAATTTATTTACTTAAACAATTAAGTAATTAAATTACTTTAAATAATGTAAATTACATTACATTATTTCACATTATTAATTCCACATTAATAATTAAATTACACTAAATTACATTAATAATTATTTTACATTATTTAATGTAATTTTTAATTATTACATTAACATTAATTTTTATTTAACATTAATTTACTTTAACATTAAACTTATTAATTATTACATTAACCTTATAATAATTAATATACATTCTAGTAATTAACATTTAAATAAATAAATTTTACATTATAACAATTAATCATTATTATAATAATTAATCATTAGAATGCTAATCATTTAACATTAAACTAATTTCAAATTATTAATTAATATTTAATTAATAAACATTTAATTTAATTAATTATCATTCAATTAATAATTAACATTATAATTTTAACCTTCAACATTAACCTAATGTTTGAACTTAATTAATCATTTAACCTAAGATTAATTAACTTAAGCTTAAGTTTAAGATTTACTTAACCTTCGACCTAACCCTGGAATGCATGGGAGCCACGCGACCGACATGCAATAAAATATTACTTAAAAACTCTCCATTTAAAATGGTCAAACCCTCGGAGCCGGTCATTTCTTCCCTCGATTTTTGCTGAGCGAGCTCTTCCATTCTTCCTCGACAGGCCATCCCTGCTCCGGAGGGACTCTGCAACCTCTAGGACGAGCTCTAATCAAAGGAATAGATCCTCTACACCGCCATAGTTAGCGAGAGCTCCACTCCATCGCAACAGAGATCGGTCCGAAGTTAAGGTTTGTTGTTTGTTTTGTTCTTTGTAATTATAATAAAAATAAATTTGTTTGGAGTGGAGTGGCCCCAGCTCAGCTGGGCGCCCTCCACCTCCCTCTCTTATGTGCACTCTATGTGGATTCCCCTTCGTGCCAAGGCCATAGTCCCATGGCCACGTTGGTCCATGGTCGCGCTGTCCCATGGCCTTGCAGGATCATGGTCGCACTGGCTTGGTTAGGATGCACCCAAGCCGCAACTCACGGCTGTTGGTGGGGTTGCGCCCAGGCCGCGAGCCTGTGGCTACCTGGTCGGGCTGCACTTAAGCCGTAGCTCACGACTGTTGATCGTGTTGCACACATGTCGCAAGCCTACAACTGCCGGTCGGGCCGCCCATGGCCGCACCCATGGCTTGGCCAAAAAAAAATTTATGCTATATTTTTTCTTCAAGAAAATTTCATATATATATATATATTTTGTTTTAATTTGGAGTTGGTCCGAATTTTTTTTAATAATTTTTTTTTTGTTTAATTTAAATTTAAATAAATTTCTTTATGTTTGTTTATATATATATATAAATTTTTGGTTTACATATATATAGAGAATTTTTGGTTTTCTTTTATGGTTAAAAAAAAGGTTGTTATATATATATATATATAATTCATCTCTATTTCCTTTTTTTTTTTGTAATAATAGAATACGCCATTTTTCCATTTTATCCTACAATATATAGTTTATCCTATGTTTTCCATTTTTCTCTTATATATAAAAAAAATTTAACTTTTACTTTGTTCCTATTTAATTCATTGCAAAAGCGAAGAATAATTTACCCTAAATATATACCGGTGTATTTTATATTTTTCTATTTCTGTAAATAGCGATTTAGTTTCTATATATTTTTATATTTACATGTTCCTGTAAATAATGTAGTAGTTGCTTACATATATATATATATATTTCTAATTCTCATCTATGTTTCATGCAGGTCTAGGGCTTCTGCAACCAGTTATGGACATAATTGTGTGCAGAGTAGTTTTCTAATTATTATATATATACATATTTTTATAAAATTGTCAATTTATAATCCCGTGAAATCTTACAAGTCCTCGTAGAATTTGAGTTATACTCTACTTTATATGTCACTTTGTAGTGAGCCCTATTAAATTTTGAGCATTAATTCACAATACTCTTGGATCTTTGCTGAGAGAATAACATATACAGTATATCAATGCATAACAATCACAATAAGCATGACAAGCATCAAAAGAATCAAAAGCATGAGAGACAAGAGACACAGAGTTTCTGTGGGGAAAACCCTAAGGTGAAAAACCCCACAACTTCCTCAGAGATAGAGAGAGCAATGGCTCAACCAAAGTACAACCAAAATACACTGAGATAGTCTCCTAGTAGTAGATGATCCTCCTCCTCACTAGTGCGCCACTTTCTGAGTGAGAGAAGTGTGAGTTTCTGAATGATCAAAATAGAGATCTCCCGATCTCTATTTATACTAAGCTGTTTGCCCAGTGACCTTATGGGGCCGACTTGTCTATCTAGATACATCCAAAATATAATATATATTTCAGGGCCGACCCCACACATGGTGGTCTAATAACCTGTTGCCAAGTACACACACTTGCGACACTTGTCAATACACATGACGACACTTCCTTATAGAGGAATAACACATCTCTAATAAGGGTACAATAAATATATATGAAATACATAGATGAAATACATTCCGAAGTTACATATACATCAACACTCCCTCTTAACTAGGAAGGTATTTCTTGACACAGTTCTGCTAGACAAGTCTTCTTCTCGGGATCATCGTCATTAATGCATCGTCATCATCATCGTCACTGCTACTACTATCTCAACCAATCTCTGACTCTACTCGTCATAGGAAGTTCTACAGAGCCAGTCCTTTTTCATACTGGATGTAGGCCCACCACCTACAGGTCTTCATCATCACTGGCCATACTGTGGAATCCTCAGGAATTATTATGTGCGTCACAAAACCTGGCTGTAGCATCCTAGGCTATTATGAGCACACAACTCTACCTGTCGGATCTCCCAGGAGCACATTACATGTGACCCATCAAAAAACCTGGCCGAATCATCCCAGGATATTATGAGCACACAGCTCTACCTGTCGGATCTCCCAGGAGCACATTACATGTGATCTCACCACAAAAACTAGCTGAAGCATCTGAGGCCTTTTTCATCCTGTCCAGATCTCCCAGGAGCAAATTACATGTGGTCCACCACAAAACCTGGCTGAAGCATCTGAGGCCTTTTTCATCATGTCTAGATCTCCCAGAAGCAAATTACATGTGGTCATGGAAAAGCCTGGCTGAAGCATCTGAGGCCTTTTTCATCCTATCCAGATCTACCAGGAGAAAATTACATGCCATAGGACAAAACCTCGCAAGAGCATCTCAGGATGTTACGGGTACACAACTCTGACCTGAAGATCTCCTAGGGCACAAATTACATGTCCTCCTAGAGCAATGTCTCGAAAGAGCATCCCAGACTGTTATGGGTACACAACTCCAACCTATAGGATCTCCCAGACATGCTCATCTGCACAACCTGATCCACAGCCACAAAGTATCATCTGATACTCACCATACATCATCCTGATGTACACATGATCATCCTGATCATCATCACTGCAACATCCTGCTGCATGTCATCTGGAGAATCTCATCATCCATGATCACCCTGATCATACAATGCATCCATCTGATGCACACCAAGTATCTACTTGATACATATCATCATACACAGTGTATCCACCTGATACATAGATACATGATCCACACAATGTATCCATCAACATACATGATCTACCTGATCATACAATGTATCCACCTGATACATATACAGATACATGGTCCAAGCATCCAACATGATGCATATACAAAATACATACAAATGATCCAACCGATCATATCCAGCATCCAACATGATGCGTACATACATATAAATGATCCAACTAATCATATCCAACATCCAACATGATGCGTACATACATATAAATGATCCAACTGATCATATCCAGCATCCAACATGATGTGTACATACATATACATATAAATGATCCAACTGATCATACAAAGCAGAAACTAGAACATCATCCTGATGCTCATCACCCAACGCTTACATCCACAGCCATGTGAAGGATCCTCCTTCCAACATGCTTGGAATGGCTTCAGCAAATGCGTCCATCACTTCTTCTTCGAAGTGTCCTCGATCTAAAGAACACCAAGCCTCTCCCTAAAGTAATTGAACTTCACCCTGGCTAGTGGCTTCGTCAGCACATCTGCAATCTACTCGTCTGTCACAATATACAGGAGCTTCACAGCTCCTCTCTGCACCATATCCCTAATATAGTGATATTTGATCTCTATGTGTTTCGACCTGTCATGAAACACTGGATTCTCAGATAGCTTCATACAACTTTGGTTATCGCAGAAGATACCAGTAGCATCCAATGGGAGATCAAATAACTCATACATTAGCTTCCATAGCCATACTGCCTCACAACTAGCTGAACAGGCTGCAACATACTCTACCTCAGCTGTACTCAGTGCTACGCAGGACTGCTTCCTGCTAAACCAAGAGATCACACCTGATCCCATACTGAAGCAGCATCCAGATGTGCTCTTCCTATCTACAGCACTGCCAGCCCAATCTGAATCAACATAACCTTGCAAGTTAAACTTTTGATTCGCTTTATACTTGAGCCCAAAATCCACTGTACCCTTCAGGTACCTCAGAACATGCTTTACAGCAACCAGGTGAACACTCCTCGGATCCGTCAGGAACTGGCTCAATGTGTTCACAGCAAAGCAAATATCTAGTCTCGTGTTCGTCAGGTACATCAAGGACCCAATCATCTGATGATACATAGAGACATCAACCGAATCAGATGAAGCATCACATAGAATCTCAGATTCGATGCCATAAGTGTGGCCATGGCCTTGCAATCCATCATCCCGAATCTCTTCAGGATATCTACTGTGTACTTCCCTTCACCAAGGAAGATCCCACCTGCATTCTACCACACCTCCATACCTAGGAAATAATGCATCATTCCCAAATCTTTCATATCGAACTCAGCAGCAAGCTTCCTCTTTGTATCACATGAAGTTCTAGGAGCTTGCTACAAGCCATACAAGGATTTGTTCAATCTGCACACATGTGAATCCCTGTCAGGTCTTGGGACTGCATCTCAAACATCTTCTTCATGATCGATATATCATGGCATTCCATTTCTTCATCCCAACTCCTGGGAACTTCAATATCTTCAATAGATATCTTTGTTGCTAGAACAAATGTTGTAGTCCTTCTTTTGTAGGTGAAGATATACGGTCTTTCCTACAAAACAAGTTAAATTGCATGATTAGAAACATCTCATAATTTTCAGAACAAATTCTTTACACATAAAGAAATATGTCATGCAGTCATGCAATTATCTTAGCCAATGCTTCAATACAACATTTATCCATGTTCCAAAACTTTCTAGATGCCTTCCAGTCTCTACCAGAACATTATTAAGAGTTTGCACTACTCCCAACATGTCAGCAAAGAGGTTTCATTCTAGATAAGTAGCACTGGAATGTTGTACAGTGCCATAGGCCACTTACCCATCACATGCATATTAGTAGTATACTGTTCATTAATGCAATCATTCTAATATGCACACTACATCTCCTAGTCTAGGAACATAAGCATAATATTATTTAAACAAGAGTAGGCAAGAAATGATAATTGAAATACTTATCTTTGTTTGTTTGTTGGGTGGACTCCCTCTGAGTCTTTGCTTCTTGGCAGGAGCTGCTGAAGTAGCTTCTTCTACACCTTTCTGTTGTGGAATGTAGGAAGATGGTCAACTCCCTCTGAAAATCTGCATCCTTGCAAGAGATGCTGGAGTGTGCTCCCTCTTGATCTTTGCTTCCTAGATTAACTATCCTTGAACTTATATTCATCCTTGCTGACATCAATCTTCTTGAACCCTAGAAAGTATAATCTGTAAGCCTTCAAGCTTTCACTGTAACCCACAAAGATACCCTTCTTTCCTGAAGAATCTAGTTTGGTCCTCTTTTCCTTTGGGACATGAGTGTATACTGGACAACCAAATATTCTGAGATGGCTGACTTCAGGTTTCTTACCAGAAAAGACTTCTTCTGGTATCTTGTTGTCCAATATCTTGTGGGGTGTTCTGTTCTGCACATATATAGTTGTTCTAGCTACCTCTTCCCATAGATGCATAGGTAGATCCCGGTCATGCAGCATTGCCCTTGCTACTTCCATGATTGTTCTATTCTTCCTTTCTACAACTCCATTCTGTTGAGGATTATAAGGAGTATTCAACTCCCTCTTAATCCCTGAATCACTGCAAAGCTTCTTGAAGTCACCTGAGGTGAATTCTCCACCATTGTCGGATCTGAATGTTTTGATCTTCTTGTCAGTTTGATTCTCCATCAAGGTTTTGAATTCCTTGAATGTATCAAACACCTCATCTTTGTTCTTCAGGAAGTATACCCAAGTCTTCCTGGAGAAGTCATCAATAAATGAGACATAGTAAACATACCCACTTAGAGAACTGGATGACATAGGACCATGTACATCTGAGTGGATGATTTCCAGGATGTCTTTTGCCTTGCTTTCACTGCTTGGGAAAGCCTTCTTAATGTTCTTACCTTTTGCACATCCTTTGCAAACACCTTCATGTTTGGTCTTGATTTCAGGAAGACCCTTTATAGCCTTGCTTGCAATTGGAAGTGCCCTATAGTGCATATGAGCAAGTCTTCTATGCCAAAGTTCACTTGGCTCCATGGATTCATGCACCATGGCATGTTCAGGTTGTCCCTTCAATTTATACAAACCTCCCTCTTGCTCTCCAATCACTACTGCATCATCTATGGTCTTTCCCTTTTGCCACATTAGGACTTGGCCATAAACAAATGCAACCCTCATACCTTTTGCATCCAATGCAGAGATGGAGAGTAAGTTCTTCTTGAGCCCAGGTACATAAAGGACTTCTTTCATCTTCAAAGATTTTCCAGAATCTAGGTTGTAGGAGGCTTCACCACTTCCTTTGATTGGGTATTCATAATCATCCCCAAGTTTCACCTTATGGGGTCATTCATGTTCATATAGGTTCACAAAAGATTCCTTAAACCCAATCATGTGTTTGGAAGCCCCACTGTCAATTAACCAATCATTACAACCATGGGAGATAGTACCTGTGAGAGAGATTAGAACATACTCTTCTTCACTTGATGAGTCATCATTACTATCATCTCTTTCTGCCCTAGCCTTCTTCTTGGGTGGTTCATCATCTTCGGCAGCATGAGCATGAGACCTTCTTTTGCTGCCCTTATTCTTGTTGTTGAAGTTGTTGTTGTCCTTCTTGTTCTTGGGACAATTTATGGAAATATGTCCTTTTTCATTACAGGTGAAGCATATTCTTCTTTCTTTAAAGTGATGTGAAGATTTCTTGGAGTGAGATGGCTCTCTCTTGGACTTCCCTTTCTTGGTGTGAGCTGTGAGAGCTTGATCTTCATTCCCCATCTTTTCTTCTTGTGCCACAAGCCTTGCTTCTTCTTGTGAGCATTCTTCTCGTAGTCTGCTGAAGGATATCAACTTCTTTCTTGCACAGATTCCTTGAATGAAGGAGTCCCATGACCTAGGTAGGCCATTCAGAGTGGGCATGACAACTTCAACATTCTCCACCATTTCATCCACTGCTTCTGTTTGTTCCTTGATTTGGGAGACCCTTGAAAAATAAGATTGAATGGTTTCTCCATTCTGAAACTTTACTCCTTTCAATTGGTTCCACAGCTTCATCTTTCGATTTATGTTCTTCCCTTCAAATAGCTTGGTCAAAGAGTCAAACATCTCCTTGGGTGTCTTTAGAGAAGACACATGGGGTATGAGATGATCTTTGATAGAATTAGCAATGATTCTCTTTTCCTTGACCAAGTTCTTCTTGTGCAATACTTTAGCCTCTTTATCCTTTGGGATAGGGATGTCTTCTTTTATATATGAGTCCAACTCATTCTCTTCCAGGATTAACCCAATCCTATACTTCCAAGCTCGGAAGTTATCAACCCCTTCAAGCTTATCCTCAAGCTTGGTGTGGTGAGACATCTTAAAGAGTAATTCAAATGGAAATAGAAAATATTTAGGTCTTACCACTTGAAATGCTGAAAACTGGATCTGGTCTCGGATTAGGGTTTATTGAAAAAACCCTAAAAATTCCAAATGTGAATTTCAACTTCATGAAAGGATAGAAAGATGCGCTTTGATGAGCTGATCAGCCTGGTGTATTCAGAATTTGAGATCAGCAAAGCTTTACCCTTCAAATTTGCCTTTTTGTCCTCCCGAGTTCATTAGGGAGAGCCCTGAATTAGGGTTTGAGTTTTCCAGAGATCTACTCAGCCACAAATCTCGATCCAAAGCTTTAAACTTCGAATTTTGCAAGGTGCTTCCAGCTATGTCTTCAGATTTCAAAAATTCCTATTTTTGTGGAAACCCTAATTTTTAGGGCCACATCTGAAAATGCTCAGAATTGAATTCTGATTGGGTAGATAGATTCTCCTTGATGAGTAGAGTCAATCTACTATACTGCTTTTCCAAAAACTGTGGAGAGAAACCCAATAAACAAGGAACTCAAGTTTCCGTCACTACAAAATGTCTTCTTCTCAGGTTAGCTCTGATACCATGTTAAATTTTGAGCATTAATTCACAATACTCTTGGATCTTTGCTGAGAGAATAACATATACAGTATATCAATGCATAACAATCACAATAAGCATGACAAGCATCACAAGAATCAAAAGCATGAGAGACAAGAGACACAAAGTTTCCATGGGGAAAACCCTAAGGTGAAAAACCCCACAACTTCTTCAGAGATAGAGAGAGCAATGGATCAACCAAAGTACAACCAAAATACATTGAGATATTCTCCTAGTAGCAGATGATACTCCTCCTCACTGGTGCGCCACTTTCTGAGTGAGAGAAGTGTGAGTTTCCGAATGATCAAAATAGAGATCTCTCGATCTCTATTTATACAAAGCTGTTTGCCCAGTGACCTTATGGGACCGACTTGTCTATCTAGATACATCCACAATATAATATATATTTCAGGGCCGACCCCACACATGGTGGTCTAATAACCCGTCGCCAAGTACACACACTTGCGACACTTGTCAATACACATGACGACACTTCCTTATAGAGGAATAACACATCTCTAATAAGGGTACAATAAATATATATGAAATACATTCTGAAGTTACATATACATCAACAAGCCCCATGGTTCCAGATTTGGAACCATGGCCCTGATACCATGTGTAGGACCCCGTCCTAGTTTCCTTGGTTTATCAATAAAATATAATTGTTTTCTCTATTTACATTCTGTATCAAATTTATGTTTGGTTTTCTTTGGTTTATGTCTCTGTTTAAGTTCTAATGCTTGTAAAAAGAATTTACAGCCTATAAATAAATGCACTAGTTTTCTATTTACATCATTAACAATTTTTCATTTATAGCAGCATATATATATATATATTCCAATAAAAAATTGAATTTAGGTTATAACTTGAAATAAGTAAAATATTTACACAGTTAGAAAGGGATTTTTATACCTGTAGGAAAAATACCTTAACAATAGCTAGTTTTCGTTGTCCCATTCAGCTCCTCCTTTCCCTTCTGTATATCCCTGCAACCAAACTTATTTTCCAAACTAGGAAACTCAACCAGCCCAAACCAATCTGCTATGCCTCCCTGCCAACTGACGAGGTCTCGCCGACCACCCAGCTCCAAAAGTTTCCTCTTGGACCCTCGAGCCCTAACTGAGTACAAGCCCAACCAGCTTCCCGTAAATTTTCCTCCAACCCTTCTCCTATGTTCACAAATTTTCCTCCCTCTCTTCCAAAACCAAAGATCCATTTTCCCTATTCTATTATTCCCCTTATTCCTCCTTCCACTGACTCTTTCCTGCCATAACTACCCCTATCCCCCTCATTATTATTCTCCATCCCCCAAGTCCTTCTTGAGCCCAACACTTGACTCCAAACATTACATTGTTTTATTTTATTATAAGCTTGGGTTAGTTCACCTACCAACCGTAAGTGTTTCACATTTACACATTTTATCCACATTAATTATAAATTATCACTTGTTGAATTTACAATTTAATGTTTCACAATTTAAATTTATAATTAATTAATCTTCTTTATCAAACAACTCCAAAACATATTTTAACACTTGTTTTATAAACTGCATATGGTAACTATTATAAATTTACCCTATGTTCTAAATGACTTTCTACATAATCGTAATTAAATTAAATAACTATAAATTAAATGTGATCCATATATATTTATTGTAATTAATTAACATTGTTTAAGATGTAATTAATATTAACCTATCAAGTTAATATTACTTTAATTGACATTACAATTACCATTTAATATTTTAATCCAAGGTCTTGACTAATTAAGATCATTAATACTCATTTAAGAATTAAATATCCAAGTGCATTAATTACCACCTAAGTTAACCACAACTTGTTAACATTGTTAATCATCATTAACATTTATTTAGCTCAATTTCTATCATAACTAATAATCAACCCTATCACAATTATTCAACCATAAATTACTAACTTGACGTAATAATATAATCTCTTAATTAGATAATTAATAGTAATGTAATTAGTCATAATCATGACATATCAATGCCTAAACAACATAGTTTAATATTATTTCAAGCAAGTTTATACATATGTAGACGAGTTATGTAAGTGTCACGAATGCTTACATACATTACGTACGTACAATAATAGTATTAACCACACAAATTTCATAATCACATAAGTTATTTTTTGTTGACGTCTACTTAAACATAATTCGAACTGTTGGATAATTCACATAATTAAATACAATTAACTAACGAACAATTATACAAGTTACGACGCATGACTCGACAAGGTCTTAAATATACCGAGTTAATCAAGTCTTCCCTCCTAACTTCATGATACACCTATCTACCTACATCATCTATATAGTTCACAACTAACTTCCACATCCTATCCTTCATCTGCTGGACTACCCTGAAGTGTTATGCCATGATCGACTCCAGTTAGAACCCATAAGAGGAAGTGTCAACTACATCGACCAAGCTTCCTCCAAGGAACCACCAGTCATCATCACACACCTTGGGGAGTGCGTCGTAGAACATCCCTCCCATGCATCTGGGTTTTGGGGATAAACAGTGGGTAAAGCCTCCACTCCCTAATGGAACAAGGGACTATGTCTACACTGACATAATGAGTGTGTTGCGACTTGTACTTAATTTTTCATCATATAAGCAATATGGGCAGTTGAGTTTCCTGAAACCCTATCCCACCCATACATCATGATAATAAAAAAATAATCATGCTAAATAAGTAATGCATCACTTGCATACCATTTATCTTTCGTATTCCATGTCCCTGAGGTACTCCCACCTTGTAGGATCCAACTATCACTTAGACATTTTAACATGTAAGTTAGTCTCCAACATACGATCAAGAATATCATGCAAAATCCTTGACATGTATATATACATTTCATCATTAAGAAACAATAAGCAAATCGTTTATATGTATCAGCACCTGGTATCACATTTATCTATTTAACATATAACTTTTAACTTGGTATCCACGGACCCATCATTCTGTAATTTGCATGTAAGAGACATAATTAACACATGAATATATATCAAAACATGACTATAGATCATAAGAGTAACATCACACACACATATATATATCGGCAAACTAATAGAACCATATGTCCACAGAGTCAAAAAAGTGACGAAGTCTCACAATAATAAGCAAATAAAACATATAATGATAGTTCAAGTAATAAGGTCAAAACGGTGCATTACAAGTATTTCCAATTAATAACAGCCGTACACAGGTGTTACACCCAAAATCTACTCATCATGAGATTCAGTGTATACACCCCAGAAGATACCTGGACTAAGTAATCATCCTGGAAGGATTTTTATCCAATTGTGCTAAGTTTTGAAGGGTCGTCGTAGGCTACACACTAGCAATATGCGACATCGCACCTTGCTCCGTTATAGGGTGCGAGGAAGTCAGATAGATGGAAAAAATAGCTTCTTCGAGGTCCGTCTCGAAGCTTGCTGACTTGGGACCCTATCCCTGACCTCTTGGAAGAGCTGGCACTCGGTTCCTAAACCTTTGGGGAGATCCCTTAAGCCTCTCCTACCATCTCTCAACCTATCCTATCCATACCCTATCCATTTAGTCCATATAAATGAAGCTCACTCCCATCCCAAAGGGAGGAAGGCTATGGTATCTACATGCTGGTGAAATCACTCTTAGAACATCTCCACTCACCTATTGGAGAACTCATACTTCCTTGGAAGGATATGGAAATCGGCTTTGTCATAGAAGGGCCAGCGTTAAGCCTTGGTTGTAGTTCTATATCTCTATTATGTACTCCTCTATTTGCAGTAATACAAATGCTTTCCACCAATATTGTTCATGTGTGTAATGATATCGAGTAGTTTACTTGCTTAACTGTTTACTTAGATCTCTTATTGTATAGATGTCTTTCACTGGTTTCTCTTGTTTCTTCTCTTGACAGGTCTTGTAGCTTGGATTTGACGACCGTGAGACGTGGAGCAACATTCAGGAGAAAGGATTGCGAAGTGAAAGGTAAGACATCTAGTACTCGATTCTTAAGTAGATTTAGGAAATGCATTGGTAGTCTATTCTATTAGATCTAGACTCACTTTGAGCTAGGGAGATCCGGCTCGCATCCGCTTGAGTGGATTGTCCGATAACAAATCTGTCGACCATACTGGGGAGTATAGAATCTGGTTAGTAGTTGTTAATCTGAGAGTCATTTTCAGTTGATTGCTTGACACAAGCCTTTTTATTTTTTCCATTTTGATTTCACTATCAGATCTTTGTATTGAAGACTCTGATCTACTTCCTCCAAGTTTTTACAACTCATTCCCAAACCATTCCATGGTTCATTGCTGAGAGATCTGATTCATTTTTGAATTTGGGCTTCGCCTGTCGCACCTGGGCAGTGGAAACAGAGCGACACTGTGTCATTCCGGGTCTCTGTTTTTTACCTGTTAGATACTCGTTGCATCCATTGCATTGGTATACTGCGACATCGTCGCACTTCCCGTGTAAGAAAACGGCAACGTCGCATTGTGTACAAGCACAGAGTGTGCTAATTTTTCAAATTTTTGGCATGCAGGCATCTCCTCTCCATTTGACAGTCTGGATTTTGGTTTGCTGTATGAACTCTCTCTGTGCTGCAAGATCCAGCCAGAGATCCTATTTTGATTTGTGTTTAGAGTGTTTGGTTTTGTTTGGATCGAGCTTGGTTGAGTGCTTGTCTTTTCCTGAGTTTTCTAAAAGTGCTAGTGCTGCAAGTAGTGTTTTCTTTTCAGTCATTTAGATCTGAAAGATCAGTTGCTATCAAGTTTATTCTGTGATGCATCCATTGAAAAGTTAAGAAGTGCTTCTTTCCCATCATTTCTTGAACATTATTGAAGAAAATTGTTGTGCATTGAAAAATTATCGTTTATGTTTTGGAAGAATTGGATGAATGTATGATCTATTGTGTTTTTCTCGAATTATGAATCGCTCATTTTCTTGAAAGGCTCAAAGAACGCTTCGATTTTTGCAAAATTGATTCCATGCATTTTTAATTTTTGGTGCTTTTAGACCATTGAAAGTGAAATTGAAAAACTTGCATATTCCATTTCAGAATCCTCTCTTTTCATTACCTAGTGTCGTTTTGATTTGAAAAGAAAAAGAAAAGGAAAAATGCTTTGATTTGGATAGTAGTGTTGTGATTTTTTGTGTTTTGTTGAAAAAGGAAAAGAATACTTTCATAGTCAAGTTTTGTTTGAATTGGGATTGTGTTGCATTGAACTTGTTTGGGCAAATACTATTGGAAAAAGTTTTCTCCTTCCCATAGCTAGAATTCATTGAAAGAAAAGAATACTTCGTGCATGTAGCCAGGGCTTGCATTATGCTTCCGATTATGTACTCACCTCATGCATTGACCTAACCATCCAAGATAAAATTAATGGTAGAACTAGGTAAAATTTTTAGCAACTTGTGTGTAAGTTAGAGACATGTTCCGGCATCGTTAAGCGTGGCAGCTATCGTTATTTTCCAGCACTATATCCCAGGGGTATTGTAGTCTTCCACATACTTATTGGTATATCGAGCTCCTTCACATACCCACCAAGTACCATAATCCGTACTTGGCGTATATCGAAGGGTGTATCACTTACTCGGTAGTATATCGGAAGGTCTCTTGTCGAACGGTTGTGCATTAGACAACACCACTACGGATTTGATCTCCCACGTACCTTGTGTATATCGGGAGACACCACTAGGATTCCTGAAACCAACCGAGTTAACCATTTGGCCGTCTTGGTAAAGCAATACACCGAGAAAAACACTCAGGGAGATTAGCATGCATGTATTGTCCAGGTAATCGGGTATGCAGGAAAGGGTATGGTCGCAATCCTCCTTGTCGCGTCATATTGTTGGACCCTGCAATATATCGCGGTTTGCAATGCCTTGATAATCCCGTGAGGTTCCAGACTTTTGAATCCACTCTGTCACATAAGTTTGCTTGTTGCCTTAGTTTGAGTAGGTTTTTCTGGACTGCTTTTCTTTTAGCATACCCTTAGGAGAAATGCTGTTTCAGCCATCCTGGCTGACCATCCTGACACTCTGGTGGATTTTCCCTAGAGAAGATCCCGTAGGATCTTAAAATTATCACCCGAATATCCCCTTGATCCGAAGGTTATTTTGAGGGTAAGAATGGATCAACGTAACACAGTCGTAGTTACTGAAGTGGAAAAACCCACTCTGAATGTTGGAGGACTTTTGTTTCCACAAACTCCTCTGGATTCACCTGCCTCTCATCCCCCACAGGATGAAGGAGCACAAACCCCCGCTTCACAAGACCTTTCTCCTGTCATCCCGGGAGAACCTGGATCATGGAATGGATAAATCGACCCCAAGACGACCCTACAGTAGCTGTTGGTCCTTCAGTAGCTTACTGGACATCTTCTACAGACCACCCAATGGCTCATTTTTCCATCTCATCCCCACCTAACTGGACTACTCCAGAGTTCTCTAGACCTTACTATAGGCCTAACCCCGCCGAGATTTTCGAACCTATCCATGAACGTGTGGAACAGTTACGTCTTAAGGGTGATGACCTTCGAAGACAAAGTCTCGAGTAACACTCTGAAGAGTTTCGAAATCGACATTTCCAAATAAGATTCGATGACAGAGACATCCCGGTTCATCCGATATATTTTGGATCACCAGAACAACCTTCCCACCATGAGACCACTAATAAGACTGGTCAACCCTCACAAGAGTCCAGTCCTGCACCTCAAGTGAACCAATCTGTGGAAGGACAATAGTCCAACACACCCGTCACTACCGCAGTTACTTTAGCAGTTCCTCCCCCACCTCAGAATTCGAGGGGAGGGTATTCCATTCCCCCGGATTATCTTATTGGTAATGATTTTACTACGGTAGCTAGTCAACAACCTACGTTGGTTCAACCTTTGAATGGTGGTCAACCTGTAGTGGCTGGGGGGAAACCCCCGTTTCCTAACCAGAACATAGGCGGTGAAATCCCCAACAGACCTTCCCAACCCGCTAGACCATCCACCACGGGATTATCTCATGTTGGGGGGCCGTCCAATGTAACTCAACCCTCATGGAGTCAAGCGTATCCAGGTTCTGTTAACCCTACGCTGGGCCAATCTAATCCCAGAAATGCACCATATGGGATACGTTATCCCAGGAATCCGTACACTCTATGGGGGAAACAACTGGTGTTGCAACACAGTCCCCAACCAACTATCCTCAAGTACCACCGCCCCCGATCGGCCCTCCCCCCCTCCTGCTAGAGGAGGTGGGCCCCCACCTAAACTTGGTGGAGGTCCACCTCATTTCACCCACAACATCCCTCACCCTTCCGGCGGGTGGCGGGAATGGTCTGCCACCCCCTCCCGGTGGAGGTGGCGGGGGACCACCCTATCATGGTGGAGGGGGAAATTTTCCTTCGGGTGGTGGAGGCAGTGTAGGACCTAATTACTATGGTGGTGGCAGTGGTGGTGGAGACCCTCATCCTTCTGGCGGCGGAGGTGGTGGGGGGCCCCATCCTTCTGGTGGCAGAAGTGGTCCACCACCCCCTCCAGGTGGAGGCAGTGGTGGGCCACCTCATTATGGTTATGGACCCCCACCTCCTCCCGGTGGTGGAAACGGACCTCCACCCCCTCCCGGTGGTGGAGGTGGACTCCCACCTTATTGGAATGGACTACCTTATGGTGGCGGACCCCCTTACGATCCGGGCGGCCCATCCCCCTACGACCAGTTTCCTCTTGGTACACCTTATAGTCAGTTTGGTCCTTACACACCTTATCCGTATTATCAATACGCGTAGCCTAACTCACAGCTTCCCGTTTTGGCTACTTTGGACCTGCCTCACCTATCCCATTTAACCAACGATCTTATTTACCACGGATCTAGCTAGCCACTGATTCCGGTGAAACTTCCGTCTGATATCCCCAAATTTGATGGAAAGCCAGGTGAAGAACCTAAAAACCACATGATGGCATACCACTTATGGTGTTCATCTAATTCCTTAATGGACGATTCAATTCGTCTTAGATTGTTTCAAAGGACTCTCACCGGTTCGGCTGCCAAGTGGTACATTGAGTTGCCACCCCACACTTTTCCTGATTTTGGTTCTCTTGCCATGAAATTTTTGACACATTTCCAGCTGCCCCTACGGTATGAAACTGGGTACCGAGCTTTTAACCTCGCTCCGTCAGAATACCGCCACTCATATTTCGGATCATATCCATGAATGGTGAAGGAGATGACGTTTCATTAAAGCTCCTATTTTAGATCAGCTCCTAGTAGGCTGGTTCGCAAAATCCCTCATCCCTATCATCACAAGAGATGTTTCCATGCGAGGTGCTGTCATCGAAGAACAAGCCATCGCGAGTGCCCATGTACTAGACCTAGTCTACAGTACTCAATCTGGCACTTTGTTTGATATTCTTCCTGACGCACCCCTTGACGTTAATGACCCTGCAAAACCGCATAAGGGACTCCAAACTGATGGAATCACTGGTTCCCTTAACACCCAGCCTGCTGCTATCATTGTCGGATCATCCAACCTGACTCCGGCTAGCCACAACACCACCAAGTCAACCGCTCCTGCTGTAACTGAAGAGGTGAATTTTGTCCAATCAGCTTCATCCCAGAAGTCCGGTGGTAAAAAGAAGAACAAGGGGAAACCCAAAAATTCTTCCACCCAGCAGGAACAAAAGAGCACTCCTAACGATACCAACCAAAAATGGAAACTAAAGTATCCTTGTTTACTGTGTGGAGATGACCACTTCTCCAAAGAATGTCCCCATAGAGATGAAGTATAAAATTTTCTTAGGGGTAAACCAACTCCTGTAGTCCTCAATGATCTGTTTCCTACTCAGAACCAGCAGATGATTTCTAAAACCGCCCCAGCCCAGGGGGAACCATCCAATAACGTGCATGTTCTCATGGTGTGTAACGAGACGATCAATTTGAACACTCGCTCGCGATCTTACGAACTGGTCCCTTCGAATGAATCCATCGGAAGCAATGCTGGAAAAGCTTCTGACTCCTTAACTGATGTCATGGTACCATCAACTTCTCTCACCATTGAGAAGCCCTCCTTAGAATCGATATTGTGACCGCCCAAGAGTACGATTCGAAAATATGTTTTCAATCCCAACGCTCGGGAGGCACAAAATTACAATATCGTAGAAGATTTTGCACAAGCTCCATGCACCTTGTATACCCTAGAAGTTTTGCAGAATTGTCCTAATCAACGCAAAACTCTCCTTCCGACCATTGGTGCAGTCGACCCCGATTCCTCGAATACCATCATGTTCCGACTTGACAAGTTTAAGTCGAGGCTCTCACAACAGCTTGCGTTCCAAGTTTCTGCGAACATTGCTGGGAAGATTGTCCATCGTACCCTTTTGGATGAAGGTGCCTCTACTTCTGTCATGTCTATCACCTGTTGGAGAGCCATTGGCTCCCCCGAATTTAATCGTTCTCCCACCACGTTGAAAGCATTCAACGGGCGTGGCTTTTGACCTCATGGGCTCCTACAAGCTCTTGTAGTTGAGTTGGGCAGAAAGACCATAACCGTTAATGTGGAAGTGGTCTTGGCCCCAATAGATTATAATCTATTGCTTGGTCGCAATTGGTTTTATGCCATGCAGGCAGTAGCCTCTTCAGTCTTCCGCATAGTACAATTTCCCCATCACGGGAGAATTGTCACTATCGACCAATTAGATTTTTGTACACCAGAAGCTACTACTCATCCTGGTGACCATGTTCCTTCCATTGGACAGATGTCAAAACAATTTGAGAGTATAGGGGTCGGCCTTTTGAAAGATTCATCTCTCATGGGTGTTTTTCCAGCCGCGGACCCCCCTAATCATGTTGCTATGGTGAACATGATCTCCACAAATATCTTATCTCACTATACCGATGCTTGGCTTGTGCCGGATGAAGCCACAACACACCTGCTTGGAGATATAATGCCTCTTTCACCCGCTGAACGTATTCACAAGGCTATCCAATCAGCACCGGAGGACCATTTAATCGTGGCCTCTCCATCCTATTCTCTACGACGGACGTCATCTCTACCTGATCTCTTACTTCAGAATTTTCAGACGAGTCCATCATGGAAATTATGAATGTTGACGACAGTCCGTGGGATGATCTCCACCATAGGTCATCTTTTCTTCCTCCTTTGGAGTACATAGAGGACAACATCCACACCTTCTTTTCACCATATATCTACTTGTTCCCTCATTCCCCCATCCTTACATGTATTACGGACACGGAGGGAAACTTGGCCAACATTGAGCCAACCACCCCGGTAGACATCTTGGTGAAACCTGGTATAGTGGAACACATTCGCATAGGCTAGAAGTGTTCCCCTGAAGAAATAGCTACTGGCACGGCCTTATTCAAGCAATTTTGAGACGTATTTGCTTGGTCCTATGAGGATATGCCTGGGATAGACCCCGCAATTGTTTCTCACGAAATAAAAACCTATCCCGACATCAAACCTATACGCCAAAAGTTGCGACCGATACACCCCCGGAAGACTGTGGAAGTTAAGGCAGAAATTGAAAAGCTCTTAAAGGATGGTTTTATTTATCCTATCCCATTAACAGATTGGGTCTCAAATGTCGCCCCTTTGAACAAAAAGCAGGGTACCATTCGTGTCTGTGTCGATTATCGGGACCTTAACTGGGCTTGTCCGAAAGACAACTACCCGACCCTTTTCATCGACCATATTATCGACAATTGTGCCGGAAGTGTCATCTTCTCATTTATGGATGGCTTTTTTGGTTACAACCAGATTGAGATCAACCTAGCTGACCAACATAAGACGGCTTTCATCTTCCCGTGGGGAACTTTTGCATACCGCAAAATCCCGTTTGGCCTTAAAAATGCTGGCACCATGTTTCAGCAGGCTATGTCGTATGCCTTCCATGACATTAAGGACTTTGTGGAACCTTACCTGGACGATCTCCCTGCTCATTCAAAGCAACGCGAGTTCCACATTAATCATCCGACGGCCATTTTCCTCAGATGCAGACGGTACAATATCCGTCTGAATCCTCATAAGTGTATCTTTTGCGTTGAGTCTGAACACCTCTTAGGATTTATCGTTTCAAAGGATGGGATCTGCATTGATCCCTTAAAGGTGGAGGCCATCATCAACCTACCACCCCTGACTGATGTGATGGAACTTCAAAGTCTTCAAGGGAAGGCGACTTATTTAAGACGTTTTGTTTGCAATTTCGCAGATAAGACTCAGGGGTACATGAGACTTCTCAAGAAGGGCGTCCCCTTCATTTAGGACGACCAAGCTCAAAAATCCTTCGACAGTATCAAACATGCCATTACGCATGCCTCTGTGCTCCAACCGCCTAATTATTATCGAAATTATATCTTGTATCTCGCTGCTTCTGTCACCACTATCACCATGGTTTTGGTACAAGAGGATCAAAACGCCTAGGAATGTGTAATATAATATGCAAGTAAGGGTCTTGCTGATGCTAAAACTAGATATTCACATGTCGAAAAACTTGCATTCGTGGCGGTCATCGTTGTCCAGAAGTTCTGGCACTATATCTTGCTCCGCACCACCACTATCATCGCTGACTCGAACCACATTTACCACGTACTGACACGTCAGGTGCTTGGGGGCAAGTATTCACACTGGATCGTGATACTGCAAGAATTTGACCTTCTTTTCGAGAAATCTAAGTCTAAGAAGTCTTTGGTGTTTACCGATCTCATTTGTGACCTTCCCCGTCTTGATGAAGAAGTTGAGCACAATGAATCCTTTCCAGACGAATAATTGTTTCTCATCAGTATGACTGATCCATGGTATGGAGATATCTTATTGTATCTTCAAACCCAATGCTTCAACCCTCAACTCTCTCGCGACGACCGTCGTAAGATACGTCACCATGTGAAGTATTATTTAATCATCAATGATACTTTGTATCGCCGTGGCATTGATTCAATTATTCGAAGTTGTCTCACTCACAACGAGGCTGAACACATTCTCAATGACTATCACGCTGGGGCATGTGGTGGTCACCTCTCTGGGATGGCTACAGCCCAGAATATTTTGCGCGCAAGATATTTTGGGCCTACTATTTTCAAAGATTGTATTGAGGCCGTAAACAAATGTCCTCCTTGCCAACACGTCCATACGAAGAAGTGCACCCATCCCGCCCCATTACACTCGGTTAGTGCCATGGGACCCTTTGCAAAATGGGCCATCGACTTTATGCATTGTAAGCCTACCTCGTTCAGGGGGCATAGCTACATCATTTTAGTTGTGGATTACTTTACAAAATGGGCCGAAGCTATGCCTACATACCAGAACAACGACAAAACCACCGCACTCTTCATGTTCAATCATGTAATAGCGTGGTTCGGAGTTCCTCAGGAAATTGTTACCGATCATGGTTCCCATTTTTAGAATCATATGGTTGATGAACTAAGCGACAAGTTGGGTTTTTGCCATGAAAATTCAACACCCTACTACCCGCAGTCTAATGGACAGATCGAGGCCATTAACGAGGTCTTGAAAACTATGGTCCAAAGGATGGTAGGGACACATAAGTCCAATTGGAAAAACATGCTCTTCTCAGCGTTATGGGCCTATCGAACTTCCGTCAAAACATCCACAGGCTTCACTCCCTTCCAATTGGTATATGGATTGGAGGTTGTCCTACCTATAGAATGCAAAATTCTGTCTCTACAACTCACTGTCGAACTTCTTCCTAACACTACTGTCGAGGAAGAACGTCTCTTGCACTTAGAAAAACTTGACGAGTCCCGCCGAGATGCCGCTATTGCAAATGAAGTGCACAAGAAATGCATTAAAGCCCAATACAACAAGTCAGTTGAACCTTGTATCTTTAACGAGGGTGACCTATTCCTCACTTACGACCAGAAGCACGACAAACTAGGAGTAGGAAAGTTCGAATCCATGTAGCATGGACCTTACATTGTCTAACGTGTTTTGGAGAAGGGAGCTTATGAGCTTGAAGACTATGATGGAATCTCTTTGGGTGAACCCCATAATGGGCTTTACCTGAAGAGATACTATGCCTAAATTCATCATGCTTAGACTTTCTTGTATATACTATACATGGTGTGTATTTTGAGTTTTTGTGTGTGCTGTGACGCTTTTAATTTTGAGTGTATTTAGAACTTGTTTCCGCTCCTTATACCATGTTCTCTCTGCTTTTGCAGATGGAAATGTGCTATGGATTCGCGGACAATGCCATCAGGCATACCCGTAGCCTTGCTTCGATAGCCTAGGTACTATATTCCCCAACAGGTGAGCTCATTAGCTCAGGAGGAAGTTGCCTAGGGTTTGCGACCAACAATGCCTCGAAGTATGAGGTAGTAATCGGAACCCTAGCTAACGCCATTTCCTTGGGTATGAACCACATTATCATCCACATGGATTCGCAATTAGTGGTTTCCCATCTTAACCAGGTTTACACCATCCGTGATCCCACCTTACTCCATCTCTTTAGACAAGTACGTCTCCTAGAAAGGTCATTTGAATCCGTTCAATACCTACACATTCCATGAGAGTTAAACACAGTTGCTGACTCGATGGGAAACTTCATTTTGGATTGGTACATCACACACACATAATATTCATAATATGTAAAAGCATTCACAACATGTAAATAGTGTAATGTATAAATTTCCGACAATGTCTGTATATATATATATCACTCAAAAGTAGTGCTGGTACAAAATTTGAAGCACGATGGCTTTCAGTGAGTCTCTACAAAATCTGAAGCATCATAGATTTCAGTAGTACAAAATCTGAGGCCTCTAAGCTCTTAGTACAAGTATAATAGTGTCATCAGGCCCGACTCCTGACCCGTACACCACCCCTAGCATGGATAGCCCACTGTCGTTGAGAGAGGAAGCAATCCACGGTCCTTGCCACCTTACGGAGTAGGGCATTGAAGCGTACGGACGCTCCAACCCCAAACCTCTGCATAGGTCTCGGTAGGTCATCTATCGTTGGCTCAAGATCCTCCACTATCAACTGGGACAAGTTCCTGTATACCTCCTCCATCTCCTCGATGGCAGCATGAGCACCTGGGGGCACAACTGCTTCCCCACCTCTATCTCTCCTCGCTAGGAGAGAAAATCCTACCAGCCGTACGGGCCCCACATCTGCACACACATATTATATACTTGTTAGCACTGCATCAAAAAAATGATAAATATACAAAACTAAAAGTACAAGGGTTTTGTTCTCACCTATGTCACCCCATGCTGCATCCTCAGGTAGCACCAAGTCAAGATCCTCTCTGAAATCTGTACCACTATATGGGAAGTCCTCGACCATGAGTAACTAGCCTTCCAGCCAGCAGAAGAACTTGGGACCAAAAATGACAATAGGTCCTCCACCATGATGAGTCATCACCTCAGCTCATCTGAGCATGTGGGGATCTCTAGGATCCCTATAATCTAATACCACCTGTGGGTGCAAAAGAGGGATCCGCTCCAAGAGGAACGATACCACGATCGATCCATAACCAAACTGCTTGAGCTCTCTCCGCCGACACTTGGTCAGCTGAGCTCAGAGGTTTGCGAGGAGACCCTCGCACTAGTTGAAAACCATGGGGGACATACAATCCTCCACATAAAGAATCTGAGTCCGAGTAACCGTGTGTGGGGCTTGGATACCTGCGGCTCTAGTAATAGTAAGCAATATGGTACACAGTGGGTGGCTCAGCACATCCCTGATAAGAATCTTCCCACTGTAAGATCGAGAAAGAGCAGTACAATGTTGTGACACCATGTCATCAACTGTGCGGTCACTGGCCCGTGTTCCAATAAATGTACAGGTTCCCCTCTTCGGGATAGACCTGTGAGAAAATAGATGTCCTCAAAATCTATTGTGAGGATGTGCTCACCAATCACGAAATACTATTTGGCCGCATCCCAACTCTGGAGCATGTGTGATAGCAATGGGATTTGGGATCTCATCCCCTGAATCTCAAAGAACTTGAGCAAACCACAGTTCCTCAAGGCATCCATGCATTGTGTATCATTAGCAGCTTATTCATCTTCTACCTCATGTTCTCGTTCTCGCCACTCTAAAACAATGTTGGCTTGCTAGCAACCTGCCAAAAAGGGCATTTAAACACTGTTAGGTCCTACTTCAACCTCTGCAAGTTCATTTTTTGGATTAAATTTGATGGTTGGGAAGTGCAACTCCACTGTCACATACTACATTTGTGTATAGTGTGATGTTGTCGCACTTCATCCATTCAGGACTTGTGCCGAGTGGGTCTCGTCGCAGTTCCCGAAAGGGCCAACTGCGACAAGCCGAGAGCGTAGTAGCCCTCCATTTATCCATCAAAAAACCCAAAAATTGAACCTGAAAACAAAATCTAATCCACTAAAAAGTTGCTAGATGAAGTTTAGGCTTACCTGCTCCTGACGGTGGGTGAAATGGCGGATCGTAGCTCCTAGAATCGGCAAAGGAAGTTTTGGCTCCAAATTAGTACTTCTCCTCCAACCACTTATACTATGAAACGAGAACTCGACACAGTTCTCGTTTTTCTCTCTCCTAATTTTAGTAGGTATTTTTAGCTCCGTTTCAAAAAGGGGTGATGCCAGTATCACACATTTTCATTTCGAGGCATTTTTTGGGACCTTTGAATTATCTTTATCGTAAAAAAAAATTAGTTTCCATTTTCAGGTACATTTTTAGAAATTTAGCAAAATAGCATACATTTTTAAGCAATTTATAATGAAAAACATATACATTTTGCAATTTTTTCTATAAAATAAGACATTTTTATGGACAAAATAAGACACTTTTATTGACAAAATTGTAAAAAATTCCAGACAATATAGACATTTAAAACCATTTTCAATCAATTTTCAGATATGTTTTGTATAAAAATGATACTATTTCATATTATTTTCCGAAAAGTGTTGATTCACATAAATTCAAGAAAAACTATACAAATTATTTGTAAAAAACATTATATATAGAAATTTTATTTCTAAAATTAAGTCTGAAAGTCAAAACATTACTAATATATCTTATCAAAATATTATCAAACTTAGAATTTTTTTCAAAACATGAAACTAATCAACAATATCATGGAGGCCAAATTCATGTCCTCTTCTGCTGCATGTTTCCCCCCTCTAACATTATAATAAAATAAATTAAAAAACAAATTAAACTAACCCCTAACAACATTATAATAAAAAATTCCTAACAACATTATAATAAAAAATTTAAAGAAAAATTAAAAACAAATCAAACTAACCCCGTCGATGCCCGGCATCGAGGGGGCCGTGAGGGCCGCCCTTTGGCGCCCAAGCGAGTGACCTCCCTTGCTTGGGCGCCAAAGGGTGGCCCTCACGGCCCCCTCAATGCCGGGCATCGACGGGGGCCCTGAGGGCCGCCCTTTGGCGCCCAAGCGAGCAACTTTTAAACAAAATTTAAAAATACATTAAAAAAAATACTAAGTATCTATATACTAACCAAATTTACATTATAAATTTTTTTAGAAAAACTATACAAAAATTTAAAAACAATTAAAACAAAAATTTAAAAACAATAAAAAAATCTAACTATACAAAATTTTAAAATAAATTAAAAAACAAAATAATTAAAAAAAAATTAAACTATAAAAAATTAAACAAACTTTGAACAAAATTTATAAAAAATTAAACAAACTTTAAACAAAAAAAATTAAACAAAATTTAAAAAAACATAAACTATACAACAATTAAACAAAATTAAAAAAAAAAATAAAACAAAATTAAAAAAAAAAAACAAAATTAGGAAAAACTATACAAAAATTAAACAAAATTTAAAAAAAAAAAAACAAAATTTAAAAAAACATAAACTATACAACAATTAAACAAAATTAAAAAAAAAATAAAACAAAATTTAAAAAATAAAACAAAATTAGAAAAAACTATACAAAAATTAAACAAAATAGAAAAATAAAACAAAATTTAAAAAATAAAACAAAATTAAAAAAAACTATACAAAAATTAAACAGAATTTAAAAAAAAATAAACAAAATTTAAAAAATAAAACAAAATTTAAAAAATAAAAAAAATCAAAACAATGCAATGGGCAGCCCGTCCGCCGCTCGGGCGCCAATGGGCGGCCCTCGGGGCCGGCCCTCGATGCCGGGCATCGACGACCGGCCCCGAGGGCCGCCCATTGGCGCCCAAGCGGCGGACGTCCGCCCGCTCGGGCGCCAATGGGCGGCCCTCGGGGCCGCCCGTCGATGCCGGGCATCGACGGCCGGCCCCGAGGGCCGCCCATTGGCGCCCGAGCGGTGGACGTCCGCCCGCTCGGGCGCCAATGGGCGGCCCTCGGGGCCGGCCGTCGATGCCCGGCATCGAGGGCTGGCCCCGAGGCCGCCCATTGCATTGTTTTGATTTTTTTTATTTTTTAAATTTTGTTTATTTTTTAAATTTTGTTTATTTTTTGTAAAATTTTGTTTATTTTTTAAATTTTGTTTTATTTTTTAAATTTTGTTTATTTTTTTTAAAATTTTGTTTATTTTTTAAATTTTGTTTTTTTTTTTAAATTTTGTTTATTTTTTTTTAAATTTTGTTTATTTCTTTTTAAATTTTGTTTTGATTTTTGTATAGTTTTTTTAAATTTTTGTATAGTTTATGTTTTTTATAAATTTTATTTAAAGTTTGTTTAATTTTTTATAAATTTTATTTTGTTTAAAGTTTGTTTAATTTTTTATAAATTTTGTTTAAAGTTTGTTTAATTTTGTATAGTTTATTTTTTTTAATTATTTTGTTTTTTAATTTATTTTAAAATTTTGCATAGTTTGATTTTTTATTGTTTTTAAATTTTTGTTTTAACTGTTTTTAAGTCTTTGTATAGTTTTTTTTTAAATTTTTTATAATGTTAGTTTGGTTAGTATATAGATACATAGTATTTTTTCTTAATGTATTTTTAAATTTTTAATTATAATGTTATCTTAGTTTAGTATAGATATATAGTATTTTTTTTTAATGTATTTTTAAATTTTTAATTATAATGTTATCTTAGTTTAGTTTGTTTTTAATTTTTTTTAAATTTTTAATTATAACATTAGTTTAAATGTTAGTTTAATTTGTTTTTAATTTCTTTTTTAAAACCCAAAGCTAATATTCGTGGAATAGGGAGCATTCGTGCAAGATGAGAGTGTATTAAACCAAGTCGTAGATCCCGAAGGAATATGACATCTGAAATGATGGGTATAGATGTAGACTCAGATTGTGAGCCCATTGATAATAGAGAAGAGTATGGGTCATCTACATCTTCATCAAGTCCTTCATCTGCAGAAAATGTAGATTCTGATGGGGTGTCAGAATCCATGGATGAATTTGAAGAAACAGTGTAGATACTTTTTATTAGTATGATTTTTGTAATTGAAACTCTAGAGGAGTTTTTGATGATGGGGTGTCAGAATCCATGGATGAATTTGAAGAAGGAGTTTAGATGCTTTTTACTAGTATGATTTTTGTAATTGAAACTCTAGAGGAGTTTTTGAATATTTATATGAACCATTTGTTCTTGTATGGTCTAATATATTATCTCATTATGAATCGCATCATAATTCCTTTGTTTTTATATGGTTATAATGGTGAAATTATTAGAGAAATTTGTTTTTTTGTTTAATATGCAATTTTCCTGAAAGTTGTAATTTATCTCTTCAAGAAAAAGAAAAAATTCCAATTTAAGGTTGATTTTAAAGTTTTTCTAAACAACAATATGGGATGTTTAGGCCATGGCTCTATTTTTTACCCTAAAAAAAAATACGTGTATACTGGCATCAACACTTTTCTATTTGGGGGGTGTTTTTGGTGTTTTTTTTGCAAAAATCATCGTTTTTATGGGTAGAGTTCTCGTTCATAGTATATAGTTCTCGTTTCATAGTATAAGTGGTTCTCCCAAATTGGCAAATGAAACAATGAAATCTATTTTGGCCCATTTTTCTATTTATAAATAGAATGGAATATTCCTTTTCAAATATTTTGATGCTCTTGGGCCATTTATCATACTTTTTGACCATTTTTGTCATATTTGAGGCTATTTGACACATTTTCTAGTGTGCAGAAGTTGTAAGTGGTCTTTTGTGTCGTTTCTTGTATCACAACGGTCATCACAGCTATGAACACTCCCTTGAACATTTTGTCGTTATTTTTGCAACGGTTAGTCTATAATTATTGCGTGATGATGAGTTTAGTCTTCGTTTGTTCTCGTACTCATGGAAATATGAGAACAAGTACCGAGTTATGATTTATCACTTTTCCGGGATCGTTAAACTTCCACGGAAAAGGACACCCCCGGGAGTCTACCGTTAAGCTCTTTTCAGGCTCTCGAAAAACGAAAATATTGCCAAGAAAACTTGTCGCATTCACGCTTGTTAAAGTATTTGAATGGTCGTCTTCCTGGTGATAGTTTACCCCTTTTTCGAACCAGGAGGCACTGATTACGAAAAAGGTATACTCTAGCCAATCATGACTGGAAGAGTCCTCTCCCGCGTTGCTTTACCCTTTTTCGGGCAATGAGGCTAACTTTACGAAAAAGGACCGTTGGAGTCTCCTTTAGTTCTTTTCAGACTCTCTAAACATGAAATGACGACCGAGTTTACCTTCTATGGACTCGTTATAATTTTTACATTGAAGGGCCCATCATGGGACAAAACCCTCCTATCCCGGGTTCGGAAAATATTTGGGATTGGACTCATCTATGAGATGAGCTATACCGAGCATCGGGTTACCCTCATCAAGCTCGTAAAAAACACATGAGGCACTCATCGTTCATGACGGGGAAAAAGGAAATTGTTTATGTTACATACCTTAATAGTGGCAGTATGTAGTCGTTCTTGAACATGGCACTCATCTGCATTTGCATACAACACTTGGATCATCCGTTTGTCCTTGAGTTTCACTTATTTCCTGAGTATTATTACTCCTTTGAGTCATTCAAAGAAAAGCTTTCATCATCAGTTGCTTTGAGAATTTGTGTCGCACTCATCGTGTCAATACTTCCAAGTCATGCCATGTCCATGTTCAAGAATATGTCTATCATTTATCATCTATAGTCAGTACGCCCGCCATCACGTCAGTCTACTCTGAGTCAGTCTTGCATGTCACTGTACCATCCGATCTACTCTATACATTTTGTCGTGTTTCGTGTTGATTGATGGGGGATTCATCATGGCCCTCCTTCGACGGATTCATCCTTGTCGACTTCAACACATCATCCGAGGATTGAATCTAGAAACCAGTCAAGTACCTTGGCCCTGCATGCCTCAATGGCAGGTTACCTCACTTTCATCATGAGTTTACATCATTGGCTCTTGATTGAAAGATTTCATCTTGCGTTCGACTTCAACTCATTTATTCACGCTTGATGATATGTACTGTGATACCTTGGGAATCATTGACATCAATGGTGATCTCCCTCGCACTTGTTAACGGTTTACATCAATGGCCGGTAATCAAGCGGTTTCTACCATGTTTGACGTCAAGACATTTGTAATCACATGGATAGATTCATATCATTGTGGGTTCAACTTGAAGACCTTGGGGAGTCTTGTTTTACGTAGGTTGTGATGGAGTTTGTATTGAGTTATATCACACGGATCCACTTTTGTATTGGTCGTGGTTGTGTTATCATCTCATCATTGATCTACGCTTGTGTCTAGTAGCCATGATTGTGTTCAGTCTGTCATTACTACCATGGATCTGCAATGTATTGGTCGGCATCCATGTTGTACTTCATATGAGATTGCCAGTTCAAAGTCAGTTGTACTGCAGCAGTGTCCTTCGTCCGATGAGTCTATTGTCATAACTTCTATCAAAGCACTTCACTTATCTATCTTCAACAGCTTCATGCTTTGGGGGGCATTCTGTTACACCCAAAATCTACTCATCATGAGATTTAGTGTATACACCCCTGAAGATACCTGGACTAAGTAATCATCCTGGGAGGATTTGTATCCAATTGTGCTAAGTTTTGAAGGGTCGTCGTAGGCTGCACACTAGCAACATGTGACATTGCACCTTGCTCCATGACAGGGTGCGACAAAGTTAGTTAGATGGAAAAAATAGCTTCTTTGAGGTCCATCTGGAAGCTTGCTGACTTGGGACCCTATGCCTGACCTCTTGGAAGAGCTGGCACTCGGTTCCTAAACCTTTGGGGAGATCCCTTAAGCCTCTCCTACCATCTCTCAACCTATCCTATCCATACCCTATCCATTTAGTCCTATATAAATGAAGCTCACTCCCATCCCAAAGTGAGGAAGGCTATGGTATCTACATGCTGGTGAAATCACTCTTAGAACATCTCCACTCACCTATTGGAGAAATCATACTTCCTTGGAACGATATGGAAATCGGCTTTGTCGGAGAAGGGCAACAACATTAAGCCTTGGTTGTAGTTCTATATCTCTATTATCTAATCCTCTATTTGCAGTAATACAAATGCTTTCCACCAATATTGTTCATGTGTGTAATGATATTGAGTAGTTTACCTGCTTAACTGTTTACTTAGATGTCTTATTGTATAGATTTCTTTCACTGGTTTCTCTTGTTTCTTGTCTTGGAAAGTCTTGCAGCTTGGATCTGACAACCATGAGACGTGGAGCAACATTCAGGAGAAAGGATTGCAAAGTGAAAGGTAAGACATCTAGTACTCGATCCTTAAGTAGATCTAGGAAATGCATTGGTAGTTTGTTCTATTTGTTCTAGACTCACTTTGAGCTAGGGAGATCCGGCTCGTGTCCGCTCGAGTGAATTGTCCGATAACAACAGGATAGACATAAGAGGAAACTAAATTATCTGGTTGTTCTAACTTGATCGCTAGATTTGAAGGAAGAGTCAGCCAAGTTCAAACGAAATTTATGGGCAGGCTGTGACCGTTCCACAAGGAAACATTACCAGCTGCACCCACGTAGGTCGCAATAGTTGCATCCTCAACGGTAATAATAGAAGTCTATTCACAAACCATTGTTTATAGCAATCTTATTGGTGGAGGTCACAAATTTTACTAAGTAAGGATCACTGAGAATTTAGGTTACACAAATTCGAGGCACTGTGACCCGTACACTCTTCTGCGATTGCTTGGATAAGGTCATGTAAGAAACAAATGGATGTGGAACCTACTCAAGGTCGACTCACGATTGGGATTTAATTTTTTAAGTTTAGTGTAAAGAGAAGAAACAATCATCCTCTTAGATAAATTGTTAAGCTCTGCTTATATTAATATTACTATGTCTTACCCACATTGAGAGCATCGGAAACTGCACCCTGATCATGCTAGGATTTTCCTTGAAACTTCAAGGAGAGATTTCGCTTACTAACAGGATCAACAGGCTTGTTATTATTTTTGATAAGAAGTGGGTTATTATCAATCCAAAACTCTGAACAGAAACCAATCAAACTCGTATATCTTTAATAGTACAAAGGCTTAGTTAAATCAACTTCAGTTTGTAGGAAAAATGATAGCTTTGCACTATCGCTCTGGGTCCAAAATTCATTCTATTCCATAATCCTTTAGAGGAGTTAAATATTTTCCATAATTCAAAGATTTAAAAAATAACTCCGTTCAATAAGTGGGATTAACACTGTGATTTTATTTCTACACTACAATAATCTCTGTAATTCTACAAAAAATTGATTCTAACGATTCATATATGAAAATGTATTTATATTAGTGCGCAGATTAATTCTATGGATAAATTACAAAGAGTCAATCTCTGCATACATTTGTACAGAGAATCGATCTCATAATTTCATCATTTCTACATGTATATAAGAAGAAACAATCTATTGGCAGGCAGTTTGGTAGAGTGCTATCGCAGCATCTCCGATGCTGCAATAAGGCAAAAGATGGCGCTAATGGTGAGGAGCGGAAGATTAGTTATGTATTTTGGGTCAATTGTACCGCAGAATGCGGGCTTGGGGTCATTTGGACCACATATTATGTAATGTTGAGTCAGTTATACCGCAGAATGCAGGTTTTTGGTCGATTTTATACCAAGTTAGTTTGATATTAGGTCACTTGGCCAAATGTCGGTTAGGAAATTGTTAGTAAGTGGACAAGCATTGTAATGGAGGAATCCTATATATATATAAGAGTCGTAGGTATTGGAAGGAGGAGGAGAAAGGGAGAGATAAGAGTGGAATAAAGGTGAAGAGAAGCGCATGTTTTTGGTTGTTTTTGCGCATCTGAGATATATTGCTCAGACCTGATCTTGAGGAGATATTGTATCTAAGGTTTTGCAGTGATAATATGATATGACGAAACTGTTCTGGTGCAATTCCTGGGTTCTTTCTGTTTAATTATGGTAATGCAATGTCGCACTTCATGTTTTCTTGATGCAATGTTGCTTTACTGCTACTACTGCTATGATAATGAATGCTGCGGTTGAATAATGCATTATGAATACATGTCAAATGTTTGAGACTCCGATTTAGTGTTGCAATAGATTTATTTCATATAGCCACAACCCTCCTCCTTCCTCCGCAGAAACATGGTTCCGTCTGCTCTTCCTGGATGCCTCGGGTGAGACCTCCTTTGCTCTGCAGGTGTTGCTGGGTGGGATAAAACTTGCTTGGGCTAGTGCCTAGGGAGACTGTGGGATGTGTCGACAGTGAAGTGGAACCCCTGTCGACTGGAGTGGCGTTGGTCAACAAATGGTTCTGTTTCTGGGACCGTGTGAAGAGTGAAAGGAGGACATGTTGTGGCACCCGACGAAGCCGGAGATATAGAGCTGGTTTGAACAAAATTTGCGGGATTTTTCTAAAGAAGAAAGCTAGAACACATGATTGACAGTAGATCATTGGGTAGGAAGATATATTCACGACAGTCCGCATGAATGGTTTTTCTGTGAATTCCCAGTTATTCTGTACGAGTGGTTATCAAAGCTGACCTTCCAGAAGAGGAATTTCCAGGCTGGTGAGCCGACGGCTTGGACCCCGGAATTGATTCAGGAGCTGCAGGAAGTCGGTAACAAGGCATTGCGGGCTGTCGAAGTTTGGCTCGATAGCATCTTGGAGGGATATATCACTGAATTTGTGATTGAAACACAAAAATCCTATAGTGAAGTTGAAAGATATTTCTTCCGCGGACCAAGGGGAAGGTTTCTGTTGTCGCTCCAACTATCGATTAAGATGCTAATTTGTGAGAAGGGTATATTGAAGATGCATCTTGATCAGTAAACAACCTAGTGGGAAGAGGCCGTGGGTACCACAACTATTGGGGAACGGTACATGGAATGCTAAGGGGTAGATGGGTGCAGACTATGAGGAGACTGTGATTGAAGCCGAGGAAGAAAGTGGTCTTACAAGAGGAGGAGAGAGGTTTCGATAGGAGAAGAGGCAGAGGATAGGAGAAGGTCTTGCTACGATCGAACCGCAAAACCGCGAAGGAAGACCACACAAGACGAAGCGACCTCATAGTCCTGACAGGGACGGACAAGCTACACCCAGGATAGAGGCAGGACCAAATCCCAGCACCAACGTACCCACACCTCTGCTCACTATCTCACAAACAACAAGAAATACCACTTTGACACCGCCAAGTTCGTCAATTCCACAGAAGTTAATTGGTAGTAGCACAACGAAAGGAGGAAGGAAGCCCAAAATGGTGGGCGATGATGCTAAGTTACCGTTGTTCCATGGAAGTGCGACAGACAACCCAGCACAATATTGGTTTTTGTGTGAAGCAGTCTGGACTGTGAAATAGATCACAGATGTTGATGCTAAGAAAGGACAGTTAGCCACAACTCTGCGAGGTCGTGCATTAGATTGGTTCATGAAGTTTGTTCTAGTCCCTACGGGAGCACCAGAGAAGTCACTAGATGAGATTCAGGATGGGTTGATTGCTGAATTTAAACGGCCCAATTATGAAGCTCAATACATCACAGAATTGGAGGAAATTAAGCAGTATCCCAATGAGACGATATGGGATTTTGACCATCGATACAAGACACTGATGGCAAAGGTTAGTTTCGATATGAGCACCGTCCAACATAAAGAGTGGTTCATTGTGGCATTGCTCCCGCACATTCGGTTGCCGCTGATGCAGCGAAACATTTCGACGCCCAGTGAAGCTCTAGAAATTGCAATGCAATTGGAGGCATCACCAATTGGAGTTAATGCAGTCGAGATGTCACAGATATAGACACAGCTCGCTAACTTGACTATACAGTTGCAAGATTTAAAGAAGATCAAGGAACAATGCAATGAAGTATGGTGTACGGGATGCCGAGGAGAAGGGCATACGAAGGACAATTGCCCGAATTTCCTCAATTATTTGGTGTCAGGTGCGCCAAACCCGTTGAATGGTGGTAGCATGCCATGGTGTCGCATTTTCCAAGTATATGGGCACAGTCACGACAATTGTCCTTATATGCAAAAAATGGTCACAACCCCAAGAAATCTTTATTGCACATTTTGTAAGTCGGTGGGTCATGATGACAAAGATTGCCGTGCATATGGGTTGCTACAAGAAAGAATGTGTGATGCATTCTATGTCAAGGACAATCAGCGTGCCGTACAACAACCCCAACTGCAACCACAGGTAGTCCAGCCACTACCTCAACCGCAGATGTAGTTTGTATCGCAGCAACAACCACAACAGTTTGTGCCGCAATACGCTCCAATGCAAATGGCTCTGCAACAGCTACAGTACGTTCAGCAACCGCAGTATGCACCGCAAGGACAAGGCATTGAACAGAATCCTATGCAACCGCAGTACGAACAGCAGGGTGGATTTCGAGGTGGATACCGGGGCGGACGTGGTGGAGGATTTAGTCGTGGAGGAGGACGAGGTGGTCGTGGACCTGTCCAATTCTATCATTGCGTGGTGTGGGGGCATTATCAGCGAGAATTTCCACTACTATGGAATCAGTGTACGTTCTGTTTTGTTAATGATCATACAGTTGAGAATTGTCCACAGTTGATTGCACAATGGTAGGCTGGGAACACTTCGTAGATATAGAATCAGACTCAACCACAGCAACTAGCCCAGAACCAAGTCCAACAACCAGTACAGAACCAAGTACAACAACCAGTACAGAACCAGCCACCACAACCGAATCAGAATGCAAATCCAAATGGGAACCCGCAGGGGAATCTACAGCAGACTCATATGCAGGGTGCAAATATTACGACAATTTCTGCAGAACCGCGACCACAAGATGCTTCGGTGGCTGTTGTAACTCATGGAGGAAAAACGACTGGGGAAGATAGCTCGCGACCGATGATTCAATTAGCAGGCCAGAATACGGTATCATTCGACATCAATGTTGAACAGGAGGCATTCCTTCAAGCGCGTTGCGCCTTGGAGAAAGACTGCGGTAAGGCTGTTGTTTGCGATATGCCACCTGTCTTTGACACTACATTGGAGGGCGATCTGTTGACACCATCAGGAACATTACAAAGGTTTCTGGAGAGTTGTCTGTTTTTATCCCGGGATCCAGCCGCCCTTGTTGAGATTGAGGGATGGTTGCAGCGATTTTCGAAAGGATGGCAGCAGTCGGCAATAAACTCTCTACAGCGATGGAAGACTAGCAAGGAGATGAGAACGAACATCCAGATTGGTGACTATGATGTCGATTAAGTTATTCTTGATCTTGGTTCAGATGTTAACATCTTAACCAAGCAGGCATGGTAGAAAATGGGGAGTCCCCCATCTAGCTAGTCTCCTGTGTAGCTCCGGTTGGCTAACCATGTGAAAGTAAAACCCATTGGGCGAGTTCAGCGGCTAACAGTCGATATTGAGGGTATGAAGACTTATGCTGACTTCGATGTCATTGAAGTAGTTGAGGGAGGAAGCTCTTATCCTGCTCTATTGGGGATTGGATGGTGTTGGCTGCTTTTTGGACAGACCCGGGTTTTAATGAAGCGCAGCAACAAAACCCCTTGGCGCACTGGCCCTCTCGGCAACGAGCTGCGCGGCAGCTCGAGGTCTCACCCGAAGTGGCTATGGGGGGGCTAAGGAATCATGATTCCTTAACCTAGGCGACGCGGAGATTGCTCTTTCCTCTTTGACGATCCTTCTAAGGTGAAGGTCTGACCCCTCGTCAGACTTATGAGCGCAACAGCTTTCAAGCCCCTGCTCAGCAGCCTAGCTGCGCGGTACTTCCACTCCTGCGCTAGGACCAATTATCCTCTACACTGATATTCTAAGCGTCGTTCCGCTTGCACGCCCGTCGCAACAACACGTTCTCCTATCGCTGCGGCGACGTGTCTTACCGAAATCCTCGACCCTTAACGATTATAATCCTCTAGGAAGCTCCAAGAACTTACTCAACACACTCCTAAAGATAATGCAATATTCCTGTATTTGATGTTAGTAAACTAAAACAGGCAATTACTTCAATCACGACATCACACAACGAGAAATATGAAGTCCACCTCCACGGGGAAATCCATGTCCACGGGAGTATCTTATATTAACCAGAAAATGATATATTTATACAATATGCTGCGCACACAGCTGCAGCCTTAGATCTTTCCAGGAAACTCCACGCACACAGCTGGGAGCCCTTCTCTCGATCTAGTCTCTCCCTCTTCAGAGATTACAATAGTTCAGACGTCGACTCTGACTGTCTGCAACTCAAAGATTAGCTTCACTGCTAACCAGCTCTAACTCCTATTTTCTAGCAACACGGTAGAAAACAATCAACAAGATCGTAACAGAGGATGATCCACTCGATCAATCCTTCTTACATCTAGTATCCACTATCTTAGCTAGCTCACTATCTAGCTGACTACTGACTAACCAACTAACATCTACCCTTCACAATTATACATATATATAGGTGGCCATGGCGGTCGCACCTTTACAAAACTGTGGGCCTTTCCCAGTAGTAATCCCCAAAAACCCTAACCACGCACATGGCTAGGTGTACTGTAGGCGCCACTTGCAGTCATGTCGCCGCTTCCTGCAGGCTCCATGAATTCCGGTGCAGCTTACGGGTATGGGCGCCTCGTCCTTAGCCTTCAATGCTTTGGTCCATTGCTCCTCCTTGATCCGAGCAACCATAACTTCTGTACTTAGCCTTAAATGAGGGTAGCTGAGCCCTCTACTCCGTCGCTTTATTTATTATGGTAGCTGAGCTCTCTATTCAGCCATATTCATCCTTCTATGACGTGCGCGCGAGCTCCACGATTTCCGGTCCGTAATCTGCGCTGAGATTATCCATCTGGCACCGTACTGCGCACCGTCTTCTTCTGTCCCAAAATTGGCGCTTATTCAAAACTTAGCACTTTCTCTTCCATACTTGTGCTTTTTCCTCAAAATTCGTAGCTTTTACCATAGCTGCGGCCTTGGCTCCAACAGGCCCCTAACACTTACTTGTGGCTCGTCCTCGAGCCACTCGCACTAGCGCGTGGTCGCTTTACTTGCGCATCTGCTTTCACTTGGGTCTCCGCGAATGTTTTCTTCCACTGCGCAATAGCGGAGTCCAATTCATCGACACACTCCATAGCTGTCTGCACCGTTTCTGCAGTGGCTTCTTCTTTAGTTATGGCATCAATCACCTCTTGAGATTCGGCAACTTCTTTGATTTTTTCCTCGACTTGGCCCACGATATCAGCATACTCATCCATAAATGGCTGAATGCTGTTGGTGATCTTCTCATCTTCAGTTTTGAGCTTGTGCAGTTGTTGTTGCATTCTGCGCACTTCACTCATTTTCTTCATTTTTGGTAAGCCCGTTAAGGCCTTAGCTTCTTCAGTCAGAACAGTTAGGGACTGTTCTGCGGCTTGCACCTGTTCCAAAAGACCAACTTTAAAAGGGAGCTTCTCAAGCTCCGTCCAAGCTTCCATAGCTTGGCTCATCAGGTTCTCGGCTTCCTGTATTTTGTCTTTCATCTGTGTGGAAGCTCTGCTCAGCGCTTCAAATTGTTCCTGCGCATCATCTGTAAACTGTGCGGCAACACGAGCTTCCAGCTCGGCGATTTGGGTTCTATGGCCCTCAGCCATAGCAACTATTTCATGCTCCAGGCTTTTCACCCTTCCTCCAATAATTTGAACTTTCTCAACCAGAGGGAGGTCTAGTTGAATCTCGCAAGCCGGCAATTCCTGGGAAATCGCATCCACTGCGTTTCTTATGCCAATGTCTTGCGCCTCATAAAGTGCAAGTTTCTCGGAGATATTCTTATGGCTTGCCTTCAGCTCGATCTCCTGCGATTGCAGTCATTGATTTTCCTGGAATGTAGAGAGCTCTCTAGCTCTCAACTCAAGATAAACTTTCTCATGTACTAGCTGTAGAGTCTCTATAGGAATTAAAGACAAATTTATTTCGACGGGCCCAACCTGTAGTGCAGCTAGCGGATCTGGAAGTGTCATGCTTGTAGGCGGAATGTGCACGACAGTATGCCTTTCTACGAGTTCTTCAACTCGCTCAGTACTTGGAATTTCTTGTGGCGCCTGCGAAGTAGATGCTGGCGCATGAGTCTGCGCAATCCTTCCTGCGAGACCCTTTATTTCCACAAACTGCAGGTCTAGAGCACTTCTGATGTGAGCGTGCGTGTTCCGCAGCTCACGAAATTGCTCTTTCAGATACTGGTTGATCCCCGAGGGAATGGCCTCAGAGGGATGCGACACCTTTTGTTTCTTGGTTGCTGGCTCTGTCGAGCCTTCATCACTTCTTTGCTCGGGGGCTTCCTTGCCCTTATCCTTCTCTTGCGCAACGGTGGGTGGCATCGCGGATGCGATGTCGGCGGCTTCTCTCCATTCGTCCGACCAAGACTTGATTGTTTCTTCGATATCTTCGGTGGTCATCCTGTAAAGGCCTACGGCCCATTCCTCTTGAATGCCGCAGGGACGGAGGTAAAGTTGATGTAAGTCGGCAGTAAAGGCCAACTTTCCGTCATACATTTTCGCTGTCTCCTCACTCAGCCTTGGCATTTCCTGAATGGTATCTCTAAGGGGATAGTAGTATTCACAAAATACAGCGCGGTTCATCTTGCGCTTTGCGGGATTAGGAGATTCCCAAAGGTTAACATAGCGAATTCCGGCAGGTTCTCCTGCGCGGCGCGGAAGGAACTGAGTGTTCGGGGGCTCCTTCCACCCGACGAGAGCACATAAAATTAAAAGCCAAGAAAAATGGAACAACTGACCGGGGTTATCTTAGACGTTGCGACAGTCTTCCAAGAAAGAATTGAGGAGGAAGAGGGACCAGTTGTACTGTTCTCCCTCCGCAGCTGCGATGGCAAGTTCCACGACAGCTCCAGTAACTTCCTTCGGTCTACACTTTGTGAGAAGTCTGCCTGCGAGCAGACTTCCTGTAAATCTAAGTGCTTCGTCTTCTACTATAGTGAGTTCATAAGCCCGACCTCCTCTTGTAAGGTTGTATTTCTGCACCAACCGTGCAACCAATTTTCTATCCTTCTCCTTTCCCATAAAATGAATATTGGGATCCTTACCAACCTTAGATAGGCCGGTAATACGGTGAATCAAATCGACATTTAAATCGATTGGCCTCCCCAGCCAAAGGTAACCTCCATGAATGCAGGATAGCAGTGTCTTAACGACTGCGTTCACTTCATTGCTACGCCCAAAATGCGGTAGCTTTAACAGGTTCAGGAGTCCAGGGCGCTCAAGATTTGCTGCAAATCCCTTCGGGATGAATTCGTCAACTTGTCTAGTGGGATTATGCACTACCGTCAGATATCGTTCTAGCTGGAACTGAGGATATGTTTTATAGTCTCCCAGGTTGAAATCAGAGAACTTGACCAGTGGAAGGTGTCCGAGCAGGGACCCTTCTATTCGCACGCCAGCCGGTAATGGAGGTAACGGAAGCGGATACTTTGCATTCTTCGGAATATGCACCTCTGGTGCATCGTCTGGACGCGGCGGAATATAATTCACCATAGTGGCCAACGGCTCTGGAACGGGCTCTTCTGGCTATGGCTAGGACGCTCTCGTGGCCGGAGATTGTCTGGGATCCTGATAACCAGGGTGTACATAAGTCGAAGCCGTCACGGGGGTAGTCATGCCGAAATCTAGGCCTCGGTGCAGGAATTTACGAACAACTTCTTCAGTCGACAGGTTCTCCGTCGTGAACGGGTATAGGTAACAAGAACTCGGACAGAAACAGCGGACCAGCGTGGGATATGAACGCTGACAACAAGGGAAGCACTCTACACAACTCGGCTCTGAAAACAATGGCTTAGATTCTCAAACAAGACTATGCAGCTCGAGAAAAGTAACCCGAAATTATACAAGTGTTGGGTATTTATAGCCAAAGGTGATAGTAAATGCGGGCAAGTGGGGCTGCTAGCTATAGGCGGCTATGCATGAGTTGACAACCCTTCTATCCCCCTCGCCTCTGCGGTGCATTTATTGTGATGGACGGGCTCTGACAGCCTTCCAGGAGAAGCTAAAGCTTTCGGCATATGGGTTAAATGCAAATCTTACGGAGATCAAGTCGAATCTGTCAGAGCGGCTACACTTAAATGGTGGGTTTAGCCTTCATTTATTTCTCGGACGCGGCTACATAACTGCTGTAATTCAAAATTTTCGGAGGGTCATTTCAACTTAGGTAACTGTGCCTATAGGGGTCCATATCGAGAACTCTTCAAGCGGCAAATTGACACAGGGAACTTCGCAAGGGCGATGGTTTGACCATCCAGAAAACTTCGCAAGAGCGCAATTAGTTTCGCTCCAACCAAACTTTATAGACATGCGCGGATGTTTCAAGGAACTGCGCGAGAAGCCAGAGACTGAGGGTTTCGCGACTTTCGTGTAGACTGAATGCGATGCCTCTTTCAACTACACTGGACATCTGCATCTTTGATCAGCTATTTAAGTGGACAGGGCGGAGTGGCCGTCGCGGTAAAGCTTAAGCCGACTCCCTTTGATCTTTGTAGGCAGTACTTCTCCATTCAGCGTCTCAAGTTGAACTGCTCCTCCTTCTGTTATTTTTATTACCTGAAAAGGGCCTAACCAGTGTACACGAAACTTGCCTGGAAACTTGGTGAATTTACTATCATAGAGGAGTACCAAGTCTCGTTCCTGAAAGACTTTATTCTTAATATGCCTATCATGCCAAGCTTTCTGTCTTGCCTTCTGTACTTGTTGATGGAATCCAGCTAAGAGTCTGTCTTCCTCTAAGGCAAGCAATTGTGAAAGTCTTTCACTCATGGTATCCGTATCTGTCATTTCTGTAATTTGCGCAATTCTGAGACTGGGAATAATGTATTCCATAGGCATAACTGCTTCTTGTCCATACACCAAACTGAAAGGTGTGTGGCTTGTTAATTTCTTGCAGGTGGTTCTATAAGCCCATAATACAGCTGTGACCCTAAGGTCCCAATCATCTCTTTGTTGATTACAGATCTTCGTCAGGGCATTCTCAAGAATTTTATTGAATGCCTCCACCGTGCCATTAGCTTGAGGGTGGTAGGGTGTACTCTTATGGTGACTAACTTGGAATTCTTCAGTAAGGGCTTCTATAGTCTCATTGAGGAAATGTGTACCCTGATCACTCATTAGAATCAGTGGACATCCAAATCTAGTGATAATATTCTCAAAAATGAACTACGCGGCCGTGGCAGCGTCGCAGTTCTTCACTGGCTTAGCCTCAGCCCATCTGGTGAGGTATTCAGTTGTTGTAATGATGTATCTTGCGCCGGTTCTCTTTCCTGGTGGGTTGATAGGACCTACAAAATCAATGGCCCATTTATCAAAAGCACGCAGTGTTATCTGAGGTCTTAGCGGCATCTCATCTCTTCTTGAAGGTTTTCCTGTTCGCTGGCACACATCGCAACATTTGCAGAATTCCTTAGTATCCTTATGCAATGTCGGCCACCAAAGACCTGCGGCTAAGATCTTCTGAGCAGTCGGCTTTCCTGCGAAATGGCCTCCTGCGGTACCTGAGTGCGCTTCTGCGATGATAGAGTTATTTTCATGCGGTAGAATACATCTGCGCAAGACTTCATCGGGGCCCAACTTATAAAGCTGGCCTGCTATCAAAGTGAATTCTGCGGCTTTGACGACAAGTTGTTTCCTCTGCTGGATTGTAAACTCAACTGGCGCTTGTCCGGTAGTGAGAAACTCAAGAATATCAGAATAATATTCATCTGCTGCTTGAACAAAAAATAGCTGTGCATCAGGCAGATTGTTTTCCAGATTTGTAGGTTTTTCTCCTGACTCGATCCTAGATAAGTGGTCAGGTCCTGCATTCAATCTACCTGGTTTTACAATAACCTCAAAATCATATTCTTGAAAGAGCAGTAGCCATCTGCAAATTCTTCCCCCTAACACTGGATTATTGACCAAGTATTTCAAAGCAGAATGGTCAGTATACATTTTAAACTGTGCGCCCAGTAAGTAGTGTCTGAACTTCTGTAGGGCGTACACCATAGCTAGTCCTTCTCTCTCTGTAGTAGTATAGTTCTTCTCGGCTGTGGACAGCTTCCGGCTAGAGTAAGCAATGGGGTGATCGATACCTCCTTCTCCCGGTTGTGTAAGTACGACCCCCAATGCTATGGAAGAAGCATCGACATGAACATGAAAGGGTTTATTCCAGTCTGGGAAAACTAGAATTGGCGCATTGATCATCTTGTCTTTAAGTGTGTCCAAGCTCTGTTGCATTCTTCTGTCCATTGGAATTTCGAATCCTTTTTCAGCAATCTTTCCATAGGTGCTGTGATCTTTGCATAACCTTTGATAAATTTTCTGTAGTATCCAATATGTCCCAATGTAGTGCGCAATTGCTTGACTGAGTTGGGCGCAGGTAAATTAGCAATGATGGCAACCTTCGCAGGATCCATCAGGAGTCCTTGTCTGCATACAATATGACCCAACAAAATACCAAAAGGAGCACAGAAGATACATTTTTTCAAGTTAAGGGAAATCTGATGCTGTCTACATTTTTCTAACATCATTCGTAGGTTCGCTATATGGTTCTTTAATAAACCAAATACAGTCCAGTCATCAAAATAGACTTCTAAAACTTATGGATGAATTCTTTAAAAACAGCAACAATGACTCTAGAGAAGATAGCAGGTGCGTTCTTAAGACCAAAGGGCATTACCGTGTACTGGAATGAGCCTCATTCAGTCGCAAAAGTAGTCTTATGGCGGTCGTCTGGATGGATTCTGATCTGATGGTATCCCGAAAATCCATCAGTGAAGGAGTAAGCCTCTTGTCCTCCAACATTATCAAGCACTTCATCTGTAAAGGGCGTAGGAAATGGATCATGCGCTGATGCGTCATTGAGTTTGTGCAAGTCCACGCAAATTCTTATTTCACCTTTTGTCTTCTTCTCTTGTACAACCATAGGGCTAATCCAATCGCTTTCTTCTACTGGCTCAATAATACCTGCTGCGAGCATCTTGTCAATTTCTTCTTTGACTTTTTCTTTATAGCGCGGGTTCAACCTATATGGGCGCTGCTTTACTGGCTTGGCATCTGGTTTCAGAGGTATGCGCATCACTCCTAAGTCTCCTAGGATGCCTTTCATTTCTGTGAACTTGGTAGGAAAGATATCCTGGTAGTCACGTAATAAATCTGAAATATGCCCAACAGTTTAATCATCCCAATAGTCTCCTATAGAAGCAAACTTGGGTTCGGCTACCAAGCTGAGGACCTTCAACATTGCGCGTTCCTTCTGATTCTGGAATATTGATGTTGCGAGGATCATCCTCCTCTTCTCCAGTGGTGAAATTATAGCATTCCAGGGCATGTTCTATCTGAACAGCCCAATCTGGTTGGGAATATTCTGGTAATAGACATGGTTCAAATACCTTCTTTTTAATACACTTCAGAGCCTGATCAATACTTGGATGCTCTGACTCAAAGTTGAATGTAAGTTGAAAACTTTCTATCATAAGAGGCCAAGTAAGAGTGCCTCTGCGCAATTTTGTTTCAGTGTACCAGTTCCTTGGAACTGTGTCCAATGTGTGGATGAATAGGTGAACCCACTCATCGTCCGGAATATTCGACCATTGCTAAATGCATGCTTCAATGTGTGACCTTGGGTCACTCTGTCCCTCATATTTGCGCGACACTTCTGCTGTAGTGTCCTGGAACCTGCGCAGTATCAATCTGCGACAGTCTTTCCATGTGTGAATATTCTCTTTATGCGCACCCCACCATCTTGCGGGTGTAGCGCGCAGTGATACATCTAATGCCTGTATGCGCTGCTGTTCTGGAAGCTGTTGTTCATATGCCTGTATGAATTCGCTTACTTCAGTTAAACCATCAAAAATTGGAGTGTCAGTCAATTCTGTGCCAATCCATCGAATGGATTTAGTCATCATGGCGCAACGTCTTGTAGAAACCTCATGTAAGCGATTCTGCCAGTTTTCCAATCCTGCATCTGAGTCTGATGTGCACGAGCTATCGCATCGCCAGCTGATATGGCCATCTGCTGTAGGATTAACATAGTCACTCTGACTAGCAGTCATCTGATACAAACTTTCCATTTGGCGCGCTTCTTCTTCTGCCCGAATGGGTTCTATATACCTTGGTCCTTGAATAGGATCAAGCGGTGCAATGACCCTAATCTGGTCGTCCTCGAAGGTCATCTGTCTTTTCTTCAAATTGATGACAGCCAAATTATCAAATGCCCAGTCTATACCTAAAAGTGCTGGGTAAGGTCTACTATCATCCAGAATTTTGATTACTTCAAAGTCTGCAGAACTTCTTACTCCCTCGATATCAATAGGTACATTAGGTAATCTGCCCAATGGAGAGACTCGTTGCTGGTTCGCGAGTCTTAGCTGGATGGGGGATCTGGTAAGTTGAGGACTTCCCATCTGTTCCCATGTCTGCATGGTGAGAACATTAACTTCTGAGCCCAAATCTAAAATGACTTCGTCCATCTCAAATGCTCCAATCTGCGCTGTGAGCCTCATCTCTTTTCCAGTTCTAGTGTGACTCCCAATCTGGTGAATAGCACGCTTCGGCGTGTTCGTCGAAGCAGATTGTTGACATTTATCCAATAGGTGTTGAAGTTCCATAGTTGCTTTTTCATTGCGCAACAACTTTAAGCAGTTCCTTAGAAAATTATGGACAGTTCCTAGTGCATCTTCTTCATCGGGCCTTCCGGATGTAGTGGCCTGTTCTTGTACCAGGTTGTCTTGTCTTAGCACTTGTGATCTAATATCATTATGTGGAGTTGCGACAGAACTTGAAGCTCTGGGATCTGAGAAATACTCTTGGGCTTGCTTGAATGCTTCTTTTTGCTTCTGCAGATTAAGTGGGGCTGGTTTAATATTAGCGCGGCGCACCCATTGCGTCGCTTTCTTTCCAGTTCCCGACTCTGGCGCACCAGTGGTTGTTCCACTGCACGTCACGATATTAACTGTACGGTCTGGTTCCATTTTTTCTGCTCCAATCAATTGAATATTCTGGTTGGCCTGTGGCGTCTTTGCTTGCATTTTAGTCATCAATTGAGGGCATTCTTCAATGATATGATCATAAGATTTACAATATCTGCAAAGGGTTGTAGGGTTTTGGCAATCTCTTGCAAAATGACCTTGCGCTCCACAATTATAACAAGTGATCTGGCCTCTTCCGCGGCCAAAATTTGTTGCACGTCCGCGGCCTCTGTAATTTCCTGTTCGGCCGTCACGAGTTTGGTCATACTGTGGACCTGCTACGGGTCCTTGTGCTTCTGATTGTACTCTATAAACATCGTGTTTCCTTTCCATCATAAGATCATATGCTCTGCAATTATTCTCATCATGGCCTACTGATTTACAAAAATTACAATATAGATTCTTTGGAGTTTGTACATATTTTTGAAGTAAGTGACATTCTTGTGGTCTATGACCTCTAGTTCTACAGATTTCACACCAAGGCCCCTGTGGCTGTGGTAAAGGGTTAGGTGCTCCAGTTGCAATATACTCTATGAAAACGGGACAGTGGTCCTTTGAATGACCTTGTGCTTTACATTTTGTACACCATATTTCTTCCTTAACATCCTTGCCTTTCTTAATATCATGCACTTGCAAGGTTAAGTTTGCTAATTGGTTCTGCAATTGCGCAACATCGTTGCTTGTTCCAGCAATTGGTGAAGCTTCTAGTTTCATAGCCATCTCTAGAGCTTGTTCCTGAGTAGTGAGATGTTGTTGCATAAGAGGAAGTCTAATGTGTGGAAGCAGCGCAGCAATGAACCATTCCTTATGCTGTTGTGGTGCAAACTCAAAGCTTACTTGATCTATCAAGGCTTTGAACTTTTGGTCAAAGTCCCATACTGACTCTGTAAGTAACTGCTTGATGTCTTTGAGCTCTGTTATACACTGTGATTCTGATTTAGGTTTCTTGAATTCTCTAATCATAGCATTTCTTACATCAGCAAGCGTTCTATTCTGTGCTGCTGAGTATTTCATGAACCAGGTTAAGGCGCTTTCTCTTAATGTGGTTGCTAGCTGAACCAGTTTAACAGCATCATCATTAATTTGCTTAATTGTCCAAATGGCTTCACATAGGAACCAGTGTTGCTCAGGGTCTTCTATCCCTGTTCCTCTAAAAGTTGGTAGTTTCATGTCATCACCCATCTTTCTTGCGCTAGGTTGAGGTGGAGGTGCTGTAGCAGTTCTTCTGGGCTGGTTGAACAAAGGTGGTATAGAGGTACTAGAAGTACCGTGTGGGCTACTAGAAGGTGTTACTGCGGGATTATACTGAGCTTTGTCTGGATTTTGCGGTGTAAAAGGGTGGTAAGGGATATGAACACTCCCTTGTCTTTCTATGTGGCTTGCTCTATGAACTTGACTGTCTTCTGAGCTCGACTCAAAAGAATGTTGATCAAGGCCTACTTTATACCGTTTTCCACTACGAGTGCAACCAATAACTTCAGGGTCACTATCAGAATCTACGGACATTACTTGTCTATGCTATTCATCTGAAGCTATACATAATTTTGCTTTTTCATACAGAAGCATTTTAATCCATAAGTTCAAAGAATTCAAGAACTTACCTCTAGGTGCTTGAAAGAAACTCCTCTCAGCTTCATTGAAACTTTTTCTTGTATCCACTGCAAACTCAGTAATGAAACCTTCCAGCAGACTATTCAACCAAAAGTCTACTGCGCGGGACACAGAATTATCTACCCGCTTCAAAATACTGACTAGCTCAGAGGTCCAAGCGACTGGTCGATCAATATGCACAGTGGGTCTAGTAGCTGCTAACTTGGCTATCCAAGCATGTAACTCAAGTGCAAATGTGACAAAGAAAATTTCGTGAAGGTCAGTATACATATACTTCTGCAACCATTCTTCTGGCTGGAGCCTAGAGCTTCTATTTTCTTGTTCAGCGAACTCTTTAGCCTTTAAATCGAACCACTCCTAAATTTCTGTAGCTGTAGGATTCCAGTAACACATTTGTTAACTGAGCAAGTCTCAAGGAAACAGAACCATTTGTTGGCTCAACAACAGGGTTCAAAGCAACGGAACCATTTGTTGACTCAACGTAACCATTTGTTGGCTTCGGCAACAATCTTCTACGTCGCAAAAATAGCAAGTCTCAGTCACGCGGCAATGGAACCATTTGTTGGCTGCTTTTTGGACAGACCCAGGTTTTAATGAAGCGCAGCAACAAAACCCCTTGGCGCACTGGCCCTCTCGGAAACGAGCTACGCGGAAGCTCGAGGTCTCACCCGAAGTGGCTATGGGGGGGCTAAGGAATCAGGCTTCCTTAACCTAGGCGACGCGGAGATTGCTCTTTCCTCATTGACGATTCTTCTAAGGTGAAGGTCTGACCCCTCGTCAGACTTATGAGCGCAACAGTTTTCAAGCCCCTGCTCAGCAGCCTAGCTGCGCGGTACTTCCACTCCTGCGCTAGGACCAATTATCCTCTACACCGATATTCTAAGCGTCGTTCCGCTTGCGCGCCCGTCGCAACAACACGTTCTCCTATCACTGCGGCGACGTGTCTTACCGAAATCCTCGACCCTTAACGATTATAATCCTCTAGGAAGCTCCAAGAACGTACTCAACACACTCCTAAAGATAATGCAATATTCCTGTATTTGTTGTTAGTAAACTAAAATAGGCAATTACTTCAATCACGACATCACACAACGAGAAATATGAAGTCCACCTCCACGGGGAAATCCACGTCCACGGGAGTATCTTATATTAACCAGAAAATGATATATTTATACAATATGTTGCGCACACAGCTGCAGCCTTAGATCTTTCCAGGAAACTCCATGCACACAGCTGGGAGCCCTTCTCTCGATCTAGTCTCTCCCTCTTCAGAGATTACAATAGTTCAAACGTCGACTCTGACTGTCTGCAACTCAAAGATTAGCTTCACTGCTAACCAGCTCTAACTCCTGTTTTCTAGCAACACGGTAGAAAACAATCAACAAGATCATAACAGAGGATGATCCACTCGATCAATCCTTCTTACATCTAGTATCCACTATCTTAGCTAGCTCACTATCTAGCTGACTACTGACTAACCAACTAACATCTACCCTTCACAATTATACATATATATAGGTGGCCATGGCGGTCGCACCTTTACAAAACTGTGGGCCTTTCCCAGCAGTAATCCCCAAAAACCCTAACCACGCACATGGCTAGGTGTACTGTAGATGCCGCTTGCAGTCATGTCGCCGCTTCCTGCAGGCTCCATGAATTCCGGTGCAACTTACGGGTATGGGCGCCTCGTCCTTCGCCTTCAATGCTTTGGTCCATTGCTCCTCCTTGATCCGAGCAACCATAAATTCTGTACTTAGCCTTAAATGAGGGTAGCTGAGCCCTCTACTCCGTCGCTTTATTTATTATGGTAGCTGAGCTCTCGATTCAGCCATATTCATCCTTCTATGACGTGCGCGCGAGCTCCACGATTTTCGGTCCGTAATCTGCGCTGAGATTATCCATCTGGGACCGTACTGCGCACCGTCTTCTTCTGTCCCAAAATTGGCGCTTATTCAAAACTTAGCACTTTCTCTTCCATACTTGTGCTTTTTCCTCAAAATTCGCATCTTTTACCATAGCTGCGGCCTTGGCTCCAACAGATGGGCTAATGATAGTGGAGCTGTAGTCAACTTCAAGAGGCGCATGATGACCTTTGAGAATCGCGATCTCAGAGTCATAGCCCCGTTGGATCTGGCTGAAGGACGCCGATACGTTGGCCTATAAAAGATGACGATCCCACTGGATGGGACCATGCATTCAATACTTTTGAAGACTATATTCATCCCACTACCAACGGTGAGCTGGGATGGCGCAGCGAGAGCTCTGTGTCTTCCGACTCTGATGATGCATTAGAAAATTGGTAGAACCGCTTGCACGAAGTGTCGTTCTAGAAATGTGGCTTAATTACGCAATCTTTATGTCATGTTGCGACAAAAACAGTCACACTACTAGTCTATGAGGGGTTTCCTAGATTAAGCAACTTTTTGATGGAATTTGAAGAACGAGTCTCAGAACCACAACGGTTGCTGGCATTGGAGGAAGCACTGAAGGTTGCTCTAGCACGCTGGTGTGCGACACACAAGCAATGTATTGATGGTTTGTCATAGTGTAGAAGGTTGATTCTGGTCCAGTTCGGCGATACTGAGGTTTATCACATTGGCAAGTATGATGGCCGGAAGAATCCTAGTGATCATGTGATGGAATGCCAACGATTATGAGTAGTGCGACCCAGAGATGAGTGGGTCCATGCTTTTATCCATACCTTAGATGAGATGTCGTGCTCATGGTATACTGCAGCCGAGTTGCATTGAGAAATTACAACATGGGGGGAGTTGACGGTCTGTTTCACTCATACGTTCACTTTCGCAGATGCCAACCCTGATGTCAATAATGCCTTATGGCTCATCCACGATGTGGCACTTTAGGTTGTTTTGGCAGACTACCCTGTCGATCCACACACATACTGTCAAATGCAGTCTCTTATGGAGTGCTTCAACATAACTGGTGGGCCAGAGGATGAGGACAATCCCTAGAATGTCAACATTCCCGGATCTGAGGGAAGTCGCGATGTGGTACCACCTGCTGTGCCAAGTAATACGTTCAGTCAACCATTGAAGCTTCCTAAGCTTAATATCGGCACAGAGGCAACTCCCAAGTTTGCAAATGTTGGTGACTACTGGGATGATGCGATGATGAGTAAGGTCACTAATTTACTCCATGAGTTTCAAGACTTGTTTCCTACGAAGTTTTTCGATATGAAGGGGATCCTCGATGATTTAGGGGAGATGAGGATTCCTTTAAAACCAGATGCTAAGCCAATCCGATAGCGACCTTATTGGCTGAATCCGTGACATAAGGAAAAGGTCAAGGTGGAACTTGATCACATGTTGGATGCTGGTATTATTGAACTAGTGGAAGAATCCGAATGGATCAGTCCTATGGTGGTGCAAGACAAAAAAGCCGGTGAGGTTCGCATTTGTGTTGACTTGTGAAAGTTAAATGATGCCTGCTTGCACGACCCTTTTTCGACACCGTTTACTGACAAAGTACTTGAAGGGGTGGGCGGCCAGGAGATGTACTCATTCACCGATAGGTTCTCTGGCTACCATCAGATTTGCATTGCTAAAGAAGATCGCCATAAGACAACTTTCGTTACTGAATGTGGCTGCTTTCAGTACACTATAATGCCGTTTGGTTTGAACAATGCACCTGCGATATTCTCCCAGGTCGTTGTTGCTGCATTTAAATACTTTATTCAGAAGTTTTTGCAAGTCTACTTGGATGATTGGATAGTTTATGGGTTGACTTGTGATCATCTGGCCAATCTACGGTTAATGCTTGAGCATTGCCGACAGCACCAGATATCGCTGAACTTGAAGAAATATATTTTTTGTGCACCATTTGGGATATTATTGGGTCATATTGTGTGTAAACAAGGGTTGTTGGTCAATCCGGCTAAGATTGCGCTCATTTTGAGTTTGCAACCACCAACCACTGTTAAGCAGTTACGTGTGACTCTGGGAATATGGGGTATTATCGCAAGTTCATCAAGGGATATGCAGCGATCACCGCCCCTATGGAGAAGTTGTTTAAGAATGATGCACTATTTCACTGGACTCCGGAATGTCTAGTTTCGACACACTGAAGACGAAGATGGCTTCAACACCAATACTGGTATTTCCGGATTGGATTAAGGAGTTCCATGTACATGTGGATGCCTCATCAATCGCATTGGGAGTAGTCTTGGCTTAGACCGGTGAAGGAGATCTTGATCACCCCATTGCTTTCGCTAGTCGGAAGTTGTTGTCTGCTGAACGCAACTACACTACCACTGAGCGGGAAGGTCTCGTGATGGTCTACGCGCTGTAGAAGTTCAGGAACTATTTGTTGGGTGGGCACTTTAAAATGTTCACTAACCATTCCATGTTAAAATACCTAGTCAATAAGCCTGTTTTGGGGGGGCAGATATGCCGCTGGCTACTTCTTTTTCAGGAGTTCGATTTTGAAGTCATTGTGAAGCCAAGTTGATTGAATACCAGTCCTGATCATCTATCGCGGATTGATACAGGGGAGGAACCAACCAGTATTGAAGACGAGTTGCCCGATGCACAACTATTTAAGGTTGATGTTGCTGATGACTATTTTGATGACATCCTCTAGTTTCAGACAACGGGTACTGCACTAGATGAGTTCACCACCAGTCAGAAGAAGCAATTGGTAGTCAAGGTTGCAGACTTCCAGCTAATCACGGGAGAATTGTATAAAATGGGCACTGATCAGATATTGCGTAGATGTGTCTTGCCACATGAGCAAGCGCTGATACTTGTTGAAGCACATGGAGGAGTAGCAGGAGGACACTATGCCGATTGGGCGACGGCTAGGAAGGCGTTGCGTGTGGGGTTGTGGTGGCCTACCTGTTGGTTGTGGAGCCTGATCTCCAGATTCAGAGATATTATTATCCAGCCGTGTTTGTACCCCAGTATTATATGATATGTAGGTGGACTGTACACTCACCCCAGCGGGGGGGCATCACCCCCCAACGGGGTTCGAGAAAGGGGGCTCGGGGGCGAAGCCCCTGAAGGAAATTTTTGGGGTTGTTTTACGGACCCATGGTTTTGGGTAACCTGTGGTATTTTCCTGTTGTATCTCCCTTATAAAAGAAATAAATTGTAATACGGCTAGGGTTTATGTATTAGGTTTTATGCATTGTAAAGATCTCTGAGATTGATAGAGAGACTGTGAGACAGTGAAGAGGAAATGTAGCGGCTGTGTTGCAGGTTGTATCCCTTCAACTTGCTGGACGGTAATAATAATAAGGATTCCCAAATTCAGTGTGGATGTAGCCCAAGTTGGGGTGAACCACGATATATCTGTGTCTCTCTTGTAATGTGTGTGATTATATTTGCATTTATGTTTATTGTTATTGCTCTGCGATCCTGTTTTTCTAACAATTGGTATCAGAGCCAAAGGTCTATTTGGCAGATAAACCCGTAGGAAGCTAGGGTTTCTGGTTCGAGTGGGAGTAATGGCAGAAGAAGGAAAGTTTAAGGTCGAGAAGTTTAACAGCCAAAACTTCTAGTTATGGAAGATGCAAATGGAGGACTATTTGTACCAAAAGGATCTATTCCTACCGTTGGGAGGAAGAGAAAAGTAGCCGGCGGCCATGAAGGATGAAGAATGGGAGGTTCTTGATAGAAAGGCTCTGGGAATAATACGGCTGAGCCTGGCTTCGTCGGTGGCTTTCAATATCTCAAAATAAATGACAACGGAGGGTTTGATGAGCACACTGGGTAAGCTGTATGAAAAACCCTCGACCTCCAACAAGGTATTTCTAATGAATCGTTTATTTAATATGAAGATGTCTGAAGGTGGATCTGTTACTGATCATTTAAATGAGTTTAATACAGTTACAAATCAACTAATTTCTGTAAGTGTGAAATTTGATGATGAGGTTAGGGCTCTTCTAATCTTGTGTTCATTGCCAGAAAGCTGGAATAGATTGGTCATGGCTGTAAGTAACTCTGTCTCTGGTTCAAACACCTTGAAATTTGATGATGTTATTGGTGTTATTCTTAGCGAGGAAATGCGAAGAAAAAACACAAATGAGACATCAAGTAATGCGTTGACCATGGAGAGCAGGGGAAGACAAAAGGAGAGAGGAAAGAGCCAAGGTAATCGTGGCAAGTCTAAAATAGGAAGATCTAAATCCAGACTGAAAAAAATAGAGTGCTAGAACTTTGGAAAGAAAGGACATCTGAAGAAAGACTGCAGATCTCTAAAGAAGAAAGGAGATGCACAAAAGGAAATTACCCAGGAAACAAATGTAGCAGGTGATGTGTTACAAGATGCTTTGATTCTTGCATTGGATAGTACTAATGATTATTGGGTAGTAAGTTCAGGAGCTTCATGTCATGCTACACCCCATAGGAAATACTTTCATGAGTATGTTCCTGGCGATTTTGGACATGTTTTATTGGGTGATGATGAGCCATGTAAAATTGTTGGAATGGGTAAGGTATGGATAAAAGTTAAGAATGGAACTGACTGGATATTGAAAGATGTTAGGCATATTCCTGCTATGAAAAGAAATCTGATCTCAACATGGCAGTTGGGAGATGGCGGCTGTCTATCTACATTTGGAGAAAAGTGGTGGAAGATCATTGAAGGATCAATGGTGATAGCAAAAGGAGACAGGCTAGGTACATTGTATTTATGTCCTCATAATACTGACCATTCTATCTCTTTAGCTTCCACAGGAACAGATACAACATTGTGGCATCATAGGCTTGGCCACATGAGTGAGAAGGGGATGCAGATTCTCCACTCAAGGAAGTTGCTACCAGATTTAAAGCAGGTAAGCTTGGAATTCTGTGAAAACTGTGTTTATGGAAAACAGAAGAGAGTCATATTTCTCAGGGTTGGGAAACAGAAGAAGAATGAAAAGTTAGAGCTAGTGCATACAGATGTATGGGGACCAGCTTAGGTACAATCTCTTGGTGGCTCTCATTATTATGTTACATTTATTGATGATGCAACTAGGAAAACTTGGGTTTATTGCATTAGACATAAATTTGATGTGTTTGCTACTTTTAAGAAGTGCAAAGCTTTGGTTGAGAATGAGACAGGGAAAAGGTTGAAGTGTCTCAGATCTGATAATGGAGGTGAGTACTGCGGCAAGGAGTTTGATAGTTACTGTTCATATCATGGGATTCGTAGAGAGAAGACAGTCCTAGGAACACCAGAAGAAAATTGTGTGTCAGAAAGGATGAACAGAATGATCATGGAGTGTGCAAGGTGTATGAGACTGCATGCAGGGTTGCCCTTACAGTTTTGGGCGGATGCTGTAAAGACTGTTGTTTATTTAATAAACAGGGGACCTTCAAGTGCTTTGGATGGTGGTATTTCATAGGGGGCATGGATAGATAAAAATGTAAACTACTCATTTCTGAGAACGTTTGGTTATGAAGCATTTGTCCATATTGATAAAGAAAATAGAACAAAGCTTGAAGCTAAATCCAAGAAATGTACCTTTATTGGATATGGGGTTGATGATTTTGGTTATCGTTTATGGGATTATGAAAATAACAAAATCATTAGAAGTAGAGATATCATATTCAATGAAAAGGTCATGTATAAAGATCAGTTGCAGGGAAAGAAACAAGAAAAGGAAAACACCGAGTACACAGTACTTGATGAAATTACAGAAAATGAAGTTCCAAAGTGCCAGAAAATCAAGAACAGCAGCAAGTGCCTAAAACTCCTGCAACTGTAAGAAGATCTACCAGGTTAAGTAGACTCCTTGAACGATACTCTCCTTCAATGTATTATTTGTTGATGACTGATGCTGGTGAACCAGAATGTTATGAAGAAGCAATGCAGGTGGAAACTAGAAAGAAGTGGGAGCAAGGCATGAATGAGGAGATGGACTCATTGGTAGGAAACCAGACTTGGGATTTGGTTAAGTTTCCTGCTAGTAAAAGAGCATTGCAGAACAAATGGATTTACAGGTTGAAGGAAGAAGAAGGAGGCAAGAAGCGGTACAAGTCCAGACTTGTTGTAAAGGAGTTTGCATAGAAGAAAGATATTGATTTTGATGAAATATTTTCTTCTGTTTTTAAGATGACTTCAATTAGGACTATCTTAAGTCTAGTGGTGATAGAAGATTTGCATCTTGAACAGTTAGATGTAAAAACAGCCTTTCTCCATGGGGATTTGGAGGAAGAGATATATATGCAGCAACCATAAGGGTATGAGGTCAAAGGTAAGGATAACTTGGTATGCAGGTTGAAAAAGAGTTTGTATGGCTTGAAGCAAGCTCCAAGGCAGTGGTATTTAAATTTTGACAGGTTTATGACAGAACAAGGTTATAGTAGATGTCATTCTGACCACTGTGTTTATTTCAAGAAGCTAGACAATGAAAGATATATTATCTTGTTATTGTATGTGGATGACATGCTTGTTGAAGGGTCTAACATGAAGGATATAAATGTACTCAAAAGGAAGCTAGCTAATTCATTTGCGATGAAGGATTTGGGTGCTGCAAAGCAAATCCTTGGTATGACAATAACAAGAGACAGGAAAAATCACAAATTGACATTGTCTCAGGGTGTTTACATACAAAAGGTGTTGGAGAGGTTCAGAATGTAGAATGCAAAACCAGTTAGTACACCTTTGGCCATCCATTTCAATCTAAGTAAGGAAATGTGTCCCAAGACACAGGAAGAGACAGATGACATGTCCAAGATTCCCTATCAATCAGCAGTTGGCAGCTTGATGTATGCCATGGTGTGCACAAGACCAGATATTGCACATGCAGTGGGAGTTGTTAGCAGATATATGAACAATCCAGGTAAAGAACATTAGAGGGAAGTACAGTGGATTCTCAGGTATTTGAGAGGTACCATCACTCAGGCATTATGTTTTGGAGGTTCAGACACTGTTCTATAGGGATATGTTGATGCAGATATGGCAGGTGATAAGGATAGCAGGAGGAGCACCATAGGGTATGTGTTTACTGTAGGTGGAACAACAATAAGCTAGATTTCGAAACTACAGAAGGTTGTTGCACTTTCAACAACGGAAGCAGAGTATGTTGCTATTACAGAGGCTAGTAAAGAGATGATTTGGTTGCAGAGGTTTATGGGGGAAGTAGGTAAGAAGTAGAAGGATAGCATGTTGTATAGTGACAGCCAGAGTGCCATTCATCTAGCAAAGAACTCAGCATTCCATTCCAAGACTAAACATATACAGCTCAAGTACCATTTCATACGCTCTATTCTGGAAGATGAACTGTTGAAGCTGAAAAAGATACATACTAGCCAGAATCCTACAGATATGTTCATGAAGGTAGTGACCAGAGAGAAATTGAATTCTTGCTCAGTTTCAGTTGTCCTTCTAGCATGAAGGTGAAGAGGAGAAAGTTGCCAAGTCCAAGTCCAGCAGCGATGGAGTTGTTGTGATCAGTCTCCAAGTGGGAGATTGTTGGTTGTGGAGCTTGATCTCCAAATTCAGAGATATTATTATTCAACAGTGTTTGTACCCCAGTATTATATGATATGTAGGTGGACTGTACACTCACCCTAGCGGGGGCGCATCGCCCCTACACGGGGTTCCAGGGGCAGCGCCCCCGAAGGAAATTTTTGGGGTTGTTTTACGGGCCCATGGTTTTGGGTAACCCATGGTATTTTCCCATTGTATCTCCCTTATAAAAAAAAGACATTGTAATACGGATAGGGTTGATGTATTAGGTTTTATGTATTGTAAAGATCTCTGAGATCGATAGAGAGACCGTGAGACAATGAAGAGGAAGTGCAGCGGCTGTGCTCCAGGGTGTATCCCTTCAACTTGCTGGACGGTAATAATAATAAGGACTGGCGAATTCAGTTTGGACATAGCCCAAGTTGGGGGTAACCACGATATATCTGTTTCTCTCTTGTAATGTGTGTGTGATTATATTTGCATTTATGTTTATTGTTATTGCTCTACGATCCTGTTTTTCTAACACTACCCTGCATAATGATGCGACAGACTATGTGCAGTCCTGCGATGTTTGTCAGCGGACTGGAAAACCGTCCCGCCGCGATGAGATGTCGTTGATGCCTCAAATAACATTGCAACCATTTGACAAATGGGCTGTGGATTTTGTAAGACCAATCAATCCACCAGGGAAATGCACAGGTGCGCAGTATATCATCACGGTGACAGAATATTTGACCCGATGGGTCGAGGCGGCACCTGTAGTTGATTTTTCTACATCTACAACGGTGCGATTTTTGTTTGATAACATTATCACTCACTACAGCTGCCCCAAGATATTGCTGAGCGATCAAGGTAGCCACTTTCTTAATCGTAGCATCAGTGCATTGACGGAGGAGTTGCAGATACAGCATAAGAAGAGTACACCCTATCACCCATAGGCGAATGGCACGGTGGAGGCTTTTAACAAGGTATTGGAGCATGTGCTGACAAAGGTGTGCAATGCGAACCACAACGATTGGGATCTCAAAATCCCAACAGTGTTGTGGGCCTATCGCACCACATGTAAGTGAATGACAGGAAAGACACCATTTAAGTTGGTGTATGGACAAGAAGTGATTATGCCAATGGAGTATATTGTTCCGAGTCTACAAATTGCGGCTGTCATGGGCATGGATGATGTTGCAGCCTTAAACGAACGTCTGGCGCAATTAGTGCAGCTGGAAGAAGATCGTTTCCTCGCTGGGTTCCACCAAGGGGTAGAAAAGGATCGGCAGAAGGCATGGCATGATCGCCACATAAAAAATACACAGTTTTAGCAGGGCGACTTGGTGCTGTTGTATGACAACAAGTTTATGAAACATCCAGGGAAGTTGCAGATGCATTGGCTTGGTCCTTATCGCATCAGTAGTATTACTTCAGGAGGAGTGGTTCAGTTGCAGCAGTTGGATGGGGCGATGCTCCCCAAGCTGGTAAATGGTCATAGGTTGAAGCCCTATCGCACGGGCTTAGAACACCGCGATGCCTGAGTCGCATCGGGGAAAAAAAATAAAAATTTGCAGGATGATCGGTGGCAGGATGTCACCCCACCATGGATGGAATGCGGAATCAGGGAGGCTTTTGCTGCAAGTTGGGAACGGTCGGAGACACATGGCCGTGTAGCGACCGGGTCAAATCGGTAATAAATTCCAAAAGTTCAGACAGTTAATTAATGACATTGTTCGAATGATGGGCATTAATGGCGGATCCGGCCGATTGACAGACTGGATCAACGATGGATTTGTGTCATTAATACAGGATTTTGGTTGAGTTAATGCTTGATTTTGTGATGATTACAGTGGATTTGGTTGGATGCTATAAAAACGGATTGGAGCGGGTCGGAAGGCACCGAGAATTCAGTCGTTTTCATAAGATTGTGGCAGGCTGCAGAGTATTGTTGATGGTTCGTGAGTGTTGATGTGTGTTGGGAGAAGCTGTTGGCATTGTAGAGTGCCGTTGTTGAGTATCGTGAGGTATGCTAGGTGAGATGGAGACTATTGAGATCAGTAGTGAAGTCAATACCCCCTTCATCCCAGATATTGTTGAAGAAGAACCTGCGCTAGCTGTCAACCTTGAGGCCGAGGTAGAAACTATGCCAGTGGGAGAATCTGTAATTGCTAAGAAGCGACGGGGAGGTCAACACGCAGAGTCCCCGCAGAGTAAGAGGGTGCTCCTATCCTCTCCTGCGATGGCATGTGAAGCTCCGGAATAGGTGGGGCAGTCCAATCGCCCCATTCGTGAGTCTGCCCCATGGGTGGGACTCTCCGTCGGTGACATCCTTGGGTATATCCCTCCAGTTCGGCCGGATGTCACCCCACGCAAGATAAACCCAAAATAGAAGTATGGTGTGAAGATGTCAATGCTCTCGGGTGCAATGGAGTTCTCTGTGGATATCAAACCAGTGTTGATGCGTCTGCACTATGATGATCATGATATGGTGGCCTACCCCGAAATTGCATCTACCCCTTATGTGCAGGAGACGCGCCTTTCCCCAACATTGACTGTACACGAATGGGCATGAGGATTGAAGCAGGCCGACTTGTTAGGGCTCATTAATATGCTACATTTCGGGCGACTGGAGGAAGTGAATGCCTATGTAAAGCAGCTCCTGGCGTGTTTTAATGGTGGGTCATTGTGGCTGGATAAAGAAGTCCCGGTCACCATCGACTTAATTTCATTTATAAATGGAGTTGATCCTGTGCAGTTCATCCAGGGGAAGGCCAATGACAAGAAGCAGGCGCTGCAGTTGGCACATAAATATGGCCTAGAAACGGATGGGCGTGGGTATCGCACCAGTAGCTACAATGATCATGCGGTGCTCATAGGCATTAAGATTTTGTCCTGTAAGGTGGTTAGGGGTGGTCGACCTAACCAATGCAACTTGGGCATTGTTGCATGAGCTGAGCAATGTGCCGAAGGGGTCCAAATGAATTGGTCCCTGTACCTCTTGAATCAATTAATGGAGGATGCGGCGGTGGTCCAATCAGGAAAGGGTGCCTTTACATACAGTTGGTTGTTGCTGTTGATTGCTTTCGTCGCATGGAAAGAGCCCGGCACGTACCAAGGCATGGACTGTCCGGCGATAGCAGAACGAAAGGGGGAACGATATCAAAATATATGGTATGTACGGGAGCTTGAGAGACTCTGGGATTTCATTTTGCATTTTTTTTTGTATTGGGAGATGCTTTGTGTCGTAGCAACACAGGTCCCGCGAATATCTGAAGAAACTGTCGCGCAGGTCAAACCTGTTATGGCGTTTGCAATTTGGCCACATACCATACATATCCAAGCCCACCATGATCCTGATCGACAATGGTTGCAGACCTCGTATAAGGTGACGTCCATAGATTTGGAGAGTGCTGTGAACAAGTGGTCGGAGGAATGGAGACAACCCATGAGTCCGCTAGAGATAGAAGTTGGTGGCCCACCGTCGGGCCCAGATGATCAGGTATCGACCTGGGACGAGCAGAGTCACCATGAATCAGGGCACCAATCGACCAAAATGATATCAGATGATAGCAACCGGGAGCTTGAAGAGACCCGCTCGAAAAGGTATCAGGAGCGAGCAACAATCAGTGGATTGTCTTTGCCCATCGAGGCACACTTGGGCCGCTTGATCATAGTGCTCAATACTGCATCCTCTGCGACAGTGGACAAGATGGAAAGGAAAGCGGATGAAGGATTCCATGCGATCACTGCTCGGTTAGAATCCTTGTACGACTTGGTTTCCGACAGGGCACCAAAGGAAGCAGCAACATCAACCTTTGACACAATCCGCACTAAGCCGCGGGTTAGGAATGTGGATATTCCCCCGACTGCGATTGTGACCGAAGATGCGGCACTAACCACATTGCTGCAGCAGCTGTACACAGCGACCATTAATGTGAATACATTTCCTGCGGAAGGATTGACTACTCTGCAGGCTACTACCACCGAGGAAACGACAGACTGACTGCTGCAGAACAGCGGTATGTGTGCCCGCCTACAGGAAAGCAAGGCTGATGCGAAGCGCACCATTGAAGAATTGACTGCCAAAGCTGCTTTCACACGGAATGCAAGGGATGACCTTGAGGTACACATTAAGGAAGAACGGGCGAAGAAGGCCCGTGAAATTGCACGCCTAAAAGAGGAACAAGATTTCCTTATTGCGGAAAAGGTTTGCATGTGGGACGCCAGTGTCCGGGTTGACCGGGTGATCACAGAAGCTTATCAACATGTCCCGGAGCCCTTTGAAGAGGTAGATGTGCTCCACCGAGTGCAGCGACTGGGGGCTGCTATTCTTCAGTTGCGACAGGAGAATCACGAGTTGCAGGCCCAACTCAAAATCGGGTACGCCTCAGGCCGAAGTGGATGACCAACGAAGGGCACTTGAGGAACTTGCCACTCAGATGGAGGAGTTGGAAACACAGGAAACTAGGCTCACGGTTGAAACGGTGCAATTCTAGGGTTGCATTGTTTAGGACGAGCAGGTTGAGCAGCTGACGAAGTACCGACAGGAAGTGGAGGGACAGTTGGCCACATTAAAAGCTGCAATACGCACAATGCCACCACTGGAGCAAGTTGCTAAGTCTCAAGAGATGAAAGACTTACAACACCGTGTCGCCAAGGTGGACGAATGATAGAAGATACACGTAGCCCAGTTAGAAGAGTTCCAGGACACGGGTGGTAAATTTATGATACAGGCTAGTGAAGCTCTGGAGGTAGTACAGAAGTGTCAACAACAGGTCATGGAAAATCTTATAGACCACCCATCTGCAGACGCCGTGGTCAACAGTCAGATAGTGGCTACGGAAGCCAAGGAGCTAGTGTGGACAGTTGAACAGCCGTATGAGGACTTCAAAGTGAAAACGATGGCGAGTACTATGTCCAGCAGTTGACATGGCTCGAGGGAGAGCCACAAGATTGTGTTGGGGGCCTGTTGGCAGGCAGTTTGGTAGAGTGCTATTGCAGCATCTTCGATGCTGCAACAAGGCAAAAGATGGCGCGAATGGTGAGAAGATGATGCGAACGGCGAGGAGCGGAAGATTAGTTATGTATTTTGGGTCAATTGTACCGCAGAATGCGGGCTTGGGGTCATTTGGACCACATATTATGTAATGTTGAGTCAGTTATACCGCAGAATGTGGGTTTTTGGTCACTTTTATACCAAGTTAGTTAGATATTGGGTCACTTGTCCAAATGTCGGTTAGGAAATTGTTAGTAAGTGGACAAGCATTGTAATGGAGGAAGCCTATATATAGATAAGAGTCATAGGTATTGGAAGGAGGAGGAGAAAGGGAGAGATAAGATTGGAATCAAGGTGAAGAGAAGCGCATGTTTTTGGTTGTTTCTGCGCATCTGTGATATATTGTCGAGACCTGATCTTGAGGAGATATTGTATCTAAGGTTTTGCAGTGATAATATAATATGACGAAACTATTCTGGTGTAATTCCTGGGTTCTTTCTGTTTAATTCTGGTAATGCAATGTCTCACTTCATGTTTTATTGATGCAATGTTGCTTCACTGTTGCTACTTCTGTGATAATGAATGCTGCGGTTGAATAATGCATTATGAATACATGTCAAATGTTTGAGACTTCGGTTTAGTGTTGCAATAGAGTTAGTTCATATAGTCGCAACCCTCCTCCTTCCTCGGTGGAAACATGGTTCCTTCTGCTCTTCCTGGATGCCTCGGGTGAGACCTCATCTGCTCTGCAGGTGTTGCTGGGCAGGGTAAAACCTGCTCGGGCCGGTGCCTAGGGAGACTGCAGCATGTGTTGACAGTGAAGTGGAACCCCTGTCGACTAGAGTCGCGTTGGTCAACACAATCCATTAAGCATTCATTCAATCCAATACATAGATACACAGAGGTTTTAACCTATGTATTACGAAATGTTATAATTGTTAAATCCTTGTGTAAGTCTAAAGATTGCTTAAAAATCAATATATTTCTACAATGTATTAACATTTACACCAAAATCCAAACTCGATATATTAGCAAGGAAACCAAATATTTTATAAAGGTTGAATATGATCTAAATTATGCCAAATACTACATAATATATGTATATATAAAGTCTCTATAACCCCACAGGGATTGATTTGCAAAAGAGGGAATCGTAATCGCTCATGTGGATAGACATATTAAAGATCTATCATTATTTTTTTTCTTTTTACTGTGTTTTGGAAGTAATACTATAAATTACTACCACATTCATACAAAGTGTAAAACTTCAAATAATAAAATCACCCTATATATATATATATATATATATATATATATATATATATATATATATATATATATATGGGCTAGTGCAAGCTAATGCTGGCCACTCATGACGCGTTAGTCGCAATGGACTTCTGGAAAAACAGAAATCTGAACGTCAAAAAGCAATATTAGAGCTACCTACACAACTTTTTGGAATATGGCGTAAGAAGATCAAACATAGACAATTGGATTACCTTCTGGAATATATAAATATTATTTATGGAAATTAAGTATAACTCCCAAAAAATGGGGTTCTCCTAAGGTTGGTATGTTATGTTTTTAAGAAAACATAATGAATATGTTTGCGTTAGCCCCCTGGTTCGGTATTCAAATGGTGGATTTTTGTTAAAAAAATTATATACAGTCGTAGATAACAGGCCATTCTAGTGCGGCGTTATTTTTTCATATTTATTTATGTTAATTTTATTTTTATTTTTAATTAAGGAAGTCAGCCCATCACTAAAATGACTAGGCTGAGCGTTAGCCCTCGATATCATGGTCTTAACATAATCAATCAACATTTTTTTTTAGGATGTATGTTTTTGTGTGTACTTGTGCGGGTTCTTTTCTGTTTTCAAAATAGGTGAGCCAATAAAAAGTTATAGATGGAAGAAATAACCTACTTTTTGTGTAAGATTAACATTAATGCAATTGAAATTAACTAAAAAATAGGAACAAATAATAGTTTTAATAAAAAATTACATATTCGGAATCTGCACACATAGTTCTACAAGTGTGTGCAATTTCATTAGCAGTGGACAAGTGTAGCATACGCAGAATCATGCTCGAAACAGAAGAAGTTATAGAATAAGATGTATTATGTTATAAGATGTATTTTTTTATATTATTATATGTATTTTGGAAACCCGAACCTAAAACCATAGCAGCCATGTCATCCACCACATTGGTGGGAAACAAATTACCCGCCAAAATTTAAAAACTAAACTGGCGCATGCGCGTGTATTTAAAAAGCGTGTACGCAGAAAATGGCACGTACGTGCCCAATGGCGCGTGCGCGTTGTTTTTAATAAAGTTTGAAATTTGTCATAGTGATTAAATAATTTTATAAATTATATATATTTTAATAATTAATAATGTTTTAAATTGAATTAAATTAAATTTATATGATGATGAGGAGGAGGAGGATGATGGGGATGATGACGATGATGTTGATGATGATGATGAGGATGATGGGGATGATGACGATGTTGTTGATGATGAGAATGAGGTTGATGATGATGATGCTGATGATGACAAAGATGATTATTATGACGATGATGATGAGGAGGAGGATGATGATGATCATATTCGTCATCATCAGCATGATCATCTTCATCTTCGTACTCATCTCCATCATCTTCATCATCATCATCATTATCAATGATGATGATGAAGAAGATGATGACGAAGATGTTGATGATGATGTTGACGATGATCATGATGATTGAAAATGATGATGATGACGAAGAAGAAGAAGAAGAAGATGATGATGATGATGATGATGACAATGATGGTGATGTTGATGATGATGATGATGAGGAACTGGGTGATGACGACGATGATGATGATGGAGATGATGATGATGATGATGATGATGATGATGATGACGATGATGATGATGTTGATGATGAAGATGATGATGATGATGATGAAGATGGCGATGAGGATGATGATGATGATGATGATGAGGAATTGGGTGATAACGACGATGATGATCATATTCGTCATCATCTTCATCTTCGTACTCATCTGCATCATCATCCATCATCTTCATCATCATCATCATCACTGATAATGATGATGACGACGAAGATGATGATGATGATGATGATGATGATGAAGATGATGGATGACGATGAAGATGACGATGATGACATTAATGATGATGATGATGATGATGATGTTGATGATGAAGATGATGGCCAAGATGATGATGATGATGATGATGATGATGATGATGATGATGAGGATGGGGATGATGACGAGGAAGTGAGTGATAACGATGATGATGATGATGGAGATGATGATGACGATGAGGATGATAACGATGACAAGGATGATGATGAGGATGAGGATGTTGATGATGATGCTGACGATGACGAAGATGATTATAATGAGGATGATGAGGATGATGATGATCATCATATTCGTCATCATCAGCATCATCATCTTTATCTTCGTACTCATCTTCATCATCATCATCATCATCTTCGTCATCATCATCATTATCAATGATGATGATGAAGAAGATGATGATGGCAAAGATGATGATGATGTTGACGACGATGATGACAATTGAAAATGATGATGATGATGAAGAAGATGATGATGACGATGATGATGACAATGATTATGATGTTGATGATGTTGATGATGATGAGGAACAGGGTGATGACGACGACGATGATGATGGAGATGATGATGATGATGATGATGATGATGATGATGATGATGACGATGATGATGATGTTGATGATGAAGATGATGACCAAGATGATGATGATGGTGATGATGACGATGATGATGATGGGGATGAGGACGAGAACGAGGATGCTGATCATATTCTTCATCATCAGCATCATCATCTTCATCTTCGTACTCATGTGCATCATCATCCATCATCTTCATCATCATCATCATTCATAATGATGATGATGATGATGTCATCATTGATAATGACGATGATGACAAAGATGATGATGATGATGATGATGATGACGAAGATGATGGATGATGATGAAGATGATGATGATGACATTGATGATGATGATGACAATGATGATGATGTTGATGATGATGAAGATGATGAATATGATGGCTAAGATGATGATGGTGATGATGATGACGACGAGGAAGTGGGTGATAACGATGATGATGATGATGATGGAGATGATGATGATGATGTGGACGATGACGATGACGAGGATGATGATGATGATGATTTTATTCCTTCATCAGCATCAGCATCTTCATCTTCATACTCATCTTCATCATCATCCATTATCTTCATCATCATCATCATCATCATCATCATCTTCGTCATCATCGTCATTATCAATGATGCTGATGAAGAAGATGATGATGATGATGAAGATGATGAAGAAGATGATGGATGATGATGATGCCAATGATGATGCTATTGATGATGAAGATGATGATGAAGATGATGACCAAGATGATGATGAGGAGGAGGAGGAGGATGAGGATGATGATGAGGAAGTGGGTGATAATGATGATGACGATGATGGAGATGATGGTGATGACAAGGATGATGACAATGACGAGGATGATGATGATGACGATGATGATGATGATGCTGACGATGATGAATATGATTATGATGATGAGGTGGAGGAGGAGGAGGAGGCTCCTTGTAGAGGGATAGTGTCATGGATTATATGTGTTATTGATGACCCATGAGGTATAGAATTTTCAATTAAGGCCTAGGTGGAATTCAATTGAGCTCAATATGCTTCAATAAGATCTCGAGGAACCTGTTTTCATTCTTCGATGATGTTCAATGCTTTTCAACATATCCACGGTCTTGCATGGTAGGTTGAGGATGCATTCATGGCATTTGATCTTTACAAAATATGTGTTTTTTCAAAATGAAATTCAAATTGCCTCTTTGATGAATCCTCCTCTACAAGACTTCATTTATTGCATGAATGTCACTGACTCACGGAAACTCTAAACAACACTCAATGGCATGCAACTATAACCACAAACCAAGCAGAGGTTTATTTTATGCATTGATATAGAGAGGTGGCAGTAGGCACACAATATGGAGAAAAAATGAGTTAGAAAAAACATTTGGACCAAAGTACCACAATGCTTATTAATAAAATTTTAAAAACAAATTTTGGCTCAAGAATTGTGGTTTATCACCACGTTTCTCTTTGACACTCGCCATCAAAATACGTACAAAAATAACATGTCTTTACATCCTCTTCCATTTAAATCATCATCGCATAGTCATAAATAAGGATTATTATGCATGCACATCCTCACCTTACAATGTCAATTGGGTCAAGGTGCATAGACAACCATAAATTATCAAATGTGTCAAAGAGTAAGCCCTTCCAATAAAAATTAAGACCCACCCTTCAAACTTCATCACCGAGTCCAATTTAAGAAAATATTTTCGAAGTGGGTGAAGGTTTAGCATTAAATGGTGTAAACGTTATACAAGGGCGCATGCGCGCTCCTGACGTGTACGTGTGAAAAACACGCATGCGCGCGTTTAAGCACGCATGTGCGGCCCTGTTACTAGTTAAAAAAAATAGAGTTCTCTGTTTCCCGAGAATTCCACCAAAAACACGGGTTTCACTTCTTCCTTGGGTTTCAAGCTCTCACAGGTTTCTTATTGGCTCACACTCATTGATATTTTGGACACTCTTTGATCTATTGGACACAAAATCACCATTGGAATCTAACAAACATCTTCAGTGGTCTTGGAATCTAGTGGATTCATTCAAGCTACCAGTTTCCATTGCAAGTGGAGATAATTTCTATAGAGGTATGGTGAATTGTAAATAAGTCTTTTCATTCACAAGATTTGAGATGATCCCATGCCATTTTGTTTTTATCATATGCCCACAACAATATCCATGCATAGACAACAATGAATTTGACAAGAAGATTTCCCAAGTTCACATCTAAAAAAAATCATATGAACACTAGACAAGATGAAGTATGCAACCTCCTCATTGTGTAATTAGTTCCCAAGTTAATTTTGTTCTTTTCACCTCATATTATGCTAGCCAAAAAAACCACACACTCACTAAACATAACTTAAAATATCACTTCAACTCATCCACAAAACCTCAACTCTCTCATCTCTTATTCAATACCATTGTATGGAATGAGGATATCTGTAAGTATATGCACCTTTCCTTTCTCTATGAATCCAAATATGATAATATTCATCCATATTTACCATCCTTACAATATCCCCTCACCTTTAGTAATGATTTTTTTTCCAAAAACCAAGACTTTCCCACTTCATGCTCTATTCAACATGATGATTGTTGGTATAGTCCCTAGTTCCCCACTCTCCAACACCTCTCCACCCTAGATATTGCACATTGAAAGGTCAAATTATATTCCCCCTAATCACCCTTCCCAAGACCATGATCCTTGTTAGAAACCTTCGCATCCTCCTTAAGGTTTTGCACAAAACAAGGTATACATTCATTCTATTGTGATGCATTGTTGAATTCAACCATGAGTATTTTAAACTCAAAATCACATTCTATCATCTCAAGGTTTATAGATAAGCAAATAGTTTGTTGTTGTTTCTTCAACTCCTTAAGGTGTTATATAACCTAGTAATTTACGATGGTAAAGGACATTGCCTCAAATGGAAGGATATACCATTCCACTATGAAGACAAAGCAATACAACTAGGTGCAAAATTTATAATTGATAACATTAAGGGAGAAATAAAAAAATGCAACTAATTAAGGTTACTTTATTTGATGTAGAAAAACTATCAAACTATTCCCAAGGCATCTCTAGCCATCTCTGTTGTAGGGTGTTACTACCATAATTTTTATGAATTCATGGCTAGGCAAGACACTATTCTCTCCTCTCTACACTTGACCAACCATCATCTATATTGATTGGAATTGTAAGGGATAATGATGTTTATTCGAACACAAATAAACAAACATAGTCTGTAGTTGTATATGTTAATTTGTAAAGTGGTAAGCTATGTTGGAATGTGTCAGGTTCATTGTATAATGGCACTAATATCTTATTTGTTGTTTCTTTTGCAGGGGTAGGCTTGATAGTTGTGTTAAAGAGAATTTTGGAGATGGGAAATCTACGAAACGCAAAAAAAAAAAATAGAAGGAATCTACCCATTGAAAAGGTCAATGACTTAAGAGAAAAGGCTAAGTTGGGAATGGAAAGATTGAGACATGGTCCTATCATTGCCCCAGATCATGCCACTAATCCTAACACAGTTGTTGACATGACAACCTCTTGTTTAGAACCACGGGTAAAGCGGTCACGTCTAATGGACCCAACTCAAATTCCAACATCAACACAATCTCCAACCAACAATCCATCAACGAGTCATTCTGAAGTTCCTCACGACACAAGAATTTTGGGATATGCTGCATGTGTAGAGATGGACATACAAGCCTTGCTTAATTTGCAATCTCCCCAAGAAGACCACAACCTTGTTGACCACACTCCCATTATGGCCCAATCTATGAACGAAGCACCACAACAAACAAGCTCCAGTATTCATGTCTCATGTTCACCGTCCCTACCTCGATTGTCCAGTGCAAGAAGAAGAACTCCTAGACATATTCATGTGGATGAGAGTTCTATGTCGGGGCTTGAAGGCAAGTTGCCAAAACGCACTATCGAATGGCAATGCAACAAAATTGTCAAAGAATATTTTGAATCCAAAGGTGATGCAGGTAAATGTCAATTATTGCTATGTTTGTTAAAGTCATGTTCTGTAGCTATTGTTAGGAGAATTTTGGGCATAAAGATGGTTAAAAGTTCAGAGGCCAATATTCATATTATTAGAAATCTCCAATCTGCATTTAATGCCATTGGGAAGATGTCTCGTACAAAAGATCTTTGTACAGCTTGTCGTGTTTTAGCAGAATCAGTTGTAAGCAAGTCCACAAGGCAACGTTGCCTGCTATCACACACTTCTCACATACTCAACTGGAAATTAATGGAGGATGGTGCATGCATGCGCTCCCTATCTCTCTCATCCATAAATGCTAGTGCATCCTGTTACATCTTGTTTTCATACCCAAGTGGCAAAGTCCTAATCCTCTAATGCTACAAGTGCGACTTCCGAAGATGATTTCCACTGTCACCTCAGCGAATATTTTCCAAAGTTTTAGGCCTACTTTAAAGGCCAAGGGAGGCTTCTAGATCAAGGTTGGAGAAAAGGTCTTAGGATTTCAAACTTGTTTGAAGATTAAGATGTGTTTTCCATTAAGTTAAAGTCCCATGTGAGTGCTTAATTCAGAAATTTGCAAGTGAATTAATCAAATAGACACCTTTTAGAAATAAATATTTGCTCATGTGTAAAATGAAAGATCATTCATGGATAAATAAAGATATTCACAAAACTTAAATCAACAATGAACCATAATGTTGTAGAATCAAAATTCATATTAAAACATGTTGACTTATTTCCCAAAATCATCCACAAATGATATTATCTAACAATGCAAGGTTATAGTTATTAGTTTATGAGTGATTATTGAATGAGACCCTCTTGGAGAGAGTAAAATCTTTGCAAAAGGGTGTCACCCAATCTATTAAGGGTCCAACTAAGTTGTAGTGATTTGAATCACTTCAATAAAGATGGCTGAAATCTTAGCTTCACAAACTTAATTAATTAAATGTTTTGCCATATGATCCATGAGCATATAAATATAAAAAGATGTGCTGGAAATAAAATCAGCAAACCACTTGCGGAGGTTTGGTAACTTCTAGAATGTAAATGATTAGATGATTGTAAGCATTCATTCAATAAACCATAAACATTTAGGATATGTTGTGTGTAATTGCTTAAGACAAATTTGTGAAATAATAACCATTCAAATAACATGCAATTAACACTATGATCCATAGATGAGAGTTGTGGATTGTGATAGACTAGTCATTATATATGTGGCGAGGGTCCTATTTCAAATGGATTAATTTAGGATAATCAAATTATTTTAGGTGTGGTATATGAAGTGGTTATGGACCTAGTAAGTCCAAGGGTGAATCCTATAGATCTCGAGGATGGAAGGGTTGTTTTGGAAAAGGATGGTAGTTGGTTGAAGGTTAGAGATGGAGGAGACAATTCTTTAAAGCATGTTGATAATGATAAAGGTGAATCCAACAAAGGGATGTTGGTAAATGATGTTGGTAGTGTCAAAATGAAGAGGAAGAAGTGTGTAAAACATAAAATCTTTCTTATGAGGCTAGTCCTAGGAAAGGATATCAAAATGCATGAGGTGGTGGGAATGGATTCCCATGCTCTTGTTGGAAGATTTCATGGTAAAAAGGTGGGGGAGTTGTCTCTAAGGGTGTAGTTATAGGAAAGATGGGCTCTTAGGTTTGGGTACATTCCTAATTTATTTATATCAACTACAAGTTACCTAGGGTTTCTTTTCATATATCAAGAGGATTTTGAGGAATATTTCGGCCCATGATTGGAAGTGGGAGATGATTTTTCTTATGCTATATATTTTTTTGTAGCCCTAAAGTCACAACACTTTGTAATGTAAATATCACTCCTTAGTTTGCTTGGTTAGGTATGTTGTTGCTGAAAGGAAAAGATGCAAAACCCATTCAAATACAAGGGACTCATATTGAGGTCACTTGGTGTCTAGAAATAACATCTATATGTATGTGAGAAATTTTCCATAACATTCTTATCGAAGACAAAATCATGTATGCAAAAATGTAATCAAAGACAAACTCATATACACATGTGCAGATCCATCTATTAATATGCAAAAATGATCCAATCATGTACACTTTTTGGAAAAATGGAACATCGTTCCCAGTGTCTATATAATGGCAACTCATGTCCCATCAAAAAAAGGCAACTCGTGCCCTATACAAAATATGGCCCATGGTGCCCTATACAAAATATGGCAACTCGTGCCGAAAATGCCACATCGTGGCTAGTGTACATAGGAGGGTCTCTCAATCCTCCTTCCCACCCTCGGAGATCCCAGGTGCATCTCCAAAATCGATATTCCTCTTCTTCCTGCTAGAGGAAGCTGGGTCCTTCCGGCGTCTTTGAGCACGTCCCCCTGAGCCCTGAAACGACAACAATAATATGTCAACTTTTCCTGGCAATTATACAAGTATAAAACATAATTTCAAAATAAAAATAGTTTTCAAATATTGGATAACTCACCGCATCCGAGACTATAAGTAGTGAGGGGGTCTCCCTCCTCCGTGATCCAAGTCTCTCAGAAATGCCACCCTACAACATTTAGAACAATTAGATCAATGCTGAAACTAGATGCATATAGTAATTTCCGTTAAAATTGAACGAGATTTTCATAAACTAGTCAATCTCATCGTGAACAAAATTGGCTAGTCTTCGGGGCTGGCGGATGGAGAAGTTGGCTGGACAGCCTGCTCTGATGCTAGGATGGACGGTAAAGGGGAGGATGTAGCCACATCGACGGTGGCTACACCACTGGGGGGAACAGTGGAAGAAGAGGGGGGTGGCAGGAGGAGGCATGGACTGGGGTGGGCGAAGTGGAGATGGATGTTTAGGGATATAAACCCCAACTGGCTGTAGTATGGATCGGTGCACCTTGGAAGGGGAAGCGAGTGTGGTGGGGGAATGTGGAGGGGGGAAAGGTCTATGTTGCGGTAGATGGATGGGTGACTGTGGATGGGTGGTGTGCCATGGTCGAATGGGGGAGGGTGGGAACATGGGAAACTGATACGGAGGTGGAGTTCGATATGATACGTAAGGGTGAGCTGGATGGAACCGTGGTGCTATATAGGAGGGTGGGGCTGGATGGAAGGGGTTGGGGAATGGGGCATGTATGCCAGGGGATACAAATGGCATATAGGGTGGCTGAAAGGTCGGGGAGGGAGGAATAATGGCACTTCTAGGCCGAGGTGCTCGCACCTGCATACACATTTATAACCTCATAGTTTAATATACACGGACAAGTCATCGTATTTGAAATTAAATTTATGCTTTAATACACACGATACCTGCACACGTGGAGAACTGCTGGTCCCTGGTGGCGGTGGCTGGTCGCTGGAGCCCGCGGACACCTGTGCGAACATTACAATTTTTAGACTAAATTTATAAAAACAATATTAACAATATTAAACACAATGCAAATGAGAATGACAACACTGGTACTTAAAAAACATGACTGCAATTAATTTATATTCAAGTTAGATGATATTCAATATTCTGAAAGGATAGAAGGTGGCATGGCATGAAATGAAAATTAAATAAGGTGAGAGGGCATAGAAGGTGACATGGTGAGATTTTCCTTTTCTAGAGTCATCCCCATGAGTAGGTGAGATTTTCCTTTGGCCCTAGAGAGATGTGCAGTGCCTCATAAGGGAATGGAATTCATGTCCATTTACAAATTTGAATTGGAAACCTATGTAATGTGTTTGGGTTCTTGATGAAGAGTTCCTAGGTTTTGATGTCTTCTTATAGATTTGTAGTTTCCTACAAGCTTGATTCACCCAGTGGAAAAGTCTTTGCATCCCTAGAGTGAGGATCTTGAGTCCCTTTATTTCCATAACATTTACATCATCAAATAAAATGGCATCTCATTGTTTAAATTTGCAAAGAGGTGCTAAATAGCAGTTAAGTTAGTGTGCATGTTATTTAATACACTTTAGAGTGTTGATCGTTAGAAAAAGGAAGAAATAGAAATCTTTTTCGTGATTAACTTACTTACAAGCTTGAATGTGCCATGTTCTTTTGCATTGAATGAGTAATTATGTGTTCTTGATTGAATAGCCATGTTGTCAGAATGATATCACTTGATTGAAATCAAAAAAATATTGAGTGAAATGAGTTAAATGAGTATTCTTGATGCCAAATGTTTTACCAAGTTGTATTTGAATCAAGCTAATAGCAAGGCCCCATAGACCATATTTGTAAGATTATCGCTCTTCCTTATGGGCCTTACATCATTTTCAAAAAATTTAGTGACAATACATGTGATAAGTTGTTTTACGTTGTTTATATGTCTTTCCTAATAGCATGTTCTAGGAGTAGTAGTATGATTACTTTCACTCTCAAGTATTAGAATAAATTGGAAATCTCGTGATAATAAACTACGGTAATAAGGACATGAGTGTAGCTAGGGTTTTACCCCTAGCTTGTGCCAATGAGCACCTACTAAGGAGAATGGACTCCTTAGTAGCAGTTCAGTATATTAAACTAATTAAGGTAAAACAACAATTAAATTACTTCTAAAATATTGCATGAAACATGAACATCAAATGAAAAGAATGACTTTTACTATTAATGTTACCTTGAGTGTCAAGGTTTGATGAAGCCCTTTGCAGTGTCCAAGAGGATGCTCCAAGCTTCAAGATGCTCCTTCTCCTTCTCCAATGATGGGAATGGGCCAAAGGTGGCTCTCAAGGTGAAAATAGTTCAAAGGTGAACTAGGGTTTCGAGAGAGATTTTGGCAGAGTAAGGGTGCTTGTGATTGTGGATATGGAATAAGGGATCTCCATCACCTATTTATAGTTTTTTGGTGGTGGAGTGCTGACCCATGGTTTTAGGAAACACATGGTTTTGGGCAGCTGTATAGGGTTTTTTCCTCCTTTTCCTCATTATTTTATATTTTTTATTCCCTTTTTAGGGGATTTTTGCTATTTTTGGAGGAAAAGGGGGTTTTTTAGCCTTTTTTAGGCTATTTTGGTGGTTTTGTGGCCTTTTAGAGGCATTTTAGGCCTTTTGGAGGCTTTTTAATGGGATTTTTTGGGATTTTTAATGGAAATATGGTAGGAAAATGGACAAATGAGCCATATAATGTGGTAAATGAGCTAGTGAGCACTTTTTGGGTGTTAACAGATTGCCCCCTGATGTGCGAGGGCAGGAGCTCATCGTATGGCCGATGGACATCATAAGTCATGAATGGTTTTCCTGGGTATGGAGAGGAGAGAAGAAACAAACTGAAGCCCGGAACAACGATCCCGAACAACTGCAAGAACTTAAAAGTACATAACCTCAATAAAGGATGAGGAATCATCTGATCATATGGACGAGGCGGGCATTCCCATGCTCGTATCAGGATATAACATAATAACAATGGGGTCCAAAAAATGGGGACCTGAAATATACATGACCTCAAATATTGACTGAGGAATAATCTCAATATATGGACGAGGCGGGCATACCCATGCTCGTATCAAGATACATAAACAGAACTGTGAGGCCCGAAAAGGGGGACCTGTAAGATACATAACCACTGTGTACATCATAAGGGTCCAGAGGGGACTCAAAATCTGGGACATACTGCTGAGCGGATCATGTGTGAACTGCAGAACTGGTGCACTGGAACAATCAACAGTGCTGCTGAGTGTGGTACCAAAGGAACTGATGAGCTGCTGGATCAGAGTGACAAGGGGTACACTCACAATGGTACACTGAAACTGGAACTGATCTGGGTACTCAAGGAAGCATGTAACTGGATGGCTTCCGAATATAATCGCCAACGCAGCCTGGACATCCACGGGAACATATAACTGGGCGTTCCAAAGTGACTCACCAATGTGCTAGAGTCGGGGGAAATCCGGGGTCTTCGACAAATAATGATGGGATATAATCCTACGCGATCCTCAACGATGCGATTAAGGTGCTGAAGTCAAGCATGTGGGGAACAACCACTCAGAGAGGCAATGATGTCTCCTCTCAGAATGATCCGTAGGCACTTACCACAGATGGTGATAAGTCCAAGGCGTAGGGACCTCTGGGCCTATCCTCTGGAATAGAGGAGCTGTCGTCGACAGAGGGAGACCTGCAACTATCAAGGTAATGATGTTTCCTTGACAGGAGCGCGAGGCGAAGAACCGAAATGTGATAGTACTGATGGCAGGACTGACAAAATTTGGGGGGAAAACTGGGCAAGTAGAGTGGGTGGACTCAAACTTCCTTTGTTCAGAGTATGATAATGGGAATGATCTGGCAGCATATGAAACTGACTGAGGGGAAAGGGATCATAGCTGTAATGGATCTGGGAGGATAACTGGCTGAGGGAGACTCAAGCTGGTATACAATGGCAGGAGACTGCAGAATACTCTGAACAAAGGCGACCTGATTGGGGGTGCTGCCGATATGATAGATCATAGTGCCATGGGGCACGGGAGGATACTTCTTCATGGGTTTAAGAAACTAGAAGAAGTTTGTGTAAAAATGATACTGTCGTGTGGATTTTACGAGCCCAGGACAGTTCATGCTCGTGGTTGCTTTCAATTTTAAGGAGTCTGAAAGCGATAAGAAGACTCTGAAATGATGGAATGGTACTGTCGTGTGGATTTAACGAGCCCAGGACAGTGCAAGCTCGTGGTTGCTTTCAATTTTAGAGAGTCTGAAAGCAAGTAAGAAGACTCCAGGGGGTTGCTTTTTCGTAGATTTAGTCTCCAAGGCCCAAAGAAGCATAAAAGGATGCAATGAAGAACTCTTCTAGCCCGTGTGACTAGAGTATTCCTTTTTCGTAATTAGTCTACCAGGTCCGGAAAAGGGTTAAACTTATACCAGATAGACGCCCTTTCAGGTACTTTAACGAGCATGAAAGGAAGCAAGATTGCTCGGCGATCTTTTCATTCTTTTAGGAGTCAGAAAAGAGCTTAACGGAAACTCCTTAAGTTCCTTTTTCGTAAAGGACTTGTCCGGCCCGAAAAAGGGATAAAATTATACCGAACAAAAGGAATGGCCAGGCAAGGAGGAAGTGTTCAATCAAGGATCAGTAATGATGACTAAGAACGAGGATAGTGGGGAACACTGGTGGGCCTCCTTGCGGGGTAGATGAAATGGTGGCAAAATAACGAGACATTTGCAGTATGACAGGAGTGAATGGCTCATGTAAAAATGTGGAACAATCCGATGGCGGCCGATGTGGCACGCAAACCGAGGCAGCAAGGTGTTGGGACACAATGTTGAAATTGTACCAAGTGAGAGCGAGAAATGATCTCAAGCATCATCACGAGCTCGGAAAAATGAATCCGGCGATATAAAGGATGTCAAAAAAGGGTAACGGCCGATGTGGCACGCAAACCGAGGTGACGGGGGCATTTTTGACAATGCCCGGAAAATCTGGAGGTGAGAGCGAGAAATGATATCAAGCATCATCACCAGCTCGGAAAAATGAATCCGATGATATAAAATATGTGAAAAACGGAGAGCGACCGATGTGGCACGCAAACCGAGGCGACTAGTGGCGTCTGAAAAAATGGGCAAAAAAAAAAAAAAAAAAAAAATGACAGGACAAAAATAATGCAACGAGGTGACCATCATGACGGTCTCGTCGTGCTGATTCCAGTGGTGGAAACGGTTTGTAAAAACAAAAACAAAAAAGAAAGTACTGTACAACGCAGACCAATGAGGCCGCGGGTTTCTTTTTATGGGTAAAAACGCTTAAGATACAACCCATTACGAGGGTTGCGCAAAGGACGGCCTTCAGAGTCAGCTAAGATGGATGCCCCCTTGCCGAGGCAGGTCTGGACGACGTAAGGGCCTTGCCACATGGATTCGAACTTCCCTTTACCGGTTTTGTCATGGGCTTGATCGTAGGCGAGGACTAGGTCCCCTTCGCGGAAAGTTCGAGGGTGAACATGTTTATCATAGTCGGCTTTGGAGCGGTTTTTGGCAGCTTCGATGTTCTGGAGAGTGGCCCGACGGTATTCATCGGCTTGTTCGAGGTGCAGCAGACGCTGCTCGAGGGGGGGTGGTGTCAGGGAGAAGCTCAACGGCGATCTGTAAGGCAGGGATCTGACACTCGATGGGGAGAATAGACTCTACACCGTGAACTAAATGAAATGGTGTAAAACCAGTGGCAGTCTTAGTGGAGGTGCGATAAGCCCACAAAGCAGGAAACAACATGTGGTGCCAATTGGACTTGTGCTTGTCAACCGTTCGTTGGAGGATGGTTTTAAGGATTTTATTGATGGCCTCTACTTGGCCGTTCCCTTGGGGGTAGTAAGCAGAGGAAAACTGGTGTTCATATTTAAGGAGGGTGGAAAACTCACGCCAGACGGCATCTTCAAAGTGTGAACCGTGGTCAGAGACTAACTGCTTAGGAACCCCGAATCGAGCGATAACATGGTTGAAAAAGAAGCGGGCAGCAGTGTCGGCGGTACAATTGAAGGTAGGCATGGCTTCCGCCCATTTGGTGAAGTAATCAACAGCGACAACAATATATTTGTGGCCGTTGGCCGACTGGGGTCGACATTCCATGAAGTCTATGGCCCACTTACAAAAGGGACCAACGGTGACGACTGGGTGTAACGGAGCAGGAGGTGTCCGGGCCTTGGGAGCAAAAAGCTGGCAGTTATGGCAGTGTTTGACCGCAGTGATGCAGTCAGTGAAAAGTGTGGGCCAGAAGTATCCGGCGCGGAAGACCTTTTGGGCGGTGGCCATCCCTGAGAAATGGCCTCCGCAGGCGCCGCTATGACAGTCATTAAGGACGTGTTCAGCTTCCTCGTGGGTAAGGCAACGACGAAGAATTGTGTCAACCCCGCGCCGGTAGAGGACATCGCCTAAGAGGAGATATCGAGAGGCCTGGTGGCGGATGCGACGGCGTCCATTTCGTGTAACTTTGGGTCTGAACTTCTGCGTGCGTAGGTATAACAAGATATCACCGTACCATGGGTCATCGGACGAGATAGTGAACAGGTGATTGTCTGGTAACTCATCGGAAATTGGTTTGGCCGGGAGAAGGGAAGGGAGATCAGTAATGAGCTGGGAAAGTGCGAGGGCTTTAGTGCTCTTAGGTGTTTTGAAGGTCAGGTCATATTCTTGGAGGATAATGACCCATTTGGCAACACGACCTTGGAGTAGCCGCCGGTTTAGAAGATATACCATGGGGTTAGAATCGGCGACGACTGTGGTATGACTCATTAAGATGTAGTGTCGCAATTTTTGAACGGAAAAGACCACTGCTAGGGCAAGTTTCTCCTCATATGGGTAACGTAGTGGTGGACCAGACAAGGTCTGGCTAACGTAGTAAATGACGTGCTCCTGGTGAGAAGCGTCTTCTTGAACCAAGACTCCAGATACGGCATGTTCTGAGGCCGACACGTAAAGGATGAAGTCTCGAGTGAAATCCGGAGGGGAAATCAGAGGGGCTTGTGTGAGGGCCTTCTTGAGGGCCTCGAATGCAGCTTCTGCTTGCGCATCCCAGACGAAGGGTACGTGGGTGCGGAGCAGGCGCAAGAAACCGTGAACAGTGGTGGCATAATCAGGAACGAAGCGTCGAAGGAAGTTAGATCGCCCCTGCAGACTTTGGAGCTGCCGGAGCGTGCGAGGAGGGGGGAGGTCTAAAATAGCTTGGACCTTTAAAGGGTCAACAGTAATTCCTTTCTGGGAAACAATGAAACCCAACAATCGGCCTGCCGGTACGCAAAAAACACACTTGTGTGGGTTCAAGCGAATTTGGTATTTGCGACAACGCAGAAAAACTTGCCGAAGGTCGTTAAGGTGGTCTGATCGTTTCCGGGAACGAGCTGTAAGGTCATCAAGGTAGACTAGCAGGATATGGACCAAGTCGTGGAAGCAATAGGTCATGGCCCGCTGGAAAGTGGCACCAGCATTTTTGAGGCCGAAAGGCATGACGCGATAGGCAAAGGTGCCCCATGGGGTAGTAAAGGCCGTTTTGTACTGGTCTTCCTTACGGATCTGAATTTGATTGTATCCGGAAAAACCGTCCATGAAGGAGAGGACTTCATGCCCCGCACACGCATCTATGAGTTGATCGATGAACGGCGTGGGGAAGTTGTCCTTGGGACAAGCATAGTTTAAGTCACGGAAGTCAGTGCATACGCGGATAGTGCCTTGCTTTTTGTTAACTGGAACGGGGTTTGAAACCCAAGTGGTATAGGCAATAGGATAAATGAACCCTGCCTTGCGCAGTTTCTCAACCTCGGCTTTGACAGCGGGGAGCTTTGAAGGATGAATAGGGCGCTGTTTCTGACGAACGGGGGGTACATCAGGCCATGTGTCAATGTGGTGCTCTATAATTGCGGGGTCAAGACCAGGCATTTCGGTATAAGACCAGGAAAAGACATCACGGAATTCTTTGAAAAGGTGTGTGTAGTCCTCAATCTCTTGCTTACTGCAGAATGCTCCTAGAGTGATGATTTCAGGGGCACGTCCTGGGGCAGCTATATCAACTTGGATGACAGGTGCGATGTTGGCCATGTTACCTTCCTCGAAGGCATCAGGAGCAGGAATAGGGTCCTTGAACCAGTCAACCTTAGTGGGGAGGAAGTCTTTGGATTCGACCGCGTATTGGGTAGCGGAGCTAGAGGAAGACGCTTCTGGGATGAAATAGGAACGGTGGTGCATGTCATCCCAGGGATAATCCGGGGCAGTTAGGGCCTCAAGAATTTCCTCGTCAGTACGGAAAGTTTGCGCCGTCAAATCGGTTGATGAAGGAGTAGTGGTGGAAGAGATCATATAGATGGTATTAACCTCTCCGGAAGGGGGAGAGACCGGGGGGTAAATCTCCTCAATGGTGGGTGGTGCCGTCTCAAGATCCAGATTGTTCATCTCATAGAGAGCCGTTCTGTAATCCGGGAGATCGGGACAATGATGTGAATAGTGCCCGTAAATACCGCAGATGGCGCAGGAGTGGTTGGTACGTAGGGACTTATCTTTAGGCTTAGGAGTGGGGTTTAGTTCGACAGTTGGGATGTTGGGGTCATCATCGAGCATTTGCATGTGCTTCTGCAATGCGGGTAACTGTGGGCATTGGTGGGTCGCATGGCCCAACTCGTCACACAGCGAGCATTTGGGAGGAGCACGAAACACTGGAGGGTTCTTGACTGTCTTGGGAGGTGGTACAGCAGTGTAAGGTTGTGGACCTCTGCCCCTAGTGGGTTTGGGAGTAGGAGGAGGTGTCGTAGAGGACGAAGGGGTAGAGACACCGGGAGGTAGCTGAGTGGTAGTAGCTATGGGTTGCACCGGCTGGAGGACGACATCTGGTGTCGGCGGGCGAACGGGAGGCGAAAGATACCATACAGGTAATCCCAATGTTAACCCAGGGAGGCTAAGGGTAGCCATGACCGGGGCGCTTACTACTCCTGCTGGAGGAACTAGGAAGGGGATCGTATGGATCGGTGTAACACCAATGTGGCTAGGTACCAATGGTGGTTTAGGCAACAAGGATGGTTGATTGTTAGGTGGTAAGATGTCGTGGGAAAAGGTACATAAGTCAGACATTTCGGGCGTAGATGACGGCGGAGGAATGGAGTGAAAGGTAGAGGTCATCGGCGCGTCTGAGTAGACTCCAGGCCCCGTAGAGGAAACAAACGAGGTGGTGGCACTAGAAACAGGTTGTTCAACCATGGGGAGAACATTTTCAGGTGCCGCGGGAGCACTGGGATCATAGTAAGTGAGCTGGTCAATCTTAACCACGCGTCCTTCATGGGGGAACATCATGGTGCGAAAGACAGAAGAGGCAACCGCCCGCATGGCATACATGTAGCTGCGGCCAAGTAAAAGGTTGTAATCCAATTGGGCGTTGATTACCTCTATGTCAATAAGGACTGTTTTACCACCTAACTGGACTGGAACGTTGGGTAGGAGGCCTTGGGGCTGGGCCGAACGACCGTCGTAGGCGCGTAACGCAGTGGTGGACTGCTGGAGAGGAGGGGATCCTAGCTTCTGCCATACAAATGTAGACATGACGCATGTGGAGGCACCCTCATCGATGATGCACCGATGGATGACAAGATTCCTAACGGAGACAGTAACTTGGAAGGCTAAGCTGGAAGGTAGGCGTGGTTCAGACTGGTCTAAATCAAACGCCATCAAATGTGAATCAGTTGGGTCAATCCCCCCAATGGCGGAAAGTAAAGTCTTGCGCTGGGAAGGGCAGTTCGTCAAGACTTCTAACGCAGACATGGCTGCGGGAGATTGGGCTAGGTCGTCTACGATGTTGTAGTTTGACGCAGCGCGCGCATTAGGGTTATTGTTGATTCGGCGAAGTGGGAAGCGAGGTGCTTTCGCAGCGCCGTCTATGGGAGGCGGAGGTATACGTAACGCCTGATCGGTGGGATGAGCGTTAGTAGGTTTATCTGTGGGAGTGGCTTCAGAGGTGGAGCCATATTGGTTCCGACGGGTCTGGAGGTTGACGTCAGCGGATGACATCATCAGTAAGTGGTGGGTACCTGAGTCAAACATGGGTTGATCAGGAGCAGCGTAGGTGATCTATTGTTGTTGGGACGCATTGGCTTGATGGGGAGCCAACGGCTGAGTGTTCACTACGCCTTGGGTCGGTAATGGGTTTTGCAGCACCAAAGGGGGTTGCTGAGGTTGGGGGGGGTTGGGCGGTGCTTGGGGAGCCGCATGCCCTTGGCGATGGGCCTCGTCAACCCAGAGCTGCCGAGATCGCTCCAAGTGTGGGCAAGCATGGGTGTAGTGTCCATAGACCCCGCAAATAGAACAAGGGTGGTTCGTTCGCAAATTGGGGTTTTTAGCCTGCTTGGGCGGGCGATCAGGGTTTTGATTAGCGGGGGCCGCATTGTTGTTGTCAGGGGGATTAGCCGGTTGACCAGCTTGATCTGCAGGTTGGTTGTTCCCCCGATTACGGCCCTTGCCGCGGTTCTGTTGGCCCTGGTTACGTTGGTTGTTCTGGTTTTGCTGCGGGTTCTGTTGGGCGTAAACTTGCCCTTGGGCAGCAGGTGGATTCTGAGGTTGCGCAGGTGCAGGAGCAGGCTGCGGCGGATGATATGCAGGTTGAGGCTGAGCAGGTGCAGCAACTTGAGGGGGTTGCTGATAGGACTGCGGAGCAGGTTGTGGATGTGCCGCAGGGGCTGACTGGGGCGGATAATAAGCAGGTTGGGCTTGTGGAGGTGCAGGAGCGGGGGCATCCTGCTGATGGTAGTAAGGCTGAGGGGCGACTGGAGGAGCATAAGCAGGAGTCGCATACCCGAAGCATTGAGGTGGACATGAGGGTCCATGGGAATGGTGATGTGTCATGGGAGAATATGAGTTGGTTGCTCCAGACTGGGAGGTAGCCCTCGACAGGTCGGGGCCAGGGGTAGGACGTGCGATAGAAAATGGTTGGGGATGCGAAGAAACACGGCCAATGATACCATCAGCAGCATGGGATGCCCCCAGCGCATCGTGATGGGAGGACTCGCCGCGAGGGGCGTCAGGTATAATGGTATAAAGGTAACCCGATTGGGCGTAAATGAGGTCGAACTGTTGTGCCTTAAGGATGGCCTCTTCTTCAGACTGGGGTCTTTCTGAAGCTACATCCTTAGCGATAACAGGGAGAAGGGATTTGAGGAACCAATCTAGGAAGATACGGTCGTCAAGTTTGATCTTGCATAAGCTACGGCGTCGACGCCACTCATGGATGTGGTCCGTGATATGGGTAGCCGTGTTTTGTCTACAAGATAGAAGGATCTCAACGCCCGCGTCATAGCGGACAGGCAACTGGAAGAACTGCAGGAAGGTCGAGGCCAGGGAAGAAAAGGTGGCGTGGGTCCCATGAGGCTGCTCAATATACCACTTGGCTGCAGAGCCAGTGAAGGTGCGCTGTAAGAGACAGAGGCGAACAGAGTCGTCCACTATGGAGTTAGAGGAACACCATAGGTGGAAAGACATGATGTGGTTTTGTGGGTCCTCACCGGCCTTGCCCTCGAACTTAGGGATGTCCGAGGGTAGTTTGGTAGGCATATGAGGCCATGTAGGGTCGTGTCGAATGGGATCGTTGGTCAATCTGGCCAAGTCAGGTAGGTTAAGGCTAGCCATGAATGGCAGACTGGAAGAAGGCTGTGACACAGTAGTGCTATGGACCAAGTTGGGGCCAGTGCCCCCAAGTGGAGGGACAAGATTTAGGGTGGTGCCCCCAAGTGGGGGAACTGAGGTAGTGGAGGATGGTCCAGCACCACCATGGGTAGTGTGAGCCACTGATGTAGTGGGGATGGGTATTCCCGCTGTGGGTATAGGTACTGTGAGGGGAACGGTAGATGGTTGCCCCATGGAGGGCATACCAAAAACAGGTGTAGTAACTGGTGTAGTGGTGGATGTGCCACCAATGGTCCCTATGACAAATGGGGTGGAAGTCGTACCAGCCATGGGGCTAGTAGGGGCAGTATAAATAGGGTTCTCAGACTCTTCGTCAGAATCAGAGGTAAAGTAAGGGGCGTCACTATCTGGTGACGGATTCCTACGTCGCTGACGAGTGGAGTCAAGTGACAAGGCTCTAGATCTGTGATGAGTGGTATCAACGGACAATGATCGGAATCTACGACGAGTGGTGTCAAGAGAACCGTGCTATGGGGGCTCGCCCCTGAGGCGCCGAGAATGTCTCGGGGACTCAATGGTGACGGATGGTGTCAAATCTCTGTGGGTTGAGGTGAGTATAAAAAACAGCTCAAAAATCCTAGTGCAACCGTGCGTGCAGAAGGAGAGCTAAAAAACAAGGCACTCAGGCCAACAACCAACTCAAAACACCCACTGCAGCAGCTGTGCTACAATAGGTGGAGTATCAACAAAGATGGTCAGAATACCAACAAGCAGCAGGTTTCCTACAAAAGAAAAATGGTGGACTCACTAGACCAAAGGGAGGTAAAGGAGCATGCAAACACCTAGCTAAAAGTATTCTGACTCAACTAAACATATCCTCTGCAAGGTGATGAAATCCAAGTCAGACAATATGAGTAGGAAAGCCAAGTGGCTATGATATCCCCCTACCGGGAGGGATACCGGGTAGTCAATCCTAGCAGAATGGCAACGAAGATACCCCGTTCATGACACGTCCAGAAAGGTGAATCTGCCGTTTAGTTTGTTGACCGCAATACCCCTATACAGGGATATCCCGCGAACCGCGAAAGGTAGCCCTTCGGTTACTGAATGGAGTGCGGTATTCCACTCAGGCCTCCGGAACCAGTCTCCCGACTTCAACCCTCCTAAGGGAGAGGCCCTCTGATAAACTGGTGGTGACCGTGCCAAAAAGTACTAGGGGATTTTGGTTCCCTATTTGGACAACAACTATGTCTCAAGTGAAATAACCAAGGGGTGTTATTGGAAGCCTATCCCCCTGATCCTACCTAACTACAATGATTCTTTTGTGTTCCCCAAGTGGGGTTAGAATGTTGGTTTAGTTAGGTACTTTTTAAGGCTCACTTGATTTTATGTGACAGAGTGTGTGCTCGTGAGGTGTTGAACCCAAAAATAGAAGTGCCACAAGGGGGGCTACTTCCAATCTATCAATAATATGGAAATTGAAAGTTTAACTTGCAAAATTTTCTGAATTAAAAAATACTGAAATTTGTAAAATGAAATCTGTAAAAGGAACAGAAATTATGTTGCAGAAAGGCTGGAAGGTAGTGAGGCCGCAGGTGGGACAGGAGGCTGTTTAGATGCAGAAAATATTGCAGCAAAAGGGGCTGGGCTCAAAACAGGAAAAGAGCAAAAATCAGACCGCGGGTCTGTGGCGGATCAGAACAGGCCGACCGCGGGTTTGAGGGAAACAGCGGCGGTCAGGTCGCGGCTATCGGGCCAACAGAGGCAGTCGGGACGCAAGAAACAGGGAAAAAGACGCAGTCGGGTCGCGGCAGAAGGGCTAACAGGCGCAGTCGGGACGCGCGAAAGAGGCAGAAAGCCGCAGTCGCGACGCTGGAAAAAGGCCGACAGGCGCAGTCAGATCGTGGCAAACAGGCTGATTAGCCATGGTCGGATCGCAGGTAACAGACTTGAATCCTCCGACAGGGCGTCGGAAGCAGTCTGAGAGCCGCGGTCGGATCGCAGGTAAAGGCCTGAAAGGCGCGGTCGGGACGCGACTGCAGAGGGAAAAAACGCGGTATGCGGCGGCCGAAAGGGACAGCCGAAAGGAAAAATTTAAAAAAAACGGAAACCAGAAATTCGAAAACTAGGGGAGTCGCCAAAACTGTAGCTAGGGTTTTACCCCTAGCTTGTGCCAATGAGCACCTACTAAGGAGAATGGACTCCTTAGTAGCAGTTCAGTATATTAAACTAATTAAGGTAAAACAACAATTAAATTACTTCTAAAATATTGCATGAAACATGAACATCAAATGAAAAGAATGACTTTTACTATTAATGTTACCTTGAGTGTCAAGGTTTGATGAAGCCCTTTGCAGTGTCCAAGAGGATGCTCCAAGCTTCAAGATGCTCCTTCTCCTTCTCCAATGATGGGAATGGGCCAAAGGTGGCTCTCAAGGTGAAAATAGTTCAAAGGTGAACTAGGGTTTCGAGAGAGATTTTGGCAGAGTAAGGGTGCTTGTGATTGTGGATATGGAATAAGGGATCTCCATCACCTATTTATAGTTTTTTGGTGGTGGAGTGCTGACCCATGGTTTTAGGAAACACATGGTTTTGGGCAGCTGTATAGGGTTTTTTCCTCCTTTTCCTCATTATTTTATATTTTTTATTCCCTTTTTAGGGGATTTTTGCTATTTTTGGAGGAAAAGGGGGTTTTTTTAGCCTTTTTTAGGCTATTTTGGTGGTTTTGTGGCCTTTTGGAGGCATTTTAGGCCTTTTGGAGGCTTTTTAATGGGATTTTTTGGGATTTTTAATGGAAATATGGTAGGAAAATGGACAAATGAGCCATATAATGTGGTAAATGAGCTAGTGAGCACTTTTTGGGTGTTAACAATGAGAAACATCAGGTTCTTGAATTTCTAGAAGTTTGGCCACTATGATTCTCTTTTTCCCGAGAGTTTTGCACAATGCAGTGAAAATTCATAGCAATAAATAGTTTTCCTATTGGTCTCGGTGGATGTGAAAGTGGCAACTACAACATCTCAGTGAACTCAATTGATGCAACAAAGTTAGCAGAAGCATAGAAGTGATTTGACCACCTTTACCATTAAAAGAACGTATTAGTAGAATATGGGGGAAAGTGATAATTACCATGGTAATATATTCTCAAATTTTAAGCTTGAAGAACACATGGCACAAGGGCATGGCAACAAAGGTTGATTTGGTGGACAAAGTGATGGGCATTGGAGCAATTGGCATAGCTATTAAGCCAAGAGTCAAATGACCCATACTATGGTAATTTGAAGATGATTTGGACAAGGAGAGTACATGGAAAAGATAACTTGGATGACATGGTGACAAATGGAAAAATAACAATAACACAAATGGCATTGGTCAAGCACAGGAAGATCAAGAAAGCATTGGATGGTAGTCTGAGGATGAAGGACACTGTGGGCATCACCAAAACCCCAGCTGCGGGCTCATCATTGGTCAAGTAAGAATGACAGATTTTGGAAATTTCTCTCCCATTTGTATAATCATCAGAGGTCTAGGATGCCTAAAGTGAACATGGACAAATGTTTATAGTTTTCTTAGGTTTTCATGTTTTATAAGGTTTCATTTTTTTTGGTGGGATTATACGAATTTATAGCTCTCAAATAAATTAGACAATATTATAAACGCAACTGTAAAATATGATGATAATATGGTAATTACTCAATGCTAATTAATTTGTAATTACTGAACACAAATTACTCGTAACTGGATCTAATTATTCAAAGTAAAGAAGTTACCTGTGTGTATGGTGCAGCAATCTCCTCTGCTACCACCATGGATCCATCGAGGTCAAAGGAATCGACATCCTCCCACCTGGGGGTTGGAGACCCAGCCCTGAATAACTGAACATTAAAACAAATAAAGTCAACAATGTGTAATTCAAAGATAAATATATTAAACAATACAATATCAAATAAAATACAACAAATACTTGAACATTAAATAAAATAATAGAAAACCATCCATGAAGCTCCCTGTGGCATGCTGCTGCGTATCACCATGGCAAGAATGACCACAGTGAGAAAAATTATGTGTCGTTGTTCCAGTAGAACTAGAAGACCCCACCTGGGTTCCACCTGTACCCGACATGTCCTAGTCACCACCCGTAGACTGTGCAGCTATCTGTGTCTCATCGATGTCCTCCTAGCTCTAGGAATACATGGCCACAATTTTGGTATGTCTAAGCAAGTCATGTGTGGAACGTCTGACGGAGTCATGAATCTCATCTAGGCTGCTACCAAACTCGGGTGGCTGAGGAGGGGGGTTTGGCTCTCTCCTAGGTGTAGGAGGTCCTCTAAGTGGGTTGTGTTGCGCCTAAGGTTGATCTTGGGCAGAGCCAAGATTGACATCCTGAAACTCAGTGATGTCAAAATAGTTGACATGGTACCCTAGCTCAAACTTAGCCCATAATTTCCAAAGGAAATACTGTCGGGACGTCCAAATTGTTACACGAGGGCCTATCAAAGACCATAACCACCTCTTTCTCCAGTTATCTCTCCATGGCTGGTAAATGCACCAGTCCATGCAAACCCGAGGCCTCGTCACAACTGGAGGCTAGCCCATCGAGGGAACTATGAACTTGCTATACAACTAGGCTTTGGTGATGTTGAGGTCTTTTATCTACTCTTTGGACAACCCAGTAGAGTAGTGTTCCCTCATTCGAGCCCTGTATTGGCTCAAGTTTGTTATCTCACTATGTGCAATATTGATTGATTCAATACTGTTTTGAAGTGATGAAGCCAAGGAAACCTGAGAGGGTCCCTTGGTACTGTTCAATTCATTACTTAGTGCCCTCAATTGATTTAAGTCTTGGTGTAATGGATCTTCGAGGTTTTCATTCGGTTCATTGTTGGTTCCCATATTGTCTTCTAGAGGTTGGGTTTCATTGGTTTCATCGGATGGTTCAGGTGTGTCCAGCATCTTGTTAGGTATAGATGGCCTGCAATTAAATTTCCTTCGTTTTTTAATGGATTGTATTTTTTTTTTAAATTAAAATTAAAATGGAAAACAAAAATAAACACAAATTTGTGCTTTGAGGAGCACCTACCTGTAGAAATCAATGGAACCGTGGTGTAGGGGTGATTTCTTGGTGTTGATGAGGATTTGGTTGCTCAAAGCCACATTTGCAGGGTTGCACAGTGTGCTCGCCCGTGAGCTCTATTATTTTTTTATAAAAAAACAGAGGCGCGGACGCGCCATTGACGCATGCACGCCATATTTTGCGTACGCGTCAAAGGTGCATGCATGCCCCTTTTTTCCACGTGGGCTAAACCATGTGGACATTCGTCATTGCCGAAGCAGCGACGCGTGCGCGCCTTTGGAGGCATGTGCACATCGTTTTGTTTTTTCCGCTCGTGCACTGTTGTTGCGGTTATTTTGGGTACCATATTTGTGCGGGTACCCATATATATATATATATTCAAATACAAAATGGTAATAATGAAGTTCCTTACAATGTACACAACAAAGAATAAACCTGGAATAATGCCAAAATGGCTCACCACATTTTTCAAAGAGAAATACACAATCATTTTCATGCCATCGATCACCATTAACAGTGCAAAAAGAAAAAGTACTTACTTGAAGAAATGACTAGTTGGAGAATCAGTTCCTCCCAACCATAGAAGAGAGTAGTACGACAACTAGCTCAACTCCACCCCCCGAGTTGGATCACCACCATGCATACTAGAACCAACAAGAAAATCTTCCACGCAACACTCTCTCTCATAGTCTGTAACAAGCTCAGCGATGGACTTATGAAAGAGAGAAATACTGAACACATGCATTCATTGCACAATTTATCCATACACAATACAACGTCCTATGCTATATCAGTCCAACAATTTATATTGTTTTCCCAAGTCTTGTGCCATCCCAATCAAATCTCAATCAATCATTCAATCCCTATGATTTAGGATCTTGTCTGGTAGTTGAGATTTTAGATTGGATTTGATTAGTAAAATATTGCTTGCTTGCTTTACACATGTTCTTTGTCTCATGGTGGTGTCCCCTCATTCAAGCGAATTTTCCACCTGTCTTTTTTATTTTATTAATATTAAAATAATTTTTTTGTTGTGCAAAGTATCACTCACACCTCTTGTGAGTATTGTTTTTTTAAATAACTCTTACAAATATAATTGTTTTGAAATATTTTCAAAAATATTAAATCAAAAATAAAAATAATAATTTTTGGGGGGTATCGCACCCATGGTACTGAGTGGATTCCACATCAACTCTCATTTCTCACACATTTGGAGTTAGTCATGCATGGAATTTCAAGAAAACTCTAGAAGGTCCAAAACATTAACCCTAATCAAGAGTTGAGGCATGCAAAAACCCTAAAATTAACTCTAGACGAATATTAAGCTATGTTAAATACGAGGTCATTAGAAGACTAAGAGGTTCCATTATTTTGATGTAATTGTGTTGCTCCATAGTTGAGCATAATAGGAGTGGATATTACAACATAACATAGGAGATAGGAGATCCTATAATAGCCATTATTATGGTCGCAAAGTCATAGGTAACTATATAGAGAGTACCATTTCCTTTGTATTTGAATTTTAATATCATGAGCAAGGAATATTCCTCATCTGTGGATAGGATTTTCCCCATAGAGGGTTTTCCTAGGGTTTATCTTGTTTTATTGTGTGGATTGTGTACTTATTTTCTCTATAGATTCTTGTTTCAGTTCCAATTATTTAGCATTCAATAAAAATAAGCTAATAAAAATAACTAAGTTGCAAAATCTAATGTGACGAGTTGTTCTAGAGGAATATCTAGAGTAGAGATCAAGCAAGAATGTAAGGTTTCAAAATCTCAAGAATGATGAGATTAGGCCCTCTAGACATAAGATGGGCAGTGCCAAAGCTTGTTCTTTTCCAACCATGGTGATGTCCTTGGCTCTAATTGTTGTCATGGGATTTTGGTCTTGTTGATATAAATTTTAACATATTCATTGAATTCTACAGATGGACACCATACCAACAACCACAAATGGCTATTCATCCACCATGCTAATAACTACAGCTAACCATAACATCAACTTGCTATAACCTTAACATGATGCTATGTTGTGAACAGTGCTGATGCACAATCATGGACTCCTTTAAAGACACTTTAGATGCCACATAATACTGAAAAAACTTGGAACCTCTGACTTTAGGTGACAATTAGGGGTACTTCCCTAACGGATTTGAAGATGAAGTAAAAAGACAAAAGATAGGTAATTGAATCAGATTTCATAATATATAACATTTATCTATAAAAAATTTGTGTAAATGATTATAAAATTAGTTTCCGTTAAATTGGGTTTTCAAATTTTCAGCACATCATAACATATATGTTTGTGCGGGTGCAGCACTTATTGAGGTAAATGATGTCCATTTTGGATAAAATCTTGTAGACATATAAAGGACATATGGGCCTAGTGCAACACTATTGTTTCAAAAAATTTCATGAATTATTTTTTTTATTATTAATTATTGAAGTCAGAAAACCTTGAAATTAAAACGTTATGTGTGGGTGCAACACTTTAGGGGCAAAATTTAATGAAATCATTGATTTCTATATATGAGATTGTAGAGATCAGTCTCCTCTAGTGCACCATATAGTTTTCTTGGGAAATGGTGAAGGCAATCAAAAGTTATATAAAAACGAATCGATGTATGTATTTTAAAAAATTGACGTGTGTCATTTAGAAAATTAATAATAAAGAAATAAAATATACATTTTTATGAAAAAATTACATATTCAAAATCGTCAAATCGTACTCTACAATATTCTATATTTTCATAAAAAATATTGAGTTTTTCATAGAAAAATACGCCATTGAAACTTAGCATATTGATAGAGTTCTAAAATACAGGCAATGGCCCTGGTTTTTTTGTTCTAGCCAATAGGTTCGGTAGTCCGAAGCTATTTCTGAACATCATCCCAAGCCTTGTTCCCGCCGAGTTTTTAAATTTTAAATTAACACATATGAGTTATAATGCATATGCGGTTTAGACTTGTTCATATCGCATATGCGATTCATATCACATATGCGATATAACGAATATGAGTTTTTGTTTAGTAAAAGAGAGTAAAAAGAGAATAAAGATTATTAGATAAAAGAGTGGCATAAAGATTATTCTTTTGAAAGGTAAGATAGCATCCCATCATGGTTAATATAACATTGTTTAACATGACAAATGGGTTTGGAAGCAATACATCTCTATTTTCAACTAAGTTATATTTGATATATTAGGGAGTATGGTATAGAGTATAAACTCACAACAAAGTGAAGGGGACATCTAAGAAGCCAAATGGTGGATTGTGGATTGTTATTGATGAAGTAATTGGGATTTGTGGTGAGTATAATTTGGTTTTCAATCCATTTTCAAGGGTTAGGGATTTAATCCTCTCTGTTTTAATAATTTTCCTTGTATCCTATCCTAGGTATGAGAGTTAATAGGCACCGAAGAAAATTCGATTCAAATATATCTCGAGAATTCCATCTTCACTATTGTGTAGTCTCCTAGTATAGAACTTCACCTTACTACACTAAGATAGTTGAAGTTTGTGGCTTCGACCTGTAGTTCACTATGCATCTATTGATTGATGTTATTGATGAGAACCAACATATCTTTGCACTTATTTTGTTAATCAAACTTTCTTTCATATTAGTGTAGTTAAATGACTTAAAGTAGGGTTTTTATTTAATGACAAATTTATTATATAACTTAATAATGCTCTAATTGAGTTGATGATGATTATGGTTGTTTTTTACATCCATTGATACCAATTTTGTTCTATCAAACCTTTAAAAAGGTAAGGAGTCATTTGGTTTTCTTTAGAATTTTATTTCCGTGCTCGAAAATTTTAAGAGAAAGATTCATAAATCACCATAGTTTTGACGAGTTAAAATGTTAGGAAGGTTGGTATTGCAACAAATATTTTGAATTTGGGATGTAATGTGGGTGTACACATGAGATTTTAATGTGATTTGTTTCTATATGATCTTTAATAGTTTAATCACATTATACACTATTGATTCAAAAACAACAAATCATTTAACTAGAAATTTTGCAACAGATCATTTAACTAGAAATCTTGATGGTTCATCCTCTCACTCACTCCATACCTCACTTTCTCCCCCTACCTCCTCTCTCCACCCCCTTTTCTTTCCCCCCATAATTCCTTCTCTCTTTCTCCACCCCCTTCTCTCTCTCACACATCGACACACCCTCTAAAACAATTCCTTTGTTGCCCCTCCCTCCCGCCAAAACTCTTTCTCTCTTCCCCCATCCCTCCCTCCCTCCATGTGTTCCATCTTATCACTCACTCCATCCATCACTTTCTCCCCCTACCTCCTCTCTCCACCTTCAAGCCTTCATCCCTCCTTCATCTCTCCATCTTTCTCTCCTTTCCTTAATATCCATGATCTCTCTCTCTCTCTCTCTCTCTCTCTCTCACACACACACACACACACAATCCCTCATCTCTATCCCTCGGTGTAACCATCCTTGACCATCCTTCATTTCCCTAAATACCTACTCTCTCCTTGTTATTATCCCACTCTCTCGCCCTCTAACCATCCCTCCCTCCATCACTCTCTCTCTCTCTCTCTCTTTGACTCTCCCCCTCTCACTCTTTAACCACCCCCCATTTGTCTCTCTCATTCACTCACTCTATACCTCTATCTATACCACCACTCCATCCATCCCTCTCCTCCCTCTCACTCTTTAATGACCCGCCCCATTTGTCCCTCCATCCATTATGCTATATCTTTCCTCCATCCATTATCCTATATATTTATTGCACCCAATCATCCCTCCCTTTTATATATCACCCTCTTCCATACCCCCTATATCTATCCCTCCCTCCCATATCTTTCCTCCATCCATTATCCTATATCTTTCTTGCACCCAATCATCCGTCCCTTTTATATATAACCCTCTTCCATACCCCCTCCCTCCCTCCCTCCCACTTATATTTATTCCCCTCCCACCAATCCCTTCCCTTTACATTTCTCCTCCCTTCAGTCCCCCCTCATATCAATGTCCAGAGACCAATCCCTCCCTTCCCCTTATATTTATCCTCCCTTCATCCCCCCCATATCTCTTCCCTACCCATCCCTCCCTCTTATGATTCCCTCTACAACTTCCTCTCCCTCCTTTGACTCCCCCCACACCTCTTCTATCTTTATCAATGTAATGTTGGGGCATGAGCACGGGGGGTTCACTCAGTGAACTTGTTACATAGCACGATCGTTCACGGGATATTAAATAATATCCCTAATTTCACTAAATATTGGAAAATGCCTCCTAAAACTGTATTGTTGAACCCCCCTCCCAATATACCTTTCCAATTAAGAAAACCCCTAGTTTCACTAGATATTGTAGGTATCCATTTTTATCAACCCATTTTTAATACCCCCTTTATATCATATTATCAAGTTGTAACAAACAAGATCCCTAACACATCTCAGTATATGCAAACATGATGCTAAGTAAAATAATAGTATAATGCTAATAATGATCTCACCGGGAATGTAGGGGTGACTGAGTCAATTTTTCGCATTGGATAGTGGAAGAACCAATGAAATATTAATGGGGAAGGCAAAATGCTTAAAAGGAAACCCAGTGAAGAGATGAATGTAACAAAGAATGTTAAATACTAATAGTACAATAGTTATGCAATGCTTAGAAAACATGAGGATTGTAGATGTTTCACACCATAAACTACCAATCTACCAATTTTAGCCATAGAGAGATCATGTTTTCTATAATATTAATAAATTAAACACCATAACTTAATACAAGCTACAAATCAAGATACCCTAAACAACAATATCTTATGTAGAATGGATCTCATGAAAAAGGTTTCAACTCAAATGCCTAAATAACCATGCAACACATAGATAAAAATGATGCAATCCATTGGCAAATTTTATAAGGGATCCAAGCCCACAATATCTTCGAGGCTTCATTACTTCAACTCACAAAACCTATAAGTTCATTGACATGACTCTCTTATATCCTTTGCTTAAGACATAATGATATACAAAGCTTCACAATATTAAATTAAAAAGAAAAAGACCACCACAACCAAAATATATATATATGTATATAACCATAAAAAGATAAAACATATATCTCTTTTCTAATAAAAAATCTTACCAATTCAAATCTAAAATGGGTAAGACATATGCCATTGGTTAGTTTCATGGAGGTGACGATGATAGAGATCCACCCAATAACCTCTTCTACGGTTAGGCGAAACACTTCACCTTTTGAAAGGAGTCGGTGACCTACTAAATTGCTTCCTTTTTGGAGATGGAGAATCATAACTGCTCACCAAAGATATATGTTTTGGTCTATGTTTTGAGGTAATCCTGCGTCTTCCCGAAGAATATGATAAATCCTTCACTGGATTTGTATATGGTAGTTTCAAATTATTTATTGAAATATTAGTTGGCCATTCAACTCAGGCCACAATATGGTTGACTCTATCATCGTAGTAGTTTAAATTTTAAACTTCAAAAGTCTTGAGGCGATTTCACTCTGCTCTTTATGTTCAATGGTGTCCCTTTGAAACAGAGACAAAATCTGTAGCTTGAAACTAGTGTGATTCGCCCTTGGATGCTACACGCTACAGATCCACTCATCAACCGAGCCGAACGAACTCTCTGGATATACCCATGCCCATATTAACAAAAATATCATGATATAGATTAAAGGTATAAGCCTGAACTTTAGAGCTTGAGTTTGGCTATGGATAAAACCTTAAAATTGGCTCATATAAAATACGAGGAAGAGGAAGATTGTGAAGATAAAAACCAAGTCTCAAAAAGTCTTAAAAATGTGTTTTTGGTATTCTAAATAAAAACAGGGTGTGTGGAATAGGTTCTTGGAAGTTCCAAGAATATTTAGATGCGAGCAGTGAGGCACAAGTAATAATAGTATGGAGAAAAAGACCTCGATCCAATCTCCATGTAATGAATTTTTAATCAGGACCTACGAAGCAGGGCTTATATGAAAAATAACAACCTAAACAAGCAGCCAATAATAAACCAAGTTTGGAAGAAGACAAAAACATGGTTCAAATTTTCAATGGGGACAGTTGCAGATAAAGCACCGCGTATTTCTAAAGGGACCTTCCTCAAAATTAGAATGATGTGCTCTAGATAAGTATGGATAGATAACATAAATAATTTTTTTCTCTTTCCAACAAACTCTAAAAATTGCTAATATGAGTAAAAAAAACAAGCATGCCTACCTTCATTGTCCGGCAAACTTCAAAGAACCATGTAACCTTTTAAATACTAAAAACACATTGAAAACTGGAATTTTATGAACTTGTGCTTTTGGATTTCCTAAATACCTGGGTTTGTTCAAATCTGGGGCAATTTTGTGACTTTCCCTCTCCACCGTTTTTAGACAGTTTTGATGACAGATAAAAATGCAACATGGTGAAGGTAAGGGTCGAAAAAAAAATTACCACAACGAAAAATTAAAGATTTATGATAAAATAAATACCATCTTTTACTTTTTCCAATATACCTCAACAGTCTAAGTCTAGGCATGTATAGTTTGCTGCGTTCATCTACAGGAAAAAGAACAAAGCAAACTTAAAATAAAAAGAAAAAAAGAGGGGAGGCTTCCTGTAGCCAAAAGAAACCTGAAATGTACTCAAAATACAAATCTTCAACTTGAAGGAGATATGGAGCCACCCAATAAATGAGTTCATACAATGCCACAAAATATGTTGGGATGACAGAGACCGAAAATAAAAACTAGTGTAACAGAGAAAGCAAATAAAAATGCAAGCAAATGGAGAGAAAGTGAGTCTGAACTGCTATACCTGGTGTATTTTAAAAGCTTTAAACAAGGAGAACTGAAGCAACGGTATATTTTTTAGCTGGGTGTGAATGCTTGTCATGTTGCTTGCAGACCACATCACCTCACATATCATTCTTTGCACTGAATATACGTTGGACAGGAGAGAACATCATCTGTCTCCAGTCGCACATCCTTCTGCTGGTTATTTCTCCGGCCTAACATCCTTCCCTTGATTATTCCTCTGCCATGTCATCGTACAGCTATTTATTTTCTTGGTCGGCCAATAGACCAAAAAAGCCACCACAACCCTGGTTTTTAAACCCACAACGCCCTCTCAGGACAGATCCTGGAGAGTTCTCAACGCCTGGCTATTTCTACAGAGCTTGAGTGTGAATCTGGGTTTGAGTTTGGCTTTTAACCAATCAGGAATTGAGGTTAGGGGTTCGAAGGGTTTTGAGGGTTTGGGAAAGCTGGAAAATATGGCTCATGGAACTCAAGCTTAGGATGAGCAGGAACTTTGAAATTAAAACGCGAGAATTTTAAACTTGGGAATCTGGAGTTTCCTAAATTCGGCTTTCGCTTCAACATATGTTATTAGGGTAGGAGAATGGGTCGAGGGTTTCGCCCCTGCAGCCTCCGGTTAAGGGCAAGAAAAAGCTATCAGAGGGTTGTCATGTCTATTAGAAGGTGAGATGAATCATTGGTGAATGGAGGTAAAGCTATGGATTTGGATTAGAGCGATTTGCACTGGAGTTCTTCAAATATGGTTATGCCAAAGAACATGTAGGAGAGACCAAGCCAATGAATTAAACTGAGAAATTATTCTAAAAAAAATAGATTTTACTGAAACAAAAACTTAAATCGACCCATATCCTCTCTACCTCCACAAGCCTAACCTATAAACCACATCACCTGTAAACCACATCAGCTTCTTCGCTTCAATTTCTCTCACGCTTCCATTGCCCTCTACCTCCACAAGCCCAACCTATAAACCACATCACTTGTAAACCACATCAGCTTCTTCGCTTCAATTTCTCTCATGCTTCCATTGCCCAAAATTATGTGTTTCTCCTCCACGAACCCTAACTATTACTTTCCCAACCTTTTCCCCCCTTGTTTTTACCTTTTCCAAGACAAACTAAAATTAAAAAATAGTAATTAAAAATAAAATAAAGTAGCGGAGCGGACTTTAAGACAAAATTAAAATTTCGTCTTAAAAAAATGTCTCAAACTGACCCCCTATGTAGTAGTGAGGTATGAATCCATCCCACGATTTGGAGGTTATTCCTCAACTCACCCAAATAAAATAATCCTCAATATTTATATTACTTTGTCAAATTAAAAACCCCCCCTGGACCCCTTAATACGAGGCAATATATTTTAGAAGTTTTTAGGAGTATTCAAAACCCCAATATGAATGGACATGATATGATATTGCCTCACTAGTGAACCCCCCGTGGGCATGAGCCACCCCATAGATCGTCTTGATGGAATATTGAGAGTCTAAATTGTATTATAAGGGGATAAGGGTGACATTGTAGGGTTTTGGATGGTAGGGATGGGTCTCTGGACACTGACCATAGTCATGGAAGAAAATATGGTCCAATGAGTCTCTAAATCAACACACATGCACTATAGATGGAATATTTGGCCTTTAGTGGGATATGGGTGTCATTATGAGGTTTTATGCACTAAGGATGGGTCTCAGGGTCTTAACCATGGTAATGCGTCAAAAGTGTAACATAAACAAGTCTTAAACCACTACACATGACCTTTAAAGGGGATATTTAGCCTTAATATGGGATATATGTGCCATTAGACTATTTTATGCATTGAGTATTGTTCTCTAGGCATTGACCATGGTCATATAGGAACCATTACGAATATTTCCAAACAAAACATAGTTCTGAAGACACTACCACGGTCCAAGGATAAATCCAATCTTCTAGGGATTAAATGATGTTTTTATGGTTCATTGTTAAATGAGGTTTCAATAGTTGATATGCACTAAATCGCATATGCGATATATCGCATATGTGATTTAGTGATCGCGTTTATAACAAACTGGCCGTTAGTAAAAAGCGTAAAAAGCATAGAGTTCATATCGCATATGCGTTAAAATGGAGATGCATTATATCGCATATGTGATATTTGTTTAATAAATAATCTTGGGTTGCAGGCCGTGGGCCAGTTTTACTGTACAGGAAAAGATAGAATTCTTCTGAAACCCGCGCAGAGCGTATTGTTCAACCTGCAATTTAATCATTTATTACACAGATCTGTAGGTTTTGTACAATTTTGGGTGGATTTCAATGGGGAATCCATGTAATAGAGTTCGGAAGTCAGCGAGGAAGATGCTTACACCCGAAGAAGCTGAAATTAAAAAAGAAAAGAAGAGGGAACATTCAAGAAATTGTCGACATTCATTGGATGAGAAAATACTTCCCATTCCCGCTCAACAGATATTTGACGAAGAGGCTGAGGAAGATATTGCAACTTTAATGCAAGCTGGTTATAACCAAGATGAAAATCTTGGTCCATTATTAACCGGACATCCCTCTTAAGAGTTCAATCATTATGTTCCTAACGAGACTCCGCAACAACCATGCTAGGTGGTTCAATATCCTAATCGAAGTTGTCAGCCTGCAATGGATGTAAACGTCTCTCCAGCATTTCAAACGATAAGAAATATCACATCAAAACGAAAGATAACTCCTAAACGCATACAAGTGGACGAGAGCGAATTGACTTCCATGGAAGGTAAGGTGGCTAAACACACAATCCTTCATCATTGTTCTCAAATAATGAAACAATATTTTGAACCAAAATTTGAAGCCGGTAAATGTCAATTATTTTTAGCTTTGATTAAATCTAGAAGTATGGCAACTGTTAGAAAAAATTTAGGCATAAGAACATTGAAGAATACCGAATCAAGTAATCACATTGTTAAATCTCTTGCTGTTGCATTCACATCAATTGGTAAAAAGACTTGTTCAAAAGACTGTATTGTGGCTCGCCGCGTATTGGCTAAATCAATTGTATCTAGATCCACAAGACAACGTCGTTTACTTAAATGCACATCAGAAATTGTCCCTTTACATCCAAATACACTTAAAAAATATTCAGTAAGAAGAGACAATCTTGATGTAGAGGGAAAAATGGAAACATTATGGGAATTTAGTGGTAGGTTGCCCCGCAAAGACATGAAGTTGGTCGAAGCAATGAAGGGACTAGTGCACACTTTTTGGCACGATAACACTAGGCCTTCTTCTAACACAAAGGATGTCTTAAAACACTGTAGGGGTTCTATGAACAATGAAGGGCATGTTAAACATTATCTTGACATGACACAAACTCAACTGTTAGAGATGTTTAAAGTTGTCCATGCAGAGATAAGGCTCGGGAAATATATTTTGAAAAATGCAAGCCTTGGTATGTTAGAATCAATAGAATCCGGAACACTTGTTGTTGTAGATACCACATAGAGTTTGATCTATATTATCATACATTTGCACATATACGTCATTTTTTGCATCCTAACCATGTGCAGGAATGCTCAAGTACAGTACCTCCAATGTCATCTAGAGATTTCATCCATAGCATAATGTGTCTGAGGCAAGATGGGCAGACACATTACTTAAAAAAATGCGTAGAGGATTCTTGCAACAATTGTGGTGGGCTATCATTATGGTCCGATTGCATCCATGAGAGTGAAGATCAAGCATTTGGGAATGCAATTGTCGAGAAGCAGAACTTTCAGTATGAGACATATCAGCTATGTGATGGGAAAGAAAGCAAGAAGATTAAATTGGTGACTTCACAGGTGACAATCTACACGAAAAATGTTCATTTAACTGAGTGTACATTGTTTATATTTTGTTTTATAACATTGTTAAATATTGATGTATATTAATATTCATGTAAATATTTTTATGTTGTTTTATAACATTGTTTATTTTTTTCCACCAGGTGCAAGTATGTGATTTTATTCCAGAGTTCCGTGGAAAGATCCAACAGTACATTCAGCATGTCGATATGGCATGGTGGAAAGATGAGCAATTCATAATATGCCGGGACACCTTCCCTCTCAGAACAATACTATCAGTGGTTGACTTTGCGGAAAATTACACCCTACAACCACAAAATGAAATACAAAGTCAATACTATCACTCAGAGTAGGTGAGCATAATGGTCCATATCACTTATTGACATGGGCCAGATAGCAATGAAGAGAAAGGTGTGATATTGAAAGACAGTCACTTTTACATCAGTGACGACCAAACCCATGACATCCATTACGTGCAACATTGCTTTCAGTTGTTCTATGATCATGTGATAGCTATGGATATACCATTTTATCGTCATTTGATTTGGTCAGATGGTTGTGCTGGATAGTTCAAGAATGCATGTGTATTTCAATGGTTGTGTTTGTTGCACATAAAATACAAGGTGCCACATACATGGAACTACTTTGAAACAGGTCATGGAAAAGGAGAGCACGATGGTGCTGGTGCATGCATAAAAACTGCCCTTCGAAGGGAAGAGATGAAGTTTAAAGATGCTCGTCTTCGAGACGCTTCATCTACAGTCAAATGGTGTGCATCTGTGATAGGAGAACAAACAACAAGGAAACACCTAGTGTGGAGAATATTCTGGGAGGTGACAGATGTGGACTGATCCCAAACACATCGGGTGAACACAGTGCATGGAACTCGATTTTTTCATTCAATTAGAAGCTCAGACAACTCGGCCCTACAAATTTGGACAAGATTGAAGGCTTGCTTTTGCAGTTCCTGTAGCATAGATGAATGGGATGATTGTGAGTATACAGATACAGTTGATACATGGGATCGAGTGCCACTTGGCATCAATTTCAAGGGGGTTAATGAAATAGACCATTTGGAAGATGATCAGACATATATTTCTACAGACTATGATCACATATCGGATCTCATACAGGCAGGTACAAAAAATTAAATTAGTAGTACCTAATTCACTACAAGCCTTTACATTGAAAGAAATTTTATTTACGTTACATGCAAGACCTTTTTTAATATTTATGTATTTTTAACCTTTTTCGATTTCCTTTCACAGGTAAGATATATGCAGTGGTTGCCACAAAAAATAATGAATGGGGTTCTGAATATTGGTTGGACGTTGCTTAGAGGGGAAACAAACCATTCTCGAACCTGTTACAGATGATGAAAATATTGAATTCCCAACTGGCTCGATGGTTATAAAAGGGGAGTACTTGACACTAGCAACACAACAAAAAAGGAAGGGTGGGTATGTATATCTGGATTATAAACCAGGAGCTATTGTATACCACTTCACCAACCTGGTAGTTGGTATAAACATCAAGTTGCGCACAATTTCGAACAAAAATAGGTCACATGTACGATACTTGCTACCTCATTTAGAGCATGAGAGATTGATGGAAACCATATGTTAGGATATTCCTATACTCCATCCTAGTCCCACCAGTATTTTGATCATTTACATTTTCAGTCATGCATACACTTTTAGGGTTTGCATGCATTCTAGGGTTTGCATGCATTTTGCATGCATCCTAGTCATCAGTCCAACACCTAGCCCTCATTTAGCCAGCCCCTAGGAGCTTCTCACTATTCAGTTTTATCCCTCCAGTTACTTAATGCGCCCTTCTTCCTTGATTTTAGGGAGCAACTCGCCCTTCTTCACCTACCAGTCCAGTTGTCTTTAGTTACACTCAGTTACACTTAGTTACAGTCAGTTACACTCAATTACACTCAGTTACACCTACCAGAGTTAGTTTGACTGATGGTTGACAGTTACTTGAGCATTGATGACTCCACTGATGATGATGAAGACTTCCAGTTGTGCTCCGATGATCATGAGGACACCTAGTTGTGCTCCGATGACATTCTATTGATCTTATGATCACTCTGAGAGGCTAATTCGAATTGCCACCTTAGGCATTCGAATCCTCTCTACCATTGTACTATTTATTTGTCCATATTGTGATTAATTAACTAGTGTGTGTGAAGTATTATTGCTTCTATCTAAGTTCTACTATACCATATTATTCTGTTGCTCATTATACTATATTGTTCACTCTTCTTCTATTTTCCTGCTTAATCATAATTACTCTTGTGAGGTACACATCATCTCTTAGATCTGCTGTGAGTATTTTCACACCATCGGCAACAGAGATGATCCAGATGGCCTACTCGAGTGAGTGCATTGTCAAGTGTTACTAGATTGTCCAGTGTGGCTAGATTATCAAGCGCATTAAATTGAATCCTTAAAGTGTGTGCTGAAGCACAATTTCAATTATTTAGCCTTCATTTTATTCCCAATGTACTAATTTGTGATTGTCGGATACCATTCACAGACATAATTTACTATTCATAGGATACTAGACAAGTTATAAACACGATTCTACAACCTCAGGTGAGTTATCTATAAATAATGTTTGCACATTTTCTTTATTTTCTTATGAGAGTACTAATGTTTATCCTTTCGTGTGCCTAGGATACAAACACTATTTATGGCACATTGGAGGTGCCAAGAACAACAGGTGTCTTTAGACACCACCAAATACAAATTGAAAAATAACATGCTCTCGAGTCAAGTTTATCTTCATCATCTTCACATGCCAAAAGTTCTCTTATATGTCAAGTTTATGAATATTTATGCCAATTTTTACATATCACCAATAAACCTTAAAACTAACAATTATCAACAACTATGATAGTTCTCTTCTAACTTCTCTCAATACCTCATTTTGTTTCAAGTATGTGCATAGCCTAGGTATATGTCCTTTTTGTTTCATGTATGTGCATAGCCTAGGTATATGGCATTTTGTTTCATGTATGTGCATATAATTCATGTACATGTGTTTCTACTTCTAAGTCATGCATGCATGTGAAATTCCACTTGTGATCCATGTTCAACCCTATTCATTTTGTTTCATGTATGTGCATAGCCTAGGTATATGGCCTTTTTTGTTTCATGTATGTGCATAGCCTAGGTATATGGCATTTTGTTTCATGTATGTGCATATAATTCATGTACATGTGTTTCTACTTCTAAATCATGCATGCATGTGAAATTCCACTTGTGATCCATGTTCAACCCTATTCATTTTGTTTCATGTATGTGCATAACCTAGGTATATGGCCTTTTTGTTTCATGTATGTGCATAGCCTAGGTATATGGCATTTTGTTTCATGTATGTGCATATAATTCATGTACATGTGTTTTTACTTCTAAGTCATGCATGCATGTGAAATTCCACTTGTGATCCATGTTCAACCCTATTCATTTTGTTTCATGTATGTGCATAGCCTAGGTATATGGCCTTTTTGTTTCATGTATGTGCATAGCCTAGGTATATGGCATTTTGTTTCATGTATGTGCATATAATTCATGTACATGTGTTTCTACTTCTAAGTCATGCATGCATGTGAAATTCCACTTGTGATCCATGTTCAACCCTATTCATTTTGTTTCATGTATGTGCATAGCCTAGGTATATGGCCTTTTTGTTTCATGTATGTGCATAGCCTAGGTATATGGCATTTTGTTTCATGTATGTGCATATAATTCATGTACATGTGTTTCTACTTCTAAGTCATGCATGCATGTGAAATTCCACTTGTGATCCATGTTCAACCCTATTCATTTTGTTTCATGTATGTGCATAGCCTAGGTATATGGCCTTTTTGTTTCATGTATGTGCATAGCCTAGGTATATGGCATTTTGTTTCATGTGTGTGCATATAGTTCATGTACATGTGTTTCTACTTCTAAGTCATGCATGCATGTGAAATTCCACTTGTGATCCATGTTCAACCCTATTCATTTTGTTTCATGTATGTGCATAGCCTAGGTATATGGCCTTTTTGTTTCATGTATGTGCATAGCCTAGGTATATGGCATTTTGTTTCATGTCTGTGCATATAATTCATGTACATGTGTTTCTACTTCTTAGTCATGCATGCATGTGAAATTCCACTTGTGATCCATGTTCAACCCTATTTATTTTGTTTCATGTATGTGCATAGCCTAGGTATATGGCCTTTTTGTTTCATGTATGTGCATAGCCTAGGTATATGGCATTTTGTTTCATATGTGTGCATATAATTCATGTACATGTGTTTCTACTTCTAAGTCATGCATACATGTGAAATTCCACTTGTGATCCATGTTCAACCCTATTCATTATGTTTCATGTATGTGCATAGCCTAGGTATATGGCATTTTGTTTCATGTATGTGCATAGCCTAGGTACATGATCTAAACCTAGAGAGTTCATAAAACCCTAGTTTGTAGTTCCATGTCTCAATTTGTGAACCCTAGTTTTATTATGCGGTGTCTAGTTCATGAAACCCTAGTTGGTTTGTAATTTGTAACTATAGCTTAGGCATATGCTTGTTGGATTATACTTTAGTACAAGAATAATATAGCCTATGATATCTAGACACATAGTGTTTTCTTAATGCTGCAACATGTTTTGCGGAGTTGACCCAACAATGTGAGATTGCATTGATGGAAACTGAGCAAAACCCTAGTTTACGAAATGAATGCACAATGAAGTCACTGGGCCATGAAAACATGAGGGAGAGGGATACCTAGAGGTAATCGCATGTTAGGAGACCAACGGAGTCAACGGTTAGTCGATCCGACCTCCGGTTGCCGAGTTATGTCGAGTTGCAAGTCGCATGAAAATTTCATTTAGGGACACTTGGTGACTTTCGGTCTGGGAGAAAAAAAACAAATGGAGCAGCAAGATTGCATTCCGTTGGCTCCTGCAAGTGTGTATGGGAAATGCCGATGTGGAACCACTACCAACACTGGCTCAGTGGAGTGTTTTGCAGAGTTGACCCAACAATGCGAGATTGCATTGATGGAAACTGAGCAAAACCCTAGTTTACAAAATGAATGCATAATGAAGTCACTGGGCCATGAGAACACGGGGGAGAGGGCTACCTAGAGGTAATCACATGCCAGGATACCAACAGAGTTGATGGTTCGTTGATCCGACCTCCGATTTCCAAGTTATGTCGAGTTGCAAGTCGCATGAAAATGTCTTTCAGGGACACTTGGTGACTTTCAGTCCGGGAGCGAAAAAACAAATGGAGCAGCAAGATTGCATGTCGTTGGCTCCTACAAGTGTGTATGGGCAATGCCGACGTGGGACCGCTACCAACACTGGCTCGATGGAGTGTTTTGCGGAGTTGACCCAACAATGCAAGATTGCATTGATGAAAACTGAGCAAAACCTAGTTTTCTAAGGAGTAAAACATATCTCTTATATTGCTAGATGGGTCGTGAAATCCTACAATCTAATGACCCATCACATTCCACAACTCTTGGAAAATATCATGTCCCTATTGAATTCTAGTACAGGTACACTTGCAACATTACATTATTCCAAACAATTTGTTTCATGGCTCTAGAAGTACTATAAATCTTATTCCAACTATATCACTACATCCCTTATGGAAGAAACACTTAGCATGTTTACATAGCTAATAAGTTAATAACATGCCTAAAAATCAATCATTCATAGGAATTGAGGTACATACCTATCTTTGAATAACAAAGATTTACAAAAAATAAAGCATCAATAAATAAATGGGGGTATGCATGCCTTTTTTAGGTCTTATGACGATATGCCCAAATTTACATTCAAAACTGCATTGTCATCTTGAAGTATACAAATACATTTATCAAACATGATTCTTTACAACTAAGAATTCCTTGTCTCATTTAGCACATTTATACTCATTCATTAAAGCATTGGTAATCATAGCACAATGTTGAAGAATTACCAAAAATCAAATTACATAGTTTTACATAGAGGATTTCTCCATACACTAAGGAATCTAGAGCCTTCCTTTCTATACTAAACACATTACAATCATTATTTGCAATGCCAACTCTTCCCCCAAGGTGCTTGATCCCTCTCTAAGTTTCTTCTTCATTAAATGAAAGCTAAGCGGTGAATCCAGAATTAGTTGAATCCAGAATTAGTTATTACTATTTACAAGAGTCTTGATTAAGTTGGGAAGCAAACGACCCTCACAGGAAGAATTTTGCTTAAAAATCAACACATAATATTCCATAAGAAGCCATGTACTTGGATGGAAACTTGTCCATTTGCAACTGAAACGTACCCTCATGAGTTTATTTTAATAATTTATTGGTTACACTATTTCCTTGTAACTAACCATTTCATAATTTATCTCTTTTAATTTTCAAGGCTTTCTTGGGACGAGTTTTTTTCAAATTTTTAAACATTTAAGGAAACATCAACATCAAACAAACACAAAACCATAAACCTAAAAACATATTCAAGCATATATCTGAAAGGCATATAATTCACATCTCCATCCCATATCAAGTCAACCATATAGGTAAATCTGAACATTGCTTTATATTATATGTACATGTATAATGTTTTCAAAAATGGCATGCCATGGCCATAATATATAATTGTGGATCATATTGTACATCTGTGTGTACATACAAACAAAACGGTACACATGTATGTATTCCCCCTATACATGGATTCTATATGTACCCCCCCTATACATGGATTCTATATGTACCCCCCCTATACATGAATTCTATTTATCCCCCTTTTCACTGCCAATGTTAGTGGCTAATGAGAAGTTTATCTTTCTTTTGCGGCTGCTCGATGGCGTTCCCCAACGATCCGCAGGAGGATGCATTCTCAATATCAGAGACTACACACAAACCAAAATTTGTAAGTTAGTTTACCAAGCTATAAAAATAAATACAACTCTATAATGTACATTTGTTCAAATTCCAAGCAAATATAACATTTTTACTTACCATGCGTGTGTAAGTCCTCGGCACTGAAACTGCATGTACTTGGGTGGGGGGGCATGCAGGGTCATCAGTGGCCCCAATTGGGTGCTCTTCAGGCACCACTAGCTCATTAGATGCCTGCATAAAGTAACATACATGTTAATGTCAGCAAATACAAAGAAAACAAGACATATATATATATACTACATGGACGGACAATGACTCTTTCAAAGAAAGCGAGACATACACGTACCTTGGGGGGGCAGAGGTGGGTCACCAACAACCTCGGTTGGGTGCTCTTCAGGCACCACTAGCTCAGTAGATTCCTGCATAAAGTAACATACATGTCAATGTCAGCAAATACAAAGAAAACAAGACATATATACTACATGGACGGACAATGACTCTTTCAAAGAAAGTGATACATACACATACCTGGGGGGGGCAGAGGTGGGTCACCAACAACCTTGGTTGGGTGCTCTTCAGGCACCACTAGATCAGTAGATGCTTGCATAAAGTAACATACATGTCAATGGCAGCAAATACAAAGAAAACAAATATACTACATGGACGGACAATGAGTCTTTCAAAGAAAGCGAGACATACACGTACCTGGGGGGGGCAGAGGTGGGTCACCAACAACCTCGGTTGGGTGCTCTTCAGGCACCACTAGCTTAGTAGATTCCTGCATAAAGTAACATACATGTCAATGTCAGCAAATACAAAGAAAACAAGACATATATACTACATGGACGGACAATGACTCTTTCAAAGAAAGTGAGACATACACGTACCTGGGGGCGACAAAGGTGGGTCACTAATAACCTCGGTTGGGTGCTCTTCAGGCACCATTGCATCATTAGATGCCTGCACATAAAGTAACATATGGAACAATGTTAGCAAATACAAAGAAAATGAGACTATATATAATATGTATGGACGTACAATGACCTTTTCAAAGAAAGAGAGACATGTACACACGTATCGGGGGGGGAGAGGTGGATCACCAACAACGTCGATTTGGTGCTCTTAAGCACCACTGCATCACTAGATGCCTACATAAAGTAACATATGGACCAATGTCAACAAATAAAAAGAAAATGAGACTATATATATACTATGTATGGACGTACAATGACCTTTTCAAAGAAAGAGAGACATGGGCATGTGCAAGCTAATGAGCGTCACTTTTGGCGCGTTAGATGCAATAAAAAAATGAAAAATGAGGCATCCCTCAAATTACTTGGTTTTTTTTACATTCTTACACAAGATATCTTGCATCGAGTAAGAAAGATGAAACGTAGGAAATTGAGTCACGTTTCCGAATATATAAGTTTTAAGTATTGAAAATTTACATAACTATGTCAAATTTCATGTTTTCTAACAGTCACTTTTTATTTTTTTGGCAAATGATAAGGTATATGTTTTTGTGGGTGCAGCCTTTCAATGCCTAGATGACGGTTTCGGGATACAAAAATTGGTAGACATGTATAGAACCTGTAGCACTAGTGCACCGCTATTTTTCCAAAATTAAATGTTTAATTTTTAAATTTTTTTTAATTATGTAAGTGATCAAACCTCGAGAGCGATACATCAGATGTGGGTGCAGCCTTTGAAGGTCTTAATGCACTTATTTCGACTTGGATTTTTTATAGCATGTAGAGGTCGATGTCTTCTAGTTCAACATACAATGTTTTTTTTAAATGGTTGTGAAATGAAAAAGTTACGGAATAAACACTAACAATATTTTTTTTGACCAACGGAGTGATGAAACAAGAAAATTAGGAAATAAATAGAAAATCTCAATATCTTTTTTTTAAATTACATATTTGGAATCTGCATAAAAAATTCTATCTATGCTAGTGCGATGTGTATCTCTAGTTTGGTCTGGGGACCTAAAAGGTGGATCCTAACTATGAGATGGTCCAACTCTAGATGGGCCAGCCTCGGAAGTACCAACCCCTTGGCCTACAATGCCTTCAATGGCAGTCCAATGTCGAAGCAATGTATCAGCCAAATTGAATAAGGCCTCAGGTGCGTATCATCAAGAATGGGACCCATTGGAGGATATACCCGAGGGGGGTTTGGTGTGCATGGAGGGCGTATCACACGGTTAGGATCGGTCCTATCCCCTTCCCTATCTTGGGGCATCCGATGACCTACACCCTGGAACTCTAGAATGTCAAAATAGTTCACATGTTTCCCGAGGATAAATTCTGCATACAGCTTCCTAAGGAAATAAAATGGGATGTCTCTATTCCCGTGAGGGTCTTCATCGAAGACCATGTACCAGCAATCCATCCAATTGGCTTTAATATTTGGTTCCATGCACCAGTCTATGGAAATGTGTGGTCAACTGGTGGGTGGAACCAATCCGGTGCTAGGGTCCCAGAATAATGAAAACAATTGGTTTTTGGTTATCTTTAGTTTTTTGACATCTTTGTAGCTCAATCCAATGGAATAGTACTGCCTCTGGGAATCTCTATACGATCTAATGTTGTACAGTGCTCCTTGGGCATTGGAATTGTATTTGTTATGGAGTCTAATGCCTCGTCTAATGATTGTCTTAAGTGGTCCCCCCCCTAAAGAGTGAGCTAAGGCACCTCAATGAACCCAAATGAGCCAAAATCTCTGAATTACGGTCGTGTTATTCCTCAGTGTGTGGGTTTGTGTCTGGATTTTGGTTTGGGTTTGGCTTTGTGTTTGGGTTTGTGTTTGGATTTTGGTTAGGGTTTGGGTTTGTGTTCTCTCTTAAGAATAAAACAACAATTTCAAAATTTAATTAATAAATTTCATTGTTTGTTTTTTAATACATGTAACAAATTTTATTAAATTGGTTTTAAAAAAAACAAAAACTAGTAAATTAACAAACACAATAACGAAAATTTCAAAAAGAATTAACAAACTAGTAAATATTGCAACCTACCTTCCATTTTATCCGAATTTTGAATTGGCTTGCCTCCTCCTTCTCTCAAACGCAAATCGACTGTGCATTTTTTCACCTTCCCGATATCGCCGGCCTTCACTGTGTATATTGGGAAAATGAGGCCGCGGGCCTCTGTTATATATATATATATATATATATATATATATATATATATATATATATATATATATTTGCATTACAAATCGCACTTGCAATATATCGAAAATAAGATATATCGCACTTGAGTTTTTTAACTCTATTAATCCTTTTATATATGAATGAATAAATGATTGGGGATTTCCTTGGACCAAGGATGAGGGAGACAAGGGCACATTGAATTCTAGAAATCCTTAATTAGTAGGTCGAAATCCCATCATTTGGACCTTCATTTTTTCCAATGTATAAGGATTTTCACCCCTTGCAAGCCTACTAGGGAGTGATAATTACAACATTTTCACTCTTTGTCATGCCTTAGGGGAGTGATAATCATGTTTGCACCATTTGAGCTTGGACATCAAGTGAGGCCCTCCATAGCCACCCGGGGATTTCTTCTTCTTGCGATTACAACACTCAACCACTTGAGCTAACCCACTGGGATTTTGTGTGTCAATTTCTCCTTTGCTATTAATGGTATTTATATTATATAAATTTATGGAGTCCCTTTTATCTTCCAATGGTTTACCCAACAATCAACATACTCATATAAAATTTTACTAGATATAGAGTAATTCTATGAATTCTCTTCTCCTTCATGTTAATTATCGTATGCTTGTGTAGAATACATAATTAATCAAATTAAAGTTTCATCGAAGAAAAGAACTCAAAATACCTTAGGATATGTATTATAAATTAGTAATGTTCATTATAAGTATTGATTACAAAACATCATTACTAAAATGTGTTATTTTATCTCCATGGAGTTTATTTGTAATTGAATTACCATATTTGTAGTCATCAAATATATTCTCATAAAGAGATCACATGAGTAATGAGATAAAGATAGAGAATAGTTTTTTTCAAATGTCTAATTTTATATCTTTGTAGGATAGGGGAAAATAGGTTTGAAGGGAAGGTAATGGTACAAGAGAGGAAGTGGGTTGCTTATTCTTATGATCTATAATAAGAGATATTAGCCTCCATTTTAATAACTTTAGTTGAAATAGTGGGTGCATGGATGGGTGACATGGTGTGGTTGGATAAGCAAGCAGGGAGTTATATGGAGAAGGGTGATAAAAGACATCAAAGGAAGAAAACAAATTAGAGGAGAAGATATCGAAACAAGAAATCAATTTAGTGCACAAATTGTACATGTGACATTAATTGTAGAAGAGATCCAAGGTGCCTTATACAGAAGCATAACATCTCAAATAAGAACGGATATAAGACAAGAAAATTAATGTTTCAAATAATCTCTAGTATTCACATCTATAGAAAAAACAAAGTTTGTATATGGTCCCCCCTCTCATAAATCAATTGAATCTCTCTAACTATGCCTTTGCAAATAAAATTATTTGCACAGAGACAAAAAAATTAGCACAATAAATGAAACTCTAATCATACAAAAAAACTGAGAACAAAAACAAAAACAAAAGGGTGTGTGCAAGAAGATGAGGGTCACTTTAGATGCAATGCTACTTTTTCAAAACTCGTTCCTGATACATAAAAACATAATGCGTTTCTGATATTTAGCACTTGTCATGGTAAGACCCGAGCCTGACATGTCACTGGACATGTAGGATAGGTAACCATAACGCGTACGCGTTATAGAACTACAAAACGCGTACGCGTTATGTAGTTACAAAACACGTACGCATTATTGAAATCTAAAATCAATTTAAAAACACAATCCCGACCACCCGCGGCGCTCTTCACGCATCAGAAACGCAAAATAGAGGTTGGACAAGGACGGTTTGTGTGCCCTGAAGTATTGGTGGAGCTCAATTTAGCTGGAGGGGAGGCAAATTCACCAGTGGATTGTCATCTAATCAGGTAATTCATTCACCCATACCATTTTTTTGTTATTTCTTAACCTAAATTACTATTTTTTTATTGTTTAAAACAAACTAGTTTTGTAATATTGATAAAATTGGGAATAACCCAATCTCTAATTAAATTCACATCTCCCTCAACCAAGATGAGTGAATAATTAAAATGAATCCCTTTTAAAAAACTCAAAAATTCCTGATCCAACCAAAAATTGAAAAAAATCGAACTCCCCCCTTTCTACAATGTATCCATCTAAGTCACCTGACACGAGGACACAGGACACGAGTGTCCCCATGAGACACGGTGACCCCTGGAATTAGGAAACGTAGGACACGTTTTATATACATATATATATATTTTTAAAATATATTAAAATTTAAAAATATAGACATATAGATCCAATAAAATTTAACATTTACAATTACAAATATGAAATATTCAATATAAATTAGATCATTCACAAATCACAACACATTTGTCATTCATAATCACAAATCACAACGAGACATTGAGACACATAGATGCATGTCAGAGACTCGGAACCATATTTCTCATTAAGTCATCAAAATCAAAATGTATTACATAGATGTCGGAATGCCACTGGGCACTGGAAAATGCCAAATAGACTAATAGACTAATAGTCTAATAGTAAATACAAAAAAGGAGTGGATCAAGATGGAAGATTCCCATCTGTCAATGACTCAATAGTCCTCCTCCATGCCTGAATCAACCAACTCATCACTACCCTGATCCTCCTCCTCCTCCTCCTCCTCTCTGCCAATCTGACTAACTGCATTTACTGGTGTGGAGGATGACCCCTCCATATGATCCCCCTCATCAAAAGTGACCGGCTCTAGCACTGGATCATTAATATCCATGTTGGCTAATGCCAAATCAGTACTACTGTCCAAACCCATCTCATCAGAAAGGACATCCCACATCCGTGTCTTTCCCTTCTCCCACTCCTCCCTCTTCCTGTAAATAAGATGAAGGTTGGAGTGCACATACACCATCGTCTCATCCCTGCACTACTCAAGCTTGCTCTTCTTCACACTATACAAGTTCCCATATGTGCTCCAATTACTCTCACAACAAGAGGATGAAGTAACTTGAGAGAGGACCCTCAAGGCTATCTTTTGTAGAAGAGGGCATGTTGCCCCATGAGTTGTCCACCAAACAAGGGGTTTCTTAACCCCCATGTCTCTAACCACCTCATATCCTCCAAATCTCCCAGTGCCACTAGAAAACTCATAAAATTCCTCCTCCACCACCTCAAGGTGGTTTCTATCCTGAAGTAGTCGTCTAAATGCTATCTTCCTCCCCTCTGAGATCTCTCCATCCATGTGAGGAGGGACTCTGGATGAGGACCCCGACCCACCACTAAGCCAATCCTAAGCGTAGAACCTGGAGTTCAATGAGTGGACCAAGTAATGCAAAGGTGTGCAATTCTTATCCCACCTAGAGATAAGAATGACCTGTATGATGGACCATAAGTTCTCTGCCGATGTCTCATACTCAGCACACTCATTCTCCATAACAATGGTCCTCATGGACTCAATCATGGAATCCCACCCCTCATAAACATCTCCTAGGATGGGATGGTCCGTGTCTGCAAACCACAACAAAGAAATGATTGGCTCCATGATCTTGATGCTAAGGACTACCCTATCCAACCAACCATCATCTAAAACCATGTCCCACACGACACGGGGACCCTGTTGGACGTGTCCGGTTACTTAGGTATCCATCCACATGAAACCCAAATTTCCAACCCTCAAGGTCTTTTCCCATGATACTAATTAAATAATTTTCCTTGGTAATGGCCATAACAAGATTAAATGCATGCACAAGCGTGAATAAAAAAATGCAAAAAAAATTAGTAACTTGGTTTCTCAAAATTTCATCACAATCATTTGTCCATGAACATAATCAAAATTTCATCAGAAGTGTATGTAGCTATACATTGCCTCTTAGTTAAGCACCCTTGACTAAATGCCAAAACACATTAACAAAGTGTCTCTCGGGCCTGCCCTATCCACACCCTCGATTAATCTACTCAATGCTCAGGGACCGTCGATTCAACTGAAATACTTCATATAGAAAACACTATGTTTTTTATTTAATTTTTTGAACTTGCCATACAATGTAGAGATCGATTTTGTAGAGAAAAATTGTCTCTGTTTTGAGAAGTTGACATTGTTTTTATTGTCATTCTAGTCACAATCTCTAGTTGATTATTCAACATCTTAATCATTGATAGTCATCTCAAGTACATATGTAATCATATTGGCAAGACAAACTCATACATATCCATTTCATTCCATGCCACTTTGTCCTCCCCTCCAACCACAAGGCGTAATATATTGAAATCAATAAATTTAATGTTAGATTATCAAGTTGATGGAAATATTGTTTTCTGCAATGGACATAAAGGCCAAAACATGTCAAAATAACACTCCTAAATTCTAAGAAGTTTAAACCCAAGTTTGCATGGAAAAGTCACCAATGAGGGTTAAGAAGTGCCTTAACTTCTAGAAAGAAGTTGAACGAAACTTACTTTTTAATTGTTAAATGTTTAATTTTAAGTTTTAAATGTATGTAAGTGAATGCCATTAAATTGCTTACTTGAGTTTGATTTAATACATTTTCAATTTTGAAGAGACGTCATTATATACCATGTATATGTTTCTAATGATTTTCATATTGATGTCTTTATTACAGTTGCGCCTATGGACACCAATGCCGAGATACTGATTGAGCTTGCCCACTTGAGGGGCATTAGTGCATCTTTTAGTGGTGGTGATAGGATTCGCCGCTCGCTTGCATCAACCTTGGATGCAATTGTTGACACCATTTCACAGTCTAGCAATGTACTATATGATATTACATCATATAGAGAAAGAAAAAGACAACAATATGCTGATGGGATAGACTACAATGCAATAAAAAAGTTGAAAATATCCAAAGAGCTCATATTTGCATTGTTTAGGGACCCTCGGATGGGGGAAATCCCAAATGAAAACAGGCCGCATATCTCCATTGAGTGGTGCACATTTCAACCATTTGTTGATAATTGGATGGACAGATGGTACATGGTTTTTGATATGCCACCACACAACAACAGGGAAATTCTCTTGTATTTCCTTCGAAAGATGTACGCAGAGTTCGTGTTACATAAACATGTAAACTATTTTGACATCTTGCAGTTTCAGGGGATCGGTGGGGGGATGCCCCAAAACCGACCCAATGCGGGGCTTTGAGACCAGGATCGCCCTATCCCTGCACCTTGTAGGCGGTTTCCTGGGCCAGATGTCCCACCTGCACATCGTATTATTCCACAGACACGGGATTCATTTTTGAGTTTGGCACGGGCGATTGTTCACCATGGCACTATGGTTCAACATATGGGTGAGGAAGGGACATCTGTCCCTAGTGTGGTACATACACCAGCTCGTCACCATGCAGGACCATCAGGACCATCCACTAGTGCAGGGCCATCGACACATCCCCATCCTAGTACTGATCCTCACGAGTGCACATCATGTGGTCGTCTTTGCTATGGTCTTGCCTCAGATGTTTCCTTCAGTAGGTTTTTGAGAGAGGTATGTTGATGGTTAATTGTAATAAATTCTTCATTTATTTTCATCTTTGTACACATATATATAGTTTGAGCTAATATATTAATTTTGTGAACTTGCAGTTGATTCTTTATGCCGGCAGCGACGCCCCAGAGCCAGATGTTCCAGACTCTACAGGGGGGCATGATGCTACCCATTTAGTAGGCCCATCTTATATAGCACCTATTGTTGTATCTCACACCGAGGTAAACATTTTAAAATTTTAGTTTTTTAATACTTGTTAATTTGTTAATTTCCACATACTTTACATTTTAGTTCACTAATTCTATCTACGGTCTAATATTTACAATTATTAAACTTGCAGATGGCAGATCCTTCACTGGGGCAAGGTAATGTGAAGGTAGCACCCATGGTAATACCGTCCCATGAAACATCTAGGCTCCAGGTAAACAATTAAAAATGACATTTTGTAAATACATGTTTGTTTGTTGAATCATGCATGTCTAACTACATGAACAATTGCTGACTGTAGGCACCATCCGAGACATCTGGACCATTTCCTGGATTTGTATCTCCCTCCAGGCCATTCGTGAACAAGGGTCATGTGTATGTGAGGCATTCTACTCCTAGAAAGACTCCAGCTGCCCATGACCATGGGCTTACTCACACCATGGTAATGTATATCCTTCGATGATATTTGTTGTTTAACTTGAAATCCAGTGCATAAATTGTTTTTGTTAATGTTTGAATTGCATGTTTACTGCATCAAGAACCCGAGTTGTCTACTGAAAAACTTGCATCGATGGTTGATGCAGCAGTCAGTGCCGCATCTGCAATGGCAACTGATCACACATAGGTATGTAACTATTTCAACATTATCTTTACATAGTTTATTATTGTTGTCTATTGTTTATTCATGCATTTCTAACTATTTCAACCATTTTTCATTGTAGCCACCACCAGCAGGAGCAGTTCCTGGCCCTCCTGGTTCAACCATCCTAGATGTTCAACCAATGGCTCCATCTGCTACACAAGCAACACAATCTCCTTTGTCAGTTGAGGTGAGATGTCCTTCAGTGACCAAGTGTTTCATGCACTTTCCATGCACCAGTTGATAATTGTTGAGTTAATTGTTGAGCTAATGTATTAGTGTACATAGTTAGTTGAATTTAACAATTGATATTTAATTTGCAAGATCCAGAGACGAACACTGATCTTAGAGATGTGCCTAGAGGATCAACGTCGAGAAGGAACAAGAGGAAGCTTGAGTTTTGATGTGTCTTATGGGATATATGTACATTTGGATACATATACATGTGGCTTTGATAGTTTTGGACACATGTGATTTTGGATACTTTTGTATATATATGTACTTTTCGATACATTCACTTTTGTAGACATGTACATTGACTTTATTGTGCATGTACTTTTGGAGACATGTACATTGACTTCATTGGATACATGTACTTTTGGATACTTTTGGATATACACGTACTTTTGGAGACATGCACTTTTGGATACCTTTGGATATATATGTACTTTTGGATACATGTACTTTTGGAGACATGCACATTGACATTTCACTTATAAATGAATGATACATTTCACTTTGTATTTGTTCTTTGGTTTCCACGTGTTCTTGTGTCAATCTAATGTGTTGATTTGTGTGGATTATCTATTACTCATGAATGCACTATGTCAAAAGAACAAACTATTATATTTAAAGGTTTCAATGAACTCACTACATGCGTGCACTAATTGGTATCTAATTAAAATTTGTGATTTTGGATGATCATTACAAGTTATATCAAAGTTCTTGCTCGTGTAATTTAATCAAACTAAATGCAATACAATGTTTTTCAAGGTTTCAACGAACTCACTCATGCACACTAATTGGATAGGTGTAATTAAAATTTGTGAGTTTGGATGATTAAATTACAAGTTAAGTCAATTTTCAAGTGTAATTTAATAAAAGTAAGTGCAATACATGCTACACATTTCATCAACGCCCAATATTTGATTGTACAATTAGATTCAACACTACATATGAGTAACTACATACAAGTTCTCAAATCAACATTGGTGAAAGGAACAAACGTTACCTCGGGATTCGAGAAATAAAGTGCCTTCTAATGTTGGTTGGGAAGGATATGCTTGGTTATCCTTATGGCTTGGAGGTCATCTTCATGTATATAAGTACTCTTGTTGTCATGTGTCACTAAGGTTTTTTCATGTGGTAAAACCCTTCAGGGTCAGGGTTTGTTCATGGTTTCATTGTAATTGATTTCTAAACATATAATTATTCTAATAAAGGTTGCTAGGTTTTCTTCCCCATGAGGGTTTCCCGGGATAAAATGTTGTCTCTTGTCCCTGAACAACATTTTCATGTGACTTGCAACTCGACATAACCTAGAAACTGGACGTCGGACCGATGAACAGTCGACTCCGTTGGTCCCCTGGCGTGTGATTACCTCTAGGGGGCCCTCTCCCTCGTCTCCCCATGGCCCCGTGGCTTGATTGTGCATTCATTTCGTAAACTAGGGTTTTGCTCAATTTCGTTGCATGCAATTTCGCATTGGTGGGTCAACTCTGTAAAAACCTCCCCTGAGCCAGTGTTGGCAGTGTTCCCACATCAGCATTGCCCACACACACTTGCAGGAGCCAACGGCACGCAATATTCCTGCTCCGTTTGCTTTTTGGCTCCCGGGAGGAAATTCACCAAGTGTCCCTGAACGACATTTTCATGCAACTTGCAGCTCAACATAACTCGGAAACCAGACGTCGGACCGACGAACCGTTGACTTCGTTGGTCTCCTGGTGTACGATTACCTCTAGGGGGCCCTCTCCCTCGTCTCCCCATGGCCCCGTGGCTTCATTGTGCATTCATTTCGTAAACTAGGGTTTTGCTCAGTTTAATTGCATGCAATCTCTCATTGGTGGGTCAACTTTGCAAAAACCTCCCCCAAGCCAGTGTTGGCAGTGTTCCCACGTCGGCATAGCCCACACACACTTGCAGGAGCCAACGGCACGCAATCTTCCTGCTCCGTTTTCTTTTTGGCTCCCGGACGGAAATTCACCAAGTGTCCCTGAATGACATTTTTATGCGACTTGCAACTCGACATAACTCGAAAACCGGACGTCGGACCGATGAACCGTCAACTCCGTTGGTCTCCTGGTGTGCGATTACCTCTAGGGGGGCCTCTCCCTCGTCTCCCCATGGCCCAGTGGCTTCATTTTACATTCATTTCGTAAACTAGGGTTTTGCTCAGTTTAATTGCATGCAATATCACATTGGTGGGTCAACTCTAAAAAAACCTCCCCCGAGCCAGTGTTGGCAGTGTTCCCACGTCGGCATTTCCCACACACACTTGCAGGAGCCAACGGCATGCAATCTTCCTGCTCCGTTTGCTTTTTGGCTCCCGGACGAAAATTCACCAAGTGTCCCTAAACGACATTTTCATGTAACTTGCAACTCGACATAACTCGGAAACCGAACGTCGGACCGATGAACCATCGACTCTGTTGGTATCCTGGCATGCGATTACCTCTAGGGGGGCCTCTCCCTCCTCTCCCCATGGCCCAGTGGCTTCATTGTGCATTCATTTCGTAAACTAGGGTTTTTCTCAGTTTAATTGCATGCAATCTTGCATTGGTGGGTCAACTCTACAAAAACCTACCCCGGACTAGTGTTGGTAGTGTTCCCACATCGGCATTGCCCACACACACTTGCAGGAGCCAACGGCACGCAATCTTCCTGCTCCGTTTTCTTTTTGGCTCCCAGGCGGAAATTCACCAAGTGTCCCTGAACGGCATTTTCATGCGACTTGCAACTCGACATAACTCGGAAACCGGATGTCGGACTGATGAACCGTCGACTCCATTGGTCTCCTGGCGTACGATTACCTTTAGGGGGCCCTATCCCTCGTCTCCCCATGGCCCAGTGGCTTCATTGTGCATTCATTTCGTAAACTAGGGTTTTGCTCAGTGTGGGAGTGTGCAATTTTTGCACACGGGGGTCAACTTTGGAAAATCATCCACCGGGCGGGTATGGCTAGTGTTCCCAGCCCGAACCTGCCTAGACACTTTGGAAACTAGGGTTTTGCAGGTCCATGATGAAGATTTTCATGATGATGATGATGGTGATGATGATGAAGATGTTGGTGATGATGATGATGGTGGTTTGGTCTAAGGTGGTGCTCTCAAATAACTAATTCATTATGAAATATTTAACAAGACATGAATTAAATTTAATATAAGTGTATTGTTTAATATAGTGAGCATGAATTGAATTAATTTTGTTGGGTGAAGCCAATAACCAACATGATGAACATAATATAATTTTAGGGTTTACTTATCATATGTAAAAAATGGCATATTCATAAACTTGACATACAAGAGAACTTTTGGCATATTTATAAACAACGTAAACGTAAATTTGGCATATCAAGAACACAAAATTGACATATTCATATGAAACATACATGTGAAAATTGAGCATATATCAATATTCAATTACAAATAGTATAAATAGTATAGTATTAAAAGTATGTAACGTACCTCATCATGCTAGATCCCACCTATTATCATACAACCAAGCCCTACGGATCATCTCTTATACTGATGGTCTCCATTAGTCTCTTGTGCTCTGTATCCGGTAAGAAGTAGCGTACCTTCGATGTATTTCGACTAGGCATTGTTCGTACCTGAAGGTTTGTGCCAATGATTAAGTCGGTAAAGTGATACACACTTGCACCTGGTTTGTAATCCCTGTAAACATATCCACCCTTCTTTCTTCCATTGTTGTCCCGTGTCAAGTATTCACCTTTAACAACCATAGACCCAGTTAGAAAGTGGTTGTTTTCATCGTCAGTCATGGACATAATGAGGGTTTGCTTTCCATCTATACAACGTTCCAACCAGTATTCATCACCCCATTCAGTATATTTTGAGGCAACCACTGCATATATGTGCCCTGCATTATATGATTGTAGGTATATGATCAAAATATTTTTCATGCGATACAAGGCCATTAATGTGCATTTGAAGACTACGTAAACAAACAAAAAATGTTAAGGAAATGCATCATACCGGGTTGTACAAGGTCTGAGACATGATCAAAATCTGCAGAAATAGATGATTGGTCTTCTTCCAACGGAGTTAACTCAACAATTGCGCGCTGATCAAGTGGAAGTGATATGTGATCCCATCCATCAACCCAATCTAATGATTCACACCCATCCCAGTCACCATCACAACAAGGCGGGCAAAAACAAGCGAGTTTTCTGGTCCAAATTTCAAATACTGGGTTATCAGAGCTTCGAACCGAATGAAAGCCACGAGTCCCAGGCACAGTCTTGCAATCCCATGCATGTGAACGATCTATGTCTACCACCTCCCAAAAAAATCTCTCCACATGTCTCTTTCTTGTGGATTCTACTCGCATAGTTGATTCCTCTCCCATTACTGACGTGCACCACCTGATTGTAGATTGAGGATTTAGAATAGTAGATTATGTAGATACTTTCAATTCCTCTCTTCGTAGGGCTGTTTTGACACATGCTCCGGCTCCATCATGCTCTCCTTTACCATGCCCAGTCTCAAAATAGTTCCACATATGTGGCACTTTGTAGTTTTTATGCAATGAACACAACCACTGAAATATGCGTGCATTTTTTAACTGACCAGCACACCCATCAGACCAAATCCAGTGTCGATCCATCTGTATGTTCCTTCCCTTCAAGTGATCATAGAACATGATGAAGCAATGACGTACATAGTGGAATTCGTGGCACCTATCATCACTTATGTAGAAATGATATTCCTTCAGAATTTCTCTTTGCTCTTCAGTGCTATTTGGGCCATGCCTATATGTGATATGGACCATCAAGGAAACCTGCTCAGAGTGATAATACTGATTTTGGATCTCATTTTGAGGTTGCAGAGTGTATTTCTCGGCAAAATCAACAACTGAAAGTATAGTACCAAGGGGAAATGTATCTCTGCATATTCTAAACTTCTCATGCTGCCATCGTGCCACATGGACATGCTGAACATATTGATGTGTCTTTTCAATAAATTCCTTGATGAAGTCACTAACTTGTACCTGGTGACACAAAATGATCTCAATGTCAGTTTTTTGTTGTAAGTAAGGATTGAAATGTAACCGTTACAACATAATTTTATAGATATAAATGCATACCTGAGATGTCACCAATTGTATTTTTTTGCTTTCTTTCCCTGGGACTATTTCATACTTGATATATTTGAAACTTTTCATGTCTGTAACCATTTTCCCAAATTCACTGTCTCCATTCTCGTGCATACATTGGCTCAATAATGCCATTCCAGCACAGTTGGACCATGTTCCATCCAAACAAGATTTTGCATAGTATGTTTGCCCCTCGGGCCTATTGCACATGATGTTATGAATGAATTCTCTTGATGAAGTCGGTGGTATTGTCATGGAGCAATCCTGCACATGGTTAGTATGCAACACACGACGAATGTCCAAAAATGTTTCATAGTAATATTCATACTCTACATGGTATCTACAACAACAAGTGTTACGAAGAGTATTTATTCTAACATACCATGGCTTACATTTCTCAAAAGATCTTTGCCCCAAGTTCAATTGTCTATGCTCAATCCTAAATTTCTCGTAAAGTTCTGTCTATGTTATATCAAGAAGATGCTTAGTATGTGGTTCACGATCCTTTGAACCCCTTCTTAGTTTTAGTACATCCTTTCGGTTTGAAGAAGGCCTTGTGTGATCATGCCAAAAACTGTGCACTAGTCCCTTTACTGCATCAACTAGCTTCATGTCACGACGTGGAAACCGACCAACAAAGGCCCAAAAATATGTCTAATCGGTTGTGTCAAGATGTTCTATTCTAATAGAATACCTACGGAGGGTTTTTACATTCAAATTAACTAGTTCGGATGTAGGCCTGAGAATACGAAGGGCCCTGGTGTTCTTATTTGCAATTGCTTGTGACAACACACGACAAACAGCATTGCGGTCCTTTGAACGTGTGTTCTTACCAATTTTACCAAATGCATCTACTAGGATTTTAACTATATGAGAACTTGGTTCAGAATTCTTTATCATCTTTATCCCTAACTTTTTCCTAACAACATTCATGCTCCTAGATTTTAACAATGATAAAAATAATCTACATTTATCTCCATCACATTTAGAAACAAAATATTTATCAAGTATCTGTTGAGTTTGATAAGCAATACTACGTTTGGATAGCATACCTTCAATGGAATTGATAAGACTTTCATCAACTTGTATACGCTTCGGAGTTCTTCGACGTGTGCTTTCTAATGGAGGTAAGGGGGTTGGAATTGTACCATGTAGCACATCACCAAGACACTCTGGCGTTTCAGTAGTAGCTTGGTGTCCTTCATTCTCTTCCTGGTAGTTGGATGGTGGAAGTCCAACATCCTCATCGATGTTCTGTGGAAGTCCAACATCCCCTTGTGGAAGTCCAACATCCTCATCGATGGTGTGGATAACATTCTCTTCTTCAACAGTAGGAAAAATGTCCAACGCCTCTCTGACTTCATCGCTTGTATAACCACATCCGGATAGCAAATTGGGTGTTTCTTCGTGAGCTTCATCTTGAGATGGTAACTTATCACTTTGACTTGAAGTGGGAATTGAAACATCCCCTAATGAGCACCTACGTTTTGCTTCTTGATTACTTCCATGGGGTGCTTGTTCAACAACTATTGTGGAAATTGAAGGTCCCTCTTGTCGTGGATTAATAGGATGAACCGTGGTATCCTCTACAATTGGATTTGGATTAGTTTCCAAAGAAAGCCTCCGATTCATCATGTATATTCTTTTCTTTTCTTTCTCTTCTTCAATGACTTCTTGAGGTCTCTTCTTCCTTGTTGATTTGTTTACTCGGTTATGTGCATTCCCCATCACCACAATGATCAATTCAATATAGTTTGTTTTTGTTGCTCCTCAATTACAAGCTCTTCAATAATAAGCAAATGGAAGTTAAATCATAAATTGTTTAGGCTCTTTGATTCTCTTGTACACTTGTGTATATCCACCATCACCATGAAATGGTCTTGAAGCTTGATATCTTATCTTGTGTGCTCCTCAAATATAGGCAAAATGAATCTTTCAAAGGCCTTATCTTTGGTGTTATTCAATTGGATATTCTTCAAGCTTGCTGATTATCTTCTTCAAATATGGCCATATAACCCAACACCACACTGAGCAACCATGAAAGATGTCCTCAATGCTGCACCTGCATAAAAAAATAATGATGGAGTTGGTGTAGAGTGTGAGAATTTCCAATGGCGGGCTCGTGCTATTCGAAAAATCGCTGGAGTGTTGTTTTGGCTCGGACAGAGTGAAGTTGCTCTTGGACAGGGACAGTCCACTATTTATGGAGTTACAAAATGCGCACGCGTTATATAAAGAAAAAACGCATGCGCGATATGTAGTGAAAAAACGAGTACGCGATATTGTCAAGCACAATAAATAGGTTAGGTGCACGGCTAGGGCAACGAACAAAATCAAAAGAAAACTAATCATTTATATGGTTACATACAAAACAAATGTTTTTAGTGTGGGGACAAATGTTTTGTATGGTTTAATACCCCCTAGCTCTCCCAATAATCCCTAGATACCCCGTATCTCTTTCTAAATATATGTCCCTCATTCTCCCTACATCCCTCCCTACATGTTTCTTTCATGTTTCTTTCTCTCCCTTACTCCAACCATGTCTCTACCACCCCACTCTCCATCTCTCCACCTTCTCTTTATCTTCGTCATTATCCCTCCCTATAGCACTCTCTCCCTTCTTCTCCCTTAATCACTAACCCTCTACGCATTTATCCCTCCCCCCTGCCCTCTCTGTCTTACCTTGTTCCTAGAGCCCCTCCCCCATAAAGGCCTTTAGACCCTCTTCTAAACATTAATCCCTAAGTGCATAAGTGCACAAGATGATGAGGAGGAGGAGGGTGATGACAATGAATATGATCATGATGTAGATGAAGATGATAAAGATGATGATGAGGAGGAGGGTGGTGACAATGAAGATGATCATGATGCAGATGAAGATGATAAAGATGATGATGTTGATGAAGACGATGGTGATGATGATGAAGATGTTGATGATGATGGTGATGGTGATGTTCGGATGATGATGATGAAGATGATGGTGACATGATGGAGATGTTGATCTGATGAGGAAGATGATGATGATGATGGTGATGATGATGAAGATGTTGATGATGATGATGATGGTGATGATGATGAAGATGTTGATGATGATGATGATGGTGATGAAGATGATGATGATGAAGAAGATGATGATGATGGAGATGTTGTGTTGATGGGGAACCTAGAGATGACAATGATGATGAAAATGGTGATGGTGATGGTGATGGTGATGGTGATGGTGATGATGATGAAGATTTTGATGATGATGCTAATGGTGATGATGATGAAGATGTTGATGATGATGATGGTGATGGTGATGTTTAGATGATGATCATGATGATGTTTAGAAGATCATGATGGTGATGATGGTGGTGATGATGGAGAAGATGACGATGATGGATATGTTGATGAGGAACCTGCAGATGCCAATGATGATGATGATGATGGTGATGAAGATGATGATGATGGAGATGTTGATGAGGAACCTACAGATGCCAATGATGATGGTGATGACGATGACGATGTTGATGATGATGGTGCTGGTAATGATGATGAAGATGTTGATGATGATGGTGATGGTGATGTTCGGATGATGATGATGATAATGATGAAGATGATGAAGATGATGGTGACATGATGGAGATGTTGATCTGATGAGGAAGATGATGATGATGATTGTGATGATGATGAAGATGTTGATGATGATGATGATGGTGATGAAGATGATGATGATGATGAAGATGATGATGATGGAGATGTTGTGTTGATGGGGAACCTAGAGATGACAATGATGATGAAGATGGTGATGGTGATGGTGATGGTGATGGTGATGACGATGAAGATTTTGATGATGATGCTGGTGGTGATGATGATGAAGATGTTGACGATGATGGTGATGGTGATGTTTAGATGATGATCATGATGATGTTCAGAAGATCATGATGGTGATGATGGTGATGATGATGGAGAAGATGACGATGATGGATATGTTGATGAGGAACCTACAGATGCCAATGATGATGATGATGATGGTGATGAAGATGATGATGATGGAGATGTTGATGAGGAACCTACAGATGCCAATGATGATGGTGATGACGATGAAGATGTTGATGATGATGGTGTTGGTAATGATGATGATTATGATGATGATGATGATGAAGATGATGGTGACATGATGGAGATGTTGATCTGATGAATGATGGAGATGTTGATCTGATGAGGAAGATGATGATGATGATGGTGATTATGATGAAGATGTTGATGTTGATGATGATGGTGATGAAGATGATGATGATGAAGATGATGATGATGATGGAGATGTGTTGATGGGGAACCTAGAGATGACAATGATGATGAAGATGGTGATGGTGGTGACGATGAAGATTTTGATGATGATGCTAATGGTGATGATGATGATGATGATGTGGATGGTGATGATGATGAAGATGTTAACGATGATGGTGATGGTGATGTTCAGATGGTGATGATGATGATGATGATGATGATGATGATGATGGAGATGTTGATGAGGAAGGGGGAGATGACAATGATGATGAATATGTTTATGGTCATGAAGATGATGATGATGGTGATGGTGATGATGATGGAGATGTTGAAGATGATGGAGATGGCGATGAAGATGATGATGATGATGATGATGGTGAAGATGATGAAGAAGATGATGATGATGGAGATGTTGATCTGATGACGATGAAGATGATGATTATGGTGATGATGATGAAGATGTTGATGCTGATGGTGATGGTGATGAAGATGATGATGATGGAGATGTTGATGAGGAACCTACAAATGCCAATGATGATGATGATGATGGTGATGACGATGAAGATGTTGATGATGATGGTGATGGTAATAATGATGAAGATGTTGATGATGATGGTGATGTTCAGATGATGATGATGATGATGAAGAAGATGATGATGACATGATGGAGATGTTGATCTGATTCAAGGAAGATGATGGTGATGATGATGAAGATGTTGTTGATGATGATGATGGTGATGAAGATGATGATGATGAAGAAGATGATGATGATGGAGATGTTGATGTTGATGGGGAACCTAGAGATGACAATGATGATGAAGATGGTGATGGTGATGGTGATGGTGATGATGATGAAGATTTTGATGATGATGGTGATGGTGATGTTTAGATGATGATCATGATTATGTTCAGAAGATGATGATGATGATGATGATGGAGATGTTGATTTGATGAGGAATATGATGATGATGATGATGGTGATGGTGATGATGATGAAGATGTTGATGATGACGATGATGGTCATGAAGATGATGATGATGAAGAATATGATGCTGATGGAGAATATGATGCTCACAACTCCCTCTAGTCTCTCTCTCCCCAACCATCAATCTCTCTCTCTCTCTCTCTCTCTCTCAAACACACACACATTATGTCACTTTCCATTCTCAAACCCATCCCCCATCCATCCATATCTATCTCCACCTTTCTCTCTCCATCCCTCACCCTACCTTCTCTCCCTCCCTCTCTCATCGCATGCCTCTCTCTCACCTTCTATCCCTCCCTCATGTTATCTTTCCCTCAACCTATCCCAATCTCTCCATCGCTCCCTCTCTCTCACACACTTTATGTCCCTTCCCCCTCCTTTCATATTTTCTCTCTCTCTCTCTCTCTCTCTCTCTCTCTCTCCATCGCCACCACTCCCTGCATGTCTCCCACCAACACTTTCTGTCCCTCCCTTCCTATCTCTTTATTTCGTTCTATCCCCATCTATCTCTCACTCCCTCCAAATCCATTCCTCCCCATTGTACCTCTCCCTCTCTCGCTCTATGTCTGCCCCCCCTTGTATTCTTCATTTCTCTCTCACATCCCCCTTGCCTCCATCCATTCCCCCTTGTCACTCAAGTCTCACTTTCAACTTCTAACCCTATACCTCTTCAGAACCTATTCTACTCCTAATAGTGCTCTCAAGCTCCACTTCCCTTCACCCCCTGTAGCCCATCATGTTCTCATTCCCTTCATCTCTCCCCACTCAAGCTTCCAACATCCTTCTAAGCCCTTGACCCTTTCCCACCCCTATTAAATATTAACCATAGATTCCCTTGATCCTTCCCCACCCCTTCTCAAATATTAAACAAAAATTCCCTTGAGTCTTCCACACCCCCTCTTTCTCAAGTATTAAACATGTATTTTATGATTTTCATAATGCGAGCGCGTTTTTTAACTATATAACGTGTATGTGTTATGTAGTTATATAATGCATACGCATTATGTACATCTAAAAGAGAAGCAATATTTTTGAATTTAAACAAAACGCGCTTGTGTTTTGTAGAACCTAAACCAGGCCGAGTCACATGCTCACATCTCAACAATAATCCTATGTGTATGCTTTGGAGTTTGCTTCGGTAATTCCAAACCTGTGCTATGTTAATGAAAAACCAAAGCTAATTGGATATTTTTTTAGTTTCTGGAGAAGCCTGTGCTTAGCCACTCATTACAATATGCTACACAGAGTCATTTTTTACGAAATCTTAGACACAAATAGCATTTTTTCTGCAGATTCTAAATATGTAACTTTTATTTTGAAATATTAATTTTTCCTATTTTCTTTCAATATCTTTTCTGTCCTACCTCCTTAACTCATGAACACGCTGTTAGTGTTTCTTCTATAACTTTTTCAATTCTCAATCATTTCAAAAAAAAATTGTATGGTGCACAAGAGGACACTAACCTCCACGTTCTAGAAAAACCCATTTCAATATTAAGACCTTCAAAGTCTCTAGCCACAAAAGAGGTACTATTTTTGAGGTTTGATCACTTAGACAATTATAAAAAAATTATAAAATTACTAATTTAATTTTCGAAAAATAATGGCGCACAAGTGTTATGTGTTCTCTACATGCATGCCGATTTTTGTATCTTGATTCCATCATTTAGGCCCTCAAAGGCTCTACCCACAAAAACATATACCTTATCATTTGCCTGAAAAATAAAAAGTGTCTGTTAGGAAAAATGAAACTTGACATAGCTATGCAAATTTTCAATACATAAAAGTTATATATTCGAAAACGTGATTCAATTTCCTACATTTCATCTTTTTTACTCAATGCAAGATATTTTGCGTAAGTAGCTCAAACAATCCAAGTAAGTTGAGGGATGCCTGCTTTTTCAGTTTTCTATTGCATCTAACGCGCCAAAAGTGACCCTCATTAGCTTGCACCGACCCACAAATAATGGTGAAATAAGAAGACCATATGAATCGAACCCTAGTTCGACTACAACTTTAAAATATGGAAGAGATATGGAGGGATTCAATCCTTCTAGAGGAATGAGAGGAATTGGGAGTACATATACCATTACAGATCATGATTCTTAGACTTTATTTTGATCATTGTGAAAGAAAATAAAATTTAAGATGATCCACATGTTGGTTAAATAATTTTTTAATATAAGGTTGTTGGGCCCATTTGCAATATAAAGGTCTAATAGAGATGCCTCAATAGGAATCTAAAGAAGATACTATATTTTTAGTGAATATATTTTGTTTGATACACTTGTTCTTGGAAGTTGCTTGTATTTTCCTTTTGCTTGTAGGCTCATCAACTTGGATCCTCAAGCTAGGAGCTGAATCAACAAGGACATCTACCCCTTCTCATGCATATGCTTGTTTGGATTGGCTTGTGTATAAACTGGATCTAGGAGAAAGTATTTAAGCCATTTGTTTCTTTTCTATCTTGGGTTGGGTGTCTAGGGAACCTGCTTTATCCCAATAGGAGCCTTGTTTTCCTTTCTATGTTGGGTTAGGTGTCTTAAGAAATGCAGTGAAACAATTTGTAGATGTTGCAACAAAGTTTTGGTGTTCCAAATTGCACATACGATATAACGCAAGTGCAATATATCGCACTTGTGATTTGCAACTCTTACAAAACGCAAGTCCGATATATCGCATATGCGATATAGGCTAACTAAGCTTAGCCTCGGTTTTGGGCTTGGGTTTGTCCGAACCTAGCCACAATAACGCATATGCATTATGGATTTTTGTTTCGAATGTGCTTTTTTTATTTCTAAAGTGGCACTAAAATGTGGAAGACATGTCAATATTATAACGTGGTTCACCCAAGATGGACTACGTCCACACAGAAATTGTCAGTTCTTATTATTAGTCATCCAGCAAATGAAGGGATACAACCTGCAACACATCTGCTGCAACTTCCTCTTCACTCTCTCACAGTCTCTCTTACACAACCAGAGATCTTTACAATGCTACAATACATTACGCAATGGTATTACAATGTCTTCCTTTTAAAGGGGAATCACCATGGAAAAATACTAGGGGCTATCCAAATCCATGGGCCCTTAATTTGTTGGCCAACAAAACAACCCAAAATTTCTTTCAGGGACTTCGCCTCCAAAACCTTTTACTTGGGAGCACTACTCCCAAACCCCTACCAGGGTCCCTTGAACCCCATGGAGGACGATGCCCCCCCACACCCCCTCGCTAGGGTGAGTGTACATTCCACCTGCATATCATATAAAACTGGGGTACAAACACGATTGAAACCGACAACATCTCTGAATCATAAAGACCATATAAGGCTCCACAACCAACAATAACCAATATTACCTTTGAAATAGCATTGAAATATCTAAATTTTTACAATTCCTTGCAACTCAACTCCTTATTTGAAACATAAAAATTATTTATAAACTTATAACAATTTAATACACTTGTAGATTTCTTTGAAATTCTTAAACGCAAAAGCTTCTCTTAAAAACTTAACTTATTAAGGCGTCATCCAGTTTTCTCACATAGCATTATTTATTTCAATGATGAGTATGATCCTTGTCCTTGCATGCCATACATGCTTCGATGATACATGCTCCTAACCAGTTCAAAATATATGCATGCTTTTGATACCAATGGAAAATAAAAAAATATTAAAGAAATGATATAAAAAACGTTAATGGTAAAATTTAAAAGCATAAAGTCAAATCAATCTTGTAAATTATATATTCCATTCCACACTAACTACCTTTAACAATAAATAATACTTAATCAAAATATTAATACCATATTCTAAATATATTAAATTATTTAGGATAAATGCTATTATGCTAACCTAAATAGAAGAAAGTGCTATGAGGAGGGCTTAAGCTTGGTTGAGCTAAAAACTTCAATAGCTTTATTGCATCGAGTGAAACGAGGTGTTCTACAACTCAGTATGGGGGAGATTTTGTAACGTTGATGTTACCTTTGTAACAAAATAAAGTTTGTAACAAAATAATTAAAAAAATTCATGTCTGCTCATAAAATAAAAAAATTATAGAAAGTATTTAAAAAAAATCCATGTTGGTTTATAAAATAAAATATCATGAAAAGTAATTAAAAAATAGATGTTCTAACGATTATGGTGCTGTATAAATCTAAACTAGATGAGGAATTGTTGATAAATGTTTTAATGCATAATTTTTATGGGGTGAAAATATATTAAAATTTAAACATTATTCTATTAAGCACTTCTTCACGCATTATTTTATTAAGTAATTGTTCAAATTAATTATTTATTTGATGGATTGATACAATTTTAAAACTTTTATTTGTAATAATAATAAAATATATATATATAATTTTAAAATAAAAGTTTATTTAAAAATTATGATGATTCTAAATAGATTTTCAAATATAAAAATTTGAATTAAAAAAATTATGATGATTTTAAAAATATTTTTTATGGATTAGGTTTATTATTTAATTTTTAAAAACACCTTATTAATTGATACAAATGTATTGCACAGAAAGGTGCTTTGTACATCTCAAGGGGAGAGGTGTGTTACATCTGCGAGGCTGACATGACAGATGTCTCCAAAAACAATTCCTGGGTGCTCCAAACACAAATGGGTCACTTGTGTCACATCTATTACATGTTGACTCCAAAAGAATATATGTTTTTAAAAAATCATATTTAGCATATATGATTTAGAATTTCAATTCAATACATGAAAAATTTTAAACTTAACCATCAATTTCATATTTGAAATATCTAAATAAACAATTTCAAATTCTAAGAATTAATATCTAGGCATAATGTAAGAATATCTAAGCTAATTTTAAAAATGGATTGATTTCTAATTTTTTTTTCTGTCAAATAATATTTACAAAATTAGGATGTTCCGATTTATTGTTTTCTATTCCAAGTAGATGTAAGCTGTAAAGTCATTGTTAAATGAGAAACCAAATATTTAGAGGACAAGCTATAAATATGACCTTTACTCTTAATTCATTCCATAATAATATTGATAATGATACTACCAGCTTGCGAACTAGGTTAGCCAACCATTACACTAATCAATGGAATTTCCATAATAATATTGATAATGATACTTCGAGCTAGGTTAGTCGGGTTGGTTGAAAGCCAGCAATTACACATCAATGGAATGTGACCAACAATTACTGGCCCATTGATAAACTCAAGTTAGGTCTGCCTTAGAACGAAATGGAGATATTGAGAGTTCTGTACCGTAGTGAATTGACCTTTCTTCGACGTCTCTTTCAGGACACAGGCATAATCTTAAACCCTAGTAAAGTATCCATACATTTAATTTAAATAATAAGAAATTTGCATAAAGATGAAAATTCTATACTCTTTTCTACTTGACATATGCTAACCATATCTACCGATAAATACAGTTTCTCTAGCAAACCCATATGCTTACAAGTATAAACCTCCACAACCAGATGTTATTGACAGTTGCATAAAATACTAACACGATGGTGTGATTAAAGCACAAGGAATCCAACGATCATACCAACCATTTTTCATTAGGATTGGTGTAGCCAGATAATGAGATGTATTTCGTTGCTTTACCTGTTGTAAATGTCTTCAGTATTGACACCGTCCTTGCAATCAGCCAGTATTGAAAGAGTATGAAAAAAGAAAAAAATTGATATGTCCAGTCCGTTATTCATAAAAAAAAATCCACCATTCCTGGGTAGAAATAAAACGCTTTCCAGGAAACAGTGTGGAATCCAAACACTACAGGCAATCTGTAAAAAAAAAAACAAAAGTTGGCGTTGTTGGGCTTTGTTCCAGCCTTACAAATTCTCATCCCAACCACGATTTATCAATGGTCAAATGCAACAACATATGTATCAACCGTCAAATGCTATCAATATACTAATTTATAGCATTGCTAACATTGTAAAATTCATCTGATATTAGTAACGGTCAAATGCTATCAAGGATCTTGTAATTTTGGTAACGGTCAATTGATATCAACGGTTCTAGGTAGCAACGGTCATTTCAGGTGCATTTAGATCCTCCGGTTGGTCAATTGCTATTAACGGTTTTGGGTAGCAACGGTCATTTAAAGTGCATTTATATCCTTCGTAAACTGCCATGCAAACGTGAATTACCAGATATTGCAATTGCAATCTATAGATGCCTTCATCGCCTTCCCTTGTTTCTCTTCGCTGACTTCTGCATCTTTCTTTGTGCTGTCAAAACAACAATCATCCAGTATATCTGTAACAACCAAAATCTTCATGCTTTAAGGCATGCCTGTACATCTAATCCCGAGACGTTTGATGAATTCTCCAATCCTGAAGATCTATGTATTGTGTTGTATCATAGATTGGCATTTCATATATTGAAGGACAACAATACCACTACAAATCAACAATTTATAGAACTCTGTGTACTTATTAGGTTATTTTATTAGGTTTTACATTTACTTATCCTTACTCTTTTAGTGATATGATGCTCTTGTTGAGTCCCTATGTATTGACTAGCTTTCCTTGATTCCTTGAGAATAGCAATAAAACTGAGAAAAAAAGAGAAGAGATATTTCTTAAGAATCCACATAAAAAAAACATATATAAATTTGAGTTTTTTTAAACTTTATTTATTTTTAATAAATTCTTCACTCCCCTCTAATATTTCTATGAGTAATATTAAGGAAATCTATCTATAGCAATAATATAGGATTCTAAGCAAGTTCAAATTTTACATCCCTCCTATTGATTTAGAATTGAAAGAACTTTTACTTCACGAAATTAAAGCTTAAATAAACAAGATTAATTACTTGAAAAAATAGAAATGCAAACAAATTGAAATGTAACCCTATGCATTGACTTCACTCACAAACATTTAAAAAAAACTCAAATTAACATTTATACTTGGTGAAAATAAAATTTTAAATCCTACCTCAAATAAAAACTAAAAAATAACTTTGAAAATACCATTTCCAAAACAGAATTCAAACATAAAATGCCTAAAACTGAAAAGTCCTCGAGCTCAAGGTAAAATATTTATATTTTCAAATGTGTGATACCAACGATTATCCAGCAAGACTATCAAGACTTTCAGAGACACAAGAGACAAAGACAAAAACTAGATTTGGTAATTCAATTCCTCAATAAGAGAGTCTCTTAATAAAAGAAAATAATAATACAAAGATTGTAGGGCTTCACCTGGTCATGACTCTCAAGCATTGAATACATGGTATGTATAATCACTTTATTTTTATGTGATGTTGGAGTCTTTTTGGACATCGTTTTCTTGGAGTATTTTTTGTTAATTTTTTTAAAGTTAAATTTGATTATGTTAGTAGTGGTATTTGATAAAAATTTTGTATTTAGATTAGAGTGAATTTGTAGTTGAAATTATTAGAGCTATTCGATTCTTCTTAGTTTTTGATAGAGTTAGAGTTAAAATGAATTTATGATGGTATATATTATGACAACAATTTTTTTTTAAGTTTTTATTCATACCTGTTTGCAAGTTAGCCAAATACAAAACCATTAATTATAAAAAAAATTATTTTTACACATTAATTATTATTTTTATTTATTTTTCTTAATAATTATCATTATCTACCAAATAAAAATTAATGATATATATTTATTTATAAATCATTTTATAAACACATTTCACTTTATTAATTATGACAAAATTATATATTATTATGACAACGATGTGTAAAAATATAAACAACTTTACCAAATTCAAAACCATTATGTGTAAAGTAATTATTTATATTCATATTCATCATTTGTTTTTATTTTTTTAATTTATTCATAATTATCATTACTTACTGCATATTAAACGTGAGTTTGTTATATAGTTTTTATTTCCTGGGATAATTTTAATCATTAGATAGGATGTCATTTTTTTATTATTGGTTTTTTATAAAATTCTCATCTAAATTTTTGAGAGTTTGTTATATAGTTTTTAATTTTATGGGATATTTTTAATCATTATTAGATAGGACGTCATTTTTTTATTATTGGTTTTTTATAAAATTCTCATCTAAATTTTTCTTTTGGGTTGAAAAGTAAAAACTAAATACTAAGGATGATTTTGTCAATTAATTTTTAGTCTTAGATATCTTAGAATTTAAGAAGAAAGGGTGGACATTGTGTCCTAATTCTTTTTTTGGTTGATTTTCTTTAGTTTTTTTATTCCCTTCCCATACCAGTTTTTTTTTTTTTTTTTTCATTCCCTTCCACGATTTGAAATAGAGAGTTTCTGCCTTTTTCGTTTACTGTAATATAGATATACAATTCTCAGAATCTACATATTTAATCAAGAACATCCTTGTAAAAGTTTTATCAAGTTGAATGAAAAATTATGTTTTGTATATTGCTTACTTTTAAGGTTTTGAATGGTGCTATGCCTGAGCCATAAAGACTAGTATAGCATTCTATGTCTAGTTCATATTGTAATTGCTAATAGACGATCACGACAGACTTATGAAGCACATATCTAACCTTTTTCAACAGATGAAAGGGGTAGATTTGTAACTTTCATATTCAATTTAAAGTATATTATTTGAGAGAGACTGCTATTATTAATGTCATTTTTAATATATTTCACTTCCTTTGGGAGAAAACCGCCTACAGACAGAAGATGGACTTGGCGTATTGGTCAAGACATGAAGAATTTAGAAATTACTCTTATCGAGAATAGGCTCTGCTACTAAAGTGTTGCGTATCAATTCTCGTTGAAAATTTTACAATTTGCACTAAGTATAATATATTATATCTAAAATATTCTCCCTTTTATGATATTGTTCAGGAAGGTATCATATCTGGATCTGTTAAAGACAATGCTGAAGGAATTAGGGGAGACGGCTTTTCTTACTACAGGACTTCTTGTGATAGGATATAGTGTGGAAAAATACAAATGAGATATTTCTCCCAACAAAAGGGATTGCTTGAATTATTTTCAAGCATTACATTTTGTGGTCAATATCGTTAAAATGATGAAGAAAGCCCAGAGAGAATGCCCGTGGATGTAATCAAACATGCAAAAAGTTTGATAATGGAAGACGCCATAAAGTGTTATTCTTATTACTTCTTTTCCTTTCAAAAAGTGGGTGCTCCACACTATATTGCAATTGTTTATTGATATACTATATATATAACAGCTCTACAGCTTAGTATGAGGGAGATCTTGTAACATGTGTGAGTGTTTGTCGAGTAATAAAATAATACAAAGTAAACAAAAAAGAATAATACAAAGTAAAAAGTAATAAATCATATTATGTGGTAAATATTATGTCGGCCATAAACAAAAAAGAATAATACAAAGTAAAAAGTAAATATGAGACTTAAACTAGAGACTTTCTGCACTTAAGGAGCTATTAAAGGAGAGGTTTGCAGCTCGAAAGATTTGATCCCTCTTGGCGCTTGATAAAGCCTAGGATTTGGATCTAGACTGGTTTAAAAAAAACTATGTTTTTCATGGAATTTCATTGTATGATTGCAGGTTAATGTTACACTTGAAAAACAAAAAGAGTCTGAGTAACATTTCCTTGTTACAGCTTGAATTGATTCCATCCTATTTTTCTTAAAACAAAAATCCTGTACCCAGATTCCAAGGCACTTGTAATTGGACACGGTATGTTTGGGCCTATTAAGTTAAAAGATTAATTTGGCTTCTTAATTTCTTTCCTTGTATATGAAGCATAAACAACATTACAGGTTTGAAGCTTATTTCACTCTAATTGTCTCTGCTGTAAACCTCTGTCATTCTGTTAGTGCAGGAGTCTGTTAGTGCAGGAGTCGTGGCTAGAGTTGTCCATACTAGAAAGTCACATCTGTCTGAAGAGGTTGGTTCAGTGTATCTTGCAATGCTTGAGACAATAGCTGCAGTACATCTTGGTTGTAATGGTGGTGTGGTAGTCAATGCACATGGAAGAATCATCCAGTTGGTAAAAAGGTATACATATATTCATCTAAATTCTTTCTAGCATAATACATTGACGAGAAACTGTACATAGATGTTATATATATATATGTATATTTTATACTAAAAATTTCTGTATGTTTCTTTCATTTCTGATAGTAACGCCAAACATAGTAAATGAACAGTTATACCTTATCTAAATTTCAGCATACCTTGTGCAATGCTTAAGCCAATTTTTACATTTTGTTATTGGGAATACAATGCATAAGTCTCTCTGTATATCCTCCATCTTAGGTCTCATACCTATAATGGGTAGCCTTATAATATCTAGTACATTCTCTAGAGTTGTATTCATCTCATCCTAAGGTGTTATAAAAGTCTTCCTATTTAAATCCTAATAATTATATAACTCTACCAACTACTATTAAACTACAGTAATTAAATCTCACTACATAGCTACCTCTAAGCCTGACGCCCTAATAAGCTAGGAATTCACTTTATGTGCCCTAGGTGGATCGCCCGTGGATATTTGTAATCTCCACTTAGACCTCCTTTCTCTAAGTATATAATTCTATAATTTTTTACATTTTGCTATTGGGAATAAGTATTTGTTATCAATTCTATCAGGAGTTTTTTTTGTAATATCTGAATTTCAGTATACCTTGTGCAATGCTTAAGCCAATTTTTACATTTTGCTATTGGGAATAAGTATTTGTTATCAATTCTATCAGGAGTTTTTTTGGAATATCTGCATTGGATTATTTTTATAAAGATCAACATTTTTTTGTCACTCTTTGTCAATATTATTAAGATTCATGTTTCAGATCACATTCTAATGGTAAAAGAAGAATGACCTAAAACATTGATTTACAAAATACGACAGTGTTTTTAGTCCAAAAAATCTATTCTATCAACTTGAAATCTTTAATTTTGTAGCTGCAAAGTTGTGTAGCAAAGAATTTGCACAACTGGAAGTATTGTTAATGCGAAGTCTTAAAAAATTTTAATCCTTTCCGTGGAGACATGGAGGAGTTATCCATATTACATGGTATCAATAAGCCAAATGAATTCTGTCTGAAGTATACATCCAACTCCACCAAGTCCATCCTCATCTCTGCCATTTTTACCAAATTCTTTGAAAAATGAAAAAAGGGTGTTGGATGGTGTGCAGTGGTTTTGTAAAATTTGTAGCTGAAAAGGGTGGTGAGGTTGCTTTCAAACAGGATATGTATTAGAAAAATGTGCAATGCAATGTAAAGGGGTTGTCTATTAAAACCTCGGTGTTCTTTTACATAGTAGTATAGGATTTTTGAAAAATAAAGAATTCTCACATTTTAGGATTGAAATTAGTTTTAAAAAAATGGTCTTCCTAAATCCAAACCATTGGAAACAAGCTCAGATCTGAATTTGTTTATATATTAAATGATGTAGGTTACTTTAGAATCCTAAAGTTAAATTTTTTGAATAAGAGATAAACATTTGTTTGCATGATAGGTATATGTGTTTTTAAATTATATGGGTCTTGTTGTTTCTGCATTGTAAATATCCTACTTATGGATATTTCAGTTTTGCTCAAGATCAAAATCAAACTAACACAAATGTAGTAAACATTTTGACATATAAATGAGTTTGGCGATGATGTTTATACAAAATACAATATACCATTTGTATGTAAAAATGTTGGTAAGAAATGTGATATTTTGTTTTAAAAATGTTGAAAAAAATGTAAAATATTAATATCAATATCAAATTTATGTAAAGTTTTATTAACCTACAATATTATGCATTAAATTTTAATGACTTGAACCTCTAAACAAAACCACTATGTATCTATGTAGCTAGTCATCAAATGAAACCTAGTAAAGATATATATACACTCTAAAATCCTTTGATCTTTCCCATTTTTCCATTTTTATTTAATTTAAATATTTCTCAAAATATTTACATAAATTTTGTCAATAACATCTTATTTCCATAATTATTACAGATATATTTTTGTAATTTTATGGACACTTAAGTCAAGGGAGATTGCCATGGTGACTGAGGTGAACTTTACAAAACAAAGAAATTGCTTCGAAGTTTTTTATTTACTCAAAACACTTATGGATCACAGCAAGTAATTGGCATTATCACTCTTAAATTTTAAGACTGAATTGGAATTTTAGAGTTTTTTTATTTTTTTAAATGATTGATCACTTTCACATAGAAAATGATTTATGATTGTTTTTTAATGAAATTTTATTGGATTAAAATGATTTTTTTATCAATCATTTATAAATAGTCATCCTTATCTGGATTGCTGATTCCTTCCATCCAACAAGCATAGAGCAAAGTCAACCTTTAACTTTGCTCGATTGTTAATTCCCTCCATCCAGCAATCTAGATAAGCTCAGGCTTGTTGCACATTTTATATATCTATTTATAAACTTTAGCAATCGAAAGTAACAAAATGACAAGTGCCTTATTTTCTCAACAGTGTGATTGTAATAATGAACAGATATTGGATTAAAAAATCACCATAGATCCCTGCATATTTTACTGATGGGGGTTTGGATCATCTATGGGCAGCTCAAAACGGCACAGTGGACAAGTATTATTGCTATTAAGCCACTTAATGATGCATTCACTATGATGGAGATGGTTACATGGTAGTTCTGTCACTTCTTGATCAACGGCCATCTCGAATTTGCATATGGAACAATTTTCTGTTCCTTGGTCACGGCAGATTGTGTATGTAGGCATGTTCTCTATTACTGACTTAGATGCAGAATGTACATTACTATAATCATATTCCTCGACTTCAAATTCTTCAACTATTCTCGACACATTGCTGTCATCTTCTGCAATCTATCTGTACCTTTGTAAAATGCCCATCGTAACTCCAATGTATTCGCCTCCACATCTTGGAGAATATGTCGCCAGTCCAGATTATCGCCCAGGATATCCAGATACACACATTCATAGTCATACTGAGACACAGATGTTAATCTAAGTCGAAGAAACCTTCGGGCAGAATTATCTTCGACTGCCATTAATGGGTGTGAAATGATAGTAGCGTTATCAGAACTGGAATTAACAATATCTGGATGATTGCCTGAAATGGGTGCACGTAATTCTTCACTACCAGTGCCATTACAACTTTGTCTCGCTTCAGGTTCATTGAATGCAATGTACTCTGGGTACAATTCGATCTTCAACCCATTTACATGATAAAAAATCCCCTTAAATATTCTGCCCTCCGTTCCAGCAGCACCTTGTCGCTGTTCGTAACGATCTTGATTCTCTAGATTCAGATTCCCAACTTGTATTTCGAAACGATCTTGATTCTGTGGAAACAGATTGGAAATCCCAGTTTGTATGAAATACTTGAGAAGGTCAACGAATCTCGTCTTGTAATATTCCCTCTCCCTCTGGTTCACTTCACTTGGAGCAAACGCTTCTTGGCAGTGGCACTTGCCGCAATCACAGATGCAGAAATTACATCCAAAGCATTCTATTCCATTTGTATACGTCGATTCACACTGGTGATCTTGCGGTTGCTCCATATCCAAGCAATATATCTCCAGCCCTGTGCTCCCAATGTCCAAGAACCAAACCAAGAAGGCAACGGACGACTTTTTTATTTATTTTCGATTGAGTATTCAAATTCGGTTGATGAATACTCAATGGAAATGGATCGTCATCGGCCAACTAGTTAGCATGGCGATTCCTCTCAAAGTCATGGGTTTATATAACCTCCTTGAGAACACTAATAAAACGTTGCTGGAAAAGAACTCAAAGGAAACAATGTATTCTTCTTCCATGCCCGTTTACAAAATTTGGTAAGAAATTACACAAAATTAGTCTCCTTCTCAAAGCTAACAAAACTGACTTTTACATACTACTTCGAGACAATGTATGCATGGTCTGATTTCTTATTTCTTATGCCATTGCCACAAGTGCCCATTCTCCCAATCCACAATCAAAATCTCTTATTTTGAGTTTCAATTGCTCATCGTCTTTAGCATGGAGGGAAAAGTAATGTTCACTGGCCCTATGGAGGGAAAAGTAATGTTCCCTCTAGTCAACGCATCCTATATGGTCAGACTGATCAAACTTATTTAGATCAGGTAATTGATGCAACATATTAAGGGAGTATTGTGGAAAGGGGTTCCCATTGCAAGATCTTTGAACCGTGGAATCTTCATGACCATCATGATTACCTATAAATTATAAACTTTAACAAAAACAAAGTGAGGTTTTCGCTTCACACTAGTTGGTCCTAGGATGCATTGCTTCATGAACTTGAGCTTTAGCTTTAGCATTATTTCATCTATTTTGTCTTCCATGGAGGACACATGATTATAATGTGAGTCATGAGGCCATGAGGACCATCTAAAGCGATAAGAGGATGTTGTCAAGATAAGCTAGTAGTAAGGCTTTGGTCTAACTTGGGCCCAAAAGGTCCACCTAAAGGGTTACTCGATTTGCATCAACATGTTCAACTTCATGAGAGGGCTCTTTTGAAATAGGTCTCCAAAAATGGTTTGGCCCAAGTGGGGATGTTTTGTTTTACTCATGTTGGATTAGTTACTCCTACTTGTGTATTGTTGCATTGATAAAATTATCCAATTCCTTATATTTCAATATATGTAGGAATTTCACTACTTCTGTTTGCCGATGCTAGGGTTTACAAAGGCTTAATAGAAACAAAGTGTTAATTGCTATATCTCTTTAATATACCTAAGGGTTTCCAACAATAGTACTTGGTTTGTCTTTCACAACTCCAACTAAGGAGGATAAAATGTACCCTTAGTTATACTACTAGATTCTTTGGTACATGAGAGTGATCTCCCTAAATGTTGTGGGGTTGGTGCAAGCTAATTAGGGTCTCTTTTGACACTTTAGATGCAATAGAAAACTGAAAAAATAGGAATCTACCAACTTACATGGATATTTTGAGATAAATACGCAATGAATATTGCTCTAAGTAAAAAAGATGAAATGTAAGAAATTGAAACATGTTTCCGAATATATAAATTTTATTTATTGATAATGTTCATAACTATCTAAATTTAATATTTTCTAACAAGCACTTTTTTGGGGGGGGACAAATTATAAGATATATGTTTTTGTGGGTGCAACCTTTCACTACCTAAATGATGAAATCAACCTACGAAAACCAGTAGACATATAGAGAACAACTAGTACTAGTGTGGCACTATTTTTCCAAAATCAATTTAATAATTTATAATCTTTTGTTTAATTATATAAGTGATCGAACCTTGAAAATAGTACACCAAGTGTGGGTGCAGCCTTTGAAGGTATGAATGCAATGATCATGAAACAATTTTTTTATGGCATGTAGAGGTCGGTGTCTAGTAGTGCAGCATACATTTTTTTTAAATGATTGAGAAATGAAAAAGTTATGGACAAAACACGAATAGTGTGTTTTTTGAGTTGAGTAATGACACAAGAAAAACAAGGAAAAAGTTTTTTTTTTAAAATACATATTTGGAATCTATAGAAAAAATGCTATATGAGTCTATATTTTCATAAAAAAATTATGGTGTGTAGCATATTGTAATTAGCGGTAAAACACACGCATACTGAGAAAATGGATGAAATGCTCAATTAGCCATGGTTTACCACATTCCATGGCACATGTTTGGTTAATACAAAGTAGACACATAGGAACAAAAATGACCCACCAGCACATGTGGAGGGTTAGTCCTAGTGCTATTAAATGCATACACATTTCTTTTAAATTCAAATTGATGAGCCCACCAAAAAAGGTTTTGTGGTAAACAAATTGCATATGTGATATGCGTTACAAAACATGTATGCGATATGTAAAATTACAATTACATTTTATGGTTTGGTGATAAGATTAAAAAGAATTAGATGGCCAGGTAGGTAAAATGAACATCTTTTGACATGGATTTGGATGGCTATGTATATATAATGAACATGTTTCAGATGTGTTGCACTTGGAAACTTTGTGCATTAGAGTTGGGTTGTTGATGTTACCATTAAAAAGATTCAAGGCGCATTAGACTTGGCTTGACAATGATAACATTAAAAAGATTTGGATGGCTAGGTATATAGGATGAACATCTTTCATGAAGAAAATGAATATGAAATGGTGCATTAGACTCAGCTTAGTGATGATAATATGAAAAATATTTGGTGGCTAGGTATATAGAATGACAATAAAGGGGCTAGTGCAAGGTAATGATACCCACTTATGACACGTTAGTTGCAATGGCATGCTAGAAAAACAAAAATCTTATGATTAAAATGAATTATTAGGGGTACCTACAAAAGTTTTTAGAATTAGGTGTAAAAAGATGAAATGTAGAAAAAAGGATTACCTTCTGGAATATATAACTTTTATTTATGGAAAAGTAGTATAACCATCCCAAAATGTCATTATTTTAAGATTGGTATGTTTTTTTTTTTTGTAAAATATGATGCACATGTTTTTGTTGGGCCACCTATTTGTTATGTAAATTGTCAATTTATGAGAAAAAAAATATGTAGAGGCGTAGGCAACAGACAAATCTTGTGCGGCACTATTTTTCCAAAATTTTAAAAGTTAATTTTATAAATTATGAAAGTCAGTGAAGCCCTAAAATGACATGGTCAAGTGTTGAGCCACCATATCATGGTCTGAACATAATCAAAAAACTTTTTTTTTTTTTAGCTTGTAGGTATTCTTGTACTTGTGCGGGTTCTTTTCCGTTCTCGAAATCGATAAGCCAATCAAAAGTTATAGACCAAATAAACGACCTATGTTTTTTACAAATTTGACATGAGTGCAGTTAAAAATGAATTAAAAATAGAAAAAAAGAACAGATCTATTCCAAAAATATATAGTTAGAATATGTTAAGATATTCCTATACTCCATCCTAGTCCTACTAGCATTTCAGTTATTTTCATTATCAGTCTTCCATGTAGCATGCATTTTGCATGCATTGCATGCTGCCCGGTCATCAAGTTGACACCTCCAGCACCTAGTCCCTAGTCTTCTAGCACTTGGGAGCTTATTTCCACTCAGATTGAGCCCTCATAGCCACTGATGTGCCCACTTCTCACCCACCTCTTGAGAAGGGCGCCTTTTCTCACCTACCACTCCTGTTGTACTTCAGTTAGTTGAGTTATCATCAGTTCTTTCCTTGATTTAAGGCTAGACTGACTCTCAACTAAGGGTGAAAACGTGAAGGTGGGTAACACTTTCGTGAGAAACGAGTGCGAAATCGTCTTAGCGGAAGTTATTCGGCCGAATAATTTACATTATTCGGCCGAATAATGCAAAGGTTATTCGGCCGAATAACCACGAACAGTTCTCCGTCCAGCCTAACGGAGATCCTTGAAATGTGTGCAAACAGTTGCCGGACGGAAAAAAAATTTTGGCAATAGTTTATTCGGCCGAACAATTAATCGGCCGAACAATTACTCGGCCAAACAATTATTCGGCCGATTAATTGTTCGGCCGATTAATTGTTCGGCCGATTAATTGTTCGGCCGAATAATTATTCGGCCGATTAATTGTTCGGCCCGAACTATTTTTCTGCATAAAAGCACAGCATCGGCTGCCATTTGGCATTCGTTGCTGTAAATTTGCTGGACCCCGCAGCGGACCCGCATCGCCTCTGTCGCCACCTTGCCGCTATCCGACGACCCGCCTGCTGATGCTCCGCGAACTGCTGCTACAGTTCGCCACCATCCTGTTTCCCCACGACTAGCTGTTGCTGCCTGTGACCTGTTGCTGCCCGTCGGCTATACGGTTGATAGCTCGTCGCCTACGTTCGCCACCCTGCTGTGTCCCGACGACTCGCTGATGCCCTGCGACCTGTTGCTGCTCGTCGGCTTTACGGTAGATAGTTTTTCGGTTTGTTGGCTGGTTCATGCTCTTTCTTGTTGGGTGTAGCTCGTCGGCCGTTACGCTTTGGGTGGCAGGTTGCCCGTTTGTTTTGCTGCGTGGACGCGGTTTCGGTTTTGTGTGCAGGCTTCAAATTTGTCATTTAGGTGCGTTTTTTTCTGAGTTGTGTTGTTTTGATTCTGGCTGTGTATGTGATATGTTTAGTTGATGACTTTTTTTTCTGCTTGGTGAAGGAATAAGTTTCGTGGAGCGTTGGTGGAACGAATAATAGCGGTGTCATTTGGATACAGGTATGTCGCATATTCTGCTCATTAGTTTGTGGCATTAGAAAAAAATAAAAAAAAATCTGTTATGGCTGTTAAAATTAGAAGTTTTAACTTTTTTATAATCAATGTTGATTTTAGAGATGTTTGTATGTGCATGAACAGGGTCCATCTACTCTGCACATGAACTCTGTTCATGAGAAGAGTCCATGTACTCTACACATGAACTCTGTTCATGAGCAGAGTACATGTACTCTGCACATGAACTCTGGTCATGAGCAGAGTCCATGTACTCTGCACATGAACTCTGGTCATGAGCAGAGTCCATGTACTCTGCTCATGACTCTGTTCATGAGCAGAGTCCATGGACTCTGCTCATGACTCTGTTCATTAGCAGAGTCCATGGACTCTGCTCATGACTCTGTTCATGAGCAGAGTTTATGGACTCTAAGTGGTTAATGAACTGTTCATGTAGTGTACCACAAGAGTAGTAAACCTTTGTAGTAATTTAAGCTTGCTTGTATCCGAAGGCAAACAAGTATATTCAGGTTATGCTCGTAAATAATATCCATAAGTTTATGTTAGGCATAGTCGTGCACGCCGTGCTAGGTATTAAACCTTAATAAGGTAGTATTAATAGTTTATTACAGGATTAGCTGTATTACGACCATGTTATATTTAATTAGCCTGATTCTAATCCTCGTTATTATGCCTCGTTATTATGCTTGTAATTTAATTATTAATACCGAAGCACGTCTATATTACCTGGAAAGCTAATCTGGTTAAAAGTAATGCTCTTTACTGTGCCTGGTTTAATCCGAGTAAGCTTATTTCTGGTTAATAAGAGCCTATAATATTTTAATTAATGTGGCAGGAAATTGTAATTGACTAATCACTTCACCATTAACACTGTATAATGAACACAGTCCATGGACTCTGCTCATGAACTCTGTTCATGAGCAGAGTCCATGGACTCTATAATAGATATATTTACCCTAAGCATAGCTAGGTCCACTATTTTACAAATTAATAGAGTTGTTTTGCTTAAATGTTTTATGTATTTAACGTTCAATTTGGTGTATAAATAGAAACATGTTTTATTTGCCGAGAGATAATATAATGGGGTAGAGCAGAGTTCATGAACTCTGCTCATGAACTCTGTTCATGAGCAGAGTTCATGAATTCTGCTCATGAACAGAATTCTGCTCATGAATAGAACTTTGCTCATGAACAGAACTCTGCTCATGTTATGGTCTTTTTTATATATAAAAATGGTAAGATATTTTTTATATCAAACAACATAACGTGTATTTGTCTTATTCTTATGGAATGCAACGCCATGGCTTCTTTATATAAATGGATATTTAAACCCTAAACTTGAATGAGTATCATATTAAGTTTCCCTTAAAAGTTTGATGTTCTTAGGTATTTTTTTTATAAAAATGAAGGAATGTTTGTTTATTGAGATATAGAACAAAAACATAAGTGATCAGTGAAAAATTTGGAAGATTATTGTGTACTATTACAATTAAATGATTACAAGATGATTATTGATGTTATGTTTATGGTGCAATAGTGTTCTTAGAGCTAGAAGAGGAACTTACGAAAGAAAATAATTATAATATTTTAGGTGGCTCTACATTTTGTATGCAGATTTTTAAGAGATATGCTTTTAAGTTTGTAGAATGAACATGTACAATTTCAATGTGTGGAAGTTGTTTTATCATAAATATAAATTATAAATCTCTTAATAAGTGGATATATATGTTATACTATTTTAGCCAGCTCTACATTTTGTATGCAGGTCTTTAATAGATATGTTTTTAAGTTTGTAGAGTTAACATGTACAACTTTAGTGTGTGTAAATTGTATTATTATAAATATGAGCTAGAATTCTCTTAATAAGAATATATATATATATGTTTAGTGAGATGTTTGTTCATTGACATATATAATTCAACCATATTTGTTGGATTAAAAGTTATTAAGGTTATTATACTACTTCAATTAATCATGTTATGACTTATATTTGATAATGAAATGATTATTAGATATATCTTTATGCTGCAATATTAGTGATGGTAAGGAATTTTAGGTAATTAATTAGAGTTAGGAGGGGGACTTACATTTTGTTGTAGTTTTTTATCAAATATTGGCTTGATGTTTGTAGAATAGTCATGTACAATTTCAATATGTTAATGTTTGTGTAAATTTAGAAGTTATATCAAATGGAAAGAGAGTCTTCGAGGGGAAAGCGTAGGAGGTCATCACAATCCTCAGGAATTGGTGTTCCAGTTGGTAGTCGAAGGTTGTCGAATTCACCGAGAGGTTCGAGTTTATTGCATGGGTCCCAGTCATTTGATCATCAACAAGTTCGAAGGGGTACACATGATTCTCCTTCATCTTCTGTGGGAGAGCGTCGATCTCAACCTTCTGTTGGTATGAACATTAATGTTTAATAAAGTATAAATTGTATTTTTTTGTGTTTTGAAGTTATGGACAAGGTTAATTCTTGACTATGGCTATATTTGAAGCAGAGCGACGTTCAGAAGATGTGCGTAATTCGATGGAGCGAGGGGGAGATCAAGATAGGATTGTAGATGATGGAATAGGTGTGGGTGGAGAGCAAGGTCCTGAAGATCCTCCTAGAGCTAGGACAACATATGTTCCACTAGATGAGGGGTGTACACCCATATCAACTTATCCATCTGATTTACCTGATGAGCTTCCATGGCAAGGTGTTGTGCAACAAACTATTCTTGAAAGTTGTAGATCCCATTATGACAGGTTGAACAATGATTTTTGTTCTTTGGATCTCCCTATAGAGAGCCGACAAAGTCTAGAGATTGTTTTGGCGTCTTTGCAGAAATTCATTGATGCATATGAGGAACTTGGACCAACTACAAATAGTTTTGTTCATTTGATGCGGATGCGAAGGGACCAAGTTATGGGTCCAGATAAGTGGGAGGTTGTGAAGGAGAGAGTCACTAGAGAACAAGCCAATTCAATGTTCAATTTCAAAGAAGGCCTTAAGCGAAAAATGTTGAAAGTGCAATATTTCAAGCATCCTCAAATTGCACATTTAATATATGATCGATTTCTTGCAGCTTATGGTCGATTGCCTTGGAACGATGAGGTTCCTAATTATTTTGCTAGATTTTTTTATGCGGAGTTTTTTTTAGGTATGAAGCCTAACTATACTGATGTTCCCTCTGACTTTTATGGAGCTGGAAAGGGTAGAATATATAATCGAAAAGGTGCTCTCAGAGACCCTACCACTATACAACCTCCACCTGAGATACCTCGTCCACCAAGGGTTGTGGCTTTAAGATCAGAGATGGAGACAACATCTCAACTAGGGACAGTTGGAAGGGAATCGATAGGTGATGGTTTAGCTTCAGCTCTTGCTGGAGTAGAAGTCGGTTTGGGGCGAGAGAGGGCTCGTGTTATTCTTCGTCAGAGTTTTGTCTACAAGACGAATGACGAGGTAGATGCATTGAGCATTGATGATCTCAGGGCTTATGCTAAGTCTTGTCGAGATATAGCTTCAGATGTGTTATCCAATGACACATCGAGCATGGGAGAGGTTTGTTGATTATGCTATGACAATCTATTTGATTTTTTTTAATCATTTTGAATTGAATTTTTTGCTACATGGGAATAAATATATTAAGCAAATGTATTTTGTCTGCATTTTACGTCAATGTTAAATGCAAATAATTTTCGAGTCTCCAGTAGTCAAAATCGAGAGCATCCTAGTCAAAATGAAGAGCGCTTAGGAGAGGTATTTTAATTATAATATTTATGATTGAACATGATATTTTTTTTATTTGCTTGAATTTTAATAAATATCAATGTATCTTATTGTTAATTTGACTTATTTATGCAGGTTTCATTAGAATCCAACTTTTTAGATGATTTACCATCTCTTGTGAGCTAATGATTTTAATTTTTTTGTTTTGGTTTTAAGTTAACTGCTTAATTTATTATTTGTATCTACTATGTTTTATTTATTAACAAAATTTAAATTTTAGGGAAGAGACCATTTGGAAATTGGGGGCGAAGATGTGGGGTCTTTAATGAATGCAGATATTGGCACTGAGGTAATTTTGTTGAACTAGAAATGATCTTTGATATAAGTTTAATGTTTTATATTTTTTTGATTTATTTGAAAATTGTTTTTGTACATGTTGCAGCTTGGCTCTTTGAGGTCCTTTGGAGCTAAAGGAAAGTCTCTAGGGGAAAAAAGTGGTGGACATGCATCCAAAGAATTTGATGTATGATTTTTTAATAATTGAATTGTTTTGTAGATGAGTTTAATATCTTAATATTTTGAATTTAGTTTAAAATTGTTTAAATAATTTATGATCTAAATTTATAATTTGTTTTTTTGTGTATTGTAGGTGGAGTTGAGTCCCAGGGAAGGTCCTAGTGGAAAATAGTGGAAAGATATTGGTCTAGATGGATAGTGGTTCAGACTTTATTGTTTTTGTTGATATATATATTTTGTAGTTGTTTTGAACATGGAGGGTATTTATTTTTTGATTATATATACATGTACATTGAATTCACATGTTCATCAACTTTTTTTTGGATTATATACATGAGTACATGTCTATTATTTCTCATTTGGTAAATGTTTAGAATATGTTTTGCATGAATGTTTAAAGTGTTTTGATAATATTTATAATATGTTTCGCATGAATGTTTAAAATGTTTTTATAGGTGTAATCCAAGGTTAGGAAATGTTGAATGATGAGAATGAATGTTATGAAGTTAGAAAATGTTGAATGTTAGGAATGTTTAAAATGTTATTCCAAGTTGGGAAATGTTCAATGTTGAGAATGAATGTTATGTTAAGAATCAATGTTGAGAAAAAATGAATGGGAGGTGTTAGAGAAAAAAGAATGTTGGGAAAGAATGAATGGGAGGTGTTATGGAAGAAGGAATGTTTTTATAGGTGTAATCCAAGGTTAGGAAATGTTGAATGATGAGAATGAATGTTATGACTTGCTAGAAAATGTTGAATGATGAGAATGAATGTTGAATGTTAGGAATGTTATGAGTTGTTAGAAAATGTTGAATGATGAGAATGAATGTTATGACTTGTTAGAAAATGTTGAATGATGAGAATGAATGTTGAATGTTAGGAATGTTTAAAATGTTATTCTAAGTTGGGAAATGTTCAATGTTGAGAATGAATGTTATGGTAAGAATCAATGTTGAGAATATATGTTAAAAATTTTTATAGAAACATGGATGAATTAGGAAGTTTAAAAGAAAATATATGTTAAGATCAAATTTTGATATAATGGATTTTTAATTAATTTAATTTTTATTTTCAATTTTCAGGTATATTTGATGCGGTTGAAATCATGGCAAATGGGGGTAACGGTTTTTTTGTTTTTTAATCATAAGCGAAGATTCCAGGATTGTGAAGTTTGTGCTAGATTAGAGCAATGATTTTAAACAACAATTTGACGGATTTTCGTTCATTTGTTGTAAATAATCATTTCTCTAATTTAGCATAAGCTTCACAATCCTGGAATCCTTGCTTGTGATTAAAAATCAAATGATCGTTATCTCCATTTGCCATGATTTCAGTTATGTGAATTTGCACAAGCGATATTTTAAATTAAAGATTTGGGACGGAGAACTTGGTGACAATTTTAAGACATCTATTTAAGATCATATTTATGGTGAAGTATGTATTAAAAAAACATGTTCGATGGAATTAAAATAATACAAAATTTAATAGGTCTTTTTGTGATTTTTCGTTAGTATCAATCAACCAAAAGTAAAAATTCGGGGCGGAGTGGGGATAGCCACATCCGTTATCTCATCCCTTAGTGGTCTAATAGACATATGGGGACCCGAATAAAGTACTTTTGAATTTTCAAATTATATTTGAATTCATTTTTAAGCATGTGAAAGTACAACCATTTAAGCTTTTATGTTAGTTGTCATTCAAGAAAATATTCATAAAATCTCAATGAAAAAATATACTGTGCACAACAATTTTGATATTTGGACAAAAAATATATTGCACACAACAATTGACATGGACAAAAATATAGATCAATTTATTTTTGATATGTAGTTAAAAACATCGCAATGGAATACCATCTTCAACTATCCGTTCATGGTCACATATGGATAGTTTCCATTTTTTGGTTTTTAATTGTTTTTTTGATGGAACTTGTATCAATTTTATTCGAGATGCACATACTAAATGACTATATTGACAACATATAACATCGGGCTCATAATCTTGAAAGTAGACATAATTTTTAGTCATGTGTGTCTGTTGAAAAAAGTAGCCTTTTAAAATGATGGATCCTCTTTCGTATGTAAATCCGTTGTCGTTGTAGTCCTCCAATAACTTCATTTTTCCTTCAGTGCATCGCATCAAATAATATTTGACATTTTCGTTGTTGTCTACTGGTGCAATCACAGCGAAAACATCTCCTGTGCAAGTTATGATTGGTGTTAGTGTATTTAAATGAATTAAATTGACTACTTATGGCCATGGATTAGAATGAACAATTGATTAAAAAGTCAAAAACAAGTTTATTACCTTCTCTTACGAGATCTGAAATTCTATCGCCATCAGACGATATTGCTATTTCTTCTGATTCTAATTCTTCAACACTTGCTAGAGGCATTTTTCCTTTTGGATTAATCTCTGTGTGTCTCCAATCTTTTACGTAGTTGTTTGTTATGTTTTCACAAACTTCTGTAGACTCGACATTTTCAATGCAAATATGACAAAAGCATGATTGCTTTCTACTGTCAAATGCAAACACGTTGTGAAATGATTTTGTTTGAATAGAGTGAAGATCTCTAGTTCCATGTATGGTGCTAGCGTCATATGGTATTGATCTATTTATATCTTGGATCCCAACAAGCCAAAAAAACCTACACAATAAATAGTGTACATGTGTACTTAAATGTTAGTATATACATTTTTTTAAATTTTAAGAAATAATATAAATTAAAAAAATAGTGGACATACCTGTGCACGTCTTTTGATTGTTGATTATAATCATGGCTTAGATTTAATTGACACCATTGGACAACCTCTGCAGCTGAATGAAATCGTGCTGAAGAATAGTTCATTTGCCATCTTCGAAGTGCTCTTTTCACGCATGCTCCTGCACCATCATGCTCACCTTTTCCATGCCTAGTTTCAAAGAAATTCCAGCGATGTTTAATGTTCAGCGCTTTATGAAGTCGACATAACCAAAAAAATGATCGGGAAGATTTAAATTGACCCGCACATCCATCAGACCATATCCAATGCTCTTTGAATTTGACTTCGCGTTTTTTCAGTGATTCATAGAAAATATTTTCTATACAATGTTGGACAAAATGTGTGTCGTGTGTACGATCATCGCTGATATAGAAGTGATATTCTTTAATCACATCTCGATTGTCACATGTGCTTTCAATTCCATCGACATCCTGTTGAGAATGTCTATATACGACATGGACAAATATCGAAACTTGGTCAGAGTGATAGTATTCACTCTGTATTTCTTTTTGTGCAGCAAATGTATAGTTTTCAGCAAAATCAACCACCGACAAAATTGTTCTGGGTGGAAAAATTTCACGAGACTGTTTGAATTGAAGATCTTGCCATCGTGCTCTATGTGAATGCTGGGTGTATTTATAAATTTCGCTTTCAAATTTTTTGAGAAAATCTGTGACGCATATCTTGTCTTCTAGCAAATCAATTCTTTTGGAATGTGAATCACTAGAACTTGTACTATAGTTGATGTATTCGTATCTCTTCCAATCAACATTTACATTTAACAACGATTGATCATTGTCGATAGGGTATTTATTGCGGAATAACACCAAATTTCCACAATGATGACAATGTTTTCCATTGACACATTTCTTTGAATAAAATACTTCATCGTGATTTCTCTCACATAAAATTTGAGATATGAATTCACGTATTGTTGGCGGAGGTGGTGAATTTGTCCAAAACATTTTACCAAATTCAAGAAACGTATCATAATATAACTGAAATTGCACATGATAACGGCAACAACATGTATCACGTATAGTTATAGGTCGAACATACCATGGTTTTTGTTGCACAAATGTAGTGATTGATATATTAATTCCACGATGATCTTCCTTGAATTTATTGAACAATTGTACTTGTGTCATGTCCATTATATGTTTTGGTTGGCTTTCATATACATTTCGTGATATTCTTTTGCGTATCACATCTCTTGCATTTGGTGAAACTCGAGCATGTTCCAACCAATATTCTCGTACAATATCTTTAACCCCTGCTCCTAATCTATCTTTGTAAGGTTGTCTACAAATAATTGCCCAACAAGCAAGTTCATTATTTTCATCTATTTGCATTCTGAATTTGCTATGTTTGTATAATGTTTTTCTTGATGTTCCAACTGCTTTTGCTAGTTCTGTTGTCAAACGCTTTTGTTTAGTACTAACTGAAAGAATTGCTGTATGAATTGCTTTACGTGCAGCACTGATATCTTTCTTCCTGGATTTTCCAAATTTTTTTATTGCATCGCCTATATTTTCCATCACATTTTGTTTCAATTTCGACTCTTTTGTTACTTTGTGAATACCCAATAACGATGTAGCACCTTCTAATTTCTTGGACACTAATAAACATCTCAAAATTTGTGCTTGTCCTGCTATTGAGTAATCTTTGAGAACTTCATCATAAAATTTTGTAGCACGATATCGTGCAACATGTATTGGCAATTTTTCTCCATATTTGTCGCAATCAATGCCTTCTAACATTTCATCATCAATAGTAAAAGTACCTATACATCAAGTTAAATTTAATTTAACATATATCAAAAAATAAAATTCATTATAAAAAAATGAATTTGGAAAATATATGATATATACATACCAGGTTCAATTTCTGGATTTTGAACTTGATCTTCAATATTGATTTCATCGACATTAGCATGTAAATCACTATTTACATCTTCTACAATGTTCTTTTCAACTTCAATTTGTTCTTCTTGTACTCTATTTTCAATTTCCATTTCTTCAACATTGTCATGTAAATCTGTATTTATATCTTCAATAGTTCTCTCTTCCGTTTCAGCAACCCTTTGTTTTTTGGCAATATATCTGAGTTTTTGTTTCTCTCTATTATCATCATCATCACGTTTACGATCAGCTTTTCTTTTACGATTTCTCTTATTGCCCATGGTTGTTTAATCTATAGACGATAAATTAAAGAATCATGTTACTTTATAGTAAAAACAAATAAATTAAGATTTAAAAACATTTACGGAATTTATAAAAACATGAACTGAAATTTACTTTACCTTTTAAAAATTTTGTAAGAGTCTTTTGAAGAAGATTTCTTTGGAATTAACTTTCCTTTGAAAAAATTCTCTGAACAAAAATCTTCTTTGGAAAATAATAAAAACACCTTGTGCCAAGGAAGAAAATAAAACACCTTGTAAATAAATCTTTGTTGTAAAATTCATTCCAAGAATACTTTTTTGAAAAAATATCTACGAAAAAAACCACTAGAAAAAAATACTTTCAATAAAAACTTATTTATAAATATATCTGGGAAAAAATCATTGTAAAGAAACAACTCTTTGAAAAAAACCCAATTTCAAAGAAATAAGAAGTACAAAATTACCTTGTAAAAAATCCTTTGCAAAATAAGATAACTATTTGAAAAAACTCCTTTCAAATAAATAAGAAGTGCAAAACTACTTTGGAAAAAAATCATTTGCAAAATACCTTAGCAAAACAACTATTTGAAAAAACCTCTTTCAATTAAATAAAAAGTGCAAAGCTACTTTGAAAAAAAAACATCCTTGCAAAGAACCTCCTTGCAAACATGTCTAAGAAAAGAAATATTTTGAAAAAACTCCTTGCAAATATCCCTTAAAAAAAACACTTTCAATGTGTTTTGGAAAAAAGAAGAAGAAACATACTTTGTAAAAATCTCTTTTTCAAAAAAATGTTTTCTTTGCAAATATACAACAAGAAAATAAATATTTGGAAAAAACTTCTTGCAAATATGCCTTAGAAAAAAAATTTCTTCAATGTGCCTTTGGAAAAAAGAAGAAACATACCTTGTAAAAACCTCCTTTTGCAAAAAATGTCTTCTTTGTAAAAATGCAATAAAAAAGAGATATGTTGGAAAAACTCCTTCAATGTGCCTTTTGTAAAAAAGAAGAAGACATAGTTTGTAAAAACCTCCTTTTGCAAAAAATGTCTTCTTTGTAAAAATGCAATAAGAAAAGAGATAGTTTGGAAAAACTCCTTGCAAATATGCCTTGGAAAAAAAAACTCCTTCAATGTGCCTTTTGTAAAGAAGAAGAAGAAACATAGCTTGTAAAAACCTCATTTTGCAAAAAATGTCTTCTTTGTAAAAATGCAATAAGAAAAGAGATAGTTTGGAAAAACTCCTTGCAAATATGCCTTAGAAAAAAAAACTCCTTCAATGTGCCTTTTGTAAAGAAGAAGAAGAAACATACCTTGTAAAAACCTCATTTTGCAAAAATTATCTCCTCCTTCCGAAATTAGTTTGACAAAAAAATGCGAAGTTCAAACATGCGAAAATAATGAATTAACTTTACGTTTATTTATATGAGTATAAATTTTTATTTTTATTTTTTTTCCGGCCGACGTAATTTTTTTTCCGTTTAGTTATTCGGTCGAATAACCTTCGCCATAAGTTACGGCGTCGTTACGGAAAAAAGTTATTCAACTGAATAATTATTCGGCCGAATAATTATTCGGCCGAATAATCTCTGAAACATGACCGATTCAGATCTCTGCAAAATTTTCAGGTTTCTCCATTTTCGGAAGGAGAAAACCACCTCTTACACAACAAAACGAATGTCGGACTTCATACCAGTAGATTCATCATTGAATCTACTTTACGAGGGTATAAATTTTGTTGTATATAGATAAGAACTGATATTTTTTAAGTTTTATATTTGTAACATGTGTCGAGTTATGATTCAGCTCTTTAAAAAAACAGCGAAAAGAAAAATCCATAACTTTGTAAATACAACACCAAAAAAATCGAAGAAAATGTGGGTCGATTCATTGACGTGTCTACTTCAAAAGGGTGGTCGTAGATTTTTTGATTTTATAGCGGGTTGAGAGAAAAGTGATGCAACAAAAAGGTTGTTGAAAATCGACTGAGTTTCCCCATGGATCGACTTTAAAAAAATATAATAATTAGTATAGAGGTCCATTGGATGCAAACTTATAGTCACGCGTTAGTACATTGTGTGTAGATTGTCGTAGCATTTTCAGTTTTTGCAAAACACAAGTCTAACAACGATTTTAGTGGTGCAACAAATCATAACTCTTTTGTAGTCTTTTCATTTTATAAGAACACACTGTCAAACATTTGCGAAATCGACATATCAAATCTTAATAAAAAAAATTGAAAAAATTATGAGTAGAAAGCTAACATAATTCTACAAAAGTTTTCTTTTTACGGCAAAGTGAAATTTTAAATAAAAATATCACTTTTGTTCGCCCGAAGTTGGAAGACATGAAAAAAACAGAATTATTTTCTCACGAGACCCCCCAAAATAGACACCCATCTTCATTTTTTCACCCCTAACTGTATCACTCCGATGGACCTCCGATGAGACTTCACTGCCCATTCTAACTCTAGATAGCTCCTCATGCACCCTCCATTGAGCCTCCTTCATTCAGTTAGTGCCTCCATGTGCCAGTTACACCTACCACACTCAGTTAGACTCAGTTTGACTGATGGTTGACAGTTACTTGTGCATTGATGACTCCACCGATGATGAGATAGACTTCTAGTTGTGCTTGATGACACTCCACTGATTTTGGATCTATCCATGTAGGGTAATTCGAATCACACCTAGTGTATTTGAATCCTGAGCATTGTATATTTACTTTTTTACTATTCAGATTAATGTAACATGTGTAATTATTCTGCCTCTATCTGAGCTCCTTTGGATCTATGTTCTACTACTCTATTCTTCTTCTATTATTCCTAAATTCTTTCATTGTGAGGTTTACATCATCTCTTGGATCTATTGTGAGCATTTTGACATGGTATCAGAGCCATTTGAGAGTATATTCTACCTCCATTCTTGAGAGTTTTTTGTAGGTATTTCAAAGTTCTAGTAGTTGCAGCAGTAGTATCAGCAATTCACTTTTGCACTTGTTCCAGTAGTCAAGATGAGCAATTCGAATGCTCCTTCCTCTCCTATGATCCTCACTCCTTTCAATTAATTTGAATGGAAGGGTGAGATGAAATTAAACTTGTGTAATAGACAGCTATCTAGAATTGTATTTGAAAGAGATCCCATACCACATACAGCTGTAGAGAGAACCAAGCATCAAAATAAAATGGATGAAGCCTTTGGATTCATATGTCTAGAGATCTATTGTTTCATGTTGAAGGATTGAAGTCTCCAAATTAGTTATGGACAAAATTGGAAAGTCTCTTTGGAAAACAAGATGGGCTAAGAGGCCATATTCTCGAAAATGAATTGGTTGCCCTACAACCTAGCAATTTCAAGAGCATTCAAGAATTCTTCTCAAATTTTCAGAAATTGGTTTTACAATGCAAACATTATGGCATCACTAAAAGTGATGAGAAATTGGTGCTCTCCATTTTGAGAAAACTTGGATCTCAATTTTCTATCTTTGTATCTACCTTCCATTCTGGGCGAATGTCAATCCCTCGATGGAAGTTTCCCACCTTAGCATCCTTAATTGAAGCTCTCATTCAAGAAGAGGACAAATTGATTCAAATGGGTTCCATCAAGGCCTCCAAAGATCAAGCTCTTCTATCTAGAGGAGCAAGTGGGACGAATGTGAAAGGGAGGAAAAAAGACAAGAAGCCATCTAAATCCAAGCTGAATGGTAAGTCAAGTCCATCAAAAAGAGACTCCAGCCCCAAGAAGGACAAACATAAGAGATCTGAATGTCCCTACTGCAAGAGAGGATACCATTCTGAGAAATCTTGCATGCACAAGAAAATAGACCTACTAACCAAGATTCTTGAACATAACAAAATTGTTATTCCAAAAGATGCAAAGATGTCTGATTATGGAAGTGGATCTGATGGTCATGAGGATTGCCATGCATTGATGGCCGATTTTTCAAAATCAAAATCTCTCCTCATATATTCTGGAGCCTCCAACCACATGGTTTCCTCTGAAGAGTCATTTTCTTCTTTAGATCTCATAGATGGGCCTACTATTCACATGGGAGACAACTCTCAGATTTCTGCCAAAGGATTGGGTACAGTACATATTGAGCATGGCAAGTTCAAGAATGTTCTATTCGTTCCCTCCTTGACAGCAAACTAGTTATGTGTATATCAGATGACTCACATTGGATCACCTAAAGAGGTGACTTTTGGCCCCGACATAGTTGAGATTACAGAGATCTCCACTGGGAAGACTATAGCAAAAGGGTTTGCAAATCATGCCTCCAAGGCATATGAGTTCTCTCATTTTCTTCCCTTCTCTCTTCCTACTTCCTCAGAATCTGATGAAGATTCGAGTGACTCTTCTTCTGATGAAGATATAAAACAAGATCTTGATGTTGAGATCAAAGTTCAAGAAGATTCGGATCCAGAACCAACACATGTTCTCAATCCAGAGCCAAGGCCATTATGGGCTCACACACTCCTTGCAGCTACTGAGAACACAGTTGAGGATTTGTTTGATCACAGAACTACAAGACTTCAACATCATGCCAACCTTGCATTATGCCATCTACCTCTCCATGAGAGATGCATCATGATGATGGGGTTCTCTCTTCCATCCCTTGGGAAGACTCCTCATGTTCCATTCGCTCCAGTTGCAAAAAGAATTCCTAAGAGACTTGATTCATCCAATACATCCTCTACACAATGGAATGCACATTAGAAGACCAGATCCAGATCTAGCACCTGTTTGGGCATCCTACAGGGGATCAGCTTTGCCAAGTTTTTTGCAAAATTTTTCACTGGTGAAAGATTCTTTCTTTTCTGCTTAGTATGATGGTTCTTTGAATTATTTACTGTTCTTTTGAGGGGGGGTATTTTTCCCATGAGTTTTTCCCCATTTCCTCGGTTTATAGACAGTTCTTTTTTTATCATTTATTTTGATTGTATGGGTGACCTTCGTTCCTAGTTACCAGGGCCCAGGATGGATTAAGGGGGGGTGTTAGGATATTCCTATACTCCATCCTAGTCCTACCAGCATTTCAGTTATTTTCATTATCAGTCTTGCATGCATTACATGCATCCGCATGCTTCCCAGTCATCAAGTTGACACCTCCAGCACCTAGTCCCTAGTCTTCCAGCACTCGGGAGCTTATTTCCACTCAAATTGATCCCTTCTATCCAGTGATGCACCCACTTCTCACCCACCACTTGAGAAGGGCGCATTTTCTCACCTACCACTCCTATTGTACTTCAGTTAGTTGAGTTATCATCAGTTCTTTCCTTGATTTAAGGCTAGACTGACTCTCAACTAACTGTATCACTCTGATGGACCTCCGATGAGACTTGACTACCCATTCTGACTCCATATAGCTCCTCATGCGCCCTCCACTGAGCCTCCTTCATTCAGTTAGTGCCTCCAAGTGCCAGTTACACCTACCACACTCAGTTAGACTCAGTTTGACTAACGGTTGACAGTTACTTGTGCAATGATGACTCCACCGATGATGAGATAGACTTCTAGTTGTGCTTGATGACACTCCACTGATTTTGGATCTATCCATGCAGGCTAATTCGAATCACACCTAGTGTATTCGAATCCTGAGCATTGTATATTTACTTTTTTACTATTCAGATTAATGTAACATGTGTAATTATTCTGCCTCTATCTGAGCTCCTTTGGATCTATGTTCTACTGCTCTATTCTTCTTCTATTATTCCTAAATTATTTCATTGTGAGGTTTACATCATCGCTTGGATCTATTGTGATCATTTTCACAGAATCTGCACACAGAACTCGACAAGTGTGTGCAATTTCATCAGTAGTGCACAAGTGGAGAATATGCGGAACTAGGCGTGAAAAAAATGAAGTTACAGAAATTGTTTTGTTCTGTCATAAATCAGACCGAGCCTCAAGGTTTGGAAATCCGAATCTAATACCAAACCTGCAAGGGCACCAAAAAAAAATTTGAATCCACACACGCATGCGTGAAACTGCGTGCACGCGTCCTTTTTGCACTTTTATTTTTATCTCTCTCCCTAAACCCGCCTTCGCCCCCCCCGCCTAATAACCCCACCCCCATTTCTCTTCCAATCCCCCCCTCTCTTCCACTCTACCCAATCCCTCCTCCCTCCCTCATCCCTCTCTTCTCTCATTCCCCACAAGGGTTAGGAGATATATTATTACACAAAATCACTAACTTGCATTATCCTCATGTACATATAAATCTTCATCCTTTTAACCATAAATCCGTGACCCCCATATCTACTGCAATCCCTAGTCCCCTGTAAAACTAACCATCATAACTCTTGTCCCACTATAATCCTAAACTAGTATAGCCCCTAAAACTCCTAAATACTAACACATAATGGAATATATCCCTTAACACCTATAACCCTAACCGCGTAATCCTAACCTCTAAAGTGTATAGTCAAATTAAAATTAACCCCTAACCCTTATAACCTCTAATTCTCATCAACCCTAAACTCTATCATGAAACACCCAACCCTTAAAACCTATAACCCATAGCCAGTTTAGAGAGATAGTTAGAGAGAGAGAGAGACCTGAACCTTGGTCCCTAAAGGAATATTCTATTTAGAAGGAGCTATGATGATTTCCTCCACTAACCACACATGACCTCTTAATAGTATCATTGGCCTATGATTAAGGATGTCAATACCATGAAGTGGTTTTCAGCAATATGTATGTGCCTAATCAAGGCGCTTGGAATGATGTTTTATGGAAGAATATTGTGCCTTTGGCCATAAAGAAACCATTTAGACATCCAAGGCCATGAACAATGTCTAAAAGCACCAAACAAGACTTTACAAGGGTATCCATTGTGCTAGATGTATCTAAGTCTTGGGGACTTAGGGAATTGGACATGGTCAAGGGAGGAGACCTAAGACTCGGGCCTTAAAGGAATCTTATATCCATCTAGGGCTAAGAAGGTTGCCTCCACCAACTACACATGGACTCTTGAGGTATCATTGTCATGTGATTGAGGATGGAAGTGCCATTATATGGTTTTGAACTTAGTATCTACATGTCTTAGGGCCTTGGAAATGATTTTCCAA